>CM051238.1:325848678-326448678 GCA_027917425.1 Gastrophryne carolinensis
CCCTAGTCTTTTAGCTGGGTTACATTTTGGTTCACTTTAAATTATACAGTATCTAAGGTTCCATGTTTTATTGACATAGAACATCCAATTGAATCTAAATTGTTATGTTTAAATGAAAACCAATACAGAAACCAAATTAATCACATGCCTTACTGTGCAACATTTTATGACAAGCATGGGAAATATTGCAAAGTGTAAGAATTCCTTTAACAAAATAGAAGAAGTAATAGTCTACATTTATTGTTAAACAAAATATAAAGTAATTGAAGCTACAAGAAATCAAATCAATAATTGGTGTGACCATCCTTTTCCTTCAAAGCAGCATCAGTTCATCATTTGCACACAGAACTCACCAGGGAGGTTGTTTCAAACATCTTAAGAGAACTAACCACAGATGTAAGCTTGCTCAAAGCCTTCTTTTCTTTAAGTAGTTCCAGTTGACATCTGGGATCTGCAGGGGCCATATAATTACTTCCAGGACTGATTGTTCTTCATTATGCCTAAGATATTTGTTAATAACACTGGTGGAATTATTGGTATCATAGTCCTGATGCAGAATATGTTTGGACCCAGATGCCTCTCTGATGTTACTGCCGGTATTTTTTAGGACATAATTAATCTTGACCAAATCCTCATTACCAGAAATGTTGCAAGGAACCTCCACCATGCTCTGCTGTTGCTTGTAGACACTTATCATACTGCTCTCCACAGTCCAGAGCACCTACTGCCATTTGTTGCATCCCAGTTTCTATGTTTCCAGTTACCAGCATGTTCCATGACCAATTCCGTCCAGGTTTCTCTGTAGAGTAGATGGGTGTACCTGGGTCCTAATTGATTAGGCCAGTTATGGGCTGATAGCACATCTTTGCAGGAAGTAAGCGTCTTGTATCTTTGATCTGCTGCCTTTTCCAATTTCTTTGTGCTTATTCAAGGGAGTTAAAATGGCACATCTTGAAACCCCAGTCTGCTTTGAAATATTCATCTAAGAGATACCTTGCTAATGAAGTATAACTACCTTGTGTTTTGTTGCTGTGCTCAGTCTTGCCACTGGGTATAAACAGGTTATTTATTCTACAGTCTCACCTTCGTTTGTCTGTTCCTCACCCAGTTTAAGCCTTCTACATAGCTGTTACTGTTCCCATAAACAGTTGTGTTTTAACCTAAATATGAAAATAATAAATATACACCTGACTATATCCTATAAAATCTGGCAAAAAGGATGCTCAAACCAAATGTTGATTTAGATTTTAGATATCCTGTCAGTTTATTCAATTTATATATTAGTCATTAATAAAATGAAACAAATAAAACTTCTATTTTTTAAATATAACGATTCAGCACTTTTACTGCTGCTTTTACCTGCCAACCGTGTACAGTAGTGTAAGTTTTACCCCCTTTAGGCAATATTTAGTCAAGCACCTTTGACAGTTTTGGTTCTGTGCGGAGAGGTTTATGAGCTTCTCATACCTGCAAACTTACTCTTCTGTTGGGCTTCAACCAGAATTTAGATTTTCTAAAAATATGATGTATTTTGAACCAGAAGGAGTGAGATGATGAAGTGGGTTTGTATTGGGGCAGCTTTTACTTCCTATGATCCAAAATCTGCTCTTTTTTGGTTCCAGATTGGTTTGAGATTTGACTGGAGGGTTGCTTAACTCTAAAAGAGGAATTCACAGACCATATTGTCTAATCATTGGTGCATTGCAGCTCCACAGCCCACAGGCTTTAAGATTTACGAGGCCAATCTGGGAATTTGGCTTCCATAGTGTGAATCAACCCTCTTTCAGGTCCTCCCCCACAATGCCATTCCAGCCAGAATGTCAGTTTTTAAAGTCCCCTTGCCCTGCCACCTTTCCTTGCTGAAGCAGGGCGGGCTCTACGGGCAGCATCTGATAGCGAAAGAAAGATGCCGGCACCCAGCAAGCCTATCATTATTGGTGGATTGCGGGCCAGGTAAGAGGTTTCTTTTATGTAACACCCCCCTCTTAAGCATTAGGGAAGGGTGGCAGGGCAAGGAGGATTGAAAACTGCCATGCTGGCCAGAATGGCCCTTTAAATGGAAATCCCACTTTTGATAGAAGTGGATAGGCAGTGTATATTTTTGTATCTCAAAATGATGTCCTGAAGATGCTTAGCATGTTCCATTTTGAAAACCATGAAATAGACTGAAGCCTGAGCGCAACTTGGTGCTCCAAATAGCGTGTGCAAATTCACCAGAGCACCAACCATGAATTGACAGTTATGTGTTAGCCCCGGCATTTCCTCTAAAATCTCATGGCGTGTGCGCAGCTTGCCGACCAATCAACTTGTGCGTTCTATTCATACGTTTCTTAGCTTATCTGATGTGAGATCTGAAAGCTGAATTGAACATGTGTGGCTACCGCACCCAAGCTCCTCTGTATAGGCAGGGCCAGGGTGGCGGGGATTGAAAACTGCCATGCTGTTTGCCAAAATGATGTCCTGAAGTTGCTCAGCTGATCTAGTATTTTTTTCTAATGTTAGCAGATGTTTGTTTAAGAGAAGCATATTACTGCAATAAGTAGCAATTGGCAACGTACACCAAGTCTGTACGCCAAGGAGAGAGCTTTATGTCCTATACACACAACACTGCTGCAGGACATGTGTAAGGTTGATTGAGCTCCCTTACCTCAGCAGGGGCCATAGCAACACAGACTTGGTGTACATTGCAAATGGCCAATGCCCCCTAGAGTAAATCATTCCTGGGGTGCCCCTTCAGCTTTATGGAAATAATGCTAGGCCCCTCTTAATCACATTGTTGCACAATATACTGTGTGATGTTTATTAAGTGTATTATTATTATTAATTAAATAACAAGTGTAACTTACTGAATAGAAAACAAACTCACAGGGCACCTCACACATCTAAAACACCCTGTGATAGTTTTAAATCTGCTGTACTGCTCTGATTGTGGCCCTGGTTCAGGTCCTGGGTCCCACCAGCTGGTCTTCTGTTCCTCTGGTGGTCCAAGCATATTAACAACTAACCATGGTCATTAGAGTCCCTCTAAGACAAATTGCAATAAAGTGCAAAAAAGTCACAAAAAATCATCATACCGTATTTGCTGGCGTATAAGACGACTTTTTCCCCCTGTAAAACATTCCTTCCAGTGGGGGGGTCGTCTTATACGCCGGGTGCCTCCGCTCTCATACATACTAACACACATTCATGCTTACTTTCATGCCACCGCCGCCGCTCTCATACACACAAACACACACACATTCATTCTTACCTGCACTTCCTGGCTGTTGCACGCTGGTCGTCGGTGGGCATGCCCCAGATGGCCGGCGTCCATTTTTCATTGGACGGCGGCCATCTGGGACATGCCCACCGACGACCAGCGCGCAACAGCCAGGAAGTGCCAGTAAGAATGAATGTGTGTGTGTATGAGAGCGTATGAGAGCGGCGGCGGCGGTGGCGGTGGCGGCGGCGGAGACAGGAACAGCAGGGACGGGCAGACAGGCCCTCCAACCATCGGTAAGTGTGTGAGCGGTAGGGCGGGGGGAGGAGGGAGTGGGGCCACTCGCTGGCTGTACTGAGGGATGCCCCCATGCCTGTACTGAGGGATGCCCCCATGCCTGTACTGAGGGATGCCCCCATGCCTGTACTGAGGGATGCCCCCATGACTGTACTGAGGGATGCCCCCATGCCTGTACTGAGGGATGCCCCCATGACTGTACTGAGGGATGCCCCCATGACTGTACTGAGAGATGCCCCCATGCTTGTACTGAGGGATGCCCCCATGCCTGTACTGAGGGATGCCCCCATGACTGTACTGAGGGATGCCCCATGCCTGTACTGAGGGATGCCCCCATGCCTGTACTGAGGGATACCCCCATGACTGTACTGAGGGATGCCCCCATGACTGTACTGAGGGATACCCCCATGCCTGTACTGAGGGATGCCCCCATGCCTGTACTGAGGGATACCCCCATGCCTGTACTGAGGGATGCCCCCATGCTTGTACTGAGGGATGCCCCCATGCCTGTACTGAGGGATGCCCCCATGACTGTACTGAGGGATACCCCCATGCCTGTACTGAGAGATGCCCCATGCCTGTACTGAGAGATGCCCCATGCCTGTACTGAGGGATACCCCCATGCCTGTACTGAGGGATGCCCACATGCCTGTACTGAGGGATGCCCACATGCCTGTACTGAGGGATGCCCCATGCCTGTACTGAGGGATGCCCCCATGCCTGTACTGAGGGATGCCCACATGCCTGTACTGAGGGATACCCCCATGCCTGTACTGAGGGATGCCCACATGCCTGTACTGAGGGATGCCCCCATGCCTGTACTGAGGGATACCCCCATGACTGTACTGAGGGATGCCCCATGCCTGTACTGAGGGATGCCCCATGCCTGTACTGAGGGATGCCCCCATGCCTGTACTGAGGGATGCCCCCATGACTGTACTGAGGGATGCCCCCATGCCTGTACTGAGGGATGCCCACATGCCTGTACTGAGGGATGCCCCTATGCCTGTACTGAGGGATGCCCCCATGACTGTACTGAGGGATGCCCCCATGCCTGTACTGAGGGATGCCCCCATGACTGTACTGAGAGATGCCCCCATGCTTGTACTGAGGGATGCCCCCATGCCTGTACTGAGGGATGCCCCCATGACTGTACTGAGGGATACCCCCATGCCTGTACTGAGGGATGCCCCCATGCCTGTACTGAGGGATGCCCCATGCCTGTACTGAGGGATGCCCCATGACTGTATTGAGGGATGCCCCATGCCTGTACTGAGGGATGCCCCATGCCTGTATTGAGGGATGCCCCCATGCCTGTACTGAGGGATGCCCCCATGACTGTACTGAGGGATGCCCCCATGACTGTACTGAGGGATGCCCCCATGACTGTATTGAGGGATGCCCCCATGACTGTACTGAGGGATGCCCCCATGACTGTAAGAAGCCAGAAAGTATGACTGTAAGAAGCCACCCAGGGACTCTGGGGAAGGGAATTAACATGTTGAAATAAAATCTGATGTTCTTTTACGTTTTATTTGGTGTGCGGAAGAGGGAGTATATATATATATATATATATATATATATATATATATATATATATGTCTTATACGGTGAGTATATAACAAACTCTATATTTTGAGTGGAAATGTTGGGGGGTCGTCTTATACGCCCAGTCGTCTTATACGCCGGCAAATACGGTAATTACGAATTGCTTCCTCACTAACCATAATGCAGCTAAAACACCTGTCCTTATTACACATATGTCATACAGGTTGTTCAAATATATAACAGGACCTTTACAAATCCTCCCCGGCTGAAAAGGCCAGAACAATTTAATTCCTAAAGTAAAACCTGATTAAAACAGGAGTCAAGCAGGGAGCCCAGAGCAGAGGAATATATCTGTCCCACTTGGTGGACATATAAATGGATTTAATGTGGCTACCAGAGCTGACAGTTAATGAGCTGGAAGCCTTCAGGAATAAGTGAATAGATCTGCATTAATTAGAGCTCTGTTGAGAAAGAATACGCTGGCAGCCCTTCAATTCACTAGGAGTATGTCAGATGGGGTTTGTAGAGGATGCTGATCTCATAGAAAATGTACAGAGAGATGTAGACTTAGCCCCAATGACCCATTGCCTCCCCTCCTGTGCGTCTCCTCATGATACAAGATATTATTAAGATGGTCACTGGAACTAGAAAAACACTCGTTTTGTAGACTTGCAGGGAACTAGAGGACTAGCTACAAGCATGATTATCGCCCTATTTCCAATAAAAAAAAATCCTTGAACCTATGTTTCAAAGCCACCTCTTAAAGTTCAGCTCCAGCAAATACCGAATCAAATCAAAGGATTGATCAGCTTACAAGTCGCCTTGGTGGTTACCAAATATAAGTATATAGTTTTTAACTTCACCCCTAAAACACTGCTGGTAGTAAATCTCTGGGTTGGAGGTCCCACCAAACTAAATGCTCTGATGACATGACATTGAAGCAGCTGCAAGTAAAGCAAAAAGACATTAGAACCACTGCATGCCTCCACCTATTTGCTGGAGGTAATTGACTCTTTAAATTGTCACATTGTGCATGCTTTGCTGCCCTCCAAACATACCATAAATCAGGCGCTGGAGACAGTTTGATGCGCAAAAAGTACGCTAGCGGAAAATTTCAGGCGCATCCCATTTTGACAACCATGAAACAGGCAGAAGCCTTATCACGCCTTGATGTTCCAAATAGCGTGTGTAAACTCACCAGCACACCAACCATTGATTAGACACTTATGTGGATCGCCTCTAAAATCTTGTGGTGTATGTGCAGCTCACCGACCAATGAACTCTTGAGTTCTATTCATACCTTCCTTAACTTATCTGATGTGAGATCTGAAAGCTGAAGTGAACATGTGTAGCTACTGCACCCATGCTCCTCTGTGTACCTACCTTTCATGCTTTCTATAGGTTAGTAAGCAGTATGGAAGATGTGCAGATGACCTAAAGTCTTTTAAAACCTTCCCCCATCTGCATTGTTCTTGTATAATATGAAAAAGAACCCATGGCAGAGCGATAACCTGTATCTCTGTTTCCATCCATGCTAATGCCTGTGCCAGGTTCCTTTACTTGTCAAAATGCCCCTAAAGCTTCTATAAGCCATGTTATTTACCCCTGTCTGCTATAAGAATCTACTGTAGCTGTGGAGAAAATAAGGGCTAATTAACTGTTGGCTGTGATGTTAAATTTGGTTCCTCATCTAATTGCAGCACAGTTTCCTTTCTGCATTACATCATCAAAATGAGGTACCTTACGTACACTGTTCTCTGGCAGGGACAGAAGAGGGTCAAGGGATGCACAATTTATGCATACACTTGGTCCGCACTACTTAGAGAAAAACCAAAACATTTTCGTTTTGGAGTAGATGTTGAAGGACCAAGTGAAGGTACGTGCCCTGTGGCCTATGTGCTCATAGCAGAATCAGGCAATATATTTTCTTTTACGCAAATTGGACAGTGAATAATAATGATGTATATACATCCATTCCATGGCCCCCTGAAGAGCCCCTTACCTACTATTTACTCATTGGCCCCCACCCGCCGTCCCCCTGTTTGTGGTCTCACCATGTAACCATGTAGCCATTTTGGGGTTTAATATACCTTTACTCTTGCCTGAAAAGATCCCTCTTCTTTTTTTATAAATGTTGCTAATCAACAATCTTATAATTGACTAATAGTTTAACAAGCTATATTGCTCATTTGACAAATATTAAAATAGTATCAGTCTTTACCTCTAAATAATATGTCTATGACAGCCTTGAAAGATCACCTGGTAGATCAGAGACCTTATGCAAACCCCTTAAGAATAGACAAAAAATAATGACTAAATTATAAAAAAAATACTGAGAATTAACTCCTTATAGGAAATTACCTTTATTTTATTTGTCTGCTATTTAATCCCAGTCTCTTGTTGGCAATCATCTCATTAGCAGAACAATGAAAATGAGGAGATTTCCTGCAAAGGATTAACTCTCTTAGTAGTTTTAGAAAAAAATCATCTATGCCTCAGCCTTAGCCCTAATTCCAGGCCTCTGGAACATTAAATTACCAGAATTATCATGTCTCCCACTTTAAAACTCACAGTTGCTTAATATGCTATGTTGTATTTAGACATAAATACAGCTCCAGCGCTGACAGACTGTTTAGAGCTAAGTTATTAAATATAAGGTTGATGGGCTATTCCGTCACAATATACTGAAATAAAATGATGCCCTGACTGTATGCTACTATGTACTGTATTTCTATGGACAATTTAACAAGTGCATTGATCCTGTTGGCTTCATATGGCCAAAATGTACATAAAATACCTACTCCCTAAAATGTAACTCTGACTCAGCATCCTGGATGGCATTGACGTTGTAAGGTTAAACAAGTAACTGCTGAAAGTCTTTAACTGCTTCTCCCTTTCACATTAATGATTTTGAAACTGTGGAAATGCAAAATAGCTCCAAGTCCAACCTGTTAGAGCTGGCTGTGATTGGCAAGAGGGTCTCGGCTTCGAAGAATTAATGATGTCTGTTAACGAAATGTTGCAGAATGTGCAAGAATGGATCTTTAATCATCAGTGAAAAGAAGGAAAAAAAAAGACTTTATTGATTCTTCAAACCATTATTCATATATCAAACAGAACAAGCTGCTATAGAGCATGACTACAAAAACAGACCCCCTTTAGCACATGTCTAAAATTGCCCATGCACCTGTTTTATCCCACTACCCCTTGGGATTCTCAGTTATGACAGTTGGGATGTTAGTGGTGCCTTGGTTTGGTGGTGGCCCTTGCTCTACTTTAATTGTCGATATTTATTACTTTTTTTTTACAGTCCTTTAACTGTGTGATTTTTTTTACATCGTGTTGTCACTATTTAAATGGGTGGGCTTGCTAGTATTGTCAGCATTGTGGTCTGACTGGTTCACATTAATTCGCACATTTTCTGTGATTTAAGCACTTGCACTTTCTTTTCTATAGATTTCTATAGAGTATTTATTGGCTATATGGGTATACATTTCTTTCCCATGCATTAATTATCATGAGGCTAGGTTAGGGCTGATGCAATATTAACATATATTTATTTATTTTTAGAGCCTTCTTTGGGGCTCACCACTATTTTGTTTGTTATATGTTTTTTATCTGTCTGGCTACTTGTTTGTGTATGTTTTGGAGCAATAAAGATTTGTGTACATCTTTTACATAGTGTGCAGCATTAAATGGTGGGGCATCACTCTGGGCCAACTGGGGAGGCTTAGGTAAGCTATTTTATAGTTGGGATGGTAGTTTTGAGATAGGGATAGAAAGCCCAAAAATTTGGCAAAATGTTTACGCTTACATATTCCTGCCTCTCATTACTCCAACAGATATGCATGTACCAGCCATGCTGCCCGCCAATGGCCAGATTGAAGCGTGGGCCCTGCTGGAAGGTGGACCCAGTAGGTGTATTCACAAATTAATTTGCCTTTTTACAAGACGCTATATTTACCTTTTTTCCCCATGAAGAACATTGCTCCTATCCTGGGGCTGCAGTTCTTACCTGACCACTGGATCCATGTCCCTCGCTGCCCACCCGATCGCTTGTCACAGTGACTGATGGCAGGGGGTGTCTCCCGATCAGAGAACTAGAAAGAAACTTGAAATCAGGCTGGCAGTGAGGGACATGGTTCCAAAGATCAGGTAAAAGCTGCAGCCCCAGAATAGGAGCGATCGTCTTCGTGAGAAAAAAGGTGAGTATAGCGTTTTTTAATTGTTGACTGTAATTTGTCTTAGATACATGAGAGTGATTATGGCCATGGGACCAGGTGAAGGTGAACAAGGGAGTCTTGTGCACCCTATAGTACTCCTACTCTGATGTATGGTGAAAAAGTGCTAGCATTGCCCCAGGTTTAGGCATGAAGCGTGAAATGCAGTGAAGTCCCTGAATTTAAATTTTGACTGTCTTTGCTGTAAGTGACACTCGGTATGGAGAAGTATTTGCTCTGATGGAGAAATTATCTTATTTTCTATGAACAATAGGAGCAGGTCAAAAAAGATTGCGTGTTAGGAAGCCACGCCATGTCTTTAACTAACACTTTAAGAGCTTTAAAGTGGAACAAAACCCACTGGCCGCTGGCCCCTGCCCACTCTGGAACCCCTGCCCCCCTGCATGCATCTTTGGGCTGTGAGCGCTCTCCCCAACCCAGTGATTCAGATTGGTTGTGGGCCAGAGCACGCATACTGCTGGGGCTGCGCTCTCAATTGACAAAGGTCTGGATGTAAAGAGAGCCATTCTTGAGCATAACATATGCATCACAAACAGCTCTGTTTGGGGTAGAGCCTGCCCATGCACCGTAGGGCCAGGGACAGGTGAGTTTGTACAGGCGTTCTGGGAGGTTTCAAACAGTGGGACATCCCAATTTGGGATGTCCCTGGGGATGGTCAAAATCTGGGGTTTCGTAATTGGCAAATATCACATTTTGTTTCACTATGTGCACTATAGCAAAAAAGTTATAGAAATCCTTATAAATATGCTGGATGGCAGGAGGAGGAGTCACTTATACACCCGGCACCCGGCATCAAGAAATATCGAGCCAGGCTTGTTTCTTTCTTTTAATGGAAGTAAGGGGAAATCAGGGGTGACAGGGTCGGTCACCCCTGATACACTGAAACTTGTCACCCCTGGATTTTATTCCTCTGGGAGAAGAAAACCACAACCTTGACAGGAATTTTATTCAGTTCGGGTGTATAAGTCTCCTTAGCTGATGTGTTTATATGGATTTTAATATTACACAATTTTGTGATACAGCTCCTTTAAGAGCGGTATTGCATTATGTCTATTTAGCTTAAAGGCGGACCCCATGATTGTTAAATTCGATGGGCCCAGTATAGTCCAATCTGAATTTGAATCAGATTATCCATAAACCTTGTGTAAAACCATAAATTGTTCAAAAGTTTCTCTTCCTGTGTTTTATTTTCTCTTAGTATAAGCGCATAAAAACTGTGTACGCCAAGAGCGTGATAATCCCTATCACTAATGCATTTGTCATCTCTGCTCAGTAATATATGTGACGAAGAGTTAACCAGGGACGCGTTTTAAAAAAAAAAAAAAAAAGATAATTCTGCAATCACATTAGGCCTGCCGTTTGATTATCATTGTGCTTCCTCATTTTCTATGGCATTTCATACAAAGAGTTATTAAAAGTCAGACACGGAGGTCCAAGGTATAATTTCCTGTCTGCAGAGATAAGCTATGCTCTACTCTCCATTTAATTAGCACCATTATTTTAGGTTTTTTTTCTAAGTGCATTCTTTTAATGGGATTTGTTCTAGGTTGTTTGTTCAATATGTTATTTAAAGAATTTTATTTTGTCCCCTCTGTTTGTTTTTGATTTTTTCGTCATTAAAAATGATCAAGACACACACAAGATACCATGTTCTGAAATAATCCTTATTTGAATATTTTAAATAAATTGCTCAACTATAATTAATCAAGAGAATATGCCTTAATGAGGCTAGCAACTGCTAAAATTGTATAAATAACATTTTATTTTTTTTTTACAAAAATCAATGGCATTTTTCCCACCTCATCTAAAATTAGGCAAATGGCTCGGGGGGGGGGGGGATTAATTAAGAAATACTCAAAATTGTAATATAATACCTGTTTTGGTCTGCCATCGCTTGTCATGCGCTCATCCATGTGATGTTTTTTTCTTCATGTCCTGTGGATGGTAAAACAAATGTTGGAATAAACAGGGTAACCTAAAATAGTATTTTTAGAAAGCTACTCAAGTTAATTATAGATTTATTTTCAGCCAAACAATTAGTCAGAATAGTCAGAATAGACAGACCATATGCAAAAGTGTTCCAAGATGTAATTAGTCAAAATAGTGGTAAATGGTACCACTTAATAACATTTCAATAATGCTCCTTTGTGGTTGGGTTTCCTTCACTATACAGTATTAATTAAGAAAGCATTAGAACTCCACAAAGCCATGTGATGATGTCTCACTTTAATTGTAGCAGGGGCATGACTATAAGAGTTGCAGAGGTAGCAACCACACCGGGGCCCAGGTCAGGGGGGGGGGGCATCATTGTGCCTTCTTTGCCTAATTTATCAGATATCTGCTCTTATTACATCATGTACAGGAACAAAAGCAGTTTGTGGTGTTTCTTTAGTTGTCTAGTTGTATCCAATTAAGTTTAAGTAATTATTCAGCCAAAAACACACAAATGCTAGACTCACGCGCACTTTGTCTGCAAAGCTAGAATTTTCAAGTAAAATTACCGTTACGCACATGCTTTACTTTGTGGTGTTTGCCAACTCTTCCCTTGACAGTACCTATGCATGTTGGGCATCGTTCTGTTCGGGGCATGTTGCTTGTTTTTTCTTGTTTGCATACAGTTTTTTTTAGGAAAATGTGGCTTGATTCTTCCTTTTTATTCTTTTTTAGGGAAACTTTGTGCAACCAAAGAATACATTAAGGGATTACTTCCAGAAAACTAAGCCCACATAAACAAGCTTGGTATGCCTAGAAAGCTTAAGGTGTGTACTTTCAGAGAATATATAGTTTGTGGGGGGGTATTTCAAATGTAAAATGTTGTTTTACTGGAAAAACTGCAAGGTGCGCATAGCGGAGTTGTATTTAATCTGAAAATCTCCTAAAGCTCTGTTTCAGTTTGGGGGAGTCTCCTGGGCATGAAAGGGTGTCTACCTATACACATGTGGTACCGCTGTGACCGTTTTGCACGCAATAAAATGTTATTGACAAACTTACATTTTTTATTACAAAAAAACACTACAAATTGCAAAAATTTTATTTTTTTTGCACATATTTCACCAAAAAGTATTGAGAATACACTAAAATAAGGCCAAACAAGACATTTCATGTTGAAGCCCAGACTCTGTTGAAAAAAACATTATGTAATTTTCCTGGGAAATCCCTGGAAATCCTTTCAAAAATCACAGTTGAACATGTGTAGCGCAAAATAGTGAAACATGGTCTGGCAACAGAGGGTGACAAAAGCTGCAGGTAGGCTGGCACTTAAAGGGTTAATCCCCCACAGGCAATAGCTGCTATTCCAGTGCCCTGACACTTACTGGCACATCCCATCCAAGTCCTGCACAGTTGCCACCACCATCCATCAGCTTGCGCCCATCAATTCCTGATGGACTAGGCTGCACCATGGACACAGGAAGTACGGCATGCCCCCCATTCACGCCAATGGATGGGGCATGGCATAGTATCTGCGACAATGGCGCAAGGTTGTCTGGAGTCCTCCAAATGGAAGCAATCTGTGGACAGTGTCAGTGTGCTGAGGGGGATTAAGGTTAGTTTAGCTGTTTTTGCCTACAAAATTACTGGAAAAGATCACTGTATTTCTATGATAGTGTTATGATAGTGTTCCTTTAAAGAGGACCTCTGGACAGGCAATAGTTACTGCACAGCGTAATCTCTATTTTACATGAATACTGTATAAAGTTGGATTGCTAGAGAACTACAAAATAAATAGGATGCTGCTTTAGGGAGGACCATATTAGATGAGCCACAACACATTTTCCCTGCATTGTGATGTCTACCACAGCACTCTTGTCTGTATCTCCATTTGCGGCATCACCATGGTGGCAGCCCCAGTGGCCTTCCTGAAGTGGTGATGCCCAGTGCATGGAGATGTGGGAGACTGAAAAGGGTGGAAGAACTCAGAAAAGACAGAAGTTACAGGACCCAGCAAACTCAGTGAAAGAGGTTTGCAATAGGACTTGACTAAAGAATCCAGTGGTAGAAGAAGGTGGCTTCAGCAGACATTGGTGATGAACAGGGAGGCGGTGGTGAGTATCTGGGCCCTTAAATTGTACTGCTAAAGGACACAGGTAAGGGACAATACACGTGCTGGGCATAGACATCTATTAGCGGCATTGTGCTTGTGATGCAGTGCATAGATCTCAAAGAGGTAATTTGTTTGAAGGAACATATTTCTGGCTATTGGTCCACTTTAAGCAGGCTTTCACTCAAAAATGACTGGAGGCCCTCTCAGCCTGTTGGGTGCTAGAGCACAGGCTGCAAACAATTGAACCCAGCAGCAATAAATATCTCTTAGAATCAACTGGCACCTACGGGGTCTCTCTTTTTCTCCTTTCTTCCTCTCTCCTCTCTCTCTCTCTCTCCTCTCTGTCCCTCTCCTCACATGGCAACCTCACACAGACGGACTCAAACTCCATCCTCTTCCTCTGCAACTGCTATTGCTCCACACAGTGTTTTACTCTCCTATGTAATGGGGCAACATCACACAGACAGACTCAAACTCCATCCTCTTCCTCTGCAACTGCTATCGCTCTGACAGCACAGTATTTTACTCTCCTACTTATTCTGCAACTCCCCCGCCTCCAACCCACTTCCCTCCAGTATGCTGCGCCTCTCACCTAACCAGGCAGAGTTGGGGAATTCTCCCACGTACTCCACTTGGTTAGCTCCGAGGTGACGGAAGACGTCACCCGACCAACTTTTGCGGCAGCTGCTGCTCTGGGCTGCCAGATTATACACTTATTTTTCGCCCATACATTTAATGCTCCGTCCATCATTTATATACATTGCAAGTACTATTCCAATCTATGCTCCCATCAAAAATTTGCCATAGTGCTCCTTAAAAGACAGTAAAAGAAAGAGACCACTTTTTTACTTAGATGACAAGGTAATGTGGCACATGACAAGTCTGTCATTTCTGTGCCATGCGGTATTTAGTGCAACAATCTCCAAAGGAGCTACTTTTTGTCTAACACGCAACATAAAACTAAAATCCATCTAGCTATAGCTTGAAGATAAAATACCTCAAAGGAAACAGGCACAATGTTTAGTGAATTACAGTGCTTTCTAACCAATGCTATGCAGCAAGGCTACAGACAGATCTGTACCCCATACCTCCCAACTGTCCCGATTTTCCCGGGATTGTCCCGATTTTTGAGAAGGATCCCGCGGTCCCGGAACATTACCAAATGTCCCGGGACGCCCTGCGCTGTGACAGCCCAGGGCCGCAATGATGCCGGCGCGAAGATAACTTCCTGGCGCGTGGGGTGAGAGAGTGGGGCGGGCGCACGGGGGTGGGTGGGCAGGCGCACGGGGGTGGGGGGGCGGTCGGTATGCTGGTTTGGGGATAATACGTACCGCATGCAGGGGTGAAGGCAGCCGACATTGCTGGAGCTGGAGAGCGTGGCCGGGGCGTGACGGGGGTGTGGCCGGGGCGTGACGGGGGCGTGACCGGGGCGTGACGGGGGTGTGTCCGGGGCGTGACGGGGGTGTGGCCTGGGGCATGGCTTGTCCCGCTTTGACGTTTTCAGAAGTTGGGAGGTATGCTGTACCCCAACCTGATCTGCCACCATCTAACAACACCCAGTCTGCAGATTTTGCTCTCCCTCCACCACCCGATTGCCACATTGATTTGTGAGTAAGTGTGTTGAGTAGGGCATTAATAAGCATTCAGTGGTTTGCATGCCTATCAATCTCCTTTTAAAAATAAAACAAGTATTACATGGAATTTCCGTCTGCTCTAAAACTGATTATTGTAAAGTACAAGGTGCAGCACTTTATGTTTCGTAGTTTGCCAAAAGCTTCAAAGAGCAGCCCACTTTGGTCACTTAACAGCACTGAAGATTACAAAGAAAGCAAAAAAGAACAGTGGGTCTGCACACAGGGCATCTGACTCACAGGTTTGGTGGTTGGGACCCACAAGAGAATCATCCCATGGCCCAGGCTGAGCTTGAGTGGACTCCTGAAGATGGCATAACTTGCCCAGGTAGGCCCAGTGCTGAAACTGTGTCTATTCATATACATAAAAATATAATGTCATTATTAAGTAGTGTCACAATTCTAATGCACATTGACCCATCTTAGATGTCACATTGGGACCCACCATCAACTATTAATATGCATGAATCCAGAAATGTTTTCCAGGCAGTAACCCGGCTTTAACTTCCACTCAGTCACCCAGTCAAACTACGATTTCATCCAGCAAAACATGAAATTCTTCCCCCTCCCCAACGAGTGGCTTACTGCCATCACCAAACCATGTGCTACTGGCTAGCAGACACTATTAAATGATTCGCTGGCCACCAGCCCCTCACTATTGGCTGCCTCTGACTACTAAGTGTAGAGTACGGCCAGAATTACTAAGTAAGCATTATGTATTTAAAACCCTTATATACCTGAAAATTACCATAGGGAAATTTGTGTACTCAGTACATTTCCTTTCTCGTCCTCTATTTTTTTTATCTCTTCCATTCTGGGGCACCACCGCTAGCAACGCATTGGGCATCCCAAAAGAGTACCCTCAATACAGATGGGACTGTGCAAGAACAGTCAACAACCTACTGCATCATCATACTGCATATCATCACAAGAACAATGGTACTGACACCTCAAGCTTAAACCCCCAGAGAGTGGTTCACCACCATCTGAAACACTTTACACCCCAGAGTGGCATCAGCAGGCACCTTGACATCAAGTCTGTAAAAGAAGGTATAGAGAGAAGACCAGGTTATTGCCTTGCACACCTGGTTCACTAATGCCTGGTGTTGGAAAGCCCAAGATGTGGCAATCGCCCTGGTGGAGTGAGCAGCACCTCCTTCCTCAGCAGGCATAGGCTTGTATGACCGCCTACCTGATCCATCTGCTAAGAGTGGACCTGGCAGCCACCAGCCCCCTTCTTGGTCCTTCTGGGATCATGAAACAAGACATCCATCTTACATACATCTCAAGTAGTAGCCAAGTAATACTTTAATGTCTTGAGGGAATGCAAGAGTCGCTCCTTATGGCGAGTGGGGTGATGGTGCAAGGAGGGTAGCATCTCCCGATTAAGATGGGAGAGACCACCTTGGGCAAAAATTCCTGCTTCTCATGAAACACCACTTTATCTTCATGCAGCACCAAAAAGGGTGATCTGATCGAAAGCGCTGTCAGCTCCGAAACACGCAGGATGGAGGTGATCGCCACAAGAAAAGCCATCTTCAACATGAGTGTCATCAAGGAAGCCTCCACCATAGATTCAAAGGGGGGCCCCTGAAGTGCTGACAGAACCAGATTGAGATCCCAGGGTGGGATTAGTGACCTCCACGGAGCCTGAACATGCACAGTGCCCTGCATGATTGTGCAAATTAACCTATGGCCCTTAAGGGTGTCCAATGTCATACCTAGGTAAGTCGCCACCATGGAGGGAACCACCTGGGACTTGAAGTAGTTTATCACTCACCCGAAAAGTTCCAGAGTGGATAGGACCATCCGAACATCTTGCAGTGCTCCTGCCAGAGATGGGGCTGGGATGAGGAAGTCATCTAGGTATGAGGTGATGTGCACATTGCCTCACACTTGCGGGGCAGTGGACAGTCCATATGGCAGTGCCACAAATTTAAAATATCGGAGATCCTGGATCAGCCAAATTGGCTCGTCCTTCTTGGGGATGAAGAATAGTATTGAGTAGAAGACACAGCCCCGCTCTGAGGGGAGCACAGGTACTACAACTCCACGGTCCAACAAGAGATCTAACGCGTGGTTGTGAGCTGCCGCCCTTTCTACAATGTGGAAAGGCTTGGATGCCACAGACTTGGTTCAGAACTCGATCTTGTATCTGGAAGAAACAACTTCCTGGGCCCTGGTGTCGGATATCCATTCCCTCCACACCGGCGCTTAGTGCAGAAGCCGGTGCCCCCACCCGATCAGATGAGGGGGACCTGTCAACCCTGAGAGGGCTTGGCTGGGGGCTTGGGCCGGCTGGCCCATTGGTGTGTAGGTTTCCCCCATGGCTTTTGCTTACCAGAAAAATCCTCACGGCATCTGGAGTCTGTCGAACTTCTGGAAGGGATGTAAATTCAGCGACCTGAGAAACGAGGTCCTCAGTTTCCATTTCTGTGGAAACCTAGTCAACTTCCAACCTGTGGCCTTCTGGACCAAGAGGCTCACCAAAAAGACAACCCCCCAAAAAGGAGAGGGAAGTAACCGTCTTTTTGAAAGCAGTGTTGGTTGAGCACTTTTTTAGCCAGACCCTGCTTGCAAGGTGACCAGCAAGGTCAGCCCCCTGGCCACCAGAAGCTCTAAGTAATCCATAACTTGCACAATATATCTTGAAGACCTCCATGATGCATGCCTAGCCAGCCGATCCAACCTCCTATCCTCCTTGACTGCCTCATCCTGAAAGGGGTACTTGGCGTCCAGGACCTTAGGAAGATATGAAAGTTTATCCGGTTTCTCCCACTCCTTGTTCACCAGCCTGACGAAATGGGCGTGCCTGGGAAAAACTTGCCTGACCTTCTAGCGCTTGTAGTGTTCACCCCTCTTCTTCTGCTGCCTCAGCTGAGGACCTGGCAGTCCCACAGAGGGCATATCCCGCTCAGACATATTCAAGCCTGAAGCCGCAGGGGAAACTGGATGATCCGTGAGAGGCGTGGTAGTTGCCAGCTGTGTAAGGGGGTGCAAGACAGTAGTCCACCCAGCCTCTGATGCCTCTGACATGGTTAAAAGGCTGCTTTAACTGCTAAGCAATACAGCTGGAGTGCTGGTCCCCACTCCCTCCTGTGTGTCAACAACTGCTCAGCCCTGCCTGCACTACTGGAAAAGCAACATCCCTGCAGTTAAGATCAACCCACCGGCCAAGGATGCAGCAGCTTCCTGACCCCCACCCTGCAACAACAGGAAGCCCAACCTGACAGGGAAATCGTGGGGTGGCAGCCTCGCTGGATCCCAATCCTCTCCTCTCCGGCGACACAAAGCCACGCTCCCCTCGCCATGGCCGGCAGCTACCCCCATCCCCCCCCCCCCCCCGCTGCAACGACGAGCTCTGCCAGCAGTAGTGAAAAAACACAGAGCAACGTTTACCTGGACCCATGCATGCAGTCAGCTTAGGATTTAACTTCATGCATGTAACTGGGGTCAACGCCCCCGCTGTCAGCACTGTAATGAAAAAAAAAGACATCCAGAACATCTTCACAGTCCCTTTCAAAGAAAAGAACTGAGGATATTATGCCACAGCCTGCCCTATATAGGCGGAGCTAGTTTTTTTTTCTATCTTGCAGTCTTTGCCTATGGCTGAGGTTAAACCCAAGCATTGCTAATAGTGTTGCCCCGGAATGGAAGAGATGAGAAAAACTTTTGTTCCTCAAACACCTGCAAAAAAGCCGTGACCCTAAACCACATCCCCACCACACCCATTGTAAGCTGGTCTCGAAGGTTGGCTTCTCTTTGCATCCCTATATCTAAATAAGTGTTGAGACCACCACCAAGCAATACAAACCATGAACATATACGTGAAACCTAAGCAGCGCTTACATTCAATCAGACTGGGTTTAGGATGGGAAGGGACTTATGTCTCTGGTATGTATGAATACATCATCCCTTATATAGGCTTTTGTATTGTATTTATACTTCAGTTTGCCAACACAGTAACTACAGATGTTCAAATAAAGAAACAGAAACTGAACTCAAATTTGATACACAGTTTTTAGATATCTGTGGGGATTTGTGATGGCCTCCTTCAGCTAACATCTGACATTAGGGAGATACTGTTACTGAAAGGTTTCCTGTCTCTACTGAGCAAACATAGACATATGGCCAATATTCCATTCTGCTCACTTGCTGCCCATTTAGTGCAGCTATCTGTCTTCATCTGAAACAACAATGTCAAATGATAAGGCTCCTGCTTCCATCGAACCTTTATATACATCAATCATAGTGTGGCGTGGCACCTTATATCACTTTCACCAGATTGTGTCTATATGACAGGTCATTTAACATAATGTAACAATGCAGTGACATGCAATATATTGCTAGTATACACTAAAGGTTATTGCTGAATGGATGCAAGATATATTTTATAATATTCCATAAGCAATGCAAACAAATGTATAGCTATGAATAGAGTACGCCATTGATATATAAACAGCTTCCTGTGAAAAAGGAAAGAATTCTGTTAAATGTTCAATAAATAATAAAATGCCCACTACCCTGTTCCAGCCTCCGCACCCTTGAAGAAATAGATGTTCGTCAGGGGGCAGAGGAGGGTTGGGCAGTCCCCAACCCTCCTCCTCAAGGCCCACCAACAGGTAATGTTTTGCGTGGCCAGTGGATATTCATAAAATATAACCTGTTCTGTTGGTGGGCCTTGAGGAGGACAGTTGGGGACCCCTGAATTCGGGGATTGGGAAAAACATGTAGATATTACCTGGGTGGTTTTCACTGCTTCAAAGAATTTGTATATTATGGTAGTGTTTGTAATTTTATGTTTGTGTGTATTTTTACATACAGAGCAAGAATAACAGGACTTGCTCATGATTCTTAGCAGCAGAAGGAGTATATCTTCTAATATCATCACTTCCTACTTGTGGGCGTGTATTTCGGATAGTGACCCTCATCAGCACAAGGCAAGACTTGGAACCACCATAACAGAGGAGCAAGGCACTTGGGTGGTTAATCTGAATATGATCCCAGAAGTTCCTATTAACGCACCTCATAGCGGAACTTCTACCAAGAGGCGATATTACTGCCTCAGCCGCAACAATGGCTACAGGCAGAGAGAACTAGTGTTCAGCCTGAAGGCTATGAGGTGCTGTACCTTAGCTTAAGTGTTTTTCAATAGGGATAGCGACAGGAAGCACCGATGGCGCTAAGCTGCTCCATGCCGTATTTAATGTGTAAAACCAGTGTAATGTGTAAAACTTGTTAAGCAGTGACTCTCAGACAACATCCTGAACAGGCCAGGGATCCTGTGTCACTTGAATGAGCACCAAAAAAATAAAGTAGAAAAACACTAACCAGAAGTCACCAAAAATAACATAACTGGAATGGCAAATTGAAGTCTATGAGAGAGCGACACTGAGTGCCTGATGTGATGTGACGCTGTAGGGAAAATAGGGCCCCCAGTTTCATGATGAAAAAAGAATGTGCATTCTTTTTTTTTTAATTAAATTAACTATAGTATGGAGGGATTTTTCTTGCATTGTAAAAAACATGCAGTTTTGTTTCTTGTGGAATACATTCTGTTCGAGTTTGTTTTTTTTCTTTGAAGCAATATTAATATGAAAACATTTCCTTGCAGAGGTTTGATCTTGAAACACTTACTTCTAGGGATGTTGACATTTCTGATGGGCCTGCTGTGTGTATCCCTGTGGCTCCCCGCATTTCGTCACCCTTCCGTCAATGTAATAGTGCATGTACAGACTGGTGGCCAATCAGCACGCTGGCCACATACTCACTCCTTTGCGTACCTGAGCCAGCAAATCAGACATGCTTGTCACGGGCGTGCGCCGCAGCTAAGGATATAGAGGGCATTAGGACATGGTCCACCCATGCACCATGGGATTACCATATAGCTGTGTATTTATTAGCTCATTCTGTTACTCTTCCCTTCTGAGATATTCTGAAACACCAACTACAGTGTTCTAATCTCTCAGCCAATCAGGAATCCAGTTGGCTGCTGACTGGCACATGGAGAACAAGAGTGCATTAAAAAGTGGGAGCAGTTCAGACCTTTTTTGGGCTTCCTAGGGCACGTATAGGCACATCCCAAATTGAAATGACTGTGGGGGTGCTAGCAGACCTTAGGTTCATTTTAAACGATTCTTTGCTAGTACCTCTGCCAAAGTACTCCTTCGTTACAACTTGAATTGTATAAAATATATACATGTATAAAAGAATCATAATAGCAATAATAGATGGAACCCAGAACTAAAAGATAAAGCACTTTATGACAATGCAAAATCCTTTTTTAGTCATTATTTAATCTTTTAGCTGTTGTGTTTTAAAATGCTATTGGTGCTATGATAGGCTCCATGAAAATAATGTTTCATCAGTCAGTGTCTGAGCTGATCAGAGCAGACATGGGATTGCATTGCTATGTCATTACAGCTGGAAGATTTTCCCTCAGCCAGTCAAGCAGCAGGAGATCAGCCATCGCTCTCCACAACTCTGCATGCGGAAGGTGTGACCCAGCTTTATCACAGCATGTCTAGCAAGCCATAATATCAATACACACACGCACGTAATAACCTAGACTTTTAGCATCTGAACAGAATGCATTGATAACCACCAGCAAAAGCTGCCATAATTTAACAGGATCTGCCAATGTAACCTCTTCAAAGCCTTTTACGAGCTGTGACTAACATACAGAACAGTTTGTTGCAGCTTTGGAACAAGGTGTGCATATAAATCAACATTTTTCTCTAAGTTAATAGTGTTCTCCTTATTTCTCTTTGCTGCTACACCAGATAGACTACCCTTTAATGCAGAACTGAATTCACAGACACAACTCTGTCTTAATCATTGTAATCCTTTTCTTCTTTATTTGATATTTCGGGGGCTCAACACGCCCTTTCCTCTGTAACCATTTACATTTGAACAAAGGTAGTGATTGGGTGCTAATTTTCTCACCCTGTAGCCTGATCTACCTTGGCCAGGCTTCCCTGTTATATGGATTGCCAGTTAATTTTTCTCGGTCACTTTTATTATTATTTTTATTTTATAAAGGCTGGAGAGAGTAATGCAGATAAGAGTTTTAGGCCCTTAGCCATGAAGGGATAGCATCAGGTAGTAATGTAAATGAGAGGTAGCGACAGGTAGCGTCAGGTGAACGCAGGACACGGCACGCAATTACACATTTATCAAGCAGAATATGTTGAGCGACTGGGATAACGCCATGTAGCGTCCGATTCAACATAATACCAGCCTCATCGCCGGTGTTCAGCCTTGCAGAGCGCCCCGTATTACCTCTCGCTACCTGTCGCTCTCCCATACATTTCAATGGACGTTCTTTTATTTCTTTTTAAACAGGGTTTTATTTATTTATTTTTTTTTTAAAATCTCAAATAATGTTGTGACCTCTTCTGGCATAGAAAAGGCCATTTTTTCAAATAGTTTTCATGTTTTATATATTTCTGCAGAATTGACATTACAGGTCTGGCATTAATGTGTTCATGTTACAATGTTATTACAATGTAATTCCATGTGTTTTCGCTTTGTTACTGGTGGATACATGTTCAAAAACAGCCTTTAAACACACAGCCTCTGGCGCTCTGGGCTTTTTTGAGAAGCATTTTTGAGTGCCGGATGCAGTTTTTTTGATGAATATGTTGAGCCGGTCGCACTGACCAGTCGCTAACATGCGCTCCCATACAGCGCTGTACTGGTCAAATAGCGACTCCTCACAATGAGTCGCTATGAACTAGTGACCCACAGCTGAGCACAGCGACTACTAGCGGGCGCTCTGAAATGCCTGCTACAGACGCTCAGCTGTCGCTACCTGGCGTTAGTGATGAATCAGCCTGCTAGACATATTCACTGTGGGACTGGCAGCAAGTGTAGGGTTTGGCAGAGAGGAGCAGAGCTGGAGAAGCAAGAGGAGAGATGGATGAGGTGAGCAACAGGATAGATTGGAGGGGTGCCAGTCTGTTAGTTAGTTAACTACAAAGAAGGATGTTGCAGTAATCCAGTTGGGATATGACCAGGGCATGCACTAACATTAGTGGTGTGAGGATGGGACACATGCATGAGATGTTTTTAAGTTGGAGGCAACATGAGGTGGCTAGGGAGTCAATATGAGGTTTAAATGAAAAGGCAGGGTCCAGAATAACTGCCAGGCATTGGGCTTGGGGAGTTGCAGTTATTGTATAATTGGTAACAGAGATAGACATGTTAGAGCGGGGAGAGGAGTTAGAAGGTGGGAAAATGACCAATTCTGTCTTGTCCATGTTAAGCTTGGGGTATCGAGATGACATGAATGAAGAAATAACTGCAAGGTAGTTGGGGAGACAAGAGAGGAGAGATTGGGGCCGGAGAGGTATGTTTGCATGTCATCCGCATAGAAGTGGTATTGAAATCCTAGTGAAGTTATAAGTTTGCCCAGATCATATGTATAGACTGAGAAAAATAGGGGGCATTGAGGCACACAGAGGTGAGCCAAGAGAGTGAAAGAACTTGAACCCCAAGAGAGAAGAGACTATTGAGAAGCAGGGAATGGTAAACAGTGTCAAAGGTGTGGATAGGTCCAGAAGTCACCACCACATGATTAGTCACCACCACTTATCATTTTAAATTAGTCAACTGTCACTGACTGTATTTGTCTACCTTTGTGGTCATGTCTTATTCTAGTTTCAGCATCTCAAAACCATCACATCTCCCAGACCAAGTTCTGAGGGAGTGGCCATACATGTTGATGGAAGGATGAGCCCTCCAACCTTCTCTGTGTAGTGAGATTGGATACCAGCAAACAGTGGAGATAGACTGCAGCTCTGGGAGATGCCAGGGATTATGCAGAGACCAGAGTGGTGAGATCGCCACAATGGTGCGTGGTTATCGGCTAGAGAGCTACAGTATGTTTCGCCATATAAGACGCACCTGTCCATAAGACGCACCTAGGATTTGGAGGAGAAAAATAAGAAAGAAAAATATTCTAAGCTAAATGTTGTGCTAAAACACCCCATTACAGGCAGTGTGGCATCCCCCCATTCCATTCCTAATAGGCAGTGTGGCATTCTCCCCTCCCATAGGCAGTGTGGGATGACCCCATCCCATTCCCATAGGCAGTGTGGTATCCCCCCTTCCTATTCTCCATATAGGCAGTGTGGCACCCCCCTCCCATTCCCCATATAAGCAGTGTGGCATTCCCCCCATACCATTCCCCATATAAGCAGTGTGGCATTCCCCCCATACCATTCCCCATATAAGCAGTGTGGCATTCCCCCCATACCATTCCCCATATAGGCAGTGTGGTATTCCCCCTATACCATTCCCCATATAGACAGTGTGGTAATCCCCCTTCCAATTCCCATATAGGCAGTGTGGCACCCCACCCATTCACATATGGGCAGTGTGGCATTCACCCCCCATTCACATATGGGCAGTGTGGCATTCACCCCCCCATTCACATATGGGCAGTGTGGCATTCACCCCCCCCATTCACATATGGGCAGTGTGGTATTCACCCCCCCATTCACATATGGGCAGTGTGGCATTCTCCCCTCCCATAGGCAGTGTGGGATGACCCCATCCCATTCCCATAGGCAGTGTGGTATTCCCCCCTTCCTATTCTCCATATAGGCAGTGTGGCACCCCCCTCCCATTCCCCATATAAGCAGTGTGGCATTCCCCCCATACCATTCCCCATATAAGCAGTGTGGCATTCCCCCCATACCATTCCCCATATAGGCAGTGTGGTATTCCCCCTATACCATTCCCCATATAGACAGTGTGGTAATCCCCCTTCCAATTCCCATATAGGCAGTGTGGCACCCCACCCATTCACATATGGGCAGTGTGGCATTCACCCCCCATTCACATATGGGCAGTGTGGCATTCACCCCCCCCATTCACATATGGGCAGTGTGGCATTCACCCCCCCCATTCACATATGGGCAGTGTGGTATTCACCCCCCATTCACATATGGGCAGTGTGGCATTCACCCCACCATTCACATATGGGCAGTGTGGTATTCACCCCCATTCCTATATAGGCAGTGTGGCATTCATCCCCCCCTCCCCATCCCATATAGGTAGTGTGGCATTTCCATCCCCCCTCCCATTCCCCCATAAGCAAAAGTAAAAAGAGAAAAAAAAAAGTAAACTCACCTTTCAATCCTCCCCGCTGTCCTCGCCGTCTTCACACAGACACACTGGCTTGAAATAGCGGTGGGCGTGGCCGACGCTCGAGCGTCAGCCACGCCCACCACTGTAACAGGCTGGGTGTCTGGCTCTGCAGAGAAGGCTGCCTCCGCCTCTTTCGGGACAGCGTGAGCGATGGAAAGGTGAGTTAAGTTTTTGCTTTTTATTTATTTTTTTGCCCACCTTCGCCCAATAAGACGCACAGATATTTCCCCCAACTTTTTGGGAAAAATAAGTGCGTCTTATAGGGCGAAAAATGTGGTACATTACATCATAGCTCAGGCATTCCTGCACTGCTGCTGCATTAGCAATGGTCAGAGGAATGGTAGTGCTCCATCCAGTGCATTCTGTTATCATAAGCACCTTTCTCTGTTTGCAGCCACCCATGGCCCCTATAAGAACTGTATAGGCAGAATTCACACTAGTTTCATACGACAGCCTTAGAGACAGTTGGATATATTCCTGGGAAGACTTGCTAGTACAAACAAATTGAATGGCATCTATTCTAACACAAAACGTTATCCAGTGTGCTTGGGTCCACTTTAATTATCCCACTGGCCCATTCAACGGACATATTAACTGCTTTCCACAGCCGGATGGTACTAAAGAGGTACCTCCTGTAGCTTAGGGGTAACTCAGGTTTGGGAGTAAGTATATCACTATAATGATTTTAATTTATATGTAAGGCATATTTGATACATGCCTAGCCTTCACCAGTTAAAGGTACCAATTTTTTTTTTTTATATTTTTGTTTTGTGATATCTTAGGGTCGATTTATGGTCATGCACCAGTGCATTTGAGCACGCTTTTATGTCTTATAAATTAAAAAATAAGGCTTGGGGTTCCCCCTACCTAATTTAAAACCCTTAAAAATAATAGAAAAAATGGTGCGGTGCCCCCCCTATCCAGTAAAACCAGCCTGGCCACCAGCTATGGGGTAGATCAAGGCTACCAGCCCCCATAGCTCATGGGCCATGGGATCTTTTCCCCTCCGTTCTTTGGGGAGGCATGTAATGGGACAGGGGCTATGGCAAGTCACCCGCTTGCTCATAGGTGACTTGCCAGCTCCTCCTGTCCTGTGAACTTGTATAGGGGTCTCAAGAACCAGTTCACAAATAATTAAATAGAAAAAACACACACAGATAAAAATTGTTTTGTTATTTTTATTTTCCCCCCATACTTACCTCTAGAGATGAGAACTTCCTATTTCGGTTCGGGTGATTCGCTGAATTTCTCCAAGAAATTGTCTGAATCGAACCTTTAAGAATCACTTATCTGTAGTGGAATGTGTGATACACACAGCATGGTGGGAAAGGGGGAGGCCGGCCGCACTGTCAGCTGTGCAAGTACACCTACATGCCGGCTTCCCTGTTGATCTGGTCCAGTGGCTGGGCGTGGGTGCAAGTTGGCTTGCGTGCATATTTGGTTGTAAACTGAAACTTACATCTGAGTGAGCTATTTAACTTTAGGACACAAAAAAGTGTTCTAATTATAACATCACTTGTGTCTGCGATGAGGCATTTATCCAAGTGAGGTACATCATTTTTCCAATGAGAATAATTTCTTAAACAACAGCATTGTATGAGCTATGCTAAAGAATTTGCCCTTTTCGTCTACATACCCCGTATGGTGCTGTTGTTTCCAAACTTTCAAAAAAATGATGCGCCTCATATGTAAAATGCCCCATCGCATGTGCAGCTTATTTTTTGAGAAATATTTTTATGTTTATTGCACTTTTTTGTATGTAAAAATTTCAGGTTGCAATTCAAACCAAAATGTGCACCTATAATTAAACTTACTAGCACAACCCCTATAGGTTGTTGTAATAAAAAAATATGTAAAGAACTGCCCCATCACAGATGCATACACATTTTTTATTTTTAAGTGAAGAAAAACTTTTTTATTTTAATTTTTCAACTTTCGAATTTATTGGATGTTGTGTTGGAAATTTTGTAAAATCTTAGCCTCTCTAAAATTGTAAAAGGTCTGAAACTCACTTGGCTATTTTCTAGCTGCCTATCTATGTATCTATCCATCTAAATAACTGATAGTAGCAAGCCCTTTTTCTTCTTTCATGGAAAAAGATAAACCTTGTATAAAAATATACCAGTGCTGCAATCTGGGTGACAAGGCACATTTTGACTTTGCCTCCAGCTCAGTCTTCCTAAATCAGTCGCACTGTGCTGCTGATTGATTTACATTTTGCACAGTCACTCTTTCATTTTCTCTTTTTATTGTCATTTCTTTGACACACCAGTCTCCCAGCAAATGTCTTGTTCCAATTTATTATCTCAGCCAAGAACTTTTAAGCCATTGTACTGTTTGCCAAGTCAAATCTGTAATAAAAAGCACTTTTCAGAGTATCCATCTTCCATCCCCTAACCTGTATTCAATTACTTATTGGCAATAATCACTTGTTAGGTATTCCCTTTAATGCCAAAGACCCTTGTTAATTTGTGATTCAGCATGTGTCGCAGTCTGATGTGTAATTAGAAATCCTAAGGCCTGTCTCTCACCATAATTGCCTTGACTAAGGCCTCTGCATATCCACTTGTTAATTAGTAAACCACAATATCCAGGGGGCTTGTGGAGAGCTGGCTTAATTGTATTTGAAATAGAATAGAGGGATAATTACCCTTCTCTCTCCGTGCTGCTTTTTAATTCCTTTTCTTTTTTTATATATGATTTTATTTTCCTCTCTTCTCCCATTCTCATTTCCTAACCACAGCAAGATACAAAATTATATTCTTGGCTGGATCCTAAGGCTATCAATCTGGTCAATGAATCATTTTTTTTTATAAAAAGGGCTGCAATTGTGAACTCTGTGATACACTGGTTTGGACAATTATTTGCAAAGCCCCAAGAACCGAGAAAATGTCACATGGCATGTTTGGAAACAAACAGACGAAGTTACTACAAAATCAATTTTGAAACACTAAAAGAGAAAACACCATTAATTTGTATTTGGAGTTAACAGCTGGAGCCAAAATCTAATAGCACCAGTGAAACAGATATATTAGATATGACACCAAGTGATTTGAAATGCACAAAGAAAAGGGGCAATCATTTCAGAGCTCTCAGTTATATTGCCCTGCCTCCAGCATTCTGCTTAAACTATTGGGGGAACATTGATGATGCCAAGCTGAGCTTTTTCCATTGGTGAAAAGTCAGATATTGAGTCAATCTTAATGTTAAACCCAAACAACTTCCCAAATCTTTTATTTAAAGTAGTAATAGTAATCCACGTGGGATCTATTTTTTCATTCTCTGAATAATGCTCAAGTCTACAGTAAGAGCCTTTAATTCTTCAATTTACCTAACAACATGTAGTCAGAAATAAGCCTGATAATTCTGCATATTCCCCCAGGTGATGGAGTGGCATGGAGCTGGCCATTGTCTGACAGCAAATATTGCTGCTTCCTTGCCTTAACCACTGCTTCTCATACAGTTGTTCCCCAGACAGTGCATCCAAGAATTTTCCATAGAAGGCAGTTCCAGCTGTCGATGAATCTCAAAAGGTAAAAAAGAATGTCGTTGGAAAATTTGGCCACATGTGGCCCTGGGCCAGATGCAGACCTCTAAGCCTTTTTATGTGGCCCCCTGACAGTAGCACGCCTTCTAGCCAGCCTGGTCACTCCAAGACTGCTGACACCCACAACACGTCTTGGCATCTGTGTTTGGCTACTAAGTGATGTACCGTCTGACTCTGTGGAGCACAGTACTGCCTCGGGTCTTCTCCTGAGACTCAGTGCCTAAAAAAATCTGTTGGCCCGCACCTTTTTAATGTTCTTGGGGAGAAAAGAGTAGTGTATGCAACTGTTCTGTGTCTCTGTGCAAACAGCTCTCACCACACAAGAAGGAGTCAACTAGTCCACCCAACTTACTGCCACAGCAGCTGCTGCAGGTGTTATTGCTAGCTATTGCCAGATGGGGTATGAAAAAATAATTCATTTTTGCATTTCCTAAAAATTATTTAGCATCTGTCCTGGGCAAAATAATTATGTTGCTGTCCTAGGCAAAATGATTCTGTGGCTGTCCTAGGCAAAATGATTCTGTGGCTGTCCTGGGTAAAATAATTTGATGACAGCATCTATCCTGGGCAAAATAATTCTGAATCTTCATCCATCCTGAGCAAGATAATTCTGCATCTGCCGTGGGGAAAATCATTCTGCATATATCCAGGGTGAAATAATTCCGTGCCTGTAACCATACATTTGAATGGTCGGGTTTGCATTTTGTTTTGTGTTTGTTGTTTGAAGGTGAATAGAATGCTTAAGTTGTCCCTTGGTAAGAGTTTGACACCCCTGCTTTAAGCCAATGACATTCTTCGATTACCACCTTCTAAAATGATCATGTGGCTGCCCATGAGACACAGTGTTCCTAGCGTGAGCAAGATTGTCCAAGCCAGAGTGGTCTCAATTGTCGAGTTTGCTGACACTGGGAGTGCAGAGAGAGAGGGGTGGCCATGCGGCATCATTTGGGGTGGGTTCATGAAAAAATGAAATGAAGGGGCAAATTGCTACAGCATTTACAATGTACATGGGACAGTGCCTTGCTAATTGCCTAATTATTGCCATTGCCTCAAATGACTCTTTAAAATAACATTTCCCAAAACCTCCAATATATATAGCCCATCCACTAGAATCTATTTTAAAGCAATATCTGCATGGAGTCAATTAACAATTGTGGCCAACTAAAACAAGTCAGGCTCAAACAAAAATAAATCATTTTGTTCTTCGAAGTGGGTCTGTCCTGCTTCAGTTTGATAACACTTTCTGAATTTCAAGATCAAATCCTGCAGGCGTTCCTGCTTACAGACAACCCCCCGTTGGCCACACCCACTCTATACACTGCAATAGAGGGGGGTGCCAAGGCCTGGCACCCTTCATTCATTGAAATAAATGAAGTAGGTAGGCTTGAGTTATTGTGACCAATGTGGGGAGGTGGGGCACTATGCTACTGGTGAGCGAGGGATGACCATGGTAAGTTTTATCGACAGGAGCAGGATGGGGGAAAAAGTTGAATACTAGGTGCCTATTCCAGTTAAGGTAAGACTAAGGGGCCAAAAACCCTGAAACATGTCACCTGTTCCTTCGGGGGCACTTTTTTTTCTGTGGGGCACTGTTGCAATATATTTGCATTTTTAAAGAGGACCGAAAGTCAAAAAAAGAAAGTTTAGTAAATTGCTCCTCTAAAGCCTCCTCTGGCAAAAACTATTTGAGAAGGCTTAACTCCATGCAGATGTTCTGAGTTAAAAGGCCAATTCTTTGCTGCAGAACTTCATAGGTTTATGTATGGTTTACATACATAAACATGAGGGGGGGGGGCTGTGCCAGCAGCAGTCTACACCAAACAGAGAGATAAATGCCTCAGAAACATGGACAGCTTATGTAGTATGTTATAGAAACGCACACACTGAATAACCAGCTGCTAGAGAGATTGTGTGTGTGAAGGGAGAACTGTAACAATGTTTCTTTATCACTGTTCACTGTGGATTTACTGCACTCCCATTCAGTCAGTGTAAAAATTATTTATATTATAAATGATGAGTCATCACAGCTGATGGCTTTCTTCTAGAAATAAAGGAGGATTGGGATTAGATTTTTCAGAAGCTGGATTCATATATGTGGCAAGATGCAGTTATTGCAGTAATTCTGTCTGGTTTTTAATAATTGAAATCATGTATCTTTCTTTAATAAAGTTACCCCATACACAAATGTGTAAATCCAGGTTGTTGAACCTTTTAAAGAGCACGTCCCATATAAGCATTTTGATTTATTTATTTATTCTGAACCTATTTATTAGTCGGGGGCCATAATAAATAGGTTCAGAAACGCCATAGACTTATTTTATTTGTATGTCCTTCCACCACACCACTTCCTTACGACATTTATATGTAACAATCCCCAGATAGCAATACACATGCTGATTTCCTTACTTCTCCAAATATAATATGGGTCCCATATTTATAGCTCATCCCGCCATCAATCCTAAATCGTAACTGTATTTCCAATACTCAACCCATCGAAATGCTAAAGATACAATTAAATATAGAATAAAACTCTTTTTTGATTTCATTTGCCAGAGATTTCAGGAGGGGTGTTGCAATATCAGTGTCACTGTGCCAAGCAACCGATTCCACGCTATTTGGAAATGGCCCCCTTCTATATCACTCATCCTTACTGAGCCTTTATTTACCATTACACACCAGTACTATTTAACCCCTCACACTTTCCCCACAGCTGATCAGGGGCCACAAAATGTCATCTCAGCCTACATTTGTGTTCCATGCAAACCTTCTGCAGTCTTGAATATCTCATTGTTTAAACGCTCCTCATGCTGATGCTGCCAAATTACTTTCATGTTAATCCTAGCCTTTGATTAACAAGTCCATTACACTGCTGGCTGATGACAGATGGCCTTATTATCTATAATGTGGACATTGTAATCTCACAAGGAACCAGTGGTATGATGCAGCAAAATGTATTCAGGTAATTAAGGGGAATCATAATTAATTTGTTCAATGTCTTCCTTAAAGATAGAAAGAAAGCAAGACAATATTTTGATTCATGTTTTACATTTCATGTGTGGCAGACAAAATTCTCCGTGTTTCTTTTTCTGATTTTTGGCCCAGATGAGTTGTTTTGACCCAGTGTTAGATTGGCCTACCACAGAACCAGCATATTCTCCCATGGGCCCCAAACAGTGACACAAGCCACCAACAGGTCAGTGCAGACTCTCTGAATTGTTCTGTTATTATGTTATTCAGTAAGTTACTTTTTTATTTAATTAATTACACATTATACACATTACACTTATACACATTATACTTATATTATGCAACAACATGATTAATAGGGACATTATTCCTGTATAGCAGAAGAGAGTGCCCCAAGAATACCCAAGGTATTCCAGTCAGATACTGTTTTGGTCTCTTCTTGTACTGCTGTTACCTTCAGAACTACACTGCAGAAAGTACAATTCATAGAATCCCCCCCAAAATCTAGTAGATTTATTTTGGAGACCTTGGGGGGCAGAATGTAAACTCTTTGCCATTCTTCCAGAAAACAAATATTACCCTGACAGACCACCATGCTGGTTTCTAGAGTCTGGTTCACAGAGATACTAACCTAATCTATCATCCCATGTCACCAGTTAGTCCTCAATTTTTGTTACCAAAGCTCTATTTGTTGAGGGACAGTGATATCTCCCCTTTTCTGCCCCCCATGGAACATAGCTGATTTTGCATTCCAAAAAATCCTTAAAGGAAAAGTCCACTTTTGATGGCATGGCTTTTGATGGCAAGTGTATATTTTTGTGCCAGTTTTCACTACCTGCAATATGTTGCTTTTATCGCATACCAAGTCTGTAATCTACAGTAAATCTAGAGATCAAGATCATGTACACAGAACACTGCTGCTGGGCATGTGTAAGTGTAAGTGAACTCCCTCCCTCAGCAGCCATAGCTGCAGTGTTCCGTGTGTACAGGGCTCTCTTCTCTGTTCTTTTTGATCTTGGAGTACAGATTTGGTGTGAGGTTGCCCATGGCAACATATTTCAGATAGTGAAAACTGCTTTCATAAAACACTTGTTTACTGACATAAGATAAAAGAAAGAAAATGCTAGATAAGATCAGCACCTTAAGAACATCATTTTGGTACACAATAAAACCTGCTCAAAAATTCTGATGAGTGGACTTTCCCTTTTACTGTAGAGTAGAGTCCCTTTGGGGTGATTGTTAAAAGGAACCTAAAGATTTTTAGTGGAGATCTTCTTTAGATCTTGTTCCAGTAGAAAATAACACTGGGATGTGGGTGGTAAAATAATGCAAACCTGGTTTCAGACTGAGAAGAAACACCTATGGTTCAAGACATGAGTAAACTTTGAGATGCAAAACGAATACGACCAGATTCCAAACATCAGGAAAGGAAATGTCTATTGTTTCCAATATCAACATAAAAAAGTATTTTTCCCTCCACAACATGGACAGGAGGAAATTATTATAGCAGTGAACATGGACACGAAACCTTATAGCTGAAGGCAACATAGAAAGGACTTTTCTGTAGCACTGAATGGGCCACTAGCTTTGTGTGCTTATAAAATAAAGACGTGTGTGAACTGATTATATGTGGTGTTACCAACCACCCAGTACATCTTGTACTGTTATGTATATTACTCTAGTTATGAGCTGATTATAGGTGGTGTCACCAGAACAGCTTGCACCACAAGATAGGCTACCATTAACATCTCAAGGTACTTGTCCATCTATATATATATATATATATATATATATATATATATATATATATATATATATATAGATACATCTGTATAATCCACCAATACACACAGCGCACAAATCATATACCACTGCTCTCTTAAGCCAGGATGAAAAAAGACGAAATATATTTTTTAGAAAAATACTGGAATAGTGTATGGGATTCATAATAAATTCCCAGACACATGAAAGTCACCAAGGAACTAAGCAGAAAAAGAGCAATGAGAAAGTTGGTTACTTAAGATCAGAATGTATAAATGTATTAACATATATTTATTAAGTTCAGTAGTTGGACAACAACTTACCTTTATGATCATTAGATCCTTGTCATCCGCTGAACTTTCTATTGAGCCCAAAAAATGTATTTCAGGTCATTTTGAGCAGTGGTGTGAGTAACAATATTGTTAGACATATCCCTTGTATTTTTATTTTAGAAACAAGTTTTGCGCTATACTTTTATTGTTGTACTATTATGCAGGCAAATCTGAAAATTCCTTTTTCTGTTTTAATGTTACACTGATATTTTATGCTGTCTTAGTTGCTGTCATTATGCTTTCAGAATAAAGGCAGATGCTGTTAGATAAAAAATTAACGTGTATTGTTATGAACGCCATAAACTTTCCAAATGACAAAAAAAAGGTTTTTCTATAGCTAAATGATTCATTGCTATAAACTGATATAGCTGGGGGAAATAAATCCAAACTATTGTCAATGCAGAGAGCATACAATAGGCTATCAATAAGACATTACAACATAGAGTATTGTACTTTTTCTTTTTTTTATGTGGGTTGCCACTGACAAAATAGGATTAGGCAGAAGTAAGTCACAGCAGCTTCCTGCTGCTGCAACTGTAGGTGAAGCGGGTTGATGGACTGCCCATCATCCAGCTTTTCCATGTTTGGGCTGGATGCCAAACTGGAACACGGACTTCGGCTGCAGTCCGTGTTTGGGTTTGGGAACCTGAATTAGCAAAGTTTGGTACAAACCCAAACTTTGCGGTTCGGGTTCGCCCATCTCTAATATTTATCTTTTAGTCCCCCATGGATATCATGCTAATATTTTGTATTAAATTCCCTGTCATACTATGGCTACATTTTATATGAGGCGAGAAAAGACTACATTTTAGCAATATCTTATGGACTTTGATTGTCTACAGGTTGACTCAATCAGTAATTTCCATGTACTCCTTTAAAATCGACCAAGGTTTACACTATTCCAGGTTTTAGTCTGCCCCCCTGGGACACCCCTTTTCCTGAGCCCACGGCACAGGTGTGGCTCTCGTACAATCAGCATCTCCGATCACGCATATAAATGTGTGGCTGGAGAAACTGAATGGAACCCGGCCACACATTGGTGGTGCGCGGCCTCAAGAGTAAGTTCAAGTGCCTCTTTAATGCTGATGTCTGGTTTGGTTTTGGTTTGTTTTAGTAGCATAGGTTTATAGACCGGCACAGATCTTTGCCTTGTAGATACTGCCATTGGAATTCTCTCGGAAAATTAAAAAGATAAAACTGGTTGGAAAATGGGCACTCTTGTCTCAATTGGGCCCTAAAAAATGTCTCAATATGTCAGGTGCTCGCCTTATCATGTCATCATAGCAAATGAGGTTTACAAAAGGCTAGAATAAAATCGTATTTGTTTAAACTGGACCAACACTCTTACAAGAAACAGTGCTCATATGCTTCCCTCGCCAGGGCAATTCATATTGCTGCATTCCCTTTTTGTAACTCCTGTCGTGGTCAATTTCACCCCTCAATGTAGGTCCTATGGACCTGCCAGGGGTTCCTGCCAATGTGCATTGTGGGTTATGATTAGGGATGAGCGAATCGGTTCTAACGAACCTGAATTCGCTCCGATTTTCAGGGAAAATTCGATTCAGCACGAACCCGAAATTCTAGTGGTTCATGCTGACCGAATTGTTCCTGAAATTTAAAAATGCCGGCATGGTGGGAGCGGGGAGACCGGCTGCGCTGTCAGCGGGCGGCAGAAGCCGGCTTCCGCCGCCCGCTGACAGCGCAGCCGGCCTCCCCGCTCCCACCAAGCCGTGAAATGGAAAAAAAAATGCCGGCATGGTGGGAGCGGGGAGGCCGGCTGCGCTGTCAGCGCAGCCGGCCTCCCCCATCCCACTATACAGCAAACACTTACCGGCATGACGCGTCCTCTGATGACAGCTGACAGCGCAGCCGGCCTCCCCGCTCCCACCAAGCCGTGAAATGGAAAAAAAAATGCTGGCATGGTGGGAGCGGGGAGGCCGGCTGCGCTGTCAGCGCAGCCGGCCTCCCCCATCCCACTATACAGCAAACACTTACCGGCATGACGCGTCCTCTGATGACAGCTGACAGCGCAGCCGCCCTCCCCGCTCCCACCATGCCAGCATTTTTTTTTGTCAGCAAACACCGGCATGGTGGGAGCGTGGAGGCCGGCTGCGCTGTCAGCTGTCATCAGAGGACGCGTCATCAGAGGAAGCCGGCTTCCTCTGATGATGCGTCCTCTGATGACAGCTGACAGCGCAGCCGGCCTCCACGCTCCCACCATGCCGGCATTTTATTTTTTCCATTTCAGGGCTTGGTGGGAGCGGGGAGGCCGGCTGCGCTGTGAGCGGGCGGCGGAAGCCGGCTTCCGGCGCCCGCTCACAGCGCAGCCGGCCTCCCTGCTCCCACCAGAGATGAGCGATTCGCTAAAGTTCGATTCGGACGAACCCAAATTTCTTTGAGAAATTCGGCGAATCGCCCGAATCAAATTTTTGAGAAGTTCGCTCATCCCTAGTTATGATGGTTAACTCCAGACAGCATCAGGTCTGGGATGCTGTGAAATGAATAAGCTTCCTGGGTGTTTGAAGCCTCCTGGGTGTTTGAAGATGACTGTGATCAGGAGAAAATCAGTGAGGCAGTGTGTTTTAGCTTTGAGTGGATGCAGGAGCAGATGTAAATGTGGACAATGATTCAGCATCATTCATGCAGATGGGGCAAGTCTTCCTTGCTGTTGGTCCGTTTAAATTACTACATCGGATAAGCTATATTAGGCCAAAGTCTAACAATGTTGTGCATTGTAAAATATTTAGCCATTTGCATGGTTCGGCACAGCCAAGTGCACTCACATTATTAACTGGACAAGTACAAAAAGATGAAAAACAGGATTTTATCCTTGGAGTGACTTGTCTGAGAATAGTTACAATAGATCATTATTTTTAAATAAAATAGATGGTTTAAAATTTCTAGGTTAAAAAAATAAAGATTTAAAAATACATTTAATGTGCTATAACTTTAAAATGTGTTTTGTTTAAACAAAAATCCTGATAAATTTCAGCTCTAGTAATGTTTCTATTTCTCTGTTCGACGAGACTGGGCATCCCTGCACCAGCTAAAAGGAGACTAATTAGCCAATTTGTGCAGATCAAAGCTTAGAGAACATCCCCGCAAATATGCAGCGTAATAGTAAAAATTCTTCTTTATGTAAGTACATCAAGAAGAAAAATGTTTAGTGAATGTCAGTTCTGGTTGGTTTGTGGGCACAGTCACTGCATCTTGCCACAGCTTAAGTAAATCAGGTCCAGGGTTTCTGAGGCTATAAAAAGATGGCTATAGGGGAACCTTAAAAATCCATTAAAAGCTGTCGTGTATCTTAAAGCTAAGATGTACTTTCATGTGGAAATACAGAACGTGCTTCGGTTATTTAAAATGTATTTTCTGTAGACCTGACACTTTTTCCACAGCACATTACACAGTACATACACTATTTTCAGAAATCCAGTCAAAAAGCTGTCATTAAAGCTTAGTAAATTGCTCCCCTAAACCCCCCCGGGAATCAGTGCCGTAAGCTATTTGAGAAGGGTAAACCCTATGCAGATATTGTAAAATAGCATGCAGATTCTGTGCCCCTAAACTCCTTTTGAGAGTTGCCATTTTGATTTACACCTGAAAGCCCTGTTTCTGAAAAACTCAGTCAAAACTGCCTCAAATCTCTGCAATCATCAGGCATTTCTAGCCAGAAGTAGAAATCCATCAGCTGTAATAACTCATCATTAATCTGCTCACAGCTGAGAGCTCCTAGATACATTTTAGATAATTAATGATAATATCTGTATGTTCATAGGCTGTTGCACAATTGACAAACACGAAGAAGTAATGTCACAGATTCCCTTCCACACAGTATTACTCCAGCAGCTGTTTATTCAGTGTGTGTGTGTGTGTGTGTGTGTGTGTGTGTGTGTGTGTGTGTGTTTGTGGAGAATGGCACAGCTCCCCTCTCATGATCACATGTAGACAGGACTGTCAGGTGCGTAGTAAGATGACTACTCCCATGTCATTCTAGGGGCGCAGCTAATCCACAACATCTACAGGGGGTTAAGCCCTCTCAAACTGTTTATGCCACTGATCATCAGTAGTGAGGTCTAGTGGAGCTATTTACTAAACTGTATTTTTTGAGTGGAGGTCTGCATTAACACACCACTGTACACCCTGTACATGCATGTCACTTTAAAAATCATCCTACCTGCATCTACTGCATGTTATAAGCCTTTAAACCTCCTATACTAAACTATGCCGCTCTGCATTTTGGGATTGATGTCCTTTCCCTGACCCCAGCTCTGCTCTGTCTGTGCAAAGCACAGCTATAACCCCGCCCCATGTACTTTATCCCGCTCTCCCCTCCTCAGTATGTGATGCTTCTGAGGCAAGATGGCGGCGCCCGTATCCTAGAGTCCTGAACAGAGTTGCAGCGCGGTGGGGGAAAGAATAATAAGTAAGTGACTAAAACTTAAAATATGTTAATTTTAGATGCTAGGGAATACTTTTTTAAGGGTTTGGGCTTTTCATTAAATGATGCTGAAGGTCCGGTTTAAGCTATATATACCCCCCTCAATAACAAATAATAATAATATTAAACAATTGGGAACAAACAAAAAAAAATCAGTGAGAGGCAACCTTGGGCGGTTGGTATGTGTGCCCTTATATTGGGAAGCTATCCAAATAGATTATCCTATAGGCTACTATTACATGAGTAGGGATCCCTAAGCATGGGAACACTAATACTGTTTTTCTTCCAAAAGCCACGTGAAGGACAATTCCCGGCATCTGCAATTCTGGGCTATAAGGAGGTCCTACATGAGTGGCATAGAGCCAGTGGTAGATTATTAATTAACTGATAATAAATACATAAATATGTTTTTTTCCAGCGAGGGCAGTGATCCTCTGATTATATATATGTAGCAAAGTAAACACAGTACTGACCAAGGTCCATTCAGAGCCAGGTGAGAATTCTCATATCTTTTTTAGAAGAGAAAACTGCCACTTTCATTGTCTACTGGGTGTAAATTCTCACCTGGCTCTGAACTAGCCTCAAGGTAGGCAATAAAAGTCAATGGCAATTTTCTGTCCTAAAAAAGGAGTGCGAATTCTCACCTGGCTCTAAAATTACCCCAATGGCAAGCAACCTTTTCTGTGTAACCCTATAACAACTATGCATCAGATCAGCAGACCAAATATACAGAGATAAAGGAGGACTAACCATAGAATTTGAGGATTGCTTTACTATTTTTTTCATATGATGATGAGGGTGTAACTATTCCCCCCTGAACCTAACCCCCCTGAACGCCCAATCTCCTTACTTTCACTTCGGGAAAGGAGTCCCGCAGTTGGCCATGGCATGTGGGCAGAGCATTCTGGTGGTCAGTGCCAAGAATGCGACCATGGCCAACGTGACCGCCCAGTGGCCAATCACGGGACTCCTTTCTCGTTGCTGGCTCGAGGTGAAGGTAAGGATAGCAGGTGTTCTGGGGGGGGGGGGGGGGTATGTGTGGGGGAGGCTCCTGCATTCGCTGAGCTTGTTCTTAGGCCCTTATTTATGAAGGAATAGCGACAGGTAGCGACTGGTGAGCGTCCGGTAATGACGGGCACCGCCACGAGAACGCCGGCTCCCCACCACAATCACACATTTATCAAGCCAATCCTGCTTAGCGACTGAGATAGCGCCGGATAGCCACTCATTCATCATTATTCCAGCCCACAGCGCCAGCGTCCGACCTTGAACAGCGACAGGTATGACCTCTCGCTACCTGGCGCTCTCCAATGCATTTCAATGGAACAATCTTTAAATATTCATAATTAATTGTTATTAATGCTTTCTTTTTTTTTTTTTGTAAATGTGAAAAATTATGTGACCACTTCTGCCATTTTAGATAATTTTTTTAAGGTAAAAAAAAAAAAAAAAAAATTTGTGCAGAATTGATATTACAGGTCTGATATTATTGTATTCATATTACTAAATTCTTTAAAATTTTTTTTTTTTGGGGTTTCCAAAAATATGGTGGTTTGGGGGTTAAAAAACTACTTTTAACACATCGCCTCAAGCGCTCTGGGGTTTAAACATGCATTTCACAGCGCGAGAATTTTTTGAGCGGGATTTTTTGATGAATATGGTGGGAGCCGGTCGCTCTGACCAGTCGCTATCATGCGCACCCATACATCGCGGAACCTGTCAAATAGTGACTCGTCACCCCGTATTCAACATTACCGCACACCGACTGAGTCGCTATCAACAACCGAACAACGGCCAAGCACAGCGAATACTAGCGGGCGCTGTGAAAATACTGCTACAGTCGCTCAACTGTCGCTACCTGCCGCTATTAATGAATCGGCCTCTCATTCGCTGTCTGCGGGACCAACACCCATTTAAAAAAACGGGTGTTGGTTCGGTTTAAGCACACTTTGTTTTATCTAAAAATATGTGTAGCACTAATATATTTAAATGTGACTGTTTAAATGCAATGTCAGTGTCACACAGCAGCAACCACATTCTATACCATGCATAAACATTAACATTTACATTAGCTTTTAAAAAGCCATAATAGAAGAGAACAAGACAGATGTGGAGATTTGATTGAAAGGTTAAACTGTAATGGCTTTGCTAAGCAGGCTTACTTATGTTACTTTAAATATATCTGTTTTTGGGGTTGTCCATTGTCTGCTTGAGCTGATATTGTCACAGTCTCTGTCTTCCACCTTATCAACCTTTGGGGCAGTGTAAGATGGTCCATTTTAAAACACCTCAAAATCTATGATTTGTAAATAGCTTTTTTTGCTTCATTTTCTGGGTCCTGGCTAAACTGGGAAGGGCGTGTCACGGCGCAGCTTTAGCCATGAGTCATGATCACACTCTGCTGTGGTCAGCGACAGCTGTGGGACCACTGTTGCTTGCCAGAGTGGCTGTTAGACCATTCTTTTGCCTAGTACTGAAGGAATGAAATTGAAAGGAGAGCAAAATGTGGAGCCCTGCGGCTTCTTCCCTGTGCTTTGGGAAATGGGGGAGAGGCACATGGGACAGGTAGAAGGTGAGCTGCTTGCTACCATTTTATTGCCAATGCCTGGACTGTGCTTTTAAGTAAGCTTTATTAAATGAGGAACAAATGTGCGCAAGTCCTGCACAGGTGCGGTCATTGAAATAGTGAGTGTATAGATAAAGTTAAAACATAGCATTTACTTGAACAATTAAAAAGCTGTGTACTGCCAGCCAACCATGAAAGCGTTCCTGCTTCCATCCACCGATGCGCATTTTTGGTCCCCTTTCTTTTTAATTTTTAAAGGGGAAAAGCCACATACATTTCTTTCAATAGAGATTTATTGAAGGGGGGTCAAATAGTTTTTAACTGGGAGGCGGCAATGTTCCAGCTCTGGGCGTAACTGGGAAAGTGCCAGAGACCATGGCCTTTTTTGGGGCCCACACAGCCTTGGATTGGTTTGTGGGATATTTTTCAGTGGGCCCACTGACTGAAATGGTAAGTCGGGTGTGCACTGCTGATCTCAGGACCCGAGAATGAAAGCAGAAGGTCTTGAGAACCAAACGATTATCGGCAGCAGTGGTGGTATCAGATAGCCATATAAGTGGACCCTTGATTGGAACAGGGAGTTGACAATAACCCCTCTGAGCAGTGATGAAAAGGCTAAGATTGAGCCTTATAGGGGTTGTAGGATAATCAAACATCCAGAGGGGGCTATGATATCAGCAGATTAATGAGCCAAAGGGCTTTTAATCCAAAATAATACAGTGATAGACAGGAGAGGGAAGTGTAAAAACAGACAAAAAAACGCCACAGAGAACACATAAAAGGTGCTATAATGAGAGGGTCACACAAATGGAGGAGAGAAAAGAAAGAAGGTCTAGTAGCTGGTGTTTTGTCTAAAGTTAGAAATGTGAACATTTTGCTGAGAGAAGTTATAGCTACAGGAGATATTCATATAGAAGCTGAATCCGGGCCCGCCAGGGGGCCCTCTCAGGACTACTTGACCTCCTTGTTTAATAGATATGTGCATAAAATACTGTACATGATTTATCTTCTGCACAAGTCAATAGATGAGGAATTTCTGCCTGTTTTTGTGAAGTGCCACTTACCATTTTCTAATTATCCGCTTTAGACTCTCTCACACTGTGCATTTCCACCGCCAAGGGAAAAATACAGCTCACCGCTTTACCTCCACCATGCAGCAGCCATAGTTTAGAGGCCCTCAGTGGCACAAGGGTAACTGGTACCCTGTGGACACCAGTGGTGGCAGGAGACAGCAGTGGCAGAAGCAGGGCACGGTGGAAAGAGACTGCAGGAGCATTCTGCAGAAGAAGGACACATCGGTGGCAGAAGAACCGGAGCAAGGGAGACCACATCAAAAGTAACTGGTGAATGGAGACTGCCTCAGGAACAGCAGGATCATGCAGAAGGAGTACACATCAGAGGCAAAAGGATCTGGCCATAGGAGTCTGTACCAGCAGGGGCCTTCGACAGCAGCAAAGACTGCAAGTATTCAACTGGGTGGTGGTAGTGAGTATCAAGTTGCCCAGCAATAGAGTGCAGGTTAAGTGCAGGACATGCATTTTACTGTACCTGTGCTGCCTATCGAACTCTATACCCTGCGTTTCACTTGCACTTCGAGCGTCAGCCAGCATTTTGTAAAAAGCTTGTTTGTTTCAATGGGAATAATTCTCTTTCTACTTGTGCTACGTTGGAGCGGCCTTAAAGCAGAACTTCAGTCATCTATGCCTGTGCCGTCCTCCTAATCTCCCATGGCCACCACAATGAAAGACACAAAGCTGCATCCCCCAGGTCTGCATGAGCTCCTCTAGGGCGGGAGCGTGCACGGAGCTGGGGGATGCATTGAAGACATGAGACATTGAAGTCTGCTGACTGCAGCATGTGCAGAGCAGTGCGGCCAGCAGAGACCTGTGCATGCGCTGTGGGATCACAGTATGAGATGAGTATATAAGGAAATCAGGCAATGTCATAAATCGGGATGCATATAGTACAGAAATATCACCCATAAATAGCATCTAGGGTGGGGCAAAACAGGTTTTGGACCTCTTATAAAAAGACTAAGGGGAATACCGTACCCCTGAAATGCATCACAACAGGGCTGCTGTTTTCCTAGCAATATCATTTTTTAGGAAAATTAGAGGGCTTCTAATTTTAGGAAAATCAAAGGGCTTCTTGGCAAGGTAAACAGCAGCTTACCTAGCCAAGCATTCCTTCTGCCCTGTTCTTCCTCTCAGGTTGGCACTGCAAATCCACTTCCTCACTTGCGGCTCCTTCCACCCCCCCACTGATGCAGTTTACCAATACCAGTCAGGATCTGTAATGGAATCACACTCCCCCATTTATGTCTTGAATGGAGATTTAAGCATCTCCCCCGAAGCTGGAGAGGAAGCTGGGCAGATGGTGGTGTATGAAGCTGCCATGACAGAAACCAGGAGCGTAAGCCACAAATCGGGAAACTCACATTAGAGGCAGCACCCCCTTCGATATCTCAGCCATTTCCTCTTCAAATTAAAAATGAAAAACAGTTTACGACAGTGCCAAATGTAGCCAGACGCAATGGTGTAACAATTGCCTTTGCCTTTAATATCACTTTAAGTAAAAGTTTATTTTGTCTGCTATAGCTGATGAAACCCAAACCAGATGCAGAATTTATATATATATATATATATATATATATATATATATATTAAAATGGAGAGGCTCTCAAACCCATATGCACATGTATTTCCTGAAATCCCTCCTCCTTGCTAACACTTCTCTGGTTTTCCCTGAAATCCTCTTATTTATGTTGTATTTTCAGCAGCAGTGGCCCTGGCGCTGCTAGGACTTTAAATTATACTTTTGGCACCCAATTACAGTAGGTTACCGCCTGTGGGTGGGAGTGGCCTGTATAGAGTCACTGGCCACACCCACCCAAGGACGGGAACCAACACCCGGGAAAACATGTGTGTGATGCGCGGCAGGAGTGGCAGTGGAGGCGTCACCCATTGGCAGCGGAGGTGGCGGGCAACAGCAGGGGGCAGCGGAGACAGTGAGAATCAGCAGCGATAGTGGCAGATGCCGGTAAGATATGTGTGTGTATGCATGTGTGCGTGTATGTATATACAAGAGCTCAAGGCCAGCGTCATTGGAGCACCAGGAATGTAAGTATTTTTTTTGGGGGGGGGGTGCATGCTGCACACTGCCTCTAATTGTGATGCCTCATGCTGCCTGTAATTGGGATGCCACACAATACCCGTATTTGTGATGACTCACACTGCCTGTAATTGGGATGTTGCACACTGCCTGTGATTGGAATGCCTCACACTGCCTGTAATATTGGGTGCCTCATACTGCCTATGAAGTGGGATACCGCTCACTGTCTGTAAAGTGGGGGTCTGTAAGGGGGTGATTGGAGGGGATTCTACACACTGTCTGTATTGGGTTAATGGGAGGGGAACACCACTTTGATTAGACTCCTTTTTTTTCTTATTTTCCTCTTCCAAATACAGGGTGCGTTTGGGGGGTGAAAAATACAGTAAGTAAAAGCAGTTTGTGTCTGATATTGGAGAATCTGCTGTATTTTGGGACTGATTTAGGAAACACCTGCACAATTTAGTGCTATTTAGTGCTGTTGGTTTGACCACTGTGTCATCCTATGTCTAATATAAGATGTGTGTAACTGTATGCTGTATCGCCTTCTTCACAGTTCAGTTCACCGCTGTTGTGTAAGCTATGCCAGACATAAGTGGTGCTGAATCCTAAGCCACCTTAAAGCACAAAGGCAGGACAAGTATTGAAGTGTTTTATTGCAAAAACATTTTGAAATGAAATGCAAAAAAGGAAATAGTTTGTGTGGCATATCATGAGATGTTGCCAGCTGATATTCTTTTACAAAACAAAAATCAATTTTCCTTTTTCACTTTTACCTCTTATAGCTTATGATATTGCAACAACCAGTGTCTATAAGATCCACTGCCAACCTCTGCAGCATGTTAAAAATTTACAAATATGGCATGCAGCGCCAATAAGTTGGTGGAGCACAGTAGCGCACATTGGCGCTGTTACATCCAGCATAAGGACCCATAGGTACTCAAACAGGCACTAACACAGGCTGGCCTATAGGGAGAAACCTATTATTAACAGCTAACGACTTGCATTTCCATTCAATGCACGCGTACAAAAAGAAAACAACGTAAAAAACATTAAAAAAAAGGAAACAAGCAGGCTCACCAATGGCAAACTTTATAAATCAGGCTCTATATGTCAAGCCCATCTCCACACGTGAAGAGCTCTTTGCACATTATTAAATATTGTTTTTTACTAGTCTGTCAAAAAACCTACTACCTAGGACATTTCTGTCCCTCATCTGAACCACTTTTTCCGACCCAAAATTCATTTTTGAATAAGTTATTCATTTATGTTTGGAGAGCTCATGGGAAGATGGGCAGTGAATAGCCCCTAAAGTTTGACAACCTTACACTGCTTGGCTTCTGTTACAACGCATTTCTACAGTGAAGTGAATTTTGATTGGCTGCTGTATTCAAACAGCCATTGTATTGTGCTGCTTTACTGAATTGGCTTCATTTTATTTGTTCCTCATTACGCACATTTAAATACAGCTTGAGACTTATTTTTTCTTTAATGTCTTGTGCTGTGCCAGTGTAAATAAAGCATGTATACCTGCCCCGTCATCTTGCAATGAGCTGATAGAAATAAATTCACTGTAAATTAAAATGCACTGAGAGTGAATGCCAGCGAGCAGGGTTTCCTGCGGTGCACGTACAGAGAGCTGGGAGGCCGCCGTATTTTGCTGCCTATCATTGAGTGTGCTGATAATGGCTCCTACCTTTTCTGCTTTATAGCAATATCAGGCACCAAGTGACATATTATGTCCCACAAGCCCCCCTCAGCCCCGCCCGAACTGCCCTTGTGCTGGTCCCTGATTACGCAGCTGGCTTAAATGAAGCACTTCAAATAACCATGGTAACAATTAAAGGTCTTTGTATCCATTTTTTATTCTCCTTTCCCTCTCTAGCTGCTTGAATTCTGTAGCCACATGTACACAGGCTCTGGGGCTGACTATAAAGAAAGGATGTGCTCCCATTTTATACCTCTCTGTCTCTTCTTTTTTCCATGCACCCATGTATCGGCTTACCTGTCTGGGCATTCTTAGTACATTTTCTACTTTTGGCTTGCTTAATTGTCTTAAACATTTTCATTATAGATAATAATATATTAAATTATATAAATTATAATGTCATTTTGCATCTTGGACTTTTCTGTTTAACATTACAGACAAGGTGCTATATGATTATAATTATAAATAGAGGGGGCATTTTTTTTGGTCAAATCGAAGGACTCCCCAAAAAATGTGAGTTCATCCAAATCGAATTTTAAGAATTGTTCATCTATAAAGGGTGTTAACAGCATAATTTTTTTTCTCTGAAATTTGGAGCAAATTCCAATCTGAAGTTTGCTCATCTCTACTTATAAACCATTGTATCAAGGGTAACCAACCTGTAGCTCGAGAGTCACATGTGGCTTGTGGCCCCTTGTTGTGTGGGTCACCAGCTGTCTGCTAGACCAGAATATTTGTGGAGGTTTATAACACTGTTAAGCCTGGGAAGAGGTACATGGTGCCTAGGGAGGGGCATTGTCATTGCCAGGGTTCCTTGTTTTGGCATCTTCCAGTGCTGTCCCCAGTCTCCCCCTGTGTGGTATCTTGGTTTGTTATGGGAAAAGGAGATCAGCATGCAGACTGAACTGTTAAGATCACTTACCCCACAGTGGGGGCCATGCTGATTTTGGATGTCCTTTAGTGCTGTACTTACCCCTATTGGTGTTCCCCTGCTGCTCACTGCTATTGTGGTAGCTGGCAATAACCTGACTCGCCAGGTAGGCTTATACAGCACTATTGTAGAAAGGATTAAGCCAGCCAGCAATAGTTGTAAAATACTTCAGTATTTATTGTCGTTTAAAATCAATAGTCCAACAGGTCAAATCATATGTCAGCATGTACATGACAGGCCCTAACGTCAACGCGTTTCGGACAACAGGTCCTTAATGATGACATACAGCACTATGTTGAACCCTACCCCACAAATGGGATTGGGTAAATAGTAAGGAAAATGGAAGTGGGTAAATACCACTGTCCATTCTTGTCCATCCTATTATAGTCAACACAGAAACGCATAGCAATGCTGACCTCCAGACATTATCATTTGTATCTTTTCCCAGGGGGTTCCAGGGGTTCATTCAATCTATTCGGGTCAAATTTTGCTCTAGACTCTCTCTTAGTGCTGAGTGTGGCTCTCAAGGGTGGGTCCCCTCTTCTTTATATGGATATCAACATACTTTTTGTTAATTTATGTGTGCCCTAATTAGACTGATCTTAAACATACCAAATATGTGAACATTTTGATTTGATTTGATATAACGGTGCTCTATCAGAAAATGGTCTAATATTAAACACCCCCCACAAAAAAAACAAAAACAATGCAAATAGAATTGGGGCTCACATCAGAAATACTGAAGTGAGTGAAACTGTGTCACTGTGAGCAATTAAGGGTTGAACAGAGATTTTCTTGGGATGGTTGACCAGACAAACCACTTTAAAACATTAAACCGGCCCTTCAGCATCATTTAATGAAAAGCCCAAACCTTTAAAATACTCACTTTTTATTCTTTCCCCTACTGGGCTGCAACTCTGTTCAGGACTCTAGGATACGGGCGCCGCCATCTTGCCTCAGAAGCATAACATACTGAGGAGATGAGGGCGGGGTAAAAGTTCAGGGGGGGGATTATAGCTGTGCTTTGCATAGACAGAGCAGAGCTGGGGTTAGGAAAAGGTCAGCAATCCCAGAATGCGGAGAGGCACAGTCAGAAGACATTTCCTGTTTGCAGGCAGCCTGAGACTCAGTGGGCCACCATCTTGGATGTTTAAAGGCTCATAAAATGCAGTGTGTGCAGGTAGGATGATTTTCAATGTGGGCAATCTGTATGTACAGGGTGGGGGAAACATAAAAGCTATTCTCTTATTCAGAGTGAAGGTCCAGTTTAAAGAGGAACAACAGACCTGTTGAGGATTTCCTGACATAAACCTCCTCCCCCCGCACTACCTTTTGGATGTTGGCATTATCTATCTCTGAAATCCTGCTGATTTTCTACCTCCTATTCACCTGCCCCCCAAGGCGTTTTAACCACCTTTTAGCAGCGTCTCGAACTGAAACCTTTTTGCTGCAAGCTTTTCGAATATCAAAGCCACTGCACTTAAAGGGACATTCATTTTTTAAACAGCCTGTGTTGGAACAGTTCACACAGTGGGGCATCCTAAATCAAGATGCCCCAAGCTAAGTACCGTTTTAGGGACTCCAGGGCTAGCCAAACGCTATAGATAAACACAATAGAATTTTCCCTCTTCTGTTCATTCTGCATCCCCTGGCCTCTCTGCAGTCTGCGGCGTGCCCCTGTACCCAGCTGATCGGAATGGCTGGGTGTGGGATCACTTGTGGACTGTGAACATGGGACTTCCGGAAGAAGGTAAGTGATTGCAGAGGCGATGGGGGTGTTCAAACTGCAGGGTGTCCTGAATAGTCATCCCCCAGGGGGACTTAACTGGCCAGCCATGGAGTCATTTAGACTACAAAGCCATTATCAAAGGTGAGCAGCTCCATTGAAAAAGAGAAATGGCATAATCATCCCTGGACTTTCATTCCTAGGATCTTTTTTCACTTGGTGTGTATAGTTAACCACTCTTCTCACTCTCTAGTGTCACAATGATCCACTTACCTGCTCTCCAGTCCCGCGGCATCCTCGGCCGCCTGCTCGAACAGCACTGGCTCGGGTGGTGTGCTGTTGCTCAGGCGCTGTGTCAGCTTCATGCTACCTAAGTCCTGGGGACAACCATCTGGTGAGGCATTTCCAATGTCCTGGTGAATGGGGGCATGTCTATAGGCAGAAGCAGCAGCGGAGATTTGGAGACTCACCTGAAGGCAGGTCACGGGGCTTGACATCTAGCATGTTTAAATGAATATTTAATATTAGACAACTTTACGATAGAGCTTTTTAAAACCTCTCATTCCCTGCCTACCTAGAGATGTTGTCACCCTTTGTTTCCAGACCATTCTTCACCATTTGCGCAATATATGTTTAAGTGATTTTTGCAGGAATTTGCAGGAAAATTCTATATTGTTTTTTTTCAGAAAAGAGTTTGGACTTTAACATGAAATGTCTTGTTTGTAATTTTTTCAGTGATTTTATAAATATGTAAATTCTGAAAAAAATGTAAAAATTATAATTTTGACATTTTGTTGCGTTTTTATTTTAATTAAAGAAATGATCTTTTTCAAGAAAATCATATTGCGTGTAAAAGGCCTATTTCTCCCAATTGTATCAGTACCACATATATATTGGTAGACACCCTTTCCTGAGCAGGAGACACCCTAAACTGAAAAGAGCTTTATGACATTTTCAAATGAGATACAACTAGTATACACACTATCAAGGATTAAACCCTTAAAAATGTTTTTAAAAATTGTTGTGGGGTCTCCCCTCTCTGGGCGGGGGGGCACACATGTTCCTTAATTTTTAAGGGTTAAAGCCTTAAAAATAAAGAGACAGGGATCCCCCCAATCCTGCAAGCTGGTGGCCCAGAGCATGGAGGCCAATCAGCTGGTCCCCTACCAATCATTCACCTGACTATTACTCCCGGTGAAGTCATCTCATTCTCAGTAAGTCAAAGGCCCCTTCCTGCGATGGGAGCTGTCAGAAGCCTCATGCAGAGCGGAGAACTGTTGTTCTCTTCCCCACTGAAAATCCTGGACCAGCGTGGCCAGGGGTAGAGAAGACCCCCAGTGCCAGATCCAGGACAGAGGTGAGTTTTTTTTTTGTGATAGCTGGAGGGAATGCCAAGAACGTAGAATCTACGTGTTTGGCACTTGATGAACAGAAAAACGATCATAGAGAATCTACTGGCTTGGCATTTTAAAGGTTACACTCTATCCCCTCGATTCAAAGAGCAAAAGTTAATTGATTTCGGATCGAGAATCGTAAGTTTGGGTGGGTGTTTGTCATTTTTTCCTGTTTTTTTGGCCATTTACGACTCGCACGAGCCTACGTTCGAATGCGTATATGCTCTTACGATCATCGCAAGTTCGTTCCTAAATTTTAGGATCAAAACGTAAAACTTAGGATCAAATCCTAAAACTTAGGATGAAAACGTAAAACTTAGGATAATTGGATGTGTTTCGGTGTGATTCAGAGAACAGTTTTCAAACCTCTAAATACGTTTTAAAAGAAAGCCACTGCCGACACCTTTTAGCAGTCGTATTGCTGTTCTTGAACAGGTTTTTTGGCTATGTGGAGGAGTCTGCGCGTCTTGAGCTGCAATGAACTGCATGTATCAGCATGGCCGAGGCCATAAATTGTATTGCAATGCATACCTGATTCATGTATGCCTTATAAAAGCATTTTAATGTGGACCTTAATTAGTCCTTTGCATGTAAACCTTTATTTGGCAATATATTTGCGTTAATTAAAGAAACTTATGTCCTTTGTTATTTATTTTTAAATTGATGTACTAGAATAATATTTTTAGATTGCATTTATTGGTGTAGTTGTTTACCTTTGCTTTGTTTAATTATTTAAGCACATCTTTGGTCAGATGCATCACACTTACTGAGGAGAGGAGAGCGGGATAAAGTGCAGGATGTGGGTTACTGCTGTATTTTGCACAGACACAGCAGAGCTGGGGGCACGGAAAGGTCAGAAATCAAAGAATCCAGAGCAACACAGTCACAAGGCCCTTTCTGTTTGCAGGCTGCCCGATAATACCTGAGCCGCCATCTTGGCTGTTTCTAGGCTCATAACATGCTGAAGTTGCTGGGTGTTTTTTTATATTTGAGAGCAATCTGTATGTAGAGGGTGTGGGTAACCACACCAAAAATGTAAAGTTGTACCATTTGAAGCCAAAATATTAAAATTAAATCCACAAGTAAAAAATGCAAGTTAAGTAAAAATTAAACAAAGTAAGATTTACTTATGCAAATGCATTCATTAATGGTTGGTTACTACAAAATGAATGAAATAAAGAAAAATAAAAGACCAAATATTTAGAATGCACTTTAATGAGGTAAGTTTGTAGTGCGGAGCCGCAAGATCAGAAGGATTTACGTCCAGACAAAAAAGGAAAAAGGGCAAAACCAATGTTGCAACCTGAGAAATGAAACGGAAAAATCAGGATGGAAACTGACATAGGTCTGATTCCCGAACTGCCATACGAACGGACGTATATTTTAGGATAGAAACGTATTTGCTTATAGAATCACTCGCAAGTTCATACGAACGCACGAGCGGACGTGAAAAATAGGATGATCGTGACCCAAATCCAAGCTGTTACATGTTTCTTTGAATCAACCCATATACTTCAACAGTAACAGGTTACTAGAGATAGTTTGTGAATAAATCACCAGCAACTCCATACACCAACTTCTAGCCAATCGGTACCTGTAGGCATTGTCATTTTACCGAAACCCTTTTTTCCAGTATGTTTACTCCAGCACAGTTTGGTACCATCAAAAAAGGTACATCCGGTTGTTACAGATAAGTACTACTTTGATTTTACATTTCACCCATATTCTTCCTTTAATGTATTGAAGTACATATTATGTAAATGAAATCTGGTCCGGAATGTCACTTGAATAAAGGGAAAGTACACACTTGCACAAATGTGTTCTATTATTGCTTAGAAATGGTGTGATTCTAATGTCGCCACAGGGATTGTTTTTAATGTCAAGCATCAAAGGTCAAGTTATTAATTGCAGCTCAGTAACTAATGTGTGCAGCCTCTATATGCTTTGGTGGAAGGATAAAAGCAGATGTGGGCTCCCTGGAAACAAATAGTTTTGTTGTTTCCATGCAACAAAAGACCTTTTCCATTTAGCCTCATCATTGTTCACATGTCCATATATAATTGAATTATTTTCATTTGCACACTTGAATGGTACCGGTCTGATCTTATGCACTCTCCATGTTCACCCGTATGGCCAACATTGACAGATAACAATGCTAATGACACAGGCCATGAAGCTGCGATAGAGCAGGTGGTTGTACTCTGCTGAGTCAGGAAAGAGCGGGGAAAACAATCAAGTGTTAAAACATGATAAATCCTCTTTTTTTTCTTTTACAAAACTATATATTAATAATATATTTATATTACAGCAGGACAAAACCCAACAGGGCCGGTCGCGGCAAAGCTCACTTCTTCCTGGCTCCCTCGTCGATGTAAATATCCATAGAATCTTTGGGATTTGCACTTGCTCCAGATTGTCATGAACAGACGAGAGCACATGTATGTGTGTTCAGGACCAGGGAAAGGTGTGTTTTTCTGACCAATCTTGGGGGTTTCACACAGTGGGGCATCCCAAATTGGCGTGCCCCCGGGGACAGGGAACAAAGCCTGGTATAGTCATAATCCCAAGTTATGTACCACTGTAAACCCAACAGCAATAATAAGGCAGCAAGCATCTTATCTCCCCCACACCAATATGTCACTTACACACACAATCCAATTAATAAGTCACCCCCTTCACACCAATGAACTTTTCCTCACAATCCCCCGCCACCAATCAGTCACAGAAGCCCCCCACATCAATCTGACACTCACACAACCCTACTCAACAAACCCTACTCAACATAACCCCCTCCCACCAATCAGTCACACAACCCCCTCCTCACTAATCTGTCCCTCACATAACCTCCTCCCACCAATCAGTCACACAATCCCCTCCTCACTAATCTGTCCCTCACATAACCTCCTCCCACCAATCAGTCACACAACCCCCTCCTCACTAATCTGTCCCTCACATAACCCCTTCCCACCAATCAGTCACACAACCCCCTCCTCACTAATCTGTCACTCACATAACCCCCTCCCACCAATCAGTCACACAACCCCCTCCTCACTAATCTGTCCCTCACATAGCCTCCTCCCACCAATCAGTCACACAACCCCCTCCTCACTAATCTGTCCCTCACATAACCTCCTCCCACCAATCAGTCACACAACCCCCTCCTCACTAATCTGTCCCTCACATAACCTCCTCCCACCAATCAGTCACACAACCCCCTCCTCACTAATCTGTCCCTCACATAACCTCCTCCCACCAATCAGTCACACAACCCCCTCCTCACTAATCTGTCCCTCACATAACCCCCTCCCACCAATCAGTCACACAACCCCCTCCTCACTAATCTGTCCCTCACATAACCCCCTCCCACCAATCAGTCACACAACCCCCTCCTCACTAATCTGTCCCTCACATAACCTCCTCCCACCAATCAGTCACACAACCCCCTCCTCACTAATCTGTCCCTCACATAACCCCCTCCCACCAATCAGTCACACAACCCCCTCCTCACTAATCTGTCCCTCACATAACCTCCTCCCACCAATCAGTCACACAACCCCCTCCTCACTAATCTGTCCCTCACATAACCTCCTCCCACCAATCAGTCACACAACCCCCTCCTCACTAATCTGTCCCTCACATAACCTCCTCCCACCAATCAGTCACACAACCCCCTCCTCACTAATCTGTCCCTCACATAACCCCCTCCCACCAATCAGTCACACAACCCCCTCCTCACTAATCTGTCCCTCACATAACCTCCTCCCACCAATCAGTCACACAACCCCCTCCTCACTAATCTGTCCCTCACATAGCCTCCTCCCACCAATCAGTCACACAACCCCCTCCTCACTAATCTGTCCCTCACATAACCCCCTCCCACCAATCAGTCACACAACCCCCTCCTCACTAATCTGTCCCTCACATAACCTCCTCCCACCAATCAGTCACACAACCCCCTCCTCACTAATCTGTCACTCACATAGCCTCTTCCCACCAATCAGTCACACAACCCCCTCCTCACTAATCTGTCCCTCACATAGCCTCCTCCCACCAATCAGTCACACAACCCCCTCCTCACTAATTTGTCCCTCACATAGCCTCCTCCCACCAATCAGTCACACAACCCCCTCCTCACTAATCTGTCCCTCACATAGCCTCCTCCCACCAATCAGTCACACAACCCCCTCCTCACTAATCTGTCCCTCACATAGCCTCCTCCCACCAATCAGTCACACAACCCCCTCCTCACTAATCTGTCCCTCACATAGCCTCCTCCCACCAATCAGTCACACAACCCCCTCCTCACTAATCTGTCCCTCACATAGCCTCCTCCCACCAATCAGTCACACAACCCCCTCACACTATCTGCCACTCACATGAACCCCCTCAGCAGTCTGTCAATCACACAATCCCCCCACACCAATCTATCACTCACACCCCCCCTGCTGTCTGTCACCCCACCAATCTGTCACTCACTCTACCCCCCACACACACCAATGTGTTACACAAACAACCCTCCAGGATCCCATCTGTCACTGACCATCCTGTACAGCAATCTGTCAATTACACACCCCTGCTAAGCACTCCATCGCCCTCTGTTGCTTATACCTCCCAGCAATCTAATCTGTTACTCACACAGCCGCACACTAATCTGTCACTCACTGTGTGCTTATTTTATCATTTATTCTGGTAAGATTTATGACTTTTAAAGGAGGTTGTGACAGTATATGCAAAATACTAATCTTTGACAGCAGCAGACACCTTCCCTATACTACCACTGAAGCTTGTGTGCCAGTGTCAGTTGTGTTCTTAGGCCAGTGATCAGGAAGAAGCATGTTTCATAAGAGGCCGTGATTTCACACCAGGTGCAAAAAGAGCATGTCTATGTTAGTTTTCACCTAAATTGAACTTTTTACAAATCATGCTGATTTAACCCATATGTGTTTAGTAACTGTGGAGTGTGTACTTTAAAGCTACACCTATACACAAGGAAGGACATGCACTGGATTCTTAAAAGCTATGTCTGGGCTTCTGTACCTGGGCCTACAAACCTGAGCTTGGGACAGTGTAAACCCCTGGTCCTCCACCTCGGGAGCCACTTGTGGCTTGCGGATCCTTGCTGTGTGGCCCGCAGCCTGCCTGGAATTAACTCCCTAACTGTCCTACTGAAATACAAAATTATCCAAAACATCAAAAATGTGTGCCCATTATCAGAGGGTTAATGTGTTGGCAGGTTGGCAAGTGTGCCTGCTTACTTGAATTTGCATCTTCCATTGGCACATTTCCCAGACTCCCATTGAGTCTCATGCTGGAAGCTGCTATTTAAACTTTTCTAAGGGCAAATATTGTATTAGATAAGGGGGGGTTGCCTATTCACCAATATCTTGTGGTTCAAGAACATCTGTGGCTCCCAAGGTAAGAAATGTTGGGGACCCCTGGTCTAAACTGTGTTAACACCCAGTAACTGGCTTCTTACCACATGACCTATAGAACTATAAGTAAGGGAAATAATCCGCCCTGTAACTGCTATTCTAGAAGTACTTGGTCATGTGGCTGATTGATGTTAGGTGGGGCTTTTTTAAATATGGGAAGCCAATCTAAACCAATTTAAGACGTGCTCCATTTAGCGACATTTTGGCATAGCATCACTTTATCAGCACTCGCATCTCTTTCTTTATTGGCACTGCTGTTTTGACAGATTAGTGCTGGTAATCACAGCTCCCATGTTAACTTAGCTTGTTGCACTAGGTATTGGCCTGTCAGCACCTGTTGGACCCAAATTCCAATTAAACCAGCACCAGTGGGCGATTTTACAAGTGATTTTACAATAATATCCTGCGTTTACATTATTGACAAGTCACAATGCAAGTTCTGTACGAAGAAAATGTGTGTATCGGTAATATTAATTCTAAACATACTATTCTAAACAGTTCAATACCCATTGTGCCAAAATTAGGCATGGCTTTGTCCAAGCAGAAGGTGATATTAAGGTTGATTCACAGCCTCTTTTAAGTGCATTTACACATGAAAAAGCATGTGTATGTGCAATATTTCTGTATTTTTTGGTCTATTTTTGAGCTTCTTGTGTGTTTTTTTTTCTTGGTATGCCAGGGTATGGGAAACAGTTAAAAAAAGGAGGTTTGCATATGCGTACAAGCCAGCAAAAAAAAATAGTGTATACATTTCACAAAAATGAAAATAAAACGGAATTTAGGGGCTAAATGAAGGGTAAAAGCAGGTCTTTTCCGATGGGAACTAGGAGGACCTTATTGGACAATGAAATATTTTGTTGCAAGGTATGTAGAAAAACGCTATAAAAATGCTAGGAGACGAGTGTTTCGCTTCAACGTATACAAGAGCGTCGTCTGTGGAAACAGTACAAAATGCTCCCGATGGAGGCTCTGAAACATGCAATGCTCGTATACTTAACGAAAGCTACGTGTAATGTACACACTTAGGAACATAATCAAGATGAAGGCTCTGAATCAACCCTATTGTCTGTCAATTTCACCTTTTCTAATTCTGTGTAAAATCTGTCTGAACATAAATTTGTCTGCTCCCAGCCAAATCACATTTTTTTATCAAACAGTGCATATATGCTAATCACATACTGTATATCTCAAAAGAAAACTCATGTAACCAAAAAATAATAATAAAGTGATAAAAGCAGAGGATTGTAGTACAATTTGTATCCATTGGGGCTCATGCGAAATGTTTGGTAAACCAGTGTGGCTTCCTGGGTGCATTGTGCTGTGGCTTGCAACCTGCATCCCAGTGAGCTTTTTAGCAATTTTTAACAATAACACATACGCTGTAAGTGGGTATCGGGCGCTGTAACAGAGCGCCTCTGTTGCTCTAGTAACCTGGCTGGCATTGATGAATGTGATGTATGTTGGGCGCTGTATCACCAGTACAGCGCTGCAGGGGACGAAAGCGTTGGAGCTCTAAATCTGATCGCTATAGCATAGAGAGCCAGATGCTGTGTGATTAAAATCTTTTGTTTTTGAACGCATATACACCAGTAACAAAGCAAAATCACATAGAATTACATTGTTGTAACATTGTGACATTAATGCTTTGGTGCCAGACCCGTAAATACAATTCTACATAAAAAAACAAATAATTTTAAAAAGGTTACAAAAATGACTTTTTTTAGGCCAGGAGAGGTGACACAATTATTTGAGAGAAAAAATAATTAAATAAACCCTGTTTAAACAGAAGAAAAGGAACGTCCATTGAAATGTATGGGAGAGCGACAGGTAGGGACAGGTAATACCTAGCTCTAGGTAATACCTAGAGCACTATACGCTGAGCCGTCTGTAATAATACATCGGATGCTACATGCCGCTGTTAGAGTCGCTCACCAAATTCCCTTAGATAAATGTGGTATTGCACACAGTGCCCAGTGGTCACCAGACACTTCCTGCCGCTCCAAGGCACTACCTGCCGCTATCCCTTGATGAATAACCCCCATAGCCTCTTATGCAACCGTTTCCTAATAAAACTCTATCCTATGGGAAAGGAAACAGCAGCCACATATGCTGCAGTTGAACCTTTCCAATAGAGGACATCATTTCTCTTCCTGACCATACACAGCTCTATGCTTGACTTTGGACTTTCTAGGGAGGGCTAGCAGGGGCCAACGCATGCGTCATGGGATTAACGAATCGAGGTGAATACAGGACAAACTGCTGAATTTCAAAGAGCAGGGAACCCTAAATTAGGATATCCCAAAGGCAAGTAGTCACCTTTTATATTCTAATGCTGGGGTACATGGGTTTTGATGTGCTTTAAAGAAGACCTAACCTTAAGTTTTAGGCCAACTTTCGAAAGCTGACTCTTAAGAAAAAGTGTGAGACCAGTCCAGAAGCAAATGCCATTCTGATGCCATTCATTTTCTTAGTTCCAGTACACAATAAATTGAAGGAACTAATATAAAGAATGTTTAGATACTTATGCTATGTAAAAATGTGTATTTTATTAAATATATCATATTATTATTATTATATATTATATTAAAATCTGGCACAAGCTAGGCAGAAGTTTTGTATTTGTGTAATACTTTAATGATGAAACCTTAAAATGTTATTCTTTATGTTAGAAACCCTGCACGTTATTGATCTTTAGCTGTTCACACTGAGACTAGAGACATGTCCCACTATGTTCTGTTCTATTTCTTACCCGACAAATTTTACTGGATGGAAGGTGTCAAAATATGGATTTCAGCATCTGTTATATCTGAGCAGCAACAATTGCTCTATTGATCTTTGGCACCTTGTAATGGTCATTTTTTGGCAGTTCTACAGATCTGGGACACAGTGGGAGTATTACGCTATCTGTTATATAAGATAAGCAGTGCTTCAGGAGAGACACATGGCCTTGGGAAATATTGCCCCTTTATGCTACGAACTAATCCAGCAGAAAAATCAATACATGGTCGCTATGAAACTCTTTTCCTGTAAAAACAAATAAAATAAACTGATACTTATATCTTTAGTATCCTCAGTTTATGTTACACAAGTACTATTTTAGCTGGAAATTAGCCAGACTGTAGTTTCAGGTTTGTGGTAAGCAAAATTTTAACACAAAATATATGGCTTTTTAGGACTGATGCTTGTTTAGAAACCTTTAGCAACCAAAACCCTCTAAACACTCCATGCTCCTCAACACCCACCTGAGTACTTGCGGCGATGCTGTTGGCTCAATTGGCTGATCTCTAATGTGCAAGCTGCCATGCACACATCCAGTGGCCACATACCTGTCTTTCCTCTAGTCTAAGACGCAGTCCTATTTCCCACTTATCTGAATGGCGGGGGGCTGGATCGGCTAAAGAGAAGCCTTGGTACAGTTGAGTTTTGCGGGCAATCAACAGGGTTTCACCCTTGTACTATTCCCCATTACTGTGATGATGCATGCAGATTTTCCTTTCCTATGCTAGACCAATCAGATAGTGAGGGCAACTTTGTTAGATAACGGATTTTGGCTTTAATATTCTATATATCCTGTGCTTATGAAGGCATAATAAAAAAAAGAGCATCTCAATCCACAATGAGGAAACTGACAAGTACCTCCAATCAGACGGTGCATAATACCGGCACTAAATGATGACACCTGGGTAAATATTCATGTGATGGAGATACAAGGTCTGAGTAGAAAAAAATATATATATCCTGTCTTTTATACCCTCAAAGCCAAGCCCGCACTCAGTTTTGCTACTCTGCATCAAATCAGTTCAATTGAAGCTTTCCAATGGTCTGCATTGTACTAATGTACTAATAAAATCATTTTTACTAAGCAAGCTTAGTTCCAATTCCAGTTTTCCTTGTCATGGTGTCCCCAGCTGTGAAATTATATTTCCCTCCATACCTGGCCTTCCTCAGCCATTTATATCTACATGTTCTGTCTGCCAACACTTGTTGACATCATAAATTAATGTCACACAATTAACCTGCATAAGATTGGATGTGTTAAATTAACAAAAAGACTTTGAACGAAAGATGTAAAACAAATACACGCAGGTGATCCCATGAAAATGCATCTGGTGATACAGCAACACAACCAACTATATTTCATACTTCAATCTAGGGCTGGGGATTAGTTTGCAGGGTCTGTAGAAATGTTCCTACTCCAGCCTAAGAAACAAAATCACTTACTAATATTGTATAATTAATGTAACTTTCATAGTGTGTTTAGAAATTGTAATATATATATATATATATATATATATATATATATATATGAGTGATAAACAGTAGCAGCATGATCTTCTAGTGGTGATAGAGAGTTCTCAAATCTTGCATGTTACTTATGCTCTGTATCTTTATACTGCCCCAAGGCCCTTAGTTACAATGCCTGAAACTTACAGACATTTAAAGCCTATCTTCACCTTCTGACCCCCACAGCTCATCTGTGCAGCACCAGCATCTTCCAGAGATTCTTTCTTCTAGTGCCAACAGCCTATCATGGCATAATCTATCGAGCCTTGTTTACGCTCCCATACACCTAACCCATTCATTGCAATGGAGGGGCTGTGCCAGGTTGGACGCAGTACAAATGCATAGACGAGCTCGAGGTCAAGCAGGCGTCAGTCCAGGCAGTGATCAGAGGAGGGGCAGACAAGGCTAGGATCAGCAACGGATAATCAGAGTTCAGCAACAGTGGCTCTATAACAACACCCAGCAGAATACTGTTGCAGGCATTGAGATGGAGGACTGGGGAGACTTAAATAGGACTGGGGTGCAGGGGTTTGGCAGGGAGATATTCAGGCCCATTGGCCCATCAAGAAGTTGAGGGCTGATTAGCCCAATATATCTAATGGGGTGCAGCATGAATTAGATCAATAGGGCTTATTGGCTGGTTTAAACCCTGCTGCGGCAGCAACCAAGCTGTCTGCAGTGCTGCTGGAGGGCCTAAAGGTTCTGTGTGTGTGCACACCCACACATGCTGAGATACCGGGGATAGGAGGAGGGGAGGCAACTCAAGCCGGTACCTAAAGCTGACGTGTTTGCTGGGCGATGGTCAGCTTAGTGTGCTGTCCCAGAGGATGCCGTTGAAGTGAGGTTCAGGTGAGTGACTCATTGTGATATTATCTAAGTAGGCTGATTACTTTTGAAATAATTGAATCTAATCACAGGCCGAGCCAGATGTTACCACTTTACTACAGCAGATGTGTTATTGGCCTTTTCTGAAGGACTCTAGGTCGGAACCTGATAAACAGCACATGTGCAGGCTTTCCTCCAATCAACATTGACTGCCATGCATATTAATGCTCTGTAATTTATGCTGAATAAATGGCTTGCCTGGTGGCTCACGCTGGTGGCTCCTCCATTTGCCCCCAGTTATATAGATATGACTTACAAGGGGTTGGGGGAAATAAAGGGGGGTGCGGCAGATGCCGCTGAAGGCCAGCGCATGCTCTGCAGGATCAAGGAAATAAGGCTAGACTGCTGTGAGTTGCATATAAATATATTACAAATCTGAATGTTTTGCATTTTGCTTTGAGAGACTTACAGCCTAAAAATAAGTATACAGTATGACCTTTACATTACATTTCAGAAAAACAACTTCATTTGTGTCCAGAATGCAGAAACAGATTGTATTTAGAGACAAGAAGCAACTCATTTTCCTACACTCCCTGTTAATGAATTTCAACATGTTTCGCTCGGCTTTTCTTGGTTTAACAGTTGTAAGTCTTTTGAAGTTAACACTGAAATGTATTTTTCATATTATATGACTAGTGTTGCTATTTAATGTTAAATTCAAGACAATTTTGCCAGAAATTGCCTTCTTCTTGGTTTTTAATACAAAAAAAAAAGTGTGTTCTCCTCCATCTGAACATACCAAGCCGACAATCACTAGGAAGACAAGGCAAGGCAAGTCAGATGATGGTGGGGCAAGTAAGATGACACAAAGGGTGAGTTAATTTAGTAGATAGTATTTTTATAAAAGATGTTTTGTAATGGGGTTGATGTTGTTTCTTCTATACTACTTGTGAACCGTTAAGGGACCCCAGTGTAGGTAGGTTGCTTGCTGATAGCCAATAACCTCTCAGGCACTGGAGGTACAAAAATGCTTGGGGTTCTTCCTGTAGATACCACCCCTTATGTCTGGGGGGGATTGTAAGCCATTCTCTTTAATGGGAAAAAATGTTAAATCATTATTCCCCCAGGGACGCTAGTGAGATCAGATCAGTGAACTCTGTGGAACCCTATCCAAGCCAAGCAAATCACTATTGAAGCAGCACTAAATACTGAACATGAATTATTGCCAATTAATATTGTTGCCAATCTTCGACACTTGGCTGCATGAATGACTCCTGCTGTTCCCTGCCTGGGAATCTTTGGCATTTAAAACCAAAAAGTATACTCACCTTAATAAAATCAGATCATCAGCTGATCCATCCAGATGAGCTGCTTGCTGCTTTGTTATTACTTTTGGGGTTACAGTCCCTTTAAACTACAAGACTGGGACCCCAAATAAGTCTCTATAAATAGCGATTCCGCTCTTAGTAATATAGGAAAGTAATGTATTCAGGCATTAATACTATACAACATGTAACACCACTAAGTAAAATCAAACGCTGTAACTATCAATCTCAATAAATAACAGTCCCACAACCCCTCAGATACCCTATAGAGTTGATTCAGTGCCGTCATTTTTTTCATGACTTTTTTGTTTTTTCTAATTTCAGCAACATAGTTAGCTGTGAGTTTTTTCTAAAATCATAATCACGGTACTGAATCAACCTTTTTATAACAGACACGTTTTATATGACCAGACAAGTTATATAAAGTGACAGTGCTCAAGATTTCAAAAACCATACAAAATACTGTGTACAAGCTGTACCCGGCACAAGCCAGCCCAGAGTAAAGTGCTATAGTGCTAGTACCCAATTGAAATAAGTGAACATGGCAGAAGAATAATAAGAGAAAAATGGGTGTACATCAACCCTGAGGAAGTGGTAGATTCCACTATGTAACATGTGGGTTGCTGTGCCCTTGTGGCCCCCTAATCTGCTGTGACAATCAGTGATGTACTCCCATTCTCCTCTTCTGAGAGTCCCAGGTTTCTAGTTGTTACATTGAGGTTAAGAGTCTCTAGTTGTCAGCTCTGATATTAATACAAGTGGGTTGCGCATAGTTAGCAGTGTTGGTGTCCCATTAAACTACATACTGGATACAGCGGTGGTAATTCTTTTGCTCCATTATCCTTTAGTATTTATGTGACATGTATGTGCACAATAAATTCTTACATATTTATATAGCATAGTTATTTATCATCTGCTGAGTGACAACCTGCCTGGTCACAAAGGGTGAGAACTGAACAAGTGTGTAGATTTCTTATATATATTGTGTTGTAGTCTAAGAGTGTTCTGAGTCTTAATGCAGCAGGTTTGCCCAGCCACCGTCATGGTTTTTGGACTTCTGTAATTAAAATACAGTAATAAATAGTGTGAGCCAAGTAAAATTATTGTGGCTGCCAAAACAAATCAGGGCTGGAAAATCCTGGCCTGTAAATAGCCCTAGAAAACGAAAGCGGTGGAGCACCGCTTTGTAAGGTTTCTATCTCTAAAATGTTATCTTTCTGTTCTCCTCTTTCGTGGAACTGATTTCGTGTTTCTATCTAAAGTACATATTCCAGGGTTTGGATTCTGACATGATAACAGCAGATGGAGGAAGTGGGTTTAGCCAGGATAATTGTTTGTGTTTCTATCTGAGCATTTCACTTTTCTTTATTTGTCCCTTTATTCTCTTTAAAATGAAGCTCTTGTTACTGTTTCTCACAATAAATGTGATCTGTTCTATTTCTATTCAATCCACAGTCTTCATTGCCTTTCTCAATAATATGTCATGAGGATTTCCTAACAGAAAAAGAGAAAGTTTTAATAAGTCATCTACTTACTGATGTGTCACTAGACATGCAAGGGAATCGGGCATATCTGCCCCTGTGTAGGGGGGCTTGGGGAGCTACTTTGAAAGAATGTGAACTGAGGTCTCTAGCACACAGCACCGTTTCTTCTGAAAGTTAAAAGAAGCAAGTCTGTGTACTTTGGAGTCTTACAAGGACGCATCGTTTTGTCAAGAGCTACCTGCTTTTGTGATTTGAGACCCAGGACAATACAAGAGAAACTGGGCCTCCTTTCATGTGAAGCTCGCACAGCTCTCCCTCTCTAGCCGAGCCTCTGTTCTACTGATGCATACTGACACAGCCTTGAGAAAAATGAGCTTTTCTTTTTCTGTAATATTCTGTACAAGAAAACATCTAACGTACTAAGGGACATTCATTAATTATACTAGTAAAAGCAGAGCCAGGCACTCCTTGACTGACTCATGTGCCTGACAATTGCTATAGTGATTCATTTGTTCATACCAGCAGCAGATGGTACGCTTAGCATTGAAATAAATACATATTTGTTTATGTCCCCGGGAGGCCTGGCAGTGATGATAAAAATTTGTTAATATGTGTTAAGATTTTTGTAATGCTCTACCTGTACAAATAATGGCATTTGTTCAGTGGTGGCTATAATAGATTGTGTTGCTAATTGGAGACCAGACAGCATTGGGTCTGGGATTTTTTTCTTCTGAAAATTTGCTTTGCAGTTGTCGTTAAACCAGCCAAGATTCCTGGAAAGACCAGATAGGTTTTCCCACACTTAGGCCCTGACTCGAATACGAACATTTTCATTTCATTTTATGTTTGTAGTGAAAAGTGTTCATTTCTGTGCTTTTCAGGGGTCTTTCCAGGCAATTAAAATAAAAAACATGTCTTCTGTAGCTGTTCTTACTCCGGCACTATTAAATTAAGATTAAATCCCACAGTGTGCAAGCTGTTCACCAACGACATAGTGCATTGGAGGGGGGTGCCAAGGCAATGGATGGGGTTGGCGTGCTCCAGAGACCGTGATTGGCCAGTGAATGGAGGACAGCCTGCATACTTAAAGGAGCACCATCGCAAATTTCAGAGCAGAACTGTGTGTTGGGAAGGCACAAGTTCTCATTCGCCTCAGAGTGCCCTTGGTTCTCTCATGTGGGAACGCACCTGTCATGATAATGACAAGTATAATGACCCTGTCCTTTTAAAATCGCCCTCTGTGTCTGCACCTCCTTCACATCCCCCTATGCTGTGCGCTGCACGGGCCCCAGCATCAGCTGTATTTGCAATGCCCAGGCTGTGTGACAGCACGCAATGCAAACCCGGAGGTTCTTTCTATTCTAAAAATTGGGGGCATCACTGTATGCTGTGGTGTTTTTACAGTCAATCATTTGTGGCTCTGTTGCTGTCGCATTGCCTGTGGCATTCCCCAGGGGACGCCATTCTCTAGTTCGACCTCAGGCAGCAGAGAGGCTAGGTTCACCCCTGCCCAGGATGGCAAAAATGGTAGAAATGGTAAAAAATATAAAAAATAAAATTGGGCAATCTGGTATACAATAGGGAGACTATACTTATGGAAAAGGGCGGGGGATCACTTAAATCAGCAAATTAACCTATTGATTCATCATTATGAATGCAAGGACAGATCTTCCAGTGGCCTCACATTTCTCCAGGTTAGACCATGCAATTGAAAATTTGAAAATCCTTTTTAGGACGCAGAAGGAATGGGAGGAATGAAAATATAAATGCATGGAAACTATACCTTTTATGGGGAGGGGACATGCAAACTATGATATATATATATATATATATATATATATATATATATATATATATTTGCACTTTTTTGTGGCAGGGATTCCCATTCTGTAGCTTGAGGAGGCATGTGAGGCCTACGGACCCCTGCTGTGTGATTCACATGCTTTTGTTTTCAAGTGTTTTCTGTTTTATAACAGTTATACTCTATGGCTTCTATAATCAGTTAATATTTGCTCTCTTTCAGTGGTGAATGTGGCATGCGAGGTTGGGGACCCCTGGTCTAATGCCATACTTTACATGCAGGGGCGGACTGGGGATAAAAATTGGCCCAGGACTTTTTGGGGCACACCGGCCCTGTTATACTGCTTCTGGCCCAGTAAAGTATCCTAACATCACATTACATATACACCTTATTTTTCGTTCCACAACATGCACCCAGGGTTTAGAGGAGAAAAATAATAAAGGAAATATTCTGAACCAAATGGTGTGATAAAATTCCCCCATTACAGACAGCATGCAGGATCACTCCATTACAGGCCGTGAGCGGCATCTCCCATTACAGCCACTGGGGGCATCCCTCAGTACAGCCACTGGGGGTATCCCTCAGTACAGCCACTGGGGGCATCCCTCAGTACAGTCACTGGGGGCATCCCTCAGTACAGCCACTGGGGGTATCCCTCAGTACAGCCACTGGGGGCATCCCTCAGTACAGTCACTGGGGGCATCCCTCAGTACAGCCAGTGGGTGGGGGCATCCCTCAGTACAGCAACTGGGGGCATCCCTCAGTACAACCAGTGGGTGGGGGCATTCCTCAGTACAGCCACTGGGGGCATTCCTCAGTACAGTAAGTGGGTGGGGGCATCCCTCAGTACAGCCAGTGGGGGCATCCCTCAGTACAGCCAGTGGGTGGGGGCATCCCTCTGTACAGCTACTGGGGGCATCCCTCAGTACAGCCAGTGGGTGGGGGCATTCCTCAGTACAGCCACTGGGGGCATCCCTCAGTACAGTCAGTGGGTGGGGGCATTCCTCAGTACAGCCACTGGGGGCATCCCTCAGTACAGCCAGTGGGGGCATCCCTCAGTACAGCCAGTGGGTGGGGGCATTCCTCAGTACAGCCAGTGGGGGCATCCCTCAGTACAGTCAGTGGGTGGGGGCATTCCTCAGTACAGCTAGTGGGTGGGGGCATTCCTCAGTACAGCCACTGGGGGCATCCCTCAGTACAGTCAGTGGGTGGGGGCATCCCTCAGTACAGCCAGTGGGGGCATCCCTCAGTTCAGCCAGTGGGTGGGGGCATCCCTCTGTACAGCTACTGGGGGCATCCCTCAGTACAGCCAGTGGGTGGGGGCATTCCTCAGTGCAGCCAGTGGGTGGGAGCATCCCTCAGTGCAGTCAGTGGGTGGGGGAATCCCTCAGTGCAGCCAGTGGGTGGGGACATCCCTCAGTACAGCCACTGGGGGCATCCCTCAGTACAGCCAGTGGGTAGGGGCATTCCTCAGTGCAATCAGTGGGTGGGGGCATCCCTCCCATACTGCCTCCCATACTGCCCAAGGGTCTCTTAATACATCCTTGAAGACCATTCATACTTCCACAGCCCATCATACAACCAGGTGGACTACATATAGTATCTAGACACATAGTAATGGCTGCATATCGTGCGGCAGCCATATTATCTGGTGCAGTAATAAAATAAACACAGATGAATGATTCCTTCTAAGTGTCACCGGTCAGGGCCCATACACAGCTGGGCATTGTCTTAGCCTATGAAAGCCACATGACTTTCCAGCCCTGATGGCTGCCCAGGTGAATCAACAGAAGAGAGAAAGACTCATGCTTACCGGCGTCGGTGGGTAGGACCCATATGCTCGGCGTCCAATGAAAACAATAGACGCCGCCCATAGACGCCCACCGCACAACAACTAGGAAGTGGTGGTAAGTAAGTTCGAGTGTGAGTGTGTGCGCGCGCGCGCGCGCGTGTGTGTGTGCTCGTGTGTGAGAGCGGCTACAGAGGGGGGGGAACAGCTGCCTTTGCTGGTGCCGGCCTCCCGGGATTTTGCCCGGTATGCCCTATGGCCAGCCCGCCCCTGCTTACATGACCTGATTATCATCTCTTTTTTTGCAACTTATGAGTATAAAAGTCTGTGATTTTTCTATTCCCTGTATAACAGAGAGAACAATGCATTCTCAAAAGCTAACCTTCATATACTCAGCCTACAAAAGATGTAGCTTTATTTCTTCCCATTTCTACTGTTCGCAATGGCTAACAGAGTACAACACATTACCACTAGCAAACTATTATTTGTGATCGATAAAACCTCTTCACAGTTTTACGTTTAATTGCATACTATTCCAAATCACAGCTTTTATTAGCCAGCTAAACACTCCTTAAAAGGCACATTTAAATAGAACAAATTACATTATCAGCAGCAGGCATCCTATTAAATGACAGTAAGGTTCTTGACAGAGCAAAACATGATTAGTTTTTATAATGAATAGTTCAATACGAAAAAATAAATTGAATGTTTTGATGGATTGGAAAAGGTATAAACATTTCCAGTACATGGTTACATAGGTTGAAAAAAGACACCTGTCAAGTTCAATTAAGGAAAGGTGAAATTAGTATTGTATTTTGGCCAGGAATTTATCCCCACTCGCCTATGCTTTATAGCTGTTAGTAGTTCATTTGTTTTACACTCTTTAACACTTCTACCAGAATCAGCTTTTCTTATAAAAAGAATATTTATAGAATAAAACAGCAAGGTCTGTAGAACTTACAGATGTGGAACTTAACTATATATAATAATATAAATATTTTTTTATAAAGGGATGGTGTCTGCCTGTAATGCCTCTTTCCAAGTCTCTAAGACAAATCATTTGATCTATTCTATTTTTTTCTCTTAAAGCGGTCCTTTACTCTGAATAAGAGTCTATCTTATATGTTTCCCACACCCTGTACAGATTGCTCACATTAAAAATCATCCTACCTGCATCTACTGCATGTTATGAGCCTTTAAACATCCAAGATGGTGGCTCATGGGACATCAGGCAGCCTGCAAACAGGAAGTGCCTTCTGACTGTGCTGCTCGGCATTCTGGGATTGCTGTCCTTTCCCTGACCCCAGCTCTGCTCTGTCTGAGTAAAGCACAGCTACAACCTGCCCCCCTGTACTTTATCTCACTTTCCTCTCCTCAGTATGTGTGATGCTTCTGAGTCAAGATGGCGGCGCCCATATCCTAAAGTCCTGAACAGAGTTGCAGCCCAGTGGGGGAAAGAATAATAAGTAAGTGACTAAAAACTTAAAATATATTAACTTTAGAAATCATTTTTTAAGGGTTTGGGCTTTTCAATAAATCATGGTGAAGGTCCGGTTTAAAGTTCCTTTAGGGCCTTTACTAACATAACTGCCCTTTGCTTTTCTCATTGATGGCCATCCTTTTTCTGTGAACCAAAGCCTTAACTTTGGCCTCTCTTTCTAAAGTCTATACACAATCATTTCCAAAGATTTACATTTTAAAACAGTCAAACTTGGCTCTGAGTTAGGTTGGATGCCTTTTTTTTTCTATTTAAATTGATCTATTTAAATAGAATGAATAGTACAGAATGACTTTTTATTTTTGAAACATCAATAGCAGGGGGCAGCCGATTTGTTTAAAGGAAAAGGTATAGAAAATCAAGCCACCTGTCACATCTAGAGTAAGGAGTAGAAAATGGAAATAATCTTGGAATTCTGACAATTGGCAATAAATGTACAGAAGAATAGCAACTTCTAATTGCTATTGTATGAAGTGAAGGCCAATTCTGCCAACACACAGCCTGAAATAAATCGAGAAATATATTTGCAGTAGGGACAAATACATTGTCTTTTTTATTAAGCATATTAGCCCTTGCAAATATTTTCTATCAGTGTAGAAACAGACCTATCCTACAACATATTTTTGGTACAATAGACACCTGTGTTTATTTCTTTTATAAAACAATGTAATTCCATGTGTTTTCCGTTTGTTACAGCTGGATATGTGTTCAAAAACAGACTTTAATCACACAGCGTCTGGGGCTCTATGCTATAGCGCCCAGATTTAGAGCGCCGATGCTGTGTGGGTGTGTCACTCGCATGGCTGGTGCTACCACTTGCTCTCTGCAGCGCTGTGCTGGTGTTACAGCACCCAAAAACTTTGCATTTATCAATGCCGAGCAGGTTACTATAGCGACTGAGGCGCTCTGTTACACCGCCCGATACCCGCTTACAGCGTCTACTAGCGGTCGCCCTAAGCACCGGTATACAGACGCTTATCTGACGATACCTGAAGTTAGTAATAAATCAGCCTCCACGAGTCACTTTGAGCTTTGATAAGCTGTGGTATTCTCTCAAAGATTTTGGTTAGTCAAAACATATTTTCGGAATATTGTTTTCCAAAAAGGCAAAGTTATCAATTTTTTATATTTAAATACATCGTGATGAACAATTTTTAAAAGTTTAGAAGTTTAGAAGTGCAATAAGTTGAGTATCATTTTATGGATTATCTGCTGTCTAGTGAAGGGGGGCACTACAAACATTATTGCTAAAATAATGAGCATCAATTAACTTAATCACAATCATTGGAAATTGAGGTATACTGACTTCGTCTGGATACAGAAAGCACAGTGGAATTATAATGTGGCAGACTCTAGATACAGTAAATTCACCAGTATTATTAGCGTACAAGTCATTGGACATGTGGAAATAAAGAGTGTTAATAATTTAACACTGTCAAAATTTACTTGTGAAATATGTCCACACATGTATAATACAATTTTGAGGGTAATTTATGATCAATGGTGTGGGTGCCACTTCAGCGCCTCGTCCGAGACTCTCAGCAGCGCCTGCACTGCAACGCTTCAGCCTGCCGGCGCGATTAGCTGTAGCGTTCCTGGTCAGGCAGTGTTCGCAGCGCACAGCTTGTACATGCCTAAATGCTAGCGACACCTAGCGCCGTCCAGACGCACCTCAAGTTGTGCGAATTTATGAATGAAATACAGAGCGCTCACAGGGGTGCTCAAAAAACAGGATTCCAGACACAGCTCCTGTTGTAATCCCCATTTTTTATTTTTTAGGTCAGGGCATTTTGTAATTTTTTTTTTTTTTTTGGAATTGCATTGGGGACACCTACACAGCTTTGTCATGTCCCAAATCACAAGTTAGCGGCGCAAAATAAAAGTGCCTAAAAAAATACAATCCCTAACAGCCCAAGGATCCCATGGCACATGCACCAGCCCCCCCCCCCAAAAAAAAAATGGTAAAATAATTATTACCATACCAGTCCATTGTAATGTATGGGATAATGTCACACAGTGCAGGGTAAGTGCCTGGTCTTATCTGGGACTGTAGGGAACTCAGCGCAGGTTGATAGATGGGGTACTACCTGGCACCATAACAGGGGCTCTGGCTTTTTGATAAATGCACCTTTTGCACGGGAACCTGACATTCACCTGACATTCATCTGGCACTATGTGGCCTTAGCGTTTCTTAAATAAACTCCTTTAACAAACCGATTTCACCTTCCTCAAAATTCACATCAAAACATCCATAATACAATTCAACCCTATTACCACAATTTTAAAGATTTATATATACTTGTTGGTGCTGATAACATGTCATGTGCTCATGAGGATAACAAGTTTTATTAAATTTAATTTTTGTTATTAATTACATTTAGACATACTAAGGTCAAAATTTGTCAGAGTTTTGGAGATGGTCTTATACCAAAAATATTGTCTGTCATTTCAATCATTTGTGTGTTTTAACAGCATTAAAATAAATGGGGATACAATTGTTAGACTAGTGTTTCTCACTATGCTTGGCACTGTCCTAAACTGTCTTCCATTTTTAAATTGAAGAAGAAATGGTCGAGATACAGTATCAAGGTTTATAGTCTCACCTCATGAATTCTCTTTTGACATATTTGGGTGTGGTCCTTGGCTTTGTGATTAATATTCAGCATAATGGGCAGGGTCTGTAAGACAGGCATTCTCATCACCCTGGCTGTTCTCTCTCAGTGTCCACAGTCTGATGATGTGGAGTTTCAGACCACCAGCTTATCCCTATTATTGGTGGTCTTTGGTGACCCATATTTACTAGTGTGCAAGGTGTAAACAACAAAACAAGATAGGGGTTCAGATGTGTGGAGTGGCTTTTCTGCACACATATACAATAAGCCAGAGTAACCACAAGGTTGGGGGTGTGCCTTACAAACTGCTTCTGACTAGCCATCCAGGGAATTTAGAGTGAGCTTTACCCACCACATAAGAAGGTTCCAAACAAATCTTTTTCTTCTATATTTTCTATCCACAAAAAACTGGAGAGATCTAACCAAAATGGATAATAGAGGGTACTATTATTTATATTGTTTAAAGCGGACCAAAACCCACGCTGATTGATTCCCCCCAGGGCATCCAGAATCAGAATGCCCGCTGTGTGAAACCCCCCAGGTCGCCCTGTACACTTACCTTGCCCCCCGGTCCAATGATGCATGCATGAGCCGCGGACACATCTCCCCTATCCCTCTAGCAGTGGGCCTGCGCTGGCACGCTCCCTGTTAGTGAGAAGTGGGGGATGTGACTGCCAGCGCGCTCAGAGCCGCTGGTCTTAGACGCTGGCTTAAACGGCCCTGATGTCAGAGGCTACAAGCGTGTTGATTGGACGAGCGGCTGCACATGCGCCGTAGGACCGGGAAGAGGCGATCTGGGTGGTTTCACACAGGGGAAAGGAACAAAACCTAGGATAGTCAAAATCCTGTGTTTTGGTCACTTTAAAATACTCCATTGGAGATTTTCTTTTTACTACAATTAGAAGAAACATTTTTATTTTTTATGTGATGCGTAAAAACGCACACTCCAAGCTATTTGAGGAACCCACCAAAGTAATCCATAAAATTGCATGCAATGTGATCTTTGCCAGACTGACATAGCTCAGCAAAGCATTTTATTTAAAATGCATATTTTGTTTCCCCCAGGTAACAACTGTAGTTCACAAATTACAGGGTGCTTCTTGCTTCTCCCCCACCTATACCTCTTGGATAATTGTTATAACTCCTGCAACAACCCTTAGTGCCTCCCCAGATAAGTGCAGGGTGTTCCCTGTAGACCCTCCCAGTTTTTCCAGTTTTCCTGGAAGCCTCCCTTAATGTATTTTTCTGGAGGCTTCCTAATGGCCCATTTACATACCTTGCTGCCTAATTACCTTGCAAGCTGTTCCATGCAGCCCCCTCCTGATTCCTGTCTGCTGTTCTCCCTATGTACCTGCTGGACACCTTCTGCAGCACCCCCATGCTTCCCCCCTTTAGTCCTCTAATCCCCACCAGTCACCCAATTCTGGGCCAACAACCTACTATCTACCTACTTTTTACTATTCTGGGATTCCCCAAAACCGGAATAGTCCACTTTTGGACCTTAATCTTCCATAGATATAACTTAAGCACATTATTCTATGGTGTCCTCTTTTGTTTTTCTCTCCAATACTTTGATGATTCTCTGCCACAAAGAAGTCCTTGTGTGCATGTATTCGCTTATGTGTATCGCAATGAAGCTGATTCTGATTATGAGTATGTAGCGATCCAGGTACCCAGGCCTTTATTATGAATATAGATAATCTGAACTGAGCACTCATCTTGTGCAGGTGATCAATTTAAGTACAGTGCCCTTTTTATGATTTAAACTGGGTAGAGACATGCAACACATATGCACTGATAATTGCTTGCCAGTTAGGGATGCCAGGGATTTTCTTACTTTCCAAGCTAGTGACATGGGTGTAACTTCAGGGGGTGCAGAGGTAGCAGTTGCATTGCATTGTGGCTCCTCCACCTTATTTATCACATTTGTGCACACATGGAGCTATGTACTGTACAGAACATTATTATATTTTACTACTTGTTGTGTAGCATCCAATTTAGTTAAAAAGACATGATATCAGTTACTGCATGAGCCATGATAGGACACCATTCAATGATTGCGCCAGTGCCTGGTCCTATTTAGATACTGCTTTGCCTGTCTTGTGGTCAGTTGCTTTGGATAGGAACATGTATATATGCTTTTTGAAAAGCTTTGAGCCAGCAGACATTGAGTAATAAAAATCTGTATAGTTGTATGTTTGAATAGTATAGTTGCATGTTTGAATGTATAGTATGTTTAGTTTTTAGCATTCATTGCTTTGTGTGATCCCCTATAATTATTATTCAACATAAGATTAAATTAAAATTGTGTGTAGAAAATCTACTAACTAAATGTTTTTTTTTTATCAGAATGATAGAAATGATAGCCGGCAACTAGAAAATGCTAAATTGTTTTTGTGAATGCCAGATAATTTGCCATGTAAAAAGCCTTCATTCTGGATGTAAGTGTGTAATTCTTATTGGCCATTATAAAATGAATTTCTTATCTACTGTATGTACAATATATAGGGTACATTCTCTTTATTTCTTGTTACATTTATCATTTAAAACATCAATACCTTAGCAATAGGAATCAAAATCTTTAAAGTAAATGCCATCAAATGTAAATTATTTAAACCATGACTTGCCTGGAGTAAGATTAGAGTGAAAATTCAATATAATGTCTGGTAGCAGTATAATGCAGTGTAAATCTGTAAAATACAAGACGATCTTCCAGATAAACAGCTGGAAATAACTGTATAGTCATACAAATAGAAAAGCCCATCTGTAGCTATAGGATTGTAAGTGCGAGTAAATATTCTAATTTTTAAATTATATTAAATTATACTTAGAACTAAAAGTCTTTACAAAATAAGAAATTTGTGCTTTTAATATTTTGCATATTTTTGAATCAATTATTTGTAATGTAATTGTTATATTGTAGTGGCCTAATGTTTTCTCTGATTTCTAACTAGTTGCTGAATGAATGACATGTAAATAAGGATCTAAATTGTATGCCGGTCGACAGTCAGGTTTCAAAATGGTGCTACGATTCTAAAATGTACCTGTTTCCAATCAGTGGCTTGATCCCAGCAGGGATTTACACCTTCTCACCAAAGTTATTATTTAAGTTTAAATGATCTAAAATTGTTTTCAGAAGTCCTTTGTGTTCCTGGCCACCGCTGCTTTCTTTTAGTTTTATGTCTAGTTTAGTAGCAATAGGTATTTTGTTAATATGTAGCTGCCTACTGGTAAACTGCAGGTGTAACATCTGTGCTGTAGTAAACAAACTATTCTTTGCACTGTAGTGGTGACAAAGGAAAAGGAAATATATAATGCAACCGTGGGTTTTGCTTGACAGGTGCACGGAACTGACTCTGCATGCAACGCAATCAAGACACAATAACCAAATTGTTGTATCCTTTCTGTAAAACGGTTCCAAGCATTACACAACAATTCAGCGTCCACACTGCCACCCCCAAAAAAAAGAGGAATATAAGCCAAAATTGGTTTAGAACATGTTTGGTCTCCTATAATTAAACCAAGTATCACTGGAATAATGATAAAAATACTAAATTATTTTAAAGTACCAAAATTTACTGGCAATAAATTGGCAATACTGACAAATATGAAAAGCTCTCGGCAGTTTATTTGTGCACAGCTGATTTATTCTAGCAAAAAAGGAGAAGACATAAACACTGTATTGCAATTTCAAAAAAGGTAATTTAATTAGAAATGTATCTCCTAACAAGCTTTTTTAGGAGATTTTTTTAAATATTATGCAGCAATATTGGTACCAATGTTTAAAACTACAGAAAAAAATGTAATATGTGTTTATCTTCCTTAGAGCCACTTTTTCATTATGTGCCCATATCAGCATGTTGGTTTTAAAAATGCTTTAAACAGTTTGATTGAATATATATGTTCAGTGATTTGAAAAAATATTTTTGTAATTTTATTTTGAATTGGCAAATATTCCGAACCAAAATTCATGTGATATGGCTATTTTTTTATTTCAAATGATGCGCAAAAGGCATAACAGTTAAATATCATTTTGAACTACCAAAATACTCGAATAGCTAAAAAGTGATTAGCACTTTTCTATAGCCAACACATTGAACCACCTTTGACCTGTAACATTCAGAATAATAAAATGCCATATCCATATCAAAAGAATTTGCTGGTTCAGAGTATTTGCAAATCTAAAATTAAATGGGAAAACTGACAGATAAATTGGACTTCAATATGTTGGCTATAAAAAAGTGATAATAAATGGCTATAACAGTATAATGTATTAGGTAGGGCAAAACTCTGTTGTTAACCCCCTTATTGTTTGTACCTCTAAAAAGCATCCACATATAAAATGTATTTACTACCTCATGATATTTGCAAATTCAAAATAAATGGCTAAAGACAATGGTGTAAACATGTTTGAATAATTTGGGGCAGTACTTTTCATCTAACTACTACTTTTAAACATTTCTAAAACCTACATTTTATGATTATGGTTCTGTTTAACACTGGGACGGCCCACAATAAAATATACACATGCCAGAATAAGTCAAAAATAGCAAATTATTCTAAAGGAAACAAAGATATAAGGTTTTTCATTTAGTTCATTATTATATTCTATTATTGGTTTCTGACAATCAAGGTCTAGTACAATGTAAATGTACATGTTATTTTTGGATAACATTTTTTAATCCTTTAAAAACACAACTGTTCTGATTTGTTCCCAATCTTTCTTCTCCAATATTGGCAAATTTGCCCCAGTGTTGTCTCCTGTAGGGAATTGACTGACCCTCAACGAAGTGAGCATGTTAGTTTCAAACATGTTTTCAAGAATTCCTTTGTTAAATGTCCTCCCAACAGATAAAAACTGTAGTCATGTAATATGGAAGATACCCTTTTTATAGCTAATTGCATTCAGATAAGATCTTAAAGTGGATCATAACCCACCCTGGAATTTATCAGACCCCAGTGCAGGCTTACTCTCTCCCCATGGGCCACCCAAACTTGGATGCCTTGTTGTGTAAACCCCCCAGCCACTGAGTAGGCTCCCACTTGTGAGTGCTGCTGGCATCTCTTGTTTCTCTCCTCGGCTGTGCACGGCCACGTCTACCGCAACAGAATGGCTGGGCGGGGTCACCCACAGCCTAAGGGAGCCGAGTGATGCCGGCACCGCTCCTAAGTTCCGCTACGATTCGAGCTGACTGGTCTAGCTGCAGCACGGGCAGGGGGACAGACCAATAACCGGGATTGTGAAAATCCTGGGTTATGGTCCACTTTTTAGTTTTGTTACTTTATTTAAGATACCTTCACTAAAGAATCCTGATTAAATTTCAGTAACCCTGCTAGGTATTCCCAGTAGATCAATTTACAGATAACTTTAGTATGTGGTGACTGTTGTTGCCAAAAGCCATGAGTGTTAACTCATTTGATATAGGAGAGGCTTTAATAGCTTTAAATTAATTAGTTTAATCCATTCCCAGAGCCTCCCCAACTAAACACACAATACATTGCCCTCAAAATGGACTGGGTTCTGCAGTAAAGCAGAACCACAGCTGAGGGGCAGAATTTTTTAAGTGATGTAGATTTTTTGTAGACCCAAGAAGTATTTTATCATAATAAAAAATTGCCAACACAATATAGAACTTGAACAGCAAAATGTCCCTAATCATCATGGAAAGACCACCAGATGATTTTGGAAACATTATGCTTATTAATATAAGGGGGAAGACTGCGTGTGTGCTGTGGGTGTATTGGGAGAAAAAAACAGGGAGCAGAAGCCTGGCATGTGAAACCATGTGTGTAAAAGAAAGCAGAAGGATATCACTGGCACAGAAAAAGACAAGGATGTCACTGGGAATAATGGGGCCTAGTTTAGAAAACACTCCTAGCTAGTTTTTCCAAAACCCATTATTCCAACATTACCAAAGTGGTAAAAAATTTATTTTTATTGTATAGGTTTCTTGGTAACAAAATAAAGGTTTAGAGTACATATAGAATGCCCATAGTGTGGTCTTTCTACCAAAAATGAGCCAAGGACCTCAGTGATGACAGTAGAGAAGTCTTTCCTAGGAGTTTTACTTAAGCCTAACAGTACAGACGGAAGTCTCTTAATAATAGATTATAAGCCGCTTATCTACGACACTACTAGAAATGATTTTTTTTGCTACCTTGTTTTGTTTAGCTAGGAGACATCTACAGAAAAGCAGCTTTTGTTCAATAATCTGGGAGGAGCCAACTACTGGGTGAAACATTTGGAGGCTGATTCACTACTAGCGCCACATATTGCCAGATGAGCGTCTGTATAGCGGCACTTAGAGCGACCGCTAGAAGGAGCTGTAAGCAGGTATTGGGCACTGTAACCTAGCGTTGCGGCTGCTGTAATAACCTGGCCGGCATTGATGAGTATGATGTGTGTTGGGTGCTCTAACAACAGCACAATGCTGCAGTGAGCGAGAGGTAGCGCCCGCTCAGCGCGTCCGGCACTCAGCGCTCAACACCATATTTAACAAAAAACTACACACACACAGCATCGGCGCCCTAAAGCTGGAAGCTCTAGCATAGAGCGCCAGACACTGTGTGATTAAAGTCTGGTTTTGAACACATTTACACAAGTAACAAAGCGAAAACACATGGAATGACATGGTTTTAACACTGTGACACATAACACTTTAGTGCCAGACCTGTAATGACAATTCTGCATAAAAATATAAAAAGTCCCAAAAATCTATAAAAGTGTTTGTTTGCAGCCAGGAGAGGCCACACAGTGATTTGAGCAAAAAAAAAAAATGTCAAACACGCTATTTAAACACAAACAAAGCCCATTAAAATGTATGGGAGAGCGACACTGAGCAAAAGGTCATATGTGGCACTCTTGAACCTAGAGCGCCGGTGCTATACGCTGAGCCGTCTGTAGTAATACATGTGATGCTACATGGCGCTGTTAGAGGCGCTCACCAGATTTGCTTTCTTAAATGTGGTTTCCCGTACAGCGCCCAGCGTTCACTAGACGCTACCTGCCACTACGAAGCATTATCTTGCACTATCCTTTCTTAATAAACCCCCTTAGTCATTCACTACTAAACCTCCAAGTAAGATGACAGACACAATATCCACCAAATATTGTAAATGTTTGCTCTGATCCAAACAAACTGTATATGTGTTTTGAGTTCAACTATGACCCAAATCTGAACTGTAACACATTTTGGACAGACATACTGGTAATTACGAATCAGAATCTTCTTTTCGGGGACAATATGATTCAGCATGAATCCAAATTTCTTTGGGATTTGTGCCTATCAAATTTTCCCTGAAATTCTTTAAAAAAACTCACTGTCACTTACCTGCAAGCCAGCTCTCCTGTTTCAGGCTTGCACAGCTGACATTGTGGTGGGCTTTCCCTCCTATGCTATGCAGGAGTGTGAGTGTGGGCCTCTGCACAGCCTGTCAGCAGGGGAACAGAGGAGGCCACTTAAAATGTCACCTGCATAAGTCAGCATGTAGGTAAGTGACTTACCTTCTCACTCGCAATCCTTAGAGTGCATGTCCTACTTCGCTCAGCAGTTGGACAAAGGACACAGATCCTCTGTCTGGCACTGTGCTTCTTCCACTTGCTGGTGGACTAGCTGGTACAGCAAAGATCTGTGTCCTCTGCCTAGCTGTAGAGTGGGGAAGTGTTGGGGACTGACAGATAGATAGAGAGGAGGTAAGCTCTTTTTTATTTTTCTTTGAGCAATTCCTCAAATTGAATTAGAACTGACTAAAATGACATACATTTGTGACCTGTAGCCATTATAGCCTAGTAATTACTCGGTTGAGATAGTAATGGCCAATTTTTTTTTATATCTAGCAAATGCACGTATAGTTTTGGGGTTTTAGTTTTGAAAGTACCTTTACATTTGGAGAACCAGGGGTAATGTTTAATCATTTTGCTAAAGGGTCATGTAATGCCATTATGTCTCTGTGGGTTATTGCAAAACAACTTGCATTGCTGGAGGCAAAGTGGGGGAAAATTATTTTAATCCACCTCCGTGGAACAAGTACATGTTTTTGTACACAGCTGGTTGCCGGTACTTGCTAAAATTATGTCTGTTTTTCAGAGTTATAAAAACATACTTTGCTTGGCAGCAAAGAGATGTAGTTATTTAGAAAAGATATGTTCGAAATGTTTTGCTACCTGTACATATGACCGTAATAAGTTTGGTCCAAGTAAAATGACCTAAAGTAAGAAGACACATGTATCATGTTTGAATCATGTTTGAAATATATTGCATTGTAAAAATTCTAACGAAAAATAAATCATTTAATGAGAATGTCCACATGATTAAAGGTCACCCATCCACCTGTGTTCACATGTCGGATGAATTGTCTACCGGATCCCGTAGTCCAAAACTTGACCTAAGAGTCAGCAGTCAAATGTATTCCCCAATACCTAAGGACGTAACCCATTTTTCTTGAAATACTATGAAAGGATTTGTAATAGTCCATAACCTGAAAGATTCTCAGTTATAGGCATTAGAGCAGACTAAAAGCTTTATGTGTAATATAGCAATTTTAATTCTTCGAGTGCTGCTGTCTTTTATTGTATCCTTTGCATGGTGAGTAATTGCTTATCATGTAGGAGCGTACAGGAGAATAGTTTTTTCCCATTTTATTAGGTTCAAACTAAAAAGTCAAATACTTTGAAATTAAGAAAGTCACAGTCATGCAATTATTATTAAAATAATGATATAATCAATTAAGAAATAATAATGAAATTAAATCAATGAAATGCAGTCAGAACAATTGATACATAATAGACCTGATTAACTACTCTTGACAGGATTATCATTTCTTTAGCATTTGAAAAAAAAGTCTATCTCATTCAAAAAAAGACCATCAAAAATGCTCAGATTTACATTACAATGCATACCTACCCCACATGCAGACGATATATCAAGTAAGAAAAAGGCAACTATTGTATGCTTTCAATTTATTAATATCAATGGTTGTTTTGCAAAGATGCTACTGAAGAATTGTCATTTCCCTGGCATTGTTCAACATTGTAGACGTCCTTGACATTTCTTGCCTTATTTCTAAAAGAATAAAGCCTGTAAATACAACTCCCAGTAATTGTTTAGTAATGCCTGTCAGTAGCATGCAAACCTCGGTCCAATAATACAGACATTTCAAGGGAGTTAAGATTTTATTACAATGTAATGTTAATTAAATTCAGAGGTGTCAGTATGCCATGACATTTCACTGGAATGAAAAAAAACTACAGTGTGTTTACATGTATAGTTCACCTAAAAGCATTGTTATGTATTGCTTTAACCCAGAAATCACTTGCTTGCTACTGAAAAACAGATTTTTTAGCTTATTTTGCCTTTGCTACATTTTATGGGGATTTTTATTTCATTTTGTTAATCAAATACATTTTTAAAGAAGAGTTGTTGTACGCTGGATAAATTAGTGATTATATACAGAGGGGTCTAAAAGTAGGTATACAGCTGTAAGAGTTATTTCAAGTTCTTTATTATTTATTAGACATTAGTTTGTTTAGTTAATATTTTATTTTATTGTTTTGCATACATTTTAACCATACCAGCAGGTAATTTAAACAAGAAAAAAATATAGAAAATATATGGCTACTTTTACAAAAAAAGTTTAGATCAGGTGCAATTTAACCAAACTTGGCCAATTATTTAGGATTTGCACAAACACAATTGATTTCTATAAGGGGGGAATTTAGAGCCTTATTTAAAAAGCCAACACTATACAGCGCCACTTTTTTGGCCCCAGCGGTACGATTTACAACTAAAAAATGCTAACACTGATGCAGCCGCACCTAGCGCCTTATTTAATACTAGCACTGAAAAGGATGCAGTGCCTGGAAAGGCACTGAAAAGGAGCTGTGCTCGAGATCCCATTGAGCACAGTGGGGAGAACTGGATTGAAGTGTTTAATGCTTATAATTAATATTAAACACATTTATTTGTACAGAACTTGCATTGGGACATGTTAATAATTGAAATGCATGACCTAGGTGTGTGTAATTTGGCCACCAACTAAAACACAGCCTAAACCGCAGAAGGAAAAAATTCTTAATATGCTGGGAAACTCTGGAAAAAGTGCTGACTGGCACTCGAATAATCGGCCAGCGGGTCCAACAGGCACTGACAAAGACCGGCAATACCTAAGGGCAACAATCAAAGCTAATTAGTTAGTAAGTTAGTGTTCGCTGCAGTGACTGTCAGATTAGAATGCCGGTGCTCCAAAGCTGGCACTATATCCAGAAAAATGGCGTACATCATAAATAAGACTCTTAGTTTCTGATGAAAGTAGTCCCCACATTATGCTAATTAAAGAAAAGCAAAAACATGTACAGTGAACACCTGTGAAAAGTAAATAAAAATTGTAAGAGCATCTGGGATTTTGGTTTGCTCATTAAAATGCCAGCCATGTAGAATCTATGGCTGTGCCTCTCCGACCGTTAATCCCAGCGTCTTATACAATACATGTCCCCGCTGTGCAAAAAATGCTCCTTGATCCAGTGCTGGGGGTCTCTGCCCCAGTGGTGCCCAGATCCATCTACACTGGGGCAGAGAACCCCAAACCCTGCCCCAGGCGCCGGCTTCAGTCATCGACAGGGGCATTTTAAAGGAGGATTGAGAATATTTCATATTACTCCTCTGGTATGAAAGGCCATTTCTGGCAGTGGGAGGGCTGTCACAAGCCCGTCATTGATCAGCAGAAGGGGGTGTGGGGGCTCTCAGCTTCTGCCAATCACTTCCAGCTGTCAAAATGGGACAGAGCGTTTGGTTTTGGATCGGAGATAAGAAAAAAAAAGAATTTTCATATTTAATAAATGGCTTTTTTTGCTGTGTTTTTTTTTTACATTTAACCCTTTGTGAAATGTTCACAAAGTATGAGGGGCTGGCAAGTCACCTGGTTATCAAACCCTGGCCTCATTAACTGCCTTCCCAAAGCTCATGGGAAAGAAGAGCCCATAGCCAGTGAGGCCTTTGCAGGCTGGTAGCCTTCAGGGCAGTGGCTCAGCTGGTCGGACTGCGCCCCCTGGTCTACCAGCCTGCATAGCTGGTGCCTGGGCTGGTTTCGCTCAGGTTAAAAAAAATATATATATTTTCTTTTTACATTTTTTAGCCAAAAATATTATGAAAGCAGTGAAAAAGTGATAAACAGGGCTTTTCTTTTAAAAGCCCAAATTCTGGCAGAAAAACAATATATATATCCATTTTCTTTGAAATTCCTGTAAAAATGACAGTTATATATAGCACAAAATGGTGAAAATGGCCTGGCCACAGAGGGTGACAAAAACTCAGATAGGCTGGCAGTTAAAAGGGTTAAAAGTACCTATGCATTCTGGACATTGTTGTTTTCAGGGGACCTTGCAGTTTTAGATTTAGCTTGTTTTTTGTTGTTTGCATATTGTTACTTTAGGAATATGTGTTTTTTCTACTGTTGGATTATTTTTTTTTTAGGGAAACCCTGTGAAACCAGAGAATTCCTTAAGGGTTTGCGTCCTGAAAACTGTACCCACAACAACAAGCCTGGTACACCTTGAGAGCTGGAGGTGTTTACTTTGAGAGAATATATAGTTTGTTGGGGGGTATTTCAAATGTAAATGGTTGTTTATCTTGAAAAACTGTCAGATGTACATAGCAGTTAGGGTGTCTCCTGGGCAGTAAAGGGTGTCTACCAATACATATGTGGTACCATTATAATCAGGAGGAATGGGGCTTTTATATGCAATATGATTTAATTTTGAAAAAAGCTACAAAATTTAAAAAGCATGTTTTATTGTTTTCCACATATTCCAGCTAAAAGTATTAAAAAAAACAATATTGCAAAAAACAAATCTCGAGGAAAAATATACCTAGCATCCTATATGCATGGCATAACATTACATAGCAGCAATAGTCCTTTCCTATAACAAATAGTTAAGCCTCATAGAACAGGTAGAATGGTGGCTGTTTTTGGAAAAACAATTAATATTTAGGTCTTCCTAAAAAAATAGAGCATTAGCTCTTTGCCCTTAATTTTGGTAAGTTTATGCTGCATCAGTCACATGCATGGCACTATTCTACAGCTAATCAATGAAATCCGCCAATGGGGCGTGGACGTCATATAAGAAACATACGTCTGAAGTCAGGTGGTCAGGTGGTTTACATTATCTGTGGAGATGCTTTCTCTGTGACTGCTACCTAGCTATAGGACTGGTTGTTGCAGATTTAATGACTCTTATTGTATTCTGCCACTGGTAGTGTTTCCAATGCTGCTGCCTGCTTGTCTGGTATAAGCTGCAACTGGTAGCAGATGCATTGTCTCCTGTAAAGAAGCAAGAATCAAGCAATCCCCCTAAAAGTTTATCTTTTACTGGAATGAATCCATTTTGGCAGTATGGATTATAGTATGGATCCAGGAGGGTAGCCTCTCTGTAATCATCAGTAGTTTTGATATGTTCTATTTGAGAGTTATTCTTTGGGTCAGGCAGAGTCAGGCAGAGTAACAGTGCCCAAAGAAAATGGCTGGGGTTCACAGTAGATAGCACATGTCTCCGCTTTATTCTTTTTTCTTCGGCCAACTCTCTGTTCTTCTCTTTTTTATCTATGTTTCAGGGATTGAGACTTATCCACCTATTTTCAGCTGAAGTTCTTTATGCTTTATATGAATAGGCTTGAAGTGCATAGGCTTTAAATATGTGAAAGGATTGAATAAGGTTCAGGAGGGTGTTTTCAAGAAGAAACCTAATGGTTGAACAAGCGGCACTGCCTGAAGCTAGCTGGAGAATTGTTCAGGAGCAACATATTATTTATTTATTTTTGGCACACTTGCAGCAGAGGTACACAAGTCTTAAATGCTCACATGCACCTCCCATGTTAGTTATAAATTGGTCTGAGCGGCAGCCACCCCTCCTTTGTTTCTTGCAGTAGAGGTAGTTAAAAGATCGACAGTAAATGAATTTAAACAAGCCTGGGGTAAGCATACATCTATCCTAAGATGACGCAGACTAGATGGACCATATGTTCTCCTTCTGTCTTCTATGTTTCTATGCTCCTCCTCAAAAACATTGGTCTATTGGGGATGATTTGGGGAGAACATCTCTTCCTCTTTCAACTCCTCCTTATGCAATGTCACCTCTATAACCCAGAGCCCCAAGGGTGTCCATTCCATCAGGCAGGCAGACAATTGCGATGACATCACTGATGACTGCTAGATCTTAAACTTTTCAGTTTTCTTCAGTCAATGTTTCACACATACCCTGAGTCTCTTGCCACTTGCTTCTTCTTTTGTGCAATTAATCCAATTTCCTTCCTCAACTACAAAAGTGCATTGATTATATTTTTGCTCCCTGTGTTCAGCAAATATAATCTGTGGCTTGACAATGAAAGTTTTTACATTTTAACAAGTACAGTTTAATATTTTACTTGTGCCTTATTGTAATGAGATAAATGCCATGTTAATAACACTTAAAATAATAATTTGTAGAGATTCTAACATATGGCACTGGCCTTTTAACCAAGTTACAGTGAAAGTCTTGCTTTTGCCTGCTAAATGCATTGAAAAGCATTTGTACAGTGAATACATTACTTTGCTCCTTCACTGCAGTAAAATCAAAGTATCGCTTGAAACAACACTAAAATGATCAGATTATTAAAAATAATACACTGCAACACTTTTAACAAAGTATTATGATTTGTTTGTGCAGATTGCAGAAAAACAAGTGGCTTGTAAAAACACTGAAAATACATATTTGTAAGAAGTATTGAACTGACACACTGGCCCCTTTAACAAATTTTGTGAATTCATGCTGTGTCCCTTCAATACAGCATAATTCATTTGGGACTTGTTAAACCACTGAATGGAAGTAAAATGTGTCTTCTTTTGAGCACAGTGATTTTTTTTTTGCCCACTGAGTTGCAATTAAATGCAATTGTTGGTAAAGACCAATTAATGTGTAAAAAGTACTAAAATAAGACATTGGCTCATTCAACAAAAACAATTGATTTATTTTTTTCTTAAGTGCAGCAATGTAAATGTGTTCCTTTTCAAAGACACAGAAAATACCAGTTTGTAACAAGTATTCATTCAGGACACCTCTTACTAAGTGCAGTGCATAGGCCTTAATAATTACCCCAAGATTTTATTATTACTGGGCTAATACTAAATAGGCAATTAAGAAAGCTGGCAGTAGAATGATATTGAGGCCAAGCTGACACTTCTTCATACCCCTTTCAGTGCCAAGCACGTAGATTCTACGTGCTCACTTCTACTCCACTTAAGTGCCAAGCACGTAGAATCTACATGCCTGAATTTCCCCCCTGCTAGTTAAAAAAATTAAAATAAAAAAACCCCTCCTGACCCCTTGTTGGATCCGGCCGGGTCTTCTCTTTAATTTGGTGCCATCCAATCCCCCATGGGAGCTCAGATGGCTCCAGGAGAACCCCTGGAATAGCGCCCCCCCCCCCCCCCCGCTTTGGCAGAAGCAGCTGCTAACTGTAAAAACAAAATTTTAAATGACATTTACTTACCTGCGGTCGCGCTGCCTCCTGACAGGTCTCCTCTTCACTGGGGGGGCCTCCGAGCGCCCCCCAGGCTCTTCCGTGGTGAGGAGAGGGCAGAAATCGCCCTCCTCCCCACTTCCTGGATCGCGTCTGCATTGTGATGTCACCAGCAGCGGCCTCTTAATACCGGCACCCAAGACTCTGAATCAGTCTGCTTGGGTGCTTGGAGGAGAGAGGTGGGGAGGGGGAGAGGGCTGTGATCCCCCCCCTCCCCAGGCTCTCTCCTCCAAACACCCAAGCAGACTGTCAGCTGTCATCGCAGATCGCCGGGGTACACAGGATCGGAGGTGAGTAAAGTAAAAAAAATAAATGTCATTTTTTTCTCTTTGTGTCTGTGTTTTTTTTTTTTTTTTACATTTAACCCCTTGTGAACTGGTAAGGGGTAAGGGGATTACTATTATGTTACTATGGTACTGTACATTAGCTATATTTTACTTAATGATGATTAAAAATCCAATATAAATCTATGACAAAAAAAATCATTTCTGATTGTACTAATATATGTGCTATATCTTTATCTGTACTAATGTATATATATCAGGCTCAACTTTATTAAGATGATTTGTAAATTCACTCACATTTGATACTTATAAGAGATATCATTTACCGAATGACAATAAGAAGGAGATACATATTTTTATCCAATGTAGTGTGGGTGATGGTAAAAATATGTCATTTGCACAAAGGCAAGCCCTGGGGTGCAATGACAACCACTACACAGGCTTCTACCCGCTGTGTTTGTCCCTGCCAGGGACACCATTGTACCTAAGTTAAATTGTTTATTGTTCCTAATGGTCGAAGAGGCTGCTTAGTGTATGATTATTTGGAGGTCTAAGATGTGAATCGCTTGGTTTATTGTTTGGTATGGTGATGCTTACTCTCAATTTTCATATATAGGGGGTTGTTTATTCTGTCTATGGTTGGATCCAAGGGTTGTTTACTCTCTATTTTGGGGCCTAGGGTGCTGCTAACTCTGTCTGGGAATTCATTTTATGACCATTTTTGCAGTTGGGGGCACTTCACAAATTGTGGGAGCCGGTGCACTGCACCCAATCTGGCTATTGTGGAGTCTGGGGGGGGGGGGGGGGGGTTCTCATTGTTTATGAAAGGATTCTGAGTGGAACACTAACTAGCACTGCCTATTTTTTGTGTGGGTCCCAGAAGATTAAGGTGACATTACCGTATTAAGGTATTTATACAGTTAAAGAAACTTACAGTGTGAGGTATTTTCTGTAATCTTACTTTTTTGTCTAGACTGGTATTGATATGGTATGGTATGGTATGTATTATCTACATATAAAACATACAAAACTACATAATCATAAATATCATAAAAAACAAATTTCTCTTCCTGACTGATAGGTTCAATGAATACGTGAGAATTGGCCCTCTTTCAAAGATAATAAACCAGTAATAAACAGAGCAATTTAGGTTTTATAGTTTTAAAGCTGTTCAATCAAATTACAATGGGCCTGATTTTTGTGCCAATTTATTCATCGAAAACAGAGAGCTAGCTGGGTGGCCTGTGCTGGAGGCAAAGGCCAGTAAATAGGTTGGCCAGGTATAGGTTGGCACAAAATGCACATTACACAATAAATACCACATAACACTATTAATACAACAGCATTTCTGGTTATCCAACTTTTTTTTGAAAATTCCTGAGCTGATAACATACCATGATGTCATGTACACTCCTAATATGCGCACCACATGTGGTGTGTTCTAAAATCACATTTGTTTTAAAATTTACTGTACACAAAATTCCATCAAACATATTGGGGGTAAAGATTTCAAATGGCTGAAAATGCAATGTTAAATCCTGTTTTATACAGAAGTGTGTGTGTGTGTGTGTGTGTGTGTGTGTGTGTGTGTGTGTGTTAGTGGGATAAAAAACATTTTCATTATAAGTGAGGCCTGGCTATGTCACTCTGCACCTGCTATAGTGGATAGTAAAGCGCACCAAGTCAACTTGCGCCATTAACTGTATAAGCACAAAAATGGGCAAAAAGTTGTAATGGTGTTTTGTGCCATGTATTTTCCCGAATAAATTTGCTAAAACATTTATATACACAAAAATATTGACTATTTTCATCAACACTATTACAATTTTTTATAGATTGTAATATATATATATATATATGCAAAAAAACATGAAAGTTGCATATCTAGTAATAGCCCGCATATCCTTTCCATTGTATTCTATGGGAGCGGCAAACTTTTCACCACTGTACCTTTTGATTTTTTTCATTATATTTTGTTCTATTGGGGGCTTTTCAAAACAGTACACTCATTTAAATATTAGATTTTATAGGTATAGTTAAAAAAAACACTTCAAAATAAAAAAACTAAATGATTTTGAGAGCCCCTGTAATTTTAAATATCACCTCTCCAAGTGTTCTCAAATAGAATTTTCTGTTATTTCTAAATTCTTAAAATTAAAAATCTAATTTTCAGAAAAATATTTTGTTTCCGCTTTATTTAAGCGTCGAGTCGAAAAGTGTCTCAAAACTAGGTCTTTCCAAAAATTCTAGATGTTCCCAAAATCTTTTAGCTAACCCTTAGCGTTTTTACATTTCTTTCCAGACTAACATATACAAAAAGAACAATATTTTGTATATGTTCAAATAAAATTATATATATATATATATATATATATATATATATATATATACTGCCAAAATCACATTTACCAATAACTTTTCATGCACAATATTAAAACTGATATGTCATCCAATTTTACAATCCCAAAATATGTGCCAAGGTTTTGCCCCTTTGCTTTGCCAGAAAATTGGAGCTAAGCTACTCTGAGCTATGGAAGGAACTATTTCTTTGACGAGACATCTTCTGCAGTAAAGGGGGACATGCTTTCTAAAATTTTATTCCAATTTTGGTAATATACTTGTGTAATATTTACCACCCAGCTGTCTCTACTTTGATGAGACAAAAGAGGGCTTGGCACAATAATAAGGGAAGCTCCACCATGATTAAGCCTACTCCAACAAGGGGTCAACATGATGCCATGCCAGGCATCAATACCCTACTTCAAATGCCAGACCAGACAGCAAGATTGTGATTGTGTATCCTCTATAAACACAGACATGGTTGGTCTTGAGTTCCTAAGTTGTTTATATTATCACATATATCTCAGGCCAATTAATACATCCAGTTTTATGAAGAAAAAATAATATTTTTAATTTTCATTAAACATGGTTGTAGTGTTTAGTATATATTTATATGCCTGTGTATATGTGTGTGTGAATATGTCTGTGAATATGTGTTTTGGTGAGTGCAAAGCATTCTACAAGCCTTCAAAAAACAAAGCAAGTGTATAACATTCATGGGGAATGTGGATACCGAACCCTTAGCACGTATTTGAGCATTTAAAAAGGAAAATGTATTTGCAGCGTTTTATTATACATATTTTCAGTTAGCAATTAACTGGCTGCATTCATTACCTTTTGACGTGATTATATCTTTTGTTAAATCTACGCTGTATCGGTATTTATACTTTCTGCATATTATTTTTACTATAGAAAGATGATAGACACATGGTTATTTAAGTGATTTTCTGCTTTAGAGGTGGTGAGAGCAATGTCAAAATTCCCTGCACATGCGATATGGCAGTTTTACAGATCAGGTGCTAATTATTTTAATGAGTTAGATATTTTATTGTAGAAATAACAGCAGCTTATAGAATTTATCAATGCTTGTTTTTGAATTCCAGAGACAGCTGTTATTAACACTTCAGAAATAAAATATTTACCTCTTTGCAAATAATCCAGCCCTTAACTGTAGAAATGTCCCCTCACATGTGCAGAATATTTTGACTTTTTACTTTAAAAAAGCATCACTTTAGAACTTCTCACTGCCTCATAGACTTAAAATAAGTTAAAATAACCACCACCATAGATATATAGGTAGGTAGATTGATAAATATCTACACAGACAGATGAGAAGCAGGTTTAAAAGTCCATTTTATAGTATTAAGTAAACAATGTTTTCTTGAACCTTTTCAATCATCAATCATTTTCATTGACTTCTGTGTTCTGAGCTAGGACTTCAGTTGTGGAAAGTGTATATTTTTGTTCAAAACGATGCCTCCAAGGTTCTGAGGTAATCATTTTTTTTTTATTTTCTCTTATGTTAGCAAATGTGTGTTTTATGGAAGCAGTTATCTGCAATCTGTTGGAATTACCAACTGTACACCTTAGCAAGGCTTTTCTACAAGAAAAGCGAAGTGAGCTATGTATACACTCAATGCTGCTGCTATGGCCCCTGCTAAGATAAGGGAGCTCACTGAAACTTACACATGTCCAGCAGCAACACTATGTGTGTGCAGGGCTCACTTCTCACTTCTCGTAGATCTTGGTGTATAGACTTGATGTACAGTTGCCATTAGTAACGGTCTGCAGATAGCGATAACTGCTTTCATAAAACACACATTTGCTATGAAAAAAATTCTAGATAGACTCAGCACCTTAAGGACATCATTTTGGCACATAGAATGTGGTCCTTCTTTATAAGTGGTCTTTCTTTATAAGGATTGTAGTAATTGTAAATAGATAGACAGATTTTGAGAGCCTCTGCAATTCAATGCACAATAACGTAAAAAAATAAATATGCCCTCTTTGGGTTTTGTAATAGGGGTGTTCTACCAGAAAGGTGCTGAGTTTTCTAAAGAGGTGAGGATTTGTTTTTACTAATAAAGAATGAGTATTTGAAAGTTTTCTCCATCCGGATTCTCAAGGAAAATGTAAAATTGCACCATAACTGTAGAACTGCCCCGTCACAAAAAACAATCGGGTGTGAGGGATCTAAACTTAATATATGATTATGTGTTGAGTTGGATTGGCTTTCAAAACTCGGTGCACATGTATTCAATCAAGATTTAATTCAAAGCCTCTCCATGAACTACCCCTTAAGAGAAGATTTATCTGTGTTAGTGCTTTTTAGTTTAATGTAAGTTGCTGTAAAAAAAAAAGGCCACAGACCTTACTAGTGTTCTTTCCACAGACAACAGGATATCATCTCTTTTTTAGACTGTCTCTCATCTTGTACTTTCTGGCTGTTTTTCTATTGAGCAGTATCTTTGTGCTCGGCCTATAAAAAAATACAATGGCATTATGAGTCATGTTGTAGCATACTGGAAATTATAGTATATGTATATAGTATATAGTAAATGTGTTTAGAAGGCAGACATTAAAAATGAAGGAACATAACAAGATCAAGTAAAAAGAGCTATAGAGTGAATGATTGCCTTCATCACCTAGTGAACTGTTTTATTAATTATTAAAGAAGAAGATCGCTTTTTTTAATCTTTTCACTTCTAGTTGCCAAGTACGGAAGGGTTTTATTATGTTCAATGAGGAATTCAAATAATACTTGTCATTATTAGAAGTCATCTTTGTAGTAATGCTAATTATGTCAAGATTGGGTCTATAAGAATATGACCCACCATGTTATGCCATTGACATTTGATCATGACTGCCCTGCTGCCTCTTATCATGAGCCACCACAACCCAGCAAATGTCAGTCAATGTACCTGGGATGGAAAAGTCAGGGATCACAGCAGTATGCCCTTTAAATCTGTTGCATGTTACATGCATGGCATGTACAGTTAGGTGACCATAGCAACCTGTATTTAGATATTTTGTATTGTGTTGATGCTCCAGTTACACGTTGATTGGCTACACATTATAGAATATATAAATATTAGAATAACTTGCCTACAGACTTATGGGTAACACCCCAAAGTCTACTTTTAAAACAAATACAAAAGGTCAGTATTTTTGTCCGTAAGTCATTGTCTCCAATACTGTAGCTACTGTATGTCTGAATATAGAAACAGATCATTCATTCTAATAAAAGGTCAGGACGCAATTAAGGTTATGCCATAATACACTAAGGAGATATATAGATATATCTAGAATAAGGATGGAGTAAAGTCATAGGGTGGATGTAAACTGCCTAGCTGACTGAAGCTGTACCTGGATCTTTTTGGTGGCTCAAGAAGCATGGTGTAACTGGTGATAATAACGATGAATTTATACATTATACCAAAAGAACTGAAACATTAAAACAAAAAAAAAGTAAATCTAAATGTGTGTGTTCACTGATTTGTGTTGGGATTGCCATAATTAAATATCCAATTAAACGGTTCTAAAACAATAGTGTTTGATTGGCTTTAGACTCCATATTGAATTTTTAATGCATAATTACATGTGCCAGTCAAATGCAGTTGTCTGAACACGATTTCAATCTGTTTCCAGCAGTTCCTTTGTGTGTTATTTTAGCACATAATGCAAAGAGATGTTGAGATGCCTGCATTACTGTTTAATTGTTAAGTAGAGGAGAGTTGTTATCCCCCACATTCACCAGAAACAAATTATGCATATAATTGTCAAGGATTTTTTTTTTGTTTATGTGTTGAACTACAACAAACCATCAGTTTATGTATGCATTCAGAATATACATATTTATATTCACCTGTTAAGAAACTATGAGCCATTCCAGGATGGCGTTATACTTTTTAACTGACCCTAAATGGTAGATGAAGAGCTACTGCTACCTACTGTATCAGGTCCCTATTGAATCCCTGGACTTTGAAATTCTGAGAGCTGTTCAAATAGGTGGTGCTGAATGTGCATGCATCATGATGTGCTGCACTGTGCTGTACTTTTCTTTATCCAAAAATGAGATCCAGAGGCACAACATCACAGCAACATATACTATGTTTATTAAGTTGACATGTAACATTAAGTAAATGAAAAACAGCATCGACAACAGAAAACCATGAGTGTAAAACGAGCTGTGCACTGTTGGAAAGGCTAGTAGGGAACTGCTCACTGATTAGTTTGTTTGAATTGAACCAAGGATCTATTCATTAGGGTGGTGCTGAAAATATTTTAATGAAAATCTCTGGTTACCATTCAAACCTGCAGCACAAAGCCAAGCCAATCTACCTGCTCAATTATTAACTGCTGTACATGACTGGATGGATGGCTGCAAGATGAAAAGTTCAACGCTTGTCAACACGGTTCCTTATCTATTTAGCGGATAAAAAAAGGGAACACATGTTCGTGGGGCCTTTTCCTAAAGGTACTGTGTTTTTTTGCCACATGTTGTCCTGAGGAAACATCTGGGGGGGGGGGGTCAAATGATTTTTTGGATTTTCTTGCAATAATTTCTCACTGAGAAAAACAATTTTCCTCTATTTAAAAAATCAAAAGCTCTGCACCCTGCAATGGGGCAGTTTTACAGATGTGGTGCTTTTTTATATGGAATAATATGGAAGATGCACCAGTAGAACTGCCCTATATCAAGTGCAGGGGATTTTGATTGATAGAAGAAATATTGTTTTGTACTAAAAAAAAAAAAGGTCTCATCACCATTCTCAGCCTCTACAGAAAAATCCCAAAATTATTTGGATAGCTCTATATTTTGCTTGGATCTTCTGTCAATACATTTTGACAATAAAGCTGTTATCACAGAACTTAACAGTGTATTATCAAGGGGCAGTGTAACAGACTGGTGTCAGAAACTGAATGTTGACAAATTGTAAAACACTATTTCCATTCTTTGCTGTTTTTCTTTTATTGCTTAAGCTTTACTTAGCAAAGAGGTTCACTTTCTCTGGAAATTGTTAATGGACTACTATTTGTACCTTAAAGTCCAATGAAACCAAAAATGCCACCGTAAGAATAATTCCACCTTCATGTTTCTTGCATTGAAGAAGCATAGGGTGGAATGAATGATTAGCCATTTTTTTTAAATAATGCAACCACTGGGCATTTCGGCAAAAAAAAAAAGGATGAGGAATTGGTTGTGGACCTGTGGTAGCCTTATATACCGGCTAAGCTGGCAGAATCTATGGGGGTTGTTCAGTTACATTGTATAACCCTCACCAACCTTTTAACATATACCTGGGCACTAAGTTTGGAAAGTTTTTCCAACATAACACATAATAAGTGCCCAAAATATCCTTGCACCTGATTGGCTTTTGCCAAAGCACAACTCCAGGTGAGAAGCACATTTTTGCAGCAGTTTAAAACTGGTCAATTTAACGTTTGTAAATAATAGCCCCCTATAGGCTGCTGTTATGTATGAATTTTTAAGAATAAAAACTCTTATCTTACATGAAATTCCGCACCTCAGCTATGGAACTGCCTTGTTGCCATTAGGTTGGTTTTTTTTTGCACTTTATTACATACATTGCTCCAGATCCAATTGAGCAGTTATTCAAGGTAATAGTTGTAAAGGTTCTCAGAATCAAATTAAATGACCCCCCATTAGTTTTTTGAATATGCGTTTTACATAGATAAATATTAGTATCCATATATTCTATTGTCATTTTATGATAATATTCACATTTTTAAATATTTATATATATATTGTTCATCTGTTAAATATCTGCTGAAAGCATTGTGAATATTTATGTGTGAGCAGTGGATCAGCATATGCTTATATACAGTGTGTATATGTGTATGTAATGCAACCTTATATTACTATTGTGATTCTATATAATGAATTGTCTTTTTTTAAGACTTGTCTTTTTAGATTGGGAATATATATATATATATATATAGTGCTCCGATTATATTGAATATTAAACACACATGCTGCGTGTGTCTATGTAAAGCGGCAACCGGTTTAATAAGGTATACTCACTATGAAGGAACTGAATCATAATGTAATTAAGTACCAGGGATTTCTTACTCCTTTTATATTGCAAGAGAGTCAGAAATCCAACAAGTCTAGTAGAATACATTAGGATGCAATATTAAATAAAGTATTTTTTTTATGTTGTAACCATCCTAGAATTTCACATTTTTGGAGTTGAATGAGGGGGCAGCATTGCTGTGAGCCCTGAGTACATTCAACACGTCTCATTAGGAGTTAGACACAAACTATTGCTTGATCATGGCAAGTCATGAGTCAACGTTTTATTCCTGAAAGGAGAAAGGCACAGAAATCAGCAGCTTGCTGAATATTCAGTGAGTTGAGTTTAACATCAGTCACATCGGTCACAGGAAATTGGAAAGGTTTCTCACAATTAACATAGCACGCAGTGACCATACAATATAGCAATTCCCAATGAAACTGTGTCATTTTGCTTTGATCAGCTCTTAGCTCTTTGCATTTACTGTACTGAACTCCTTAGAACTGTATAATAAATAATAGCATTTACACGGAAGATACTTAATTAAAGATTTCTACCACTTTTTCAGTTGCTTCAGTATCTGTCTGTCTTTCTATATAGTGTGTGTGTGTGTGTGTGTGTGTGTGTGTGTGTGTGTGTGTGTGTGTGTTTGTGTGTGTGGCATTTGCAATGATTACAGCTCTGTTCTGAATCCACCCAAGCTTTCTATATATGATTCGGTTAGTCTACACATCTATCTGGTGCTGCATGAGCTTGCTTTTATATTGTATTCTCCTGCACAACAGGATCTAGAATCCCTGTATAGCTTACCGTTTTCTCTGAGAGTTGTATGTGTCCTTGCTTAAAGTTTTCAGGAGACTTCCATTCTCTTGGCAGCACTAGTCTTGTTCTATTGGCTGCTCTGTGTTTCTTTGAGCAAGACGGCTTTCACTTGATAGTCTCAAATAAAGAGGAGGTGCAGGGAGGGATGATCTTCTTCCTCATGCAGGCACCTGGCAATTGTAGCAGGCTAACCTGTCTCTCTTCATCAAGGTAGAGCTACGTCGGGAGCTTCTGGGGAACTGAGCTAGGGAAAGGAATTGTCCCCCATCTTTATATCAGCATCTCAGACAATAGCCAGGGCTAGTGTTGCAGCTGGAGGCTGTCTCTTTAAACCTCCAACCCAAAGGTGGCCTGTCACATCCATGGACATCCATGACGTCATCTGATAAAAGCATGAAAAAAAAATCCCTTTTGAAAACAAAAGTCCCTGGGCGACCATGGCAACAGACTGCAAATGTCAGTGTATATCCATCAGGATGCTGCTAAGCAGCTTTCCCTTTGCCTCCAACGTTGCAGTAAATCTATTGCAATTAACACTATTGGCAAGCTTCATTTGCCATGGCAGAGGCAGGGAGCCTGTGTGAGGGTGGCACCAGATAGCATCAGTTAGCTGCAATTTGTGTTTGCATGGCACTCATCTGTTCCAATCCTATTTGTGAAACCTAATCCCCAGCACTTCGTTCTATGTGATTTCTTAATGGCATTATGTGGGCTGCAGTGAGCAAAGAGACTGATGACAATCCCCTCCCTCGAAAACAGCAAAACTTCAAATGTCATAATATAGTACACCATAATTATCAATTACGTTTACAGGCTCGCTTAATGAGGCTGTGAGTGGCTAGTCTATTGACAAAGAGGCGTCTGTATTTTTGCCATACTATTGATGTCATGCTTTTGCAGCATATAAAGAAAAAAGCAAATCAAAAATCTTTCAAGTAGTTAATAACAGGGTTAAATAAATTACAAAAAAATACTCAGCTTTTTGAATCATTCTAGCGAAGAAAAAATACCCATTCTCCTATTTGAAAAATAAAAAAGCCACATAATCAGTAACAGAACGCCAGTCACTTCAGTAAAGGAGGTTAGTAAACTGCGCATGCGCATAAATCGGCATGTCTGCTCAATGACATTTACCCTCACTAATAACAGACTTCCATGTATATTTGATAAGAAAGATTGCCTAACATTAAAGTCTAACCGGCAGCTTCCAGATGCAATTACGCTTGTGCATATGGAGATCTCATACAGACAACCCCCCCTACCTTCTTCAAAGCAGAAAAAAATATTTTTCACACCTGATTGAAATAGCTCAGTAAGCAACATGCCTGATGTACATTACTAAAGTCACATAGACTTACAGCACACAAGACACGCCAGGCATACACAGTACTATTAGTACTACTATAGTATTTCCTCCTGGGTGCATACACATACTAAGGAAAGCCATATATACTGTGTGATGGGCTTAGGACATACATAGGCACATGGGCTTATATAGGCACATACATAGGCACATGGGCTTATATAGGCACATACATAGGCACATGGGCTTATATAGGCACATGGGCTTATATAGGCACATACATAGGCACATGGGCTTATATAGGCACATACATAGGCACATGGGCTTATATAGGCACATACATAGGCACATGGGCTTATATAGGCACATACATAGGCACATGGGCTTATATAGGCACATACATAGGCACATGGGCTTATATAGGCACATACATAGGCACATGGGCTTATATAGGCACATACATAAGCACATGGGCTTATATAGGCACATATATAGGCACACTGTGGCCAGCTAGCCTCCTGTTAACTGCAGCAGGAATCCTTTGCCCCATAGAATATAAAGGGAAAGTCTACTTTTAAAATAAATTAAAATTGTATATTTTTTGTGCCAAAAAGATGTCCTCAAAGTACTGAGCATTTTTTATTATGTTAGTAAATGTGTGTTTTATGGAAGCAGTTTTAGTTGCTATTGGCAACTGATCTGTAGGAACTAAATTGATCTACAAGAAGAAAGAAATGAGCCCTGTAAACACAGAACACTGCCGCCATGGCCGCTGCTGAGGTGAGGATGCTCACTTACTCTTACACATACCCAGCAGCAGTGTTCTGTGTGTATAGGGATCACTTCTCCCTTCTTATAGATCTTACACATACCCAGCAGCAGTGTTCTGTGTGTATAGGGATCACTTCTCCCTTCTTATAGATCTTATACATGCCCAGCAGCAGTGTTCTGTGTGTATAGGGCTCACTTCTCCCTTCTTATAGATCTTATACATGCCCAGCAGCAGTGTACTGTGTGTATAGGGCTCACTTCTCCCTTCTTATAGATCTTATACATACCCAGCAGCAGTGTACTGTGTGTATAGGGCTCACTTCTCCCTTCTTATAGATCTTATACATGCCCAGCAGCAGTGTTCTGTGTGTATAGGGCTCACTTCTCCCTTCTTATAGATCTTATACATGCCCAGCAGCAGTGTACTGTGTGTATAGGGATCACTTCTCCCTTCTTATAGATCTTATACATGCCCAGCAGCAGTGTTCTGTGTGTATAGGGATCACTTCTCCCTTCTTATAGATCTTATACATGCCCAGCAGCAGTGTTCTGTGTGTATAGGGATCACTTCTCCCTTCTTATAGATCTTATACATGCCCAGCAGCAGTGTTCTGTGTGTATAGAGCTCACTTCTCCCTTCTTATAGATCTTATACATGCCCAGCAGCAGTGTTCTGTGTGTATAGGGCTCACTTCTCCCTTCTTATAGATCTTATACATGCCCAGCAGCAGTGTTCTGTGTGTATAGGGCTCACTTCTTCCTTCTTATAGATCTTATACATGCCCAGCAGCAGTGTTCTGTGTGTATAGGGATCACTTCTCCCTTCTTATAGATCTTATACATGCCCAGCAGCAGTGTTCTGTGTGTATAGGGCTCACTTCTCCCTTCTTATAGATCTTATACATGCCCAGCAGCAGTGTACTGTGTGTATAGGGATCACTTCTCCCTACTTATAGATCTTATACATGCCCAGCAGCAGTGTTCTGTGTGTATAGGGCTCACTTCTTCCTTCTTATAGATCTTATACATGCCCAGCAGCAGTGTTCTGTGTGTATAGGGATCACTTCTCCCTTCTTATAGATCTTATACATACCCAGCAGCAGTGTTCTGTGTGTATAGGGCTCACTTCTCCCTACTTATAGATCTTATACATGCCCAGCAGCAGTGTTCTGTGTGTATAGGGATCACTTCTCCCTTCTTATAGATCTTATACATGCCCAGCAGCAGTGTACTGTGTGTATAGGGATCACTTCTCCCTTCTTATAGATCTTATACATGCCCAGCAGCAGTGTTCTGTGTGTATAGGGATCACTTCTCCCTTCTTATAGATCTTATACATACCCAGCAGCAGTGTTCTGTGTGTATAGGGCTCACTTCTCCCTACTTATAGATCTTATACATGCCCAGCAGCAGTGTTCTGTGTGTATAGGGATCACTTCTCCCTTCTTATAGATCTTATACATACCCAGCAGCAGTGTACTGTGTGTATAGGGCTCACTTCTCCCTTCTTATAGATCTTATACATGCCCAGCAGCAGTGTTCTGTGTGTATAGGGATCACTTCTCCCTTCTTATAGATCTTATACATACCCAGCAGCAGTGTACTGTGTGTATAGGGCTCACTTCTCCCTTCTTATAGATCTTATACATACCCAGCAGCAGTGTTCTGTGTGTATAGGGCTCACTTCTCCCTTCTTATAGATCTTATACATGCCCAGCAGCAGTGTTCTGTTTGTATAGGGATCACTTCTCCCTTCTTATAGATCTTATACATGCCCAGCAGCAGTGTTCTGTGTGTATAGGGATCACTTCTCCCTTCTTATAGATCTTATACATGCCCAGCAGCAGTGTTCTGTGTGTATAGAGCTCACTTCTTCCTTCTTATAGATCTTATACATGCCCAGCAGCAGTGTTCTGTGTGTATAGGGCTCACTTCTTCCTTCTTGTAGATCTTATACATGCCCAGCAGCAGTGTTCTGTGTGTATAGAGCTCACTTCTTCCTTCTTATAGATCTTATACATGCCCAGCAGCAGTGTTCTGTGTGTATAGGGCTCACTTCTTCCTTCTTGTAGATCTTATACATGCCCAGCAGCAGTGTTCTGTGTGTATAGGGATCACTTCTCCCTTCTTATAGATCTTATACATACCCAGCAGCAGTGTTCTGTGTGTATAGGGCTCACTTCTCCCTACTTATAGATCTTATACATGCCCAGCAGCAGTGTTCTGTGTGTATAGGGATCACTTCTCCCTTCTTATAGATCTTATACATACCCAGCAGCAGTGTACTGTGTGTATAGGGCTCACTTCTCCCTTCTTATAGATCTTATACATACCCAGCAGCAGTGTTCTGTGTGTATAGGGCTCACTTCTCCCTTCTTATAGATCTTATACATGCCCAGCAGCAGTGTTCTGTGTGTATAGGGATCACTTCTCCCTTCTTATAGATCTTATACATGCCCAGCAGCAGTGTTCTGTGTGTATAGGGCTCACTTCTCCCTTCTTATAGATCTTATACATGCCCAGCAGCAGTGTACTGTGTGTATAGGGATCACTTCTCCCTTCTTATAGATCTTATACATGCCCAGCAGCAGTGTTCTGTGTGTATAGGGATCACTTCTCCCTTCTTATAGATCTTATACATACCCAGCAGCAGTGTTCTGTGTGTATAGGGCTCACTTCTCCCTACTTATAGATCTTATACATGCCCAGCAGCAGTGTTCTGTGTGTATAGGGATCACTTCTCCCTTCTTATAGATCTTATACATACCCAGCAGCAGTGTACTGTGTGTATAGGGCTCACTTCTCCCTTCTTATAGATCTTATACATGCCCAGCAGCAGTGTTCTGTGTGTATAGGGATCACTTCTCCCTTCTTATAGATCTTATACATACCCAGCAGCAGTGTACTGTGTGTATAGGGCTCACTTCTCTCTTCTTATAGATCTTATACATACCCAGCAGCAGTGTTCTGTGTGTATAGGGCTCACTTCTCCCTTCTTATAGATCTTATACATGCCCAGCAGCAGTGTTCTGTTTGTATAGGGATCACTTCTCCCTTCTTATAGATCTTATACATGCCCAGCAGCAGTGTTCTGTGTGTATAGGGATCACTTCTCCCTTCTTATAGATCTTATACATGCCCAGCAGCAGTGTTCTGTGTGTATAGAGCTCACTTCTTCCTTCTTATAGATCTTATACATGCCCAGCAGCAGTGTTCTGTGTGTATAGGGCTCACTTCTTCCTTCTTGTAGATCTTATACATGCCCAGCAGCAGTGTTCTGTGTGTATAGAGCTCACTTCTTCCTTCTTATAGATCTTATACATGCCCAGCAGCAGTGTTCTGTGTGTATAGGGCTCACTTCTTCCTTCTTGTAGATCTTATACATGCCCAGCAGCAGTGTTCTGTGTGTATAGGGATCACTTCTCCCTTCTTATAGATCTTATACATACCCAGCAGCAGTGTTCTGTGTGTATAGGGCTCACTTCTCCCTACTTATAGATCTTATACATGCCCAGCAGCAGTGTTCTGTGTGTATAGGGATCACTTCTCCCTTCTTATAGATCTTATACATACCCAGCAGCAGTGTACTGTGTGTATAGGGCTCACTTCTCCCTTCTTATAGATCTTATACATACCCAGCAGCAGTGTTCTGTGTGTATAGGGCTCACTTCTCCCTTCTTATAGATCTTATACATGCCCAGCAGCAGTGTTCTGTGTGTATAGGGATCACTTCTCCCTTCTTATAGATCTTATACATGCCCAGCAGCAGTGTTCTGTGTGTATAGGGCTCACTTCTCCCTTCTTATAGATCTTATACATGCCCAGCAGCAGTGTACTGTGTGTATAGGGATCACTTCTCCCTTCTTATAGATCTTATACATGCCCAGCAGCAGTGTTCTGTGTGTATAGGGATCACTTCTCCCTTCTTATAGATCTTATACATACCCAGCAGCAGTGTTCTGTGTGTATAGGGCTCACTTCTCCCTACTTATAGATCTTATACATGCCCAGCAGCAGTGTTCTGTGTGTATAGGGATCACTTCTCCCTTCTTATAGATCTTATACATACCCAGCAGCAGTGTACTGTGTGTATAGGGCTCACTTCTCCCTTCTTATAGATCTTATACATGCCCAGCAGCAGTGTTCTGTGTGTATAGGGATCACTTCTCCCTTCTTATAGATCTTATACATACCCAGCAGCAGTGTACTGTGTGTATAGGGCTCACTTCTCCCTTCTTATAGATCTTATACATACCCAGCAGCAGTGTTCTGTGTGTATAGGGATCACTTCTTCCTTCTTATAGATCTTATACATGCCCAGCAGCAGTGTTCTGTTTGTATAGGGATCACTTCTCCCTTCTTATAGATCTTATACATGCCCAGCAGCAGTGTTCTGTGTGTATAGGGATCACTTCTCCCTTCTTATAGATCTTATACATGCCCAGCAGCAGTGTTCTGTGTGTATAGAGCTCACTTCTTCCTTCTTATAGATCTTATACATGCCCAGCAGCAGTGTTCTGTGTGTATAGGGCTCACTTCTTCCTTCTTGTAGATCTTATACATGCCCAGCAGCAGTGTTCTGTGTGTATAGAGCTCACTTCTTCCTTCTTATAGATCTTATACATGCCCAGCAGCAGTGTTCTGTGTGTATAGGGCTCACTTCTTCCTTCTTGTAGATCTTATACATGCCCAGCAGCAGTGTTCTGTGTGTATAGGGATCACTTCTCCCTTCTTATAGATCTTATACATACCCAGCAGCAGTGTTTTGTGTGTATAGGGCTCACTTCTCCCTTCTTATAGATCTTATACATGCCCAGCAGCAGTGTTCTGTGTGTATAGGGCTCACTTCTTCCTTCTTATAGATCTTATACATACCCAGCAGCAGTGTTCTGTGTGCATAGGGCTCACTTCTCCCTTCTTGTAGATCTTATACATACCCATATAGATGTAGATCTTATACATACCCCTCTGGCTTCTACTCTCCTGCTGCTGCTGGAAGCCTTTTATAGCTGCTGGGCGACAGAGCATAAGGGGTTAATTAAAAAAAAAAATGACATAGGGTCCCCCCTCCCAGTGGGATCATCTTTCTGAAAGTAATCCCTCGAAGAATTCTAAGGTTGCACAGGGTTTCCCTAAAAAAAAGTATTAAAAGCTTCTGCTCTCCTGCTGCTGGAAGGTGTTTATAGCTGCTGGGCGACAGAGCATAAGGGGGTTAATAAAAAAAAAAAAACACGGGGTCCCCCCTACCCGAAATAACCAGCCCGGGACCAGCTATGGGGGCTTGTAGGAACAGGGCGCAGGGGCCAGCTTTTGTGGCCCCTGGCCCCTGGCCCTGCAGGCTACATGCTCACATAGCCTATGGCCAGGGCTCTTCTGCCCCCCCCCCCGGGCTTTGGGGAGGCAGGTAATTGGGGTCCTGGGGGTTAATGGCAAGTCACCCGCTAGCTGCAGGTGACTTGCCAGCCCCCAGACTTGTGAACTGGTATCTCATGGACAGTTCACAAAGGGTTAAATGTAAAAAATATAGACACAGGCACATAATAAAAAAATTTATTATTTTATTTATATTTATTTTTTTCTTTACTTACCTCTGATCCTCTGCTGTCCCCCGGCGATCTCCGATGACAGCTGCTGGGTGCTTAGTGGAGGGGGGCTGGGGGGGAGAGGGATCACAGCCTTCTCCTCCTCCCGACCTCTCGCCTCCAAGCACCCGGAAAGACTGATCATGTTGGGTGAGGGGCAGAGAAGCCGGCTGTCAGGGACAGAGAAGCCGGCTGTCAGGGGGAGGGGCTAACAGCCACGAACCAGGAAGTGAGCGAGAGGGCGATTTCTCACCCTCTCCTCACCACGGAAGAGATCGGAGGCCCCCCCCCCCCGGTGAAGAGGAGACCCCGCGGGAGGCATCGGATGCCCCCTGGGTGAAGAGAAGACCCGGCCCGATCCAACGAGGGGTCAGGTGAGTTTTTTACTTTTGTACTTTTTTATCTGTGGGGGTTTAAAGTCAGCTACGTGAGACTCACATAGCTGGCACTAAAAGGGTTAATGTGGATGTCCAGTCTAAATGTTTCCCTCTGCCCTGCCACCTTCCCCTGGCGCTGAGGCAGTATGGCAGAACGGGAGGCAGGTTTACAACAAAAAAGCTCTTTACCTTGCCCGTGATCCAAGGTCAGTGGCACACCCCACAGTAAACCAAGTTGCTTCCCCTGCTCTCTGGGCATGATGCTATGTGCAGCAGATTCAAGATGGCTGTGCTCAGTGCCAGAATCTCTGGTGATAGGTGTTGGATCCCGGGCCAAGGTAAGGAGTTTTTTTTTGTAGCCCCCTGTCCTGGCTTAGCACCATGGGAGGGCAGCATGAGGGGAGTAACACTTAGACTGGACTTCCATGTCAAACATGGGTTTCATCAGTGCCTTCAGCAAGAGGCATTACATGCCCCTGTTAGGCTTTTGTATTCTTTGGAAATACTTTCGGGGTTATTTAAGAATGGATAGCGCCAGGTAGTGCCTCGTACTGGCAGGCAGCGTGTGGTGAACGCCGGGTGCTGTACGCAAAACTCAGGCGACTCAGGAGTGCCATGTAGTACCTGTTGCTCTGTAGCACTCTCCCATACATTTCAATGGGGTTTCATTAGTTGTGTATAAATAGCGTTTGAATGCTTCCTCTTGAGAAAGGTCCCGTTGGACCGAAACGTCGAGGTTTATTGTTGTCCTGCGGTCAGCCTGTAAGCTTAATTTGTGTATTCTTTCACTTGCTTTTGTTATGCCTGTTATGCTTGTTAACCTTCATGTTTAGGGATCATACAGCCACTAATGAAATTTCCACTATGGACTCTGAGTATCTCCTATATATCCACTTAACATAAGCTGTGCCTGTATGATACTATGTGTATACTGTATACAATCATGCCCGTTTGGTAGTGATTACCATTCTGCTATAGAACCTTTATACCTGCACTGTGAATATTTTCTGCACTTATTTTTTGCACTCGCTTGTACAAAAACATTTGTGGGCATTTAAAAAAACTTGAATTTAATAGCATAATCTGCTTTTGGTGTTCATCTTTCCCCTTTTGTGTATATGGATTGTTTAGGTACCGGTATAAGCAGAGGCACCGTGGATTTTTGAACCCACATGTACTTGTTCTTAATTTGCAAACCTATGTTCCTAAAACTATCATCATATCAGTGTGCTACAACCCTCTCTAATAACGTAAGTAAAGTGTTATTGTCCCAGTGTTAAAACAATGTCATTGCATGCGTTTTCGCTTTCTTACTGGTGGATATGTGTTCGAAAAGAGCGCCAACGTTGTGTGTGTGTAGTTTTTTTGTTAAATATGGTGCCGCTACCTGTTGCTTGCTGTAATGCTGTTCTGTTCTTAGAGTGCCCAACACACATCACATTAATCAAAGCTGGACAGGTTACTACAGCGACCGCAACGTTAGGTTACATCGTCTGATACCCGCTTACAGCGTCTACTCTAAGTGCAGCTATACAAGCGCTCATCTGGCAATATGTGGCACTAGTAGTGAATCAGCCTCCACATATTATTGTTTATTTAGTAACTATATATATAATATTTTTTATTAGTGTTTTGTAGCATTCACTATTTGCCTCATAGACACCATCTGATGTGGCCCCTGACCTGCTGTGGGTAAAGTGGGTGGACCGATGTGTAAATTTAGTTAAACTAGACCAACACTCTTGCAAAAGACAGTGCTTGTATGCATCCTTCCCCAGGGTAATTCAGATTGGCGCTCATAAAAGTTAATTTACCTCTTTGAAAACTCTTGCTGTTGTCAATATTAAATAAAATGGTGTCTCATGACTCTGAAGGCCACATGCAAAGAGGAAGTTTCCTGATGCTGTGCATTGTGGGGTTATGTCAGTTAAATTCAGGAAGCAGAATGGCTCGGATGCTGGGAAAGGAAACTCCAAAATGGCTGCTACAAGAAGAAAATCTGTGAGGTTGTGTTTCAGCTTGGATGGTTGCAGGAGCAAATGTGCTAAAAATGATTCAGTGTCATGCATGCAGATGAGTTTCGGGAAGGCTTTTCTCCAAATTTGCAAGGCTATTGGTCTGGTTAAAATAGGGACACAGTAAGGACCTGTGATTGCATGGTGAGTGATATACGAGGGGTGCATTAGCAAATAGAGGTGACAGTGGTGGCTTGGAGGAATGCAGAAACATGTATTGTACAATGCCATCCCTGGGTGACATCTTGGGAAGAATCATTTTGTAAAATAGTTTTACTATAATAATTGTTGCTTAGCATTGGTGGAAGCTTACATGGGTTGAGTATTGGGAATATGGTTAAGATGTGGGGCTGATGGGGAAGGGCTATAAACAAGGGACTCATATATTCAGTATATTCAGGTAAGCCAATCAGCATGTGGTTATTACCTATGAATGTACTACAGGAGTGTAGTGGAAGGACCTATGAGTGAAATTATTGGAGACAGTACAGTAAGTCTCCTGATTTTTTTTTTTTTAAATCTTTATTATGCTTTTCCAAATGAAGAAATTATTCAACGTATTCATTGTGGCTAGGGATGAGTGAACTGGTTCGGACGAACCGGAATTCGCTCCGAATTTCAGGGAAAATTAGATTCGGCACGAACCCGAATTTTTTTTGGTTCGTGCCGATCGAATTTTCCCTGAAAAAAAAAAAAAATGCCGGCATGGTGGGAGCGGGCAGGCCGGCTACACTGTCAGCGGGCGGCGGAAGCCGGCCCGCTGACAGCGCAGCCAGCCTGCCCGCTCCCACCATGCCGGCATTTTTTTAAAAAGCAAACACTTACCTGCATGGTCGGAGCGTGAAGGCCGGCGCCGCTCTCAGGCGCCCTCTGATGACGCGTCCTCTGATGACAGCTGAGAGCAGCACCGGAGCGTGGAGGCCGGGGCCTCTCTCAGCTCGTCTGAAAAAATTAGAGATGAGCGAACTTCTTGAAAGTTCGATTCGGGCGATTCGCCGAATTTCCCCAAGAAATTCGGGTTCGCCCGAATCGAACTTTCAAGAATCGCTCGTCTGAAAAAAAAAAATGCCGGCATGGTGGCAGCGGGCAGGCCGGCTACGCTGTCAGCGGGCCTGTTTTTTTTTTAACCTAAATTACTGTGTACCTGTTTTAAATATGTATTGTGGTATCATGTTTTCACAAATTGCAATATATATATATATATATATATATATATATATATATACCGTATATATTATATATATATTATACATTTCTGGTTCAAGCCATACATACAGATAATCCTGGCCTGCATGCATTCACTACAGATTTAAATTACTATGGGTTAGCACTATATAATTTCATATTGTGTGCTAGAAGATAAATAAAGTCTACAATAACCTGTAAATATACACAGGTGATAGATTCATATGTACTGAATGCATGCTAGGAAAAATTATATGAATTCAGACATTTATCTGACTTGAGTTACACCCCACTGTGACTTTCCTTTAAACAGTGTCTCTATTGTCAATACTGCACATCAATACAGAAACAGTTGTTTCAGCGGTGGTCCTACAAAAGTGATAATGATGTCTTTATTTAAACCAGACCAACACCCATTTTTTCTTTAATGGGTGTTGGTCCCACAGACAGAATTATTGGGCATTCTGGGGGGTTATGTGCGGGGGGTTCCAGCATTTTTATATGCAGCCCTGAGCATGTTTTTATTGGCTGTCTGTAGGACAACACATGTTAAGGAAACAGGTGTTGATCCAACTTAATGGCAAACTGAACATTTCTGTAATGTGCATGGAAGCTAGGCTTCACGTGGAAAAATACATTCATGTTTATGATACATTTTATCTTAATAATGCTACAACTTCATTTGAAAGCATAACAATCTGTGTGGCTTAATCCTTTTTTTTGCCCGGGGGGTTGCCTACACATTTACGTGATAGCAGAAAAAGTGAACCTATATGGGTACATTCAACCCTGAATCCACATAAACATCAAAGACGTCAATTAAATATATAATACCAGAGCTTTAAGTGGAATTTGTGTTATGCATAATTAAAAATGTTTCTGGGCTGAATATTTTAATAAACTGTCAAGCATGCCAAGTTGAATATTTATCTACTTGTAATGTATTTCACTTAAGTTTTTTCAAAGCTAAGGATAAACATAAGCCATATGTCTTAAATTAGAGTAGACATTGTTTGTGTTGTAGTCACAGTGCATATTATAGTTATGTATAATAATCATTTTAGAAAAGTGATAGATACATATGCAATTATTTTCTTTCATCAATATAATAATTTTGAGAACACATTTGTCACCTTAAAAAACACTATTCTGGCCCTTTGTATCATAACAGATATGCTCCCATCACTTGTATTTAGCATTGGACATCTTTTATTCATGTATACAATATATAGTGGTCAACTGGTGCCTTAAAAAAAACTCATAACATCTTGAATATATATATATTTAGATATAATCTAGATCTTGTCTGTAGGCAGTTTAAATAAAATATTCCCACTAGCCTGTGTATGATATTAGTGATAGTATGGAAGAAATGCAACTCTATACTTACTTGAATAAATATGGAAGAATTCGTTTACAAAAGGAGGTATTCAGTCTTGGTGCACAATCAAAGGAGAAGTCTATTCTTTTTATCCACCTGGAAATTGTTTAAAAAGCTAAATTTGCCTACTAGCAAATAAACAACATATACATATATAGTGCTCTATGCTTAATAATAAAAGCACTATATATTTACCAAGAATGAAGAATAAAAATGAGTAGCAGGGGTGACTTACCTGCTCTAGTTTAATAAATAGTAATCTAGTTATGAATGAAGCATTATACTTTTGAAAGAAAATACCCCAGCCCAGATTTTTTTGGGTGCTTGTTTTCTCCCTTAAACATTAACAACAAGAGCTACAACAGTCTGCTGGTATGTTCATTTCTATTCACAATTTCCCATAGAATGACGGTAGTTATTGAGTTACTTAACTTATTTTCAGGATACTGTACTTCTTTTTCCCCGTCAGGGAGCGATGAACCATTGAAATGGGAACTACAGGGAGTTTACTGCTTGCAATATGTTGGAACTGATTCACTGGGCAGAGAAGTCACCTTGCCCTTGACCACAAGGTTCTTATGATTTACAAGAATTTGACTTTAACCGATCAAGATATTTCAAACATTTTTTAAACTAAACAGTGCATTGGATGAGAAATTGGGTGACCTGCCCCTTGGGACTCATGGGACCATAGAGACCTGGCTAGCTGTCTTTGTAGATAATCCAACTTTTATAATCAAAAAATATATTAACCAAAATTTGCTTTACTTTTGTGTGACTTTTATGTGTCCTTTTGCCTTTAACTACATATAATAATATAATACAATTGCTATAGCAGCTAGATTTGGTGCTATTGTCCATAGAGGGGCTATCAAGTATAAATATAGTAAGTATAGCTCCCTAATAATCACTTCTTCCATGTCAATAGATATCTCTTCCTTATCACAGTCAGTGCAAGCAAAGCAACTAATTTGAGTAAATTGAGATCTGAGCTGAATTGTGCTAATTTGCAGATAAATGACATGTGAATCTAAAAATGCTGGAAATCTGAAAAAAATATGGTCTGCCATTTTCCCTATTTTTGTTTTGAATCCTTATGCTCAACCCTCCACAAGAATAATGACCAGTCACACCAGGTATGTTAACTTGAAAGACCTGCGATAAGTCTTATATGCCAAGTCATGTAAATATTTTTTATATTGAATTTATATCTGAAACTGAGGCACCAGGCTGGTACTTATTGGGAGTCAAAGTCGAATTAGATATCAAGTTTTGCTCCAGGTATAACAAAACTGCATCTGAAACATTTTAGCATAAGACTAGTATGCTGATTATTGTTTAGTTAGCTGACTACTCACTGGCTTAAAAGCTCTCTCTGCTGCAATAGGACACCCATTAGAGCTTTCAGGACTTGACATGTTACAACCCATTTACTCACTTTTGAATGATCTGCTCAGATTAGCTTTGCTCTGTTATTTGCTCTCCCAAGACTCACACACCAATTAATCCCTCTACCACAGTAGCATCTCTAAAATGTGTTTAGCTCAAATGTGTGTCTCAAGTCTAAGCAATGTTGGACTAGCCCACCATAGAATACTCTAGTGGACCCTAGGAAAAGGCCACCACTATCTGGTTTACATAAAGCATTCTTGTTTTTATTATTTTATTACTTTTGTCATTTATGTAATAGATATCCCACTTTATATAGAAAAATATTAAGAGCGGCTTTGCATTATTTCTGTATAGCTGAAGGGTGGGAACATGAATGATTTCCTCTAGAGAACCTGAGGTCCAGTCTGACACTGAATTAAAGTGTTTAACAAGATTTCTTCAGAAATCCACAGGCTCACTGTTTTATTCATCACATATATAAAATTCTTCACATTTCTGAATTCTTCAGGGTGTGCTATTTACTATTTTACGGGGATAACTGGGATAACAAGGATTTACACAAATTGCATGTAGTTCCTTCCATTCAGCATAATGGTGAGTCTCTTTGCTTCTTCTTTTCATGCATTGGGAAAAAGAAGATATAGCACAGCAAGCAAAGGAGGGGGGGGGGATATATGGGTTAATAATCAAATGCTCTCTGTGCCTGCAGGTTGTCCTGTTTATTTTGTCAACTATATTGCAGAGAAGGACCTTGTGGTGCAACGGAAGTGTGTCTGATGCCAGATCAGAAAGTTGTGTCATTAGCCTTTTTGGATAGTTACATTGTCAAATCTGCTTTCTTCAGCATTTTGCCAGTATGGAAACTGCTTGCCTGTTTAGCCAGCTATAACTCTTCCCATTAGATTTTGAAAGATTGACAAACCTTATTGAGTACTGGCCAAGTGAGGGAGGAACCTCTGCATTTGATGTTGAGCGCTCAAATAGGGCAAGGGCAATCCCTATACATTTTAATAAATGTTGTTGTCTGCCTTACATTCAGTCTTAGTTAGCCTGAAAAGCATAAAATCTAAATATCTAGTACCAGTTTACATTTTCTGAACTATGTTGGATCTACACATTTTTATTTAAAACCTACCAACACCTACTCTGATCGGTCTATGTATTTCCAGTAAAAATCAACTACCCTGTTGGGTCTGCATATTTCCAGTAAAATCTAAAGTCAATTACCATATAGCGTCTACACATTTCCAATAAAGTCAATCAACTACTCTGTTAGATCTGCAAATTTTAAATAAAGTCTAACATAAGATGGGACCCTCCTTTGTACAGTGCTCATAGTAACAGATGGGAACTAAATAAAAAAAAAAACATAACAAACAACAACATAGTAAAGATGGAGTGTTAAAGGTTTTAGTCCATTTGTACATCATTTCTCTTTCACTAGAACTGAATGAAGGCAAGCGGATTTGATGCAATTTTCAATCTCCTTTGTGCAATAAAGCTCTTAATATTCAAGGCCTCTCATGAACAGAAGGGCACATTCAAAATATTGGGTGGACTTTTTTCTTTTGACTAATATTATATATGTTTTCTTTTCATTCTAAGTAACTTACAGTACCCATTTTAGTGAGATGGAAAATGTGATTTTAGTGTTTTAGGCTTTGCCAATTCATCTTTAGAAAGTTATATTTTTGACAGTTTTTCATCAAATGTACTGCATATTTAGTTGATGCAATACAAAATCCATAGCCCCTCAGCTACTATTGTGTGATGGGCAGTAACACCCAGCTACTATTGTGTGATGGGCAGTAACACCCTGCGCCTCTATCGCCCTTCCATCTCTCTTCGCCCCAGCATTTTCATGCTGGGTAGTTATTATTACAAATAGTGTTGCAGCTTACAGTCGGGTTCAGGTTTATGGGTTATTTTAACTCAATTTTATTTGGTTCAGATGTTCAGTGGAAATTTGTCAGGAATTTCCCTGGAGTTTTGGTCACCCTTTGTTGACAGACCATTTCATAGTCCACATGTTCAATTGTGATATTAAAGGGATTTCCCAGGAAAATTATATATTGTTTTTTTTTAAGCAGAGTCTGTGCTTTACCATGAAATATCTTGTTTGTCATTTTTTAGTTGTATTCTCAATTTGTGCAAAAAAAAAAAAAAAAAAAATTTCAAATTGGTGTGTTTTTTTTTTTAATAAAAAAATGTAAGTTTGCCTATAAAATCTTATTGTGTGTGAAATCCTGATTTCTCTCGGTTACAACGGTACCACATATGTATTGGTAGATGCCCTTTCCTGCCCAGGAGACTCCCCCAAACTGAAACAGAGCTTTAGAAGATTTTGAGATAAAATACAACTGTGTTATGTGCTATGCGCACCTTGCAGATTTTCAAGAAAAAACAACTCTTTACATTTGAAATACCCGCCACAAACTATATATTCTCTGGAAGTACACACCTCAAGCTTTCTTATTACCAGGCTTGTTGATGTGGGCGCAGTTTTCTGGAAGCAATCCCTCATTTAACTCTTTGAATGCACAGGGTTTCCCTAACAAAAGAAAAAAAAGCTGAATCAAAGCCACATTTTCCTGAAAAAAACTATATGCAAAAAAGAAAAACAAGTAAAATCTGAAAAAGCAACATCCTCCGAACAGAACAATACCCAACATGTCAACTGTCAAGGGAAGAGTTGCCAAAAGCATGCGCGTAATGGTAAATTTACTTGAAAAGTTTAGCTCTGCAGACAAAGTGCGCACCTTGGGCTTTTTCTACCAAAACAGCCCTTACATTTTGAATACCCCCAAACCATATATTTCCTGAAAGTACACACATTAAGCTTTCTAAGCGTACCCAGCTTGTTGTAGTTGGCATATCTTTCTGGAAGCAATCCCTCGAAGAATTCTTAGGTTGCACAGGGTTCTCTAAAAAACATAAAAAAGCTGAATAAAAAACACCTTTTCCTAAAATATCAATATGCAACCAAGAAAAAACAAGATATACAAATTCCAGCAAGATCCACTCCAAAGACAGATAAAACGTAACTTTTACTAAATTATCATGTTAGTGCTAAAATCATTCAATAGTGGTGTGCTAATGAACAGGCATGGATGCCCTCCCCAATCCCAACAGTGCTATGCGTTTCAGGGAAAAAAACCCTTTATCAAGCTGCTGCTGACTTTACCTGAAAGAGGAGAGCTTAAATAATAAGGCATTCAAACTGCTCGGCTGGGTGTTTTCCTCCAAACCAGAAGCAGCATTTAGTGGGGGTTAAAAGGACACAGCCAATAGGCGGCATGGGTCCAGGTTGCCATTGCTCTCTATCAATGACATTACTCTAAGCCAGTGTATTTTCAGAGCTAAGTTAAATAAAATAACCACCAAGAAAGATGGCTAAAATACTTGATTACTATCAAATACAGTTAGATGGAATTGCTGAATTAAGATAAAACGGTAAGGCAGCTTCTAGGAAAGAGACATGAAGAAATATTAAAAGTAAGAAAAAATATAATAAAACTAAGTAACCTTGAGGAGGACAGCATTAGGCTATAATACAGTAAGGGGGAAATTATATTTTCACATATATGATAAATATATATATATATATATATATATATAAATATATATATAAGTATTTTCCTATATCCCTTTCAGTGCCAAGCACGTAGATTCTACATGTCCGACTCCCCCCCCCCCACAGTAAAAAACAAGTAAAAAAAACACTCACCTGACCCCTTGTCCAATCTGTCCGGGTCTCCTCCTCATCCTGGGTGCCTCTGATCCCTCCCCTGAGCTCCTCCGGCTGCAATGGAGTGCCCAGAATAGGGTGCCCCCCCCCCCCCCACTTCAGCAGCGGGCAATTCCTGTTTAAAAAAAAAAATGACATTTACTCACCTGCGGCTGTGAACGCATCCGCAGGCTCTTCTCTTCTTCGGAGGGGCCTTCAATCTTCAACATGCCCTCTCCCCCTGCTACCCGATGTGCACTACCATCTTGAAGACTAGGGGATCAGATGCCCTGAGATCGCTGAGCAGAGCAGTAGAGGGGTAAGTGGATGCTCTGATCCCCTGCCCCCCTCCTCTGGCTGGCGATCACTGGCATTTTTCAATAAATGACATTTTTGTGTGGTGTTTTTTTTTTTTTTTTTTTTACTGTTAACCCTTTGTGAACTGGTAAGGGGTCCATGAGACTATATGTGTACTTTCTGCTTTTTTATACATTTTTTTGGGAAACCCTGTGCAACCAAATCATTATTCGAGGGATTACTTCCAGAAAGATGAGCCCAATACAACAAACTGGGTACGCTTAGAAAGCCTAATATGTGTACTTTCACGGAATATATGGTTTGTGGGGAGTATTCCAAATGTAAAGGGTTGTTGGTAGAAAAAGCGCAAGGTATGCTCTTCAGAGCTGAAATTTTCAAGTAAAAATATTATTACACACATGCTTTACTTTGGGGCGTTTGCCAACTCTTCCCTTGACAGTAGCTATGCATGTTGGGTATTGTTCTGTTCGGGGGATATTGCTTTTTCAGATTTACCTTGTTTTTGCTTGTTTGCATATTGTTTTTTAGGAAAATGTGGCTTTGATTCTGTTTTTTTTTTTTCATTCTTTTTTTTAGGGAAACCTTGTGCAACCAAGGATTACTTCCAGAAAACTGCACCCTTGTCAACAAGCCTGGTACACCTAGAAAGCTTGAGGTGTGTACTTCCAGAGAATATATAGTTTGTTGGGAGGGGGGTCAAATGTAATGAGTTGTTTTTCTGGAAAAACTGCAAGGTGCGCATAGCGCATATCATAATTGTATTTTATCTGAAAATCTCCTAAAGCGCTGTTTCAGTTTGGGGGAGTCTCCTGGGCAGGAAAGGGTGCTAATACACATGTGGTACCGTTGTAACCGGAAGAAATGGGACTTTTACACGCAATAAGATTTTATTGACAAACTTACATTTTTTATTGCAACAAAACACTACAAATTGTAAAAAAAAAAATTTTTTTTCTTTTTGTACATATTTAACCCAAAAATATTGAGAATACACCTAAAAAATTACAAACAAGACATTTCATGTTAAAGCCCAGATAAAACAATATATAATTTCCCTGGGAAGTCCCTGGAAATCCCTTCAAAAATCACAGTTGAACATATGGAGTGCAAAATGGTCTGGCAACAAGGGTGACAAAATCTCCAGATAGGCTGGCAGTGAAAGGGTTATATATGTATAAATATCTGCTTCCTCCAATACCACAAGTAGGATATAATCAAGGTATGTCGATTAGACCTATATTCTCGTTAGAAAAAAACAAGCTAAATCTGAAAGCGCAAGGTCCCCCAAGCAGAACAATACCCAACATGCTACTGTTGCTCATTCTTTGCAATTTTATATCTAGACAAAGAGCATGGAATTTGCTGCTAGAAGGGAAGGCCTGATTTTTGATTTTGCATTCTCATGCTTATGAATTTATTATAAATGTACGAATTATTTTTAGAGAACTTGTTAGTTGATTTCTTATAAACATTGATAATTGCTTTTGAAATTTACAGTATAAATGTGGCAACATTAAATTCATTCACTGTACCTTAAGGAGCCAGTGTTAATACTTTCTAGTAATTGATTTTTCAAGGAAATCATTTGTTTTACTGCAGTCAAAGGGCAAACAATGAACAGTGTATTTAAAGAAACCTGTGTTCTATTTCCAATTCTCAGTTGTGGCACAACCAAGCTGCCACAAAGCCAGGCATGTCTGCCTTTTCCTACACATGATGATGGGCATCTCTTACAGTTTTGATTGACCCAGCATAGGTCCTGTTTTCATTTCTCCATTCTGAGTGTAAAAAATGTAGTACTACCAGGTGTTGTGAGAGATTTTGCAGAAAGATGGCCAAATCCTTGCTGTAACCCCCCCCCCCCCCCTTTCTGCTTGTTTCACAGTAACCACTGAGCTTGCCTGAGTTTAACTCATGAAACACATTGTTGAATTCTAGAAAAGTTGCTGTAGCATTGCAAAGCTGAAGGGTATCACAAAATATTAAGAACAGCAATCAGACCTTTTTTCCCTCAAACATTTTAACAAAATTGAAGTAAACTAATTTAGCATAAAACTTGGCAGATCTTAATCTTTGTAAACATTTAGGAATGAGATTCGCAGGATAGTGGTTCTTTTACATTGTACAATTAAAATCACATTATTCTATACATGAACATAAATAGCCATATTTTTCTCCAGAAAAAGATTCCTACCCTGGCTGGGAATTAAAGTAAAGTGGAAAAGTAAAATAGCTTAACTTGACTAGAACTTAACACCATCCTCCAAGCATCTTGGGCCCTGGACACAGCCATCTTGCTGCACGAGTGCTGCTGGATTCCAGACGAGGTAAAGCATTTTTTTATACTGTTTCAGCCAACATTTGGCAAGGTTTTGATGAATGTATTCCTTAAGGGTTGTCAGTTTGGGGTCTGATAATGGGTATTTCTTTCCCAAAGGAATGGCTCACCCTGGGGGTAAGTCTATAGGGTAAGTCATAGGTCTGGTAGTGAGCAAGATGCTTTGTATCAAAGACATGCCAAAATTCAGAAGCAGTTTTGAGAACACTGATGAGCAAACTGAAACTCTTGAATTGTGCACTTGGAGCCACAGAATACCAGGGGATTTTAGTACATAGAAGTTGATGGGTCTAGTCCAGATGGTGATAGGAGCTGATTTGGAAGAGAAGCCATTGCCATGCCTCTGGATGTGGTAATGACATAAGGACATTCATTGGGAGGTAACACCAAGTACTGGTGTCTAGACATGGAGAAGCATGACTGAACTAGAACACAGGCCAGGAACTAAAGAATTTACTGCAATAGACTACACTGAACGAGTACTGAAACTCAGACGTGGACTGGAAAGTATATACAAGGTGGTTGCAGGCAGGCAACGGGGCCTCAGACCAGAAACAGGAATACAGACCAGGGACGGGGAAAAGACTGGGATGGTGGTCAGAGTCACCAACCAGAAGCAGACTGGGAGCGGTCAGTGACAGGCTGGAAGCAAGGTCAGAGTTGCAGATTGGGAACATAGGCACATAAAAGTCACCTGTCTACACCACCACAGGGGCAAGCAACCACACAGGAAAACAGGAGTCCCAGGTTTGGGGAATGGAAACTGCAAAAAAAAAGATATACTTACATGTGCCTCGTGCTGCAGCCTCCAGGACGCAAGCCAATGAAAAAGTGGTGGGCAGGGAGAGGGCAGGGTAACTGAACCCAGCCAACTTTCCCCGCTGCTGGCGCCACCGCTACTTCTCAGGACGGCGCATGCACACATCCTGTCCAAGCAGCGGGTGGGCATGGCTTGCGTCTGTGTCCTGGCTGCATGGATCAGGTGTGTGCACACACCACACCAGTCTATGGGAATGGGAGGGGGGAATGCCACACTGCCTATGGGAATAAGATGGGGGAATGCCACACTGTCCGTGGGAATGGGATGAGGGAATGCAACAATGCCTATGGGGAAGGGGTGGGGGGAATGCCACAATGCATATGGGAATGGGATGAGGAAATGCCACAGTGCATATAGGGAATGGGAGAAATGCAACACTGCCTGTAATGGGGTGTTTTAGCACAACATTTGGTTTAGAATATGGCCCTTATTTATCAAGGGATAGCGCTAGGTAGTGTCTCACTAGCGCCAGGTAGCGCCAGCTATCGGCGGCTACCGACTCCAGAACGCCAGGCTGCGAACACAATCACGCATTTATCACGCTAAATGAGGCTAGCGCCGGCGAGAGTGTCAGCTAGCGCGGGATTCATCATGTTGCAGACTTCAGCGAACAGCGCCGCTGCTAATCCCATCACAGCGCCAGGTATGACCTCTCGCTACCTGGTGCTCTCCAATGCATTTCAATGGAGAAATCTTTAAATATTCATAATTAATTGATATTAATGTTTTTAAATGTCCAAAATTCTGTGACCTCTTCTGCAATGTTAGATATTTTTTTTAAGGTAATAAAATTAAAAAAATAAAAATTGTGCAGAATTGATATTACAGGTCTGATATTAATGTATTTATATTACCAAATGTTTATAAAAACATGTTTATTTTTTTTTTTTTAAATATGGTTGTTTAGGGGTTAAAAAACTACTTTTAACCCATCGCCGCCAGCGCTCTGGGGTTTAAACATGCATTTCACAGCGCGAGAATTTTTTGAGCGTGATTTGTTAATGAATATGCTGGGAGCCGTTCGCTATGGCCATTCGCTGTCATGCGCTCCCATACAGCGCGGAACCAGTCAAACAGCGACTCCTAGCCCCGTATTCAACATTACCGCACACCGACTGAATAGCTGTCAACAGCCGAACAACGGCCAAGCACAGCGAATACTAGCGGGCGCTGTGAAAATCACGCTACTGTCACTCATCTGTCGCTTCCTGGCGCTATTAATAAATCGGCCTCTATATATTTTTTATTTTCCTCCTCCAATTCCTAGGTGTGTCTTATAAGGCAAAAAATACAGCACTTACTGAAACTGGAACTGGATCACCAGCCGGCTGTCAGAGGATCAGTGCCAGACAGAGGATCGGAGGTAAGTTAAGAAAAAAAATACACTTTATTAAATGACATTTTGCTCTGCTGTGTGTATTTTTACACTTAACCCATAGTGAACTGGTAATGGGTCCATGAGACCCCTATACTAGTTCATAAGGCTTGAGGGGCTGGCAAGTCACCTGCGGCAAGTGGATAACTTGCCATTAACCCCTGGACCCCATTACCTGCCTCCCCTAAGCCTGCGGCCTACAAGGGCTATGTGGGTTTGTAGCATTCAGGGCTGGGGTCACCCAGGCTAGCCCCTACACCTTGGTCTATAAGCCCCCATAGCTGGTGTCCAGGCTGGTTCTGTTTGCTGTTTTTATTTTAATTTTTAGGATTTTTTAAAATGTAACACATAGTAGTTGTATCTTATTTTAAAATTACGTAAAGGCTAACTTTATATATGTGGTACTGTTACAAATACAACCAAGATTTCATGTTAAAGCCAAAAAAAAAAAATATGAAATTTCCTGGAAATTCCTGCAAAACACACATAGCACAAAATGGTGAAAAATGGCCTGTCAACAGAGGGTGACAACATTTCAGATAGGCTAAGGGTTAAACGTGCCTATGCATGTTGGGTATTGTTCTGTTCCGAGGACCTTAGCTTGGTTGTCCCTGTTTGCATATTGATATTTTAGAAAAATGATTTGTTTTCTGCTTTTTATAATTTTGTTTTTGTTTTTTTTATGAAAAACTACAAAGTACACATAGTAGTTGTATTTAATTTGAAAATCTCCTAATCTGGGAAGGAAAGAATGTTTACCGATACATATGTGGTTCTATTGTACCTGGGAGGAATGGGGATTTTACACACAGTATGATTTTATTGAAAGACTTTCTGTAAGCAACTTACCTGGGAGTCTGTCCCACGGCACCTCCGCGCGCTCACTGGCGGCGCGGCCATGCCGGGCAGCCGCCCCTCCAGCGTCGGGCACGCCGGCAGCCTCTTCCTCCTCCTCCGACGGCCGTGCACGTGCTCGCGTGTGATCAGGGGTCATAGGTGGAGATGCAGATCGACACACAGGCCAGGTTTGGTGCAGGCAGAACAGTTGAAAAGTCCAATAGCTGAGGTCACAACAGGGAATCAGTGCAAGTTCAGAGTACATCACGGATCAAGGATCCAGATAAGCTGATAAGTAGGCAATGTGTCACTACCAGGACCTTCCTTTTATAGTTCCAGAAAGGTCACGTGCAGGAAACATCATATGCAAACAAGATAGCAAATGTGCACCATAATGAGAAAGAAACTGTGCACGGGCTCGAACATCAAAGCGCCATGCATCTGAATACCATGCCATTCTCAGGAGCGTATGTGGGTCTTGGAGAGTGCATCTGCATGGAAGTGCATCTTAGGTCCAATTCGTGCATGCCCATATTTGCTCATACCTCGAGTCCCTAGTCTTCACCCTTGCCCTTAATTGTGTCAGGCTTCAGTATTGACTTTCTTAAACGTGGTTTTCACATACAGCGTCCAGCATTCACCCGACGCAACATACTGTTACGTGGCACTACCTGGCTCTTACCCATTTCTTAAATAAGCCCCATTATCTTTGTACAGGTGCAGGTTGGATTGCATGTGAATGTTAGTGTGTATGTATAGGCAAAGACTTCCAATGAGTTGCTCTGAGCACAAGGTCAAAGGCACCCTGGGCAGCTGATGCGAACATAACAATGGTATGTGTGTACTCGTATTCTGAGTACCAGCACATGAACATCAAGGCTGACAAGCCAGACAGGATGTTTGGTCACAGGCCACCAAACTCAAGCTCTACCACTTGTGATCACGTCCCTGTTGTCTCCACTTTCTAACCTTTAGACTAAGCTTGCAAAGGCGGGGCTCTCTGTCCTATTGCCCTATGTTTCCACAACATTTGGTCTGAACTTTGTAACATCTAGTTTGTTATGGTCTCTGTACTGTACGTTTTACCTTCTCTGTATTTATACCTTTAACAGCACTATGGAAGAAGATGGTGCTAAATAAATAATAAAAATAATGTTACCACTCTTCTTTAAATTTAGGTGTAGCATTTATGTCCCTAAAACCTATGTACTTTTCCCTCTTTCCCCAAATTCCACACATTCTATTATTAGTAACATAGTATTAGTAACATGCTTAAAATTTAGCTTTCACATAGTAAAATATAAAGTACATTTTTAAATAATTATTCTCTTTCCTAATACCCTTCTTTTTTGATTGATGATCTCCTCCCTGCCTTTCCTCTTCTCTGTTAGCCCTCTTAGGATTAGTCTTTTTTGTCCCTTCCTACCACTTCTACAAGGAGGATATTGGCTGTTTCTCCTTTAACATTTTCACTTCAAATATTCTTTTCTTCCCCTAGATGTTCTGTCTCTCTGGAGTGTTTTTCAAAGTGAGTCTCACTTCAATTTTCAATCATACAGCTGACTGGACTTCTACCACCTGATGTCACAGTCAGGTTAATACAGAGAGGTGCTATGTGATGTCCAGCTGTGTGTGTGTTTGAAATGCTTTTAACTTTCAACTTATAAAAATAACATAATTATTATTCATGTGACCATGATTTCAGAGGCACATAACTCAAAAATATTTAACAGAACTGAAAATTAAAATTTTTTTGGTTGCTTCAGAATATTGCACCTCAGTTTATTTTATTACAGCTCCTGGTTTGTCTCTTAATTCTCAAAATCCATCCAATGTGGGGCATACATGTGGCATTCATACCTCTTCCAGTAGAAGAATCGTCAATGGAGCGCTAGCTGTTTCCTACCCCCATCATAAACTGCTTCATGCACAACTTTGCCTTGCTTAGGAATTATTATTAATTGTAGAGGCATCACAAAAGGGGAATTCGTTTAAAAGGATTCAAAGTCATTTGACTATCCATTAGGAAATTTTGTCACTGATGGTTGCAGACAGCAAAAGATTTTGCAGTTCCTTTTTTAAGCCAAATTTTCTTAATGGAAATGTATTATCTATAGTCAAATTAATTTAGATACAATTTAACCATAGCCTATTTCTTCAGTAAGCAAAAGTTGGATAAGTTAAGGAACACTCCACTAACCCTTTAAGTGCCAGCCTACCTGCAGCTTTTGTCACCCTCTGTTGCCAGACCATGTTTCACTATTTTGCGCTACACATGTTCAACTGTGATTTTTGAAAGAATTTTCAGGGATTTCCCAGGAAAATAATATATTGTTTTTTTCAAGAGAGTCTGGGCTTCAACATGAAATCTCTTGTTTGGCCTTTTTTTAGTGTATTATCAATACGTTTTGGTGAAATATGTGCAAAAAAAAAAAAAAATCAAAAAAATCTATTTTTTGCAATTTGTAGTGTTTTTTTGTAATAAAAAATTTAAGTTTGTCAATAAAATGTTATTGCGTGCGAAACCCTAGTTTCTCCCAGTCACAGCGTTACCACATATGTATTGATAGACACCCTTTCCTGTCCAGGAGATTCCTCCAAACTGAAACAGAGCTTTAGGAGATTTTCAGATAAAAAACAACTATGCTATGCGCTATGCGCACCTTGCAGTTTTTCCAGAAAAACAACCATTTACATTTAAAATACCCCCCACAAACTATATATTCTCTGGAAGTACACACCTCAAGCTTTCTAGGCGCAACAAGCTTGACAAAGCATACCAAACAAGAATAAACAAGAAAATCTCAAAAAGCAACATGCTCCGAACAGAACGATACCCAACATGCATAGGTTCTGTCAAGGGAAGAGTTGGAAAACACCCCAAAGTAAAGCATGCACATAACAGTAATTTTACTTGAAAATTTCAGCTCTGCAGACAAAATGCGCACCTTGCAATTTTTCAACCAAAACAACCCTTTACATTTGGAATATCCCCCATAAACCATATATTCCCTGAAAGTACACATGTTAAGCTTTCTAAGAGTACCCAGCTTGTTGTAGTAGACTCACCTTTCTGGAAGTAATCCCTCAAAGAATTCTTAGGTTGCACAGGGTTTCCCTAAAAAAATGAATAAAAAAACTGAATAAAAAACATGTTTTCCTAAAATATAAATATGCAAACAAGTAAAAACAAGCTAAATCTGAAAGAGCAACGTCCTCCGAGCAGAACAATACCCAACATGCATAGGTACTATTAACCCTTTTATTGCCAACCTACTTGAAGTTTTGTCACCCTCTGTTGACAGGTCATTTTTTCCCCATTCTGCGCCATGTTTAACCGTGATTTTCACCAGAATTTCCAGGAAAATTATAGATATATATTTTGCAGCAGAGTTTAGGCTTGAACATGAAATGTCTTGTTTGTAATTTTTCTACAGTTTTTTTTTATATTTTTGTGCAAATATAAATAAATGAATATTTTTTAGACAATTGTCTCCTTTATTTTAAATAAAACATTTACTTCATTAGAGAAAACCATATTGCATGTGAAAGCCCAATTTCTCCCGATTACAACGGTACCACATATGTATCGGTAGCCCCCCATTCTTGCCCAGGAGACCCCCCAAACTGAAAATAGCACTTTATAACATTTACAAATAAAATGCTACTACTATCCAAACTATAAACAAAATGACATAGGGTCCCCCCTCTTGGGGAATTTTAAGGGTTAAAAATCAAAAAAAAAATGAAATGGGGTCCCCCTTACCCAGCATTAACAGCCCGGGACCAGCTATGGGGGCTTGTAGGAACAGAGTGGGGGGGCCAGCTTTTGTGCCCCCCCCACCCTGCAGCCTACGAGCCCACATAGCCTTTGTGGGCGCGGGCTCTTCTGCCCCCCCCCTGGGCTTTGGGGAGGCAGGTAATGGGGGTGCCGGGGTTTAATGGCAAGTCACCCGCTGCGGCTAGCGGGTGACTTGCCATCCCCCAGCTTTGTAAACTGGTATAAGGGGTCTCATGGACCCCTTACCATTTCACAAGGGGTTAAATGTTAAATAAAAAAGACACAGACACATAAGAAGAAAAAAAAATTTTTTTTTTTTTTTTTACTTTACTCACCTCTGATCCTCTGTCCCTCGGCGATCTGCGATGACAGTCTGCTCGGGTGTTTGGAAGAGAGAGCCTGGGGGGGCGAGCTGTTTGAAGGTTTCTTAAGGGATACTATCCTGGAGCACCTTGGGGAAAATGACCTTATTACTCCATATCAGCATGGATTTATGAGGAATCGCTCCTGCCAGACAAACCTGATCAGCTTTTATGAGGAGGTAAGTTCAAGATTGGATCAGGGGGAGTCATTGGATATCATATATCTTGACTTTTCTAAAGCATTTGATACTGTGCCACATAAAAGGCTGGTACAAAAGATGAGAATGCTTGGACTGGGGGAAAACGTGTGCAGATGGGTGGGAAATTGGCTTAGTGATCGGAAGCAGAGGGTGGTTATCAATGGTACACACTCAGATTGGGTCACTGTTACCAGTGGAGTACCACAAGGGTCAGTTCTGGGACCAATTCTCTTCAATATATATATAAATGACATTGGGTATGGATTAAACAGTAAAGTCTCAATCTTTGCAGATGATACTAAGCTGAGTAAAGTAATTAAAACAAAGGAGGACAACAGGCAACTACAAACAGATTTAGATAAATTGGAAGCATGGGCAGTTAAATGGCAAATGAAGTTTAACACAGAAAATTGTAAGGTTATGCACATGGGAAGGAGAAATCTGTGTCATGATTACACACTAAATAAAGAAACACTGGGTAAAACAACAATGGAAAAGGACCTAGGGGTTTTAGTTGACAATAAGCTCAACTGTAGTAATCAATGCCAGGCAGCTGCTGCCAAGGCAAACAGGATCATGGGGTGCATCAGGAGGGGCATGGGTGCTCATGACCAGAGCATCATTTTACCCCTGTACAAGTCACTAGTCAGACCCCATATGGAGTATTGTGTACAGTTCTGGGCACCTGTGCTTAAAAAGGACATATCAGAACTGGAGCGCGTTCAAAGAAGGGCAACAAAGTTAATAAAAGGAGTGCGGGGGCTAGAGTACCCGGAAAGATTGTCCAAGTTAGGTTTATTTAGTCTAGAAAAAAGACGATTGAGGGGTGATCTAATAACTATGTATAAATATATTCGGGGTCAATACAAGGATCTGTCCCACAATCTATTTATACCCCGGAGTGTAACCATAACCCGGGGGCATCCACTAAGGTTAGAGGAAAGGTGCTTTCTCCACCGACATAGGAGGGGATTCTTCTCTGTAAGAGCAGTGAGACTATGGAACTCGCTGCCAGAGGAGGTAGTAATGAGGGATACATTAAAAATGTTCAAAAGTGGCCTTGATGCCTTCCTGGCATGTAATAACATTTCCGGCTATGGCTACTAGACCACTGGAAGGAGTTAAACAGGCTGAACTGGATGGACTAAAGTCTTTATTCTAAGTATGTCACACACCCCACTTCAGACTTAATAATTACACTAGGTTAACGCACCTCTAGGTGGCAGCATTGCAGAGAACTTCTCCAAAAAAACTTCAACAGGCCCCTCCCGGTCTATACATACCTGGTACCTCCCAAGAACCTTCCAGTGTTGTTCTCTGCAAGGTGGCGACAAGACAGAAGAAAGAAGTCTCCTGCTTGCAGGTAGCCGGGGTATCCCCCCGCCCCCCCCCCATGGTCTATTTCTGCCCGGCTTTGTTTGAATGTGTTCTATGTAATGGCAGCCTCCCAGCTTTGGCTGTAGGCCGGGCAATAAGGTAGCCGGCACCATTGGTGCCTAGGAGATTAGCTCCTCCGCTCGACCCTTCATTGCGGGGCATAGCGGGATTCCCGGAGTGGTGATCCGGATGTGGGATGCCCCTTTTTTATAGGAGTTAGTGGTCAGGTTTGTCCTTGCCCTGGGGTGTTGTGTCTCTTCCGGGGTGTGGGACGCGCTGGGGACAGTGTCATGCTTTTACTATGCACATGCTGTGTGAGTGTGCTGCTGCGCTTTCCCTTTGTGATTTTACTTTGTGTTTTACTTGTGATTTCACTGTCTGTTCTCCGTTTTTTCTTTCTCCCATGGCTGTGTGTGTGTTTCTCCCCGCAGGAGCCGGGGGGGCGGGGCCTCGCGGCGTGCTGCGCCGCGGTCCCGCTGGTGGCTGGGCGCCGTATTCGGCGCCTGCAGCCTGCTTGCCCGGCTGCTCAGGGGGGACATTTGATCAGTGTGTGGGTCTGTGTTACTCCGGCGCTGTACTCCGGGAGCCGGCGGGTGGCGCAGCCGGCCCCGTGATCGAGGTCTGATTGCGGTCCCCGCAGGCAGACGCTGACGCTGCCTGGGGGCGGGGTCGCGCGCGCGCGGGCCGCGCACGGATTGGACGGCCTGAGGGGCGGGGCCTTCTCGGCTCCCGCGCTCCCGGAGCTTCTCTCTTACTCCGTCCTCGGTGTGCTGGCCGCCATCTTCTGCTGGCTGCGCGGTTCCTCTTCTCTCCAGGTAGGCTGTTCTTAGGCTATGTCAGTGACCCCTCGGATCCTTCCTTCTCCCTTGCCTCCCTCCTCGCCCCGGCGCAGCTTGATGGTGCTGGTTGGCATTAACCATTTCCGTTGCTCTGGTTAATGAGGGGGGGGGGTGTAAGGGGGGTTTTGTATATTATGCGGTGTTTTTTGGCATGGTGCTGATTGACGCCTGTCTCTCTCTCCCTTTGTGTTTTTCAGATCCTGGGATCCCGTCTGGCAGGGCTCTCCCGGTCATATATACCTGGCTTGTGGGGGGTGTTTTTTGTCCTTGCAATATATTTATATATATATATACACTTATTTGTATTTTTATAAGGGTCTTATGCTATTCCCCTGGGTCAGGATCTTGTGACTGTCCTTAGACAAGTGTTAGGTTATTAAGGGGCATCCCGGGTCGCGTACCGCATAAATCCCTGGGTTCTGCAAATACCATAATTTCACCACATGGAGGTTGCCACAGATACCGGGAATGGTTCTTCGGGACAATCCAAGGTGTGCGGGGGTTGTGGGGCTCCGCTCCAGGGAGATGATGTCATTTTGTGTATCCCTTGTGCACAGCAGAACATTGCACGGCAGTCCAGTACTCCGGTGCCTAGCACTTCGTCAGCCGTGCCATCTCCCTCTCCCCCTCGCTTATTCCGGACCCCGTGTGACGTTGTCCTGGGCGGGGATTCGCAGGCTGAGGTATGTGCCCGTTTGACCAGCCTTGAGAAGCGGTTTTCTGCTATAGCCGCTCAGAAGGCTTCAGCTAAGCGGAAGCATCTGTCTCCGCCTCCGCCGGATTCAGATGAGGAAGTTGTGGGAGATCTGGATTGGTCGGATCGTCCCCGTGAAGAAGGTGAGCTCATTGAGGATGAAGATTCTGATGTTCAGCAGTTGCTGGGTTCTGAGGGAGATCAGGATGATGGCCTCCCTCTCGATTCCTCTACCATTTTGAGCCAGATGTTTGAGGTTTTGGATTTGGAGCCTCCGGTGGTTGCTCCCAGGCCCAAGGGTCAGCTTTTTGGGGTGTCCAAGCAGCGTCTGGAATTTCCCAGCCAACAGCATTTTGAAGAAATTGTCTTCAAGCAATGGGAGCAACCTACACGTCTTGTTGGTGTGCCGTCTAGCTGGGATAGGAAGTATCCTTTTCCGGCGGAATTGATGAAGCGTTGGTCTGTCCCCCCTGAGGTAGATACTCCGGTCTTGGGACTGTCCAACACGGCGGTCGTGCATTCCCCTGACACGACTTCGCTCAGGGACGGTGAGGATCGCCGGGTTGATCAGCTTGCCCGTCATGGTTTTGTATGTGCGGGTTTGGTGTTAAGGCCTGTCTGTGCTTCGGCTCTTTTGACTTTTGCTGTCAGGTCTATTGTCAGGGACTTGGGGGTGGATCTCGAGCCCACCAGTGATGAGTCCCTTGGGCTTAAGCGCTGTGATGCTTTTTTGTCCTTTATCCTGGCCGCTCAGGAGGATGCCATGCTGATGTGTGGCAGGGCTACTGCCTTGCTGGTAGCTATCCGGTGCTGTGTGTGGTTGAGACAGTGGACGGCCGATTTTAATTCTAAAAGATCGCTCACGGCTCTGCCCTTTCTGGGTTTGAGGCTTTTTGGTGAGAGGCTGGACTCTGTTGCCAAGGGAGGTAAGTTACCTCAGCGCAAGAAATTTCGCCGTTCCTTTCGGGGGATGGTCTCGTTCAATCCGTCCTTTCGGGGAGTTGGCGCCGGTAGAGGTGCGGGCTCCTCGGCCCCCAGGGGCGGCAGTTGGAATAGGGGCAGAGGCCGTGGCCGTCCCACCCGCGTCTGGGGAGCCAAGCCCAAGCCGGCTGCCAAGCCCATCCAGCAATGAGGGGGCGCCCTCACCCGTTCGGGTGGGGGGACGGTTGCAACTTTTCTCCCGGGTGTGGGACCAGGAGGTCCCGGACAGATGGATCCGGGAGGTGGTTTCGGCCGGTTACAAGTTGGAGTTCGAGTCCCTTCCTCCTCCAAGGTTCTTCAGGTCTCGGGTGTCTTTGGATCCTTTGGCCGCGCAGGGGCTCCTGGCGGCAGTAAGGAATCTTCTGGATTTGGCCGTCATTTGCCCGGTTCCTCCTTCAGAGGTGGGGCGCGGGTTTTATTCCAATCTCTTCACAGTCCCCAAAAAGGACGGGTCCTTCCGTCCTATTCTGGATTTGAAGTTTCTCAACAGGTTTATTCGTCCTCGGAAGTTTCGCATGGAGACCCTGCGGTCGGCGATCGGTTCGCTTCGGCAGGGGGACTTTATGACGTCCATGGACATCAAGGATGCGTACCTGCACGTGCCGATTTTTCCTGCTCATCAGCGGTTCCTCCGTTTCGTGGTGGGGGATCGGCATTTTCAGTTTGTGGCTCTTCCATTCGGTCTCACCTCTTCTCCGAGAGTGTTCACCAAGGTGTTGGCAGGGGTGATGGCCCTGCTCAGAGCTCAGGGGATTCGCATTGTGCCTTACCTGGATGATCTTCTCATCATGGCTCCTTCCTTCAGTCAAGCAGAAGGGGACACCAGCACGGTGGTGTCCATGTTGGAGAGGTTCGGCTGGGTGATCAATTACCCCAAGTCCTCGCTGGTTCCGGCCAGGGTGGTGACCTTTCTGGGGATGTCGCTGGACTCCTGCCAGCACAGAGTGTTTCTTCCTCAGGCCAAGGTTCTGATGATTCAGGAATTGGCCCGGCTGCTCCTCTCCCATCCTCATCCGTCCATTCATCTGGGGATGAGACTGGTGGGGTTGATGGTGGCCTCGTTCGAGGCAGTTCCCTTTGCTCAGTTTCATACGAGGACTCTTCAACTTCATCTTTTGGCGTCTTGGAACCGGTGTCCGGGGTCTTTGGATCGGTCCTTCCGGTTGTCCCCTCGGGTTCGGCAGTCCCTTCTGTGGTGGTTGGTCTCGGACAATCTTCTGAAGGGCAGGTCGTTTCTGACTCCACTTTGGGAAACTGTCACCAGGGATGCCAGTCTGTCAGGCTGGGGAGGTTATTGGAAGGATCTTCGGTTTCAGGGGCAGTGGGACCCTCAGGAGGCTCACTTGCCCATCAATGTTCTGGAATTGCGAGCCATCAGGTTGGTTCTGTCTCACTTGACGCATCATTTACAAGGTCTGCCGGTTCAGGTTCGCTCAGACAATCAGACGGCGGTTGCTTACATCAATCACCAAGGGGGGACTCGCAGTCTGGGTGCCCACAGGGAAGTGTCTCTGATTTTGGTCTGGGCGGAGACTCATGTCCCTTGCATCTCGGCAGTTTACATTTCGGGTGTGGAAAACACAGAGGCGGATTTTCTGAGCCGGTGTGCGTCCCGTCGGGGGGAGTGGTCTCTCCATCCCCAGGTGTTTCGGTCACTTTGTCTCCGGTGGGGGACGCCGGAGGTGGATCTGTTTGCCTCTCGTCACAATCACAAGCTTCCGTCCTTTGTGTCCCTGTCCCGGGACCCTCTGGCTCTGGCGGTGGATGCCATGTCCCTGAGCTGGAGGGACCTGGGGTTTCTTTATCTGTTTCCTCCGATTCCCATGCTAGGCAGGGTTCTGCGAAAGTTGGTTCTGGAAGGAGTTCCCGCCATTCTCGTGGCTCCAAGGTGGCCAAGGCGGGTGTGGTTCGCGGACATCGTCCGTCTGGCCGTAGATCAGTTCGATCTGCCTCTTCGGCCAGATCTTCTCACTCAGGGTCATCTCTGTTACCCCAGTTTACAAACGCTGGCTTTGACGGCTTGGCTGCTGAAACCTCCATCTTAAAGGAGGAGGGTCTTTCGGATGCGGTCATTCAGACTCTTATTAGTGCTAGGAAGAGATCTTCTTCTTCCATCTATTACAGGTATTGGAGATCTTATATTGATTGGTGTGAGGCTAGGTCTTTGCCCTGCCGGGTCTTTTCTGTGTCTAGGATTTTGGAGTTCCTTCAGGCGGGTCTGGACTCTGGTCTTCAGTTGAGTACCTTGAAGGGGCAGGTTTCTGCTTTGTCAATTTTTTTCCAGAAATCTTTTGCTAGTCATTCCTTGGTCAAGACTTTTTTCCAGGGGGTCTCGCATGTGAGGCCTCCTAGGAAGCCTTTGCTCCCAGTGTGGGATTTGAATTTGGTTCTTTCTGCTCTTAAGGCTCCTCCTTTTGAGCCTTTGCGGGATGTTGCTTTGTCCATTCTTACTCAGAAGGTTGCCTTTCTGGTGGCCATTACTTCGGTTAGGCGTGTTTCAGAGCTGGCTGCTTTGTCTATTCAGGCTCCTTATTTTGAGGATCATCAAGACAAAGTGGTTTTTCGTTACAAGTCAGATTTTCTCCCTAAAGTGGTTTCTGCTTTTCATCTTAACCAGGACATTGTTCTCCCTTCTTTGTGTCCTAAGCCTAAGAATGTCAAGGAGAGTGCTTTGCACTGCTTGGATGTGGTACGTTGTGTCAGGTACTATCTACGTGCGACGTCTTCTTTTCGTAAGACTGATGCCTTTTTCGTTGTGCCATGTGGGCCTAGGAAGGGTTTGGCTCCGGCCAAGTCCTCCATTAGTAAATGGATTCGTCAGGCCATTGTTGGTGCTTATTCGGCCAAGGGGAAGGATCCTCCTTTCCGAGTTACTGCTCATTCTACTCGTGCGGTTGGTGCGTCCTGGGCTTTTCAGCACCAGGCTTCTGTTGAACAAGTGTGTAAGGCTGCAACTTGGTCTTCTGTTCATACCTTTTCTAAGTTCTATAAGGTTGATGTGCGGGCTTCAGCGGATGCTGTTTTTGGCCGCAAGGTTTTGCAGGCTGCAGTGGTTTGAATTTTTTCTGCGTTATTGCCTGTTAGGATACCCACCCTTTTCTGGACACTGCTGTTGGATGTCCCTAGTGTAATTATTAAGTCTGAAGTGGGGTGTGTGACATACTTAGAATAATACCATTTTGTGAATACTCACCTGTAAAATGGGTATTATAAGTATGTCACACACCCCACTTCACCCGCCCTTTTTGGTATCCTGGCTCTCTATTTGGTGAAGTTTGGTTCTTTACGTTGAGGGTTAAATTGTTTGGTTCTGGTACCTTGTCTTACTGCTGTTCTAATACTGGGATGTTCTTGGGAGGTACCAGGTATGTATAGACCGGGAGGGGCCTGTTGAAGTTTTTTTGGAGAAGTTCTCTGCAATGCTGCCACCTAGAGGTGCGTTAACCTAGTGTAATTATTAAGTCTGAAGTGGGGTGTGTGACATACTTATAATACCCATTTTACAGGTGAGTATTCACAAAATGGTATTATTCAGCCTTACATACTATGTTACTATGATCTCGGCCCTCTCCTCCTTCCCACTTCTCTCCTCCAACCACCCGATGTCACCTGCCCCCGCCCCCAGGGGGCGGGACTAGCAGACCCGTTCCAGGAAGTGGGGGGGGGAGGGCAATTTCTGCCCTCTCCTCGCTACGGAAGAGGCTGGGGGGGCGATCGGAGCCCCCTCCAGTGAAGAGGAGACAGCGCGGCCTCAGGTAAGTAAATGTCATTTTACATTTTTTTTTTTTTTTTTTTTTTTACAGTTAGCAGCTGCTGCTGCCGAAGAGGGGGGGGGGGGCGCTATTCCGGGGGCTCTCCTGGAGCCATCCGACCCACCACGGGGGATCGGATGGCACCAAATTAAAGAGGAGACCCAGCCGGATCCAACGAGGGGTCAGGTAAGTATTTTTTATTTTTATTTTTTTTAACTAGCAGGCACGTAGGTTCTACGTGCTTGCCACTTAAGTGGAGTAGAAGCGAGCACGTAGAATCTACGTGCTTGGCACTGAAAGGGTTAAAGCGTATACTGGAGAAGGTGTAAATGTGGCCCCTCATTGGATGGATTTTGAGAATTGAAAGGGACATTCTGGCTCAACACTCAATGACATGCAATAAACATTTTCTATTTTTTTTTCAAATTTTCAGCAGCAACATATGGGGTATTTATAAAAAGTATAATGAGCTTCCCAAGAATTTTCAGGAATATAACAGAGGGAGCAGTATTTTACAAAATTAGGAAAAAAAATCATTTGCTCAAAATCTGCATCTCACATGTACTTTATCCCAAAACCTAATAAGAAAGATTTTTTTAATTCATTTAAATTTAAGTATTTGCATTTGAATGTGTGTCAAAGTGATCCAAAGCACATTTTTATTCAAATGGGGCAAGAGATAGTAACATGACTGTACATTAAGTGCATGATCATTGTTTACTTTGTTAAAGGGGCCAGCATCACTTAGTGCTGATACAAGTGCATTTTTATGGTTTTTACAACCCACACTTTTATTTCACTACACTCCAATGTAACAAATACATTTAAGCTACCCAAACAAGGCTCTTTTATAACCACTTTGTGTTTGAGCCAGGTGAGAATTATCACTCATTTATTGGAGAGAATGCTGCCATTGACTTCCATTATATACTTTGGGGATGATTCAAAGCCAGGTGAAAATATACACCTGGTAGACAATGAAAGTAAATGGCAGTTTTCTCTAAATAGGAGTTAGAATTCTCACCTGGCTCTGAATCTACCCCTTTGTCTCATGGGAGTTACAGATGTCAGTCAGAGACTGTAAACTATGGTGTCAGATGGATCCCCGTGAAACAACATCCAGACATAATGGAAGGCTACTGATAGAATTACCACTTCCATGTACTGTACCACTTAGATGCTTTTTGGGAAATCTGTAGTGACCAAAATCGTTCTAGTAATGTATAATTTTATCTGGAAAGCACTACTACTTAAGAGGACAAGATTGCCAAGATAATAAAAAGCAACTCTGTCCCAGACCATTGGGCTTACTATAAAGATTTTCAGTTTCCTGTTGTGTGGAGAGGAAAATATTTCCACATCGTGAAATTCCCAACAGTAAAAAAAAAAAATCCAGTCTCTCAGGCAGGCATTGGAAATGTTATGGTGATGTTTACAACTAGAAAACCTTATCTTTCCAGTCACCACCATGCTACTTCTACCACCCTAGTGACTGATGCTGTATAGTGCTATGGTATTGTCTGAGTGGACTAAGACTGATAATATTCCAGTGACATAATGACAACATGGAAGGTAGCTTCTAATTTTAGATTTGGAACCACTGTTCGTAGGGTAAATCCTAGACATGAACCCTAAGATTACGCAAGAAAATTCTGGCTGATGCTGGCAGACTTTTGATGAATCACAATCCAGTCGAACTGTTCTAGGGTGTTCAAACCTGCACTCATCTATTTCATGGCTTCTGGATGGATTGTTGCATTCATCAGGACATTGTCCAGACAGAAATTGATGCTGCGTCCCAAAGACTACCATGAAAGTAAATCATTGTCCCCTACTGCAAACCGAATAAACTTTTGATGTGCCTGGCAAAGCCAAACATGAAGATATACCATACTTTTTATGCCCATCATGGTCAGGTATTAGTCCTGCCCCAAGCAGGACATCACTTATTCAAGCAATTGATCTGAAAATACTGCATGTGAAAATAACATCTTCAGATTCAGACACTTCAGATTGAGAATCTGTCAAACTGAAGCATTGTTTTTAGAAACTGCAAATAGATGTGACTAGAAACCAGAACAACATTTCTATCATGGCCTGGCACACCTATCTCCAGGGCTTGGAGATGACTGACAGCAAAAAATGTATGCAGCTGAGATGTGGCAGGTTAGATTGGTAGGTAGGTAGAGTGATCAAAATGTAATCTTATATTTTGTTTCTTTCACCTCCCTGACACATGTGGCAGCCAAACACTCACACCTCAACAGATGTCTCCCAACACCAAAAGGTTAGAGAACTGCTTGGTGCTGAGTTTAACTTCTGGGAGCGCTGGGACCATTCTCACCATTTCTGAAGTCTTCAGCTCCCACACCTGAGGGTAGTATAACTTGCCATAACAGAGGCTAGAGTAAGTAGCAAAACTCTGAATGGTGGATTACAGTGATATTTGTGGTGTATTGGCATAAGAAATCATCACTTCCTGTGTAGCCCAATCCCATCAAATGTCATATTCTCCCAGTGATCTCCTGTGAAACCACAAAGAAGAAAGTGTAAATTGAGAGAAATTGTATACTCGCCTAGCCCATGCCTTGGCACACTCTGCTCCAATGCAGACTTGTTCACAGTCTAAGCACAGAGTTATGTGCGGCATGTCTTCTCCTCACAGTGTATTGCAGGTGTGTGTGTGTGGGGGGGGTGGAATCAAAAGAGAGACATGGTATGCCAGTTTTTTAAGTGATTATTGATCTAAGAGATTCCAGAACAAGCCGCTAGCCTACCGTCGGGGCATCCTAAATTGGATGCCCTGCTGTGTGAAACTCCCAAAGGCCATTCCGCTGATGGCTGCGGCTCTCTCAAAAGTGTCACAGGGGGTGGCTTAGGTGGTAGAAAGGTGGAAAAGCCAGAGCCACCACCGAGCCAAAAACAACTGGGCGGGAAGGGGGGGGGGGTCCATGCTTTAAGATTAGTATATTTTTTTTACATTTGCTTATAGATGACTATACATACACAGTCACAGAAAATGTTTATCACTTTGGGTCCAAAGGGAACCAGTTAGAAAACAAAGACAGAATAAACAATAATTTAAGAAATCTTTTCTATGTGTTGGTAGCAGAATGTAGGAACACAGCATCAAGCCGTAGATGTGAATTGTCTGCACAGCGCAGGATAATGTTACTGTATTTCCTTAGTAACAACGTTGAGAAGAAAACCCATAGACACTAAGGTAAATGTCATTATGAGCCTCGCTCGTTTTCTGAGCAACTTTAACCCTTGTTTACTCAAAAGCCTAAGCACTTACTTGCAGTATGCTAGAAGGTCATCTGCAATTTGTCGGGGCTATATCCTGTCTTGTTTACCGTATTATGACCAATTCTGACATTAACTGCCAGCATGTGCTGTTTGCAGAGGCAATTATATGTATATCTTCAATATACAGTAGATTCTGTGAATACAGCAAACTCATGTGGTATGTTGTCTAGCCCTTAAAGTGGACCAAAGCCACACTTTTAACTAGCATTCCCTGAATTGCTACCTCCATGAGGAGTACCATTTGGCAATTTTCTCTACTCCTGCATTACTCTATGCCCCTTTCCTTCTTTGCTACTGTGGTGAGTGGCAATAATGCCATTGCTGCACCTATGCAATGACTGATCTGCAATCTTACAGAGAGGGAGGGCAAAAAAAATCGGTGTTCCAGGGCAATTATGTAGACAAAACCATCAATTTCTAGATCTACACCCGAATTAGGGAGTATAGGCAGGGATTTTGGCGAAATTTATTTCACAAGCCCAGTGGGTTTTGGTTCACTTTAACACAGTAGGAAAAGTGACAAGTAGATAAAAATAAACATGCACCCCATATTTAGTGGGGGTTGTGTGGCTACCCTAAGAAAACACTCCTAAAAGTGACTATGAAACCTGACTCAAGCCAAAGGGTCATTTTCATTTTAGATAGCATGTACAGTAGAGTAAGAGACAACTTATTATTTATTTTGATGCCTATTACCCCATTATTATTATGGAGATTTAGCTCTAAGTTGATCAAGAAATGTATGAAAAGGAGGCACACAAAAAATGATATCCAATCCGCTAGTGCCGGTCAGTAAAATATAGGTATAGCCAAAAGAGATGTGGGAAGCAAAAGCTGCCTACAAGTGCACCACTGCACTTAGTGATCAATCAAAAGAATGTATTAATAGATGCACATATTAAAAGCACAAAAGGCAGTCCAAACTGCTCAAATAAGGAGAGTCCTCTCAGTAATAAACTAATAAAGTGCAATAAGTGCAAACACCAATCCATATTCAATAAGCCTGATTCAGGCATGCTTGATTCCCAGCCGCAGCCCGAGAATTATTTTGCTGTTCGTATACATTTACGTTTTGGGCTTGCAGTCTGGACGTGTTTTTACCTGTCTGTTGCCGCAGTGTCCATCCATCTTGGTGTTCCTTGGCCTTCTGGCATACGCCAAGATTTTTTTAGTTCTCCAGCCCCCACCTATGTGGCATCCCCTGTAGTGTGCATGCAGGTTCTGTGATTTACATTTCCCCCTTGGTTGCATTAGGGGCATTCCCTGTAGTGTATATGTATGTTCTGTGACTTACCTTTCCCCCCTTGGTTCCATTCTGTGGCCTCCCCTGTCTTCTGCTTCGTGATGATCTTAAGACAGTAGTCCAGAAAAAATCAGTGCCAGCTGGGCTGAGGGGTAAGTGGTGAGGTGCCAGAGGGAGGTCTGCCCCACACACATTGGACCACTCTCCAACTAAACAATTGTTTTTGTGTTACAGGCTGCAAAATGGTGGTGGACTGCCCAAAAACTTGCAGTTTACACATGCAGAGGAGTGCGTGTCTGGGATGCTGCATCCCCACAACTACCAGGGGATGTCGGGTACCTACAACACCTATCATTGGCATGTGCCCAACAGTGGTAAGAGTTCGCTGCAAACTGGAGTGGGGGAGGAGGACCACCATAAAAGGTTGCCACAAACATTAGTGGCCACAATCATGCCGAAACTGGGTGGGCTTGCCAGGGACACACATATTGGGCCACATCACACAAAATTTGTGTGGCCGACTATTTCAATGGAAGCTGGGCCAGTGACATAGTTGCAAAGGGGTTTTGGCCACACCTAGATGTGGGGCCCAGTGAGAAACCCATGTTGAGGATCGAAAAGAGGCCAGGTAATAAAGGTTTAATACTTACATTGCTTTGCCCTTGCCTTTGCAACAACCACCCAGCCAACAGCCTATACAATTCCAGTGGCAAAACCTGTGGCAACAGCTGCCACCCACCTAATGAGGGGAGCCTGGACACAGATGAGGTAAATGTAGTGCTAAAATCTAAAGTTACCAAATTACAATGGGGGGGGGGGCGTTACATGCAAAATATTTTAATTTTGGCAATGGCTGTGTGGGATTGTTGACCAAAACAAACGCTGTTTTTCTTTCTCCACACAGACCACACCTCTACTGGATGAGCTCCAAGAGATGGAGGAGCACACCTTGGAGAGTCGGCAAATGCTGTGCCAATCTGCTGGGGACTCCTCCATCATCTGCTGCCACATCTGCCAGGGGGTAAAAAATCAGGACCAGCATTTGCAGGTGGGCAACAGCAGCCCCACCACCTCCACCGAGTGTCTTTGAGGAAGCCAGCCCCGCCCTGCAGCCAGGTAGCACATGTCTTTCTTAAGGTGGTACCAAATCATGGAGGCAAACTGGTAGACCAATAGCACCACTTTTAGGCAGAATTCATCCCGCTGTTTGGTGGTGGTGTGGTGGACTACCAGTTTGCTCTATGCTGACCTAGCTGCAGGGTTGGTGGAGCAGCAAAAGCATAACAGAACCCTGGAGGCGCTGCTGGGAGAAATAGGGGAGGCCAACCAGCAGAATGCTAGATTGCTGGCACTGCTGGAGGCCATCCAAAAGCCAGCATGGACCATGCCACCTCACCCTAAAGATGGCGGTGGGACTTTTTTTTAAGGCCAAACATTTACCTTGAAAAAAGTCGGCCCTGTGTTGGGCTGTAGCCACAAAAGTTGGTTGGGACTGTATTTGTGTCGTGAAAATAAATACCAGAAAACTACAACTTGGGTTGGATGTCCTTTATTCACACTCAAAAACTGTAAAGGGAGACACAGAAGCAAAACAAAGGAAATACAAATTAATCACAACTAATTATGAAAACGATGACTGGAAAAATAGGGCAAAATTGTGTTGGGCAATGCAGACCAAGATGATTTTAACAACTTTATCTGGCTTATACTGGAGTGCGCCCCCTGGTGGTCCTGAAAAGATAACAACAGAAATGCAGAACAAATACTAGAATAGAAACTTACCCAGAAGCCAACAGCTACTCAGCTTGCCACTCACAAAATGGGTATACAAGCTGAAATCTGGCCAAGATGCTGAAAAAACGCATATCCAGTCCCACAACGTATTAGACGTTAAGAGAGTGGCCCGTCTTGCAGTTGCTAAAACAAATGCAGAAAAGAGTCAACTTATTATGCTTGCACCCCAAGAAAAGGGGGCTACAGGAACACAGGGAAGCTGGATTAGGGGAAGAGAAGCAAAGCTAGCATGAATAAAGGAGAATGGGCAAAAAGGAGGAGCAATTTGGACCTAAATATCCTGAAACATATACTCCTGAGCAGATGGGGGAACCAAGGCCACATGCATGAAATCAATGGCGCCCATGTCACTTGGCATATTCGCTTTGTTGAAAAACCCCAATCGCGCCGCGTTCCAGCCTGCCATGTTATCAGCAAAACATATTTATTTCTCCTGCAGGACAACCATGCCAGTGAGAAATTTAGTTAGGCGTGTGTGTGACGATTGCAGGGGTTGATCAGACCTATTGATCGTTCACCTGATCAAACCAACCAATCGTACCCCACGTGTGTCACCGCAATTGTTCAATTGGCAACATGCGTGGCTGTAAACTGCTGCCACCAGAGCACAAACAGTGCTCAACTCTATAATACAGGCCACACACAATACAATCAGATCTAACGTATCGATCGACCCATAACCACTTCCAGGCGGGGGTGATCGAGCGTCCTAAGCAAGTAGCCAGGCTCTTCAGAAATAGCGTGAGCTTTTTAGATCCTTAATTAAGAGCATTAGTGACCCTCTGCTGTATTTTTAGAATTTATTTAAACAAACAGAAAAACACAAAAAAACAAGAAACACGATGCAAGGTGATAAAAACAGAATTAACTATAAAACACGGTAAATAAGATAAATAGCAATGCAAAATAAGAAAAGGTGAAAAATATACTTAAGAGTCTGTCTGGGCTGCAGTTTCGATTGATTCAAATTGTCTGCCAGTCCCCACACGCTTGGTCTTATGCTTGGTCTGGTCTTAATGCTTCGATGTTAAAAAGGAGCGTGTGTCACTCTTGATGGTAAATGTTAGAGTGTGTTTCTGGCCATTCTTGCCAGCCATGCTTTTAGCCCCAGAACAGTGGGTCTCCCTCTCCCCCTTCCACCAGGGGCTGGTGTTGGTATCACAGCCTCAGAATATTTCAATCTCATTTCTGCTATATGATACCAACTGACCACATTCCAAGGGAGGGGGTGACAAGCAGGAGAGGGACTTGCTGTCTCAATTCGGGATCTATTTGTGATTTGTTTATTTTGCTTTTCCAAGTGGTTTTATTACTAGGTGGGAGGGGGGATTTAAGTAGGACAGGACACATTTAAGGGGGTTATCAGCATTGACCTGGCATGTGAGGGTTAGATAAAGGTGAAAACCAAGTGGGAGGGGGGACAAGAAATTAGAGGTTTACACCAAGCAGGCAGGTCAGCTAAAGTATATATATATATATATATATACACACACACACACACACACACACACACACACACGCATATATTACAGTTTGGTCACAGTGTGGCTCAGCGAAAGCTGGCATAAAAACTGACAGTGCCCCCCTAGCCTCTGGAATGAGCAATTCACTAAAAATTGAAGGCAGCCAACCAATTTGGTTATACCTCCAATTGCACACCCCTTTCCTGTGGCTAGGGCCAACCATGGCCACAGCTCTGAGTAAAGCATCTCAAGGGAGGTTAAAAGGCCATCACAGCAATCACAGTGGTGTAAAAGGTATTTAAGAGCGGGTCTCCATGTCAACGCGTTTCAGACAGTAAGTCCTTACTTATGACGGAGAGTCTCTCTCACACTCAAAGCATATAAGTACACCTCAATTAGTAATTAGAGTTTATACATGTGGTCCATTCCTATAATTGCGCGCACCTGATAGTATTAAAAAAAATCTAACCTGAGGTCCGCCATACATCGCAGCATGCTCCTTCCCCTCAGTCAGCGTGCACGAGGTAGACTATGCCGTGCTCCAATCACAGGAGGAGACACAAGAACCCGCCTGTGATTGGTTAGACATCACTGACATCATACTACTGGCACACAATCAGTGTCCATAGTAGAGTTCTGAAGGGCGTAAGTGTCAAATCATTACTGTTGTAATCATTACGCTGCACTGAATTAAAAATCAAATGTAACCAATTTAACCCTTCTAGTGCCAGCTACGTGAGTCTCCAACCGTTAAGTGCCAGCTACGTGAGACTCACGTAGCTGACTTTAGAGCCCCATAAAAAAAAGTAACAAAGATACAGACTTACCTGACCCCTCGTTTGAAAGTGCCAGCGATTCTCTTGAAGTATCACCTGTTCGATTTCCGCCCCCGGGCCTCTGATCTTCAGGAGGGGGCCCGGAATAGCCCCACCCCCCCACGCCATCTGAAAGAAAAAAAAATAAATAAAAAATGACATAAACTCACCTGACAGCCCGATCGCTCCTCCAATGTCTTCTCCTCACCAGGGGGGGCTCCGATCCCCTCCCTGGGCTTACCGCGCTTCGGGTGAGGACCCAGCAACGGGCCCTCACCATCCTCTTCGGCTGGCGCTGGCCCCGCCCTAGCCTCGCTCCGCATATACTGGCACCCGGCTCCAATCTGTCACTTGTCGGTAGCAATCGGAGCAGGGAGGGTGGGAGGCAGGGAGGCTCTGATCTCTCTGCCTCCCACCCTCCCTGCTCCGATCACTACCGACAAGTGTCATCTGCAGCGGCGCCGGACACTGGATGGGAGGTAAGTATAAGTGGAAAAAGAATAATAAAACATATTTTGTCTGGTGTCTTTTTTCTTTTAACTATTTGTGAACTGGTAAGGGGTCCATGAGACCCCTTATACCAGTTCACAAGGCTCTGGGGCTGGCAATCACCTGCGGCTAGATATTTCGCCCAAAAGTATTGAGAATACACTAAAAAAAGGCCAAACAAGACATTTCATGTTGAAGCCCAGACTCTGCTGAAAAAAACAATATATAATTTCCCTGGAAAATCCCTGGAAATCCCTTCATAAATCAAGGTTGAACATGTGTAGCGCAAAAAAGGGAAAAGTAGTCTGGCAACAGTGTAACAAAAAATCTAGGTAGGCTGGCACTTAAAGGGTTAAAAGGCAGACCTATAAAAATGAGTAGGCATATCTACACCACCAAATTAATAAATTTGCCATGTGCACAATTACCAGAAGGACTAGCACAATAAATGAATTTAAAGATTGAGGTAAGAGATATAAAACATGATAATAATCTCATGTGGTGTATAAAAAAGATCTTGAAATCCACTATAACACTTACTACATCTAAATAATCATGATGAGGCACTGCATAATCAAACTAATCACTATTATAGAAGAAAACCATTTAAAGGGAAAGACCCAAGAACCAACATCTTATTATGAACTAAGAATTGAAAAATCAAATTAGAAAAACATCACCTCAGGGATCCCGATTTTTTGGACCTCAAAGGATTTTATATAAGGAATATATGTAAGAAGAAAATATCCCCAGAAAAATATTCATATTGCCTTATCTAATAAAGGGTTTATTCTAATATCTGCATTCTCCTGACATTTCTTAATTCCAACACTACAATTTCAAGCTTAACTACAATAATTAATATGGTACACAAATCTCCGTGCCCACAAATTAATGTGGACATCATACTGACCTAAGCTATTCATACATGACATTCTATGTAGGGAGTAGAGAGGAGAGGTTATACCTACCTGCAAAGCCCAGAACCCAACTCGTATAGTATTATGTTTATTTCAAACAAATATTATAGTTGTACCCAGATCAATAATAGTGAAATAAGAGATAAGCAAACAAAAACAGAAGGTCTAGCAAATAACAAGAAAATATATCACCAGATTAAGTAGTGATAACAGTGATATGAATGGGTTAACATGCTGTGATAAAAGAAAGTTGGGAGTCTTGTGAATGTGCAGCTGCGGAATGTGGAGGAGAGATGGTCTTAGGGTCCCGTACTGTTTGTTGTTGCTAATTTGACAGTGAGAACATGGCAGAAGTCCCAGAGGTGACAAAAATGCAGATTAGGAATTGAAAATCGGAACCAATCAGGAGTTATGAATAATCGGCTTCAAATCAACCAATGAATGCCCGAATTGTGTTTGAATCAATGATTTGTAATTCTGTTATGTAGTTTGCAGTACTATCCAATGATTTTGTAGTAGTAGCTTGACCAATGTCTGATCTTGGCTAATATGTATTTAGGCCATACTTTCCAGTAAACTGCAAGAGAGAACCACATGATTGCATCTTGAACCTGTGTCAGTATTTGTTATGTGTCACTGGGGACTACTGTGCTCCTAATTTAGATTCGCAAGGCATCAGTTCTTCAAATGGCCTTATCAATAACTGGCTCCCAATGTGGGGCTAAAATAAAAGTTCCAGCAGTCAGAGGGACTACCTGAGATGGTCTGGATAGGTGCGTTAAGTGACGGGAGACTTGCAGGAGCAGTGGCCACTAGCCATACCCTCTCTGGAGAAGCCCAAACTCAGACATACAGAAGCCCCCTCCAGAAGCTAGAGAGAGTTCTGCTGCTACAATTGTGATGAGGTGGGCCATATTGCCAGAAGTTGTCGTGCCCCCAAACAGAACAGGAAAGGGAAAAGAGAGAGAGCAGAGACTATGGAAACTGCAAGCCCAAGCCCCCCCTGGCCACTACTACCCCCACTGGCCCTAGTCAGCCTTAGTAACCCTCCAGGTAGACAAAAAACCCTTAGATTCCTTGTGGACTCAGGCACAGCTGTACATCTGTGGACATCTGTACATGGGGAACTCACTCATTCCAGGGAAATCACACATCAGAGCCAATGTAAGTGGAGAGTAACATATAATTTAATAACCAATAAAAGGTTTGCATGACACATCTTCATTCAGTTCAAAAGGACTGGTGGAAGGTGTCTCCAATTGGAATATCCATCAAAGTTCCCTTCTGAGGAGTAATGAGAAGTTATACCAAAGGCAAGCCTTGTTGTCTCATTATCTAGAGCTACATGTTGCATTGTCCTAAACTTCAATATGTTTTCAAAAAGACCCTGTAGTTTCTAAGTTATCTTTAAAAGTATTAGAGCATTGGCGATTCATAGAAAAAATGAGCAGAAACAATGTGAGTGGCAATAGCGTTATGATGTGTGAGGAGAGAGGAGGGCAAGGTTTCAGAGCTGCAGAGAGAGGCAGCCAATCAGGGCATCTGGGCAGGGAGTGGGGATGTTTCCATTCTTGATCCACTGAAGGTTGATTGATGGTCCCGGTCAGCGGGGTGGGGACTGAAAGCTGAATAAGGAAATGATTTTCCTCACTAAGGAGACAGACAGACGAGAAAGCAGAGCACTGAATGAAAGGTAAGCTACTGATGTTTATTTTGTTAACTTTTGACTTGCCAAACACTTTAAGGTCTCCTCCTCTGCTCCCCGGTTTACACAGTTTACACTGTCATGTCACAGTTATGGCATTACCTGAAATATCTAGCAACTGGGGATATGATTTTACCTGCCTGGTGGTCCCTGTCAGCCATTTGGATGTTTGACTGATGTGCCTGAATTCTGCATTTGAGAGCATTTTGGGTTTTGCCCACATACATTTTTGGACAGTCGCAGAAGAGGGCGTACAACACTGCCCTGGATTCGCAGTTTAAATGGGATCTCAAAGGAAACTTCCTGTTGGAAAAAAGGTTAGTGATTTTAGTGATCTTAGTACTCTGCACAAGGGGAGCTTCTCTTGACACCAGAATTGTGCTGGGGCAAAATGACTGCTACACAGCTTATCTTTGGGGCCTTCTTAGCCACCACTCTTAATAGGCCTCCTCTCCTGCCTTTATGGACATTTAAGCAGGGGACACACACAGACAGCACCTTACCCTGGAGAAGAGGTATTGGTAACCTCAGAACGCATGGGTGCCTGCAGCCCTCCGGCTCCCGTAATTACTTCCAGGACCCTTATTTAGGAAGCGTCAGCGCCAAACGGTGCTAAATTTTTGGCCTCAGCAGCACTTAGTGTGGGGTTTAGGAAAGAAAAAATAGTAGCGGCGATGCAGCACCAGCTAATGTCTTATTTAACACTAGCGCCAAAAATGATGCAGCGACGCACACTCTGGTTGAAGCAGCTAGATGCAATCTGGGGCTGTAGCTCTAGAGCACTATGGTCAGAACTGGATTAAAGTGTTTTATGCTTATCTATATAATGTCTAATATAATAATGTAATATATATACATTAATGTATAACGTATAATAAATGTCTGTCCTTCTGTCTGTCCTCTATAGACTTCCGAACATGTGAACCGTTTGACACATGAGGTCATTAGAGCTGCAGCTCTCCCCAGCAATGCACAGGTGAGGTCATTAGAGCTGCAGCTCTCCCCAGCAATGCACAGGTGAGGTCATTAGAGCTGCAGCTCTCCCCAGCAATGCACAGGTGAGGTCATTAGAGCTGCAGCTCTCCCCAGCAATTCACAGGTGAGGTCATTAGAGCTGCAGCTCTCCCCAGCAATGCACAGGTGAGGTCATTAGAGCTGCAGCTCTCCCCAGCAATGCTCAGGTGAGGTCATTAGAGCTGCAGCTCTCCCCAGCAATGCACAGGTGAGGCCATTAGAGCTGCAGTTCTCCCCAGCAATGCACAGGTGCGGTCATTAGAGCTGCAGTTCTCCCCAGCAATGCACAGGTGAGGTCATTAGAGCTGCAGTTCTCCCCAGCAATGCACAGGTGCGGTCATTAGAGCTGCAGCTCTCCCCAGCAATGCACAGGTGAGGTCATTAGAGCTGCAGCTCTCCCCAGCAATGCACAGGTGAGGTCATTAGAGGTGCAGCTCTCCCCAGCAATGTACAGGTGAGGTTATTAGAGCTGCAGCTCTCCCCAGCAATGCTCAGGTCAGGTTATTAGAGCTGCAGCTCTCCCAGCAATGCACAGGTGAGGTCATTAGAGCTGCAGCTCTCCCCAGCAATGCACAGGTGAGGTCATTAGAGCTGCAGCTCTCCCCAGCAATGCACAGGTGAGGTCATTAGAGCTGCAGCTCTCCCCAGCAATGCACAGGTGAGGTCATTAGAGCTGCAGCTCTCCCCAGCAATGCACAGGTGAGGTCATTAGAGCTGCAGCTCTCCCCAGCAATGCACAGGTGAGGTCATTAGAGCTGCAGCTCTCCCCAGCAATGCACATGTGAGGTCATTAGAGCTGCAGCTCTCCCCAGCAATGCACAGGTGAGGTCATTAGAGCTGCAGCTCTCCCCAGCAATGCACAGGTGAGGTCATTAGAGCTGCAGTTCTCCCCAGCAATGCACATGTGAGGTCATTAGAGCTGCAGCTCTCCCCAGCAATGCATAGGTGAGGTCATTAGAGCTGCAGCTCTCCCCAGCAATGCACAGGTGAGGTCATTAGAGCTGCAGCTCTCCCCAGCAATGCACAGGTGAGGTCATTAGAGTTGCAGCTCTCCCCAGCAATGCACAGGTGAGGTAATTAGAGCTGCAGCTCTCCCCAGCAATGTACAGGTGACATCATTAGAGCTGCAGCTCTCCCCAGCAATGCACAGGTGAGGTCATTAGAGCTGCAGCTCTCCCCAGCAATGCACAGGTGCGGTCATTAGAGCTGCAGCTCTCCCCAGCAATGCACAGGTGAGGTAATTAGAGCTGCAGCTCTCCCCAGCAATGCACAGGTGAGGTCATTAGAGCTGCAGCTCTCCCCAGCAATGCACAGGTGAGGTCATTAGAGCTGCAGTTCTCCCCAGCAATGCACAGGTAAGGTCATTGGAGCTGCAGCTCTCCCCAGCAATGCACTGGTGAGGTCATTAGAGCTGCAGCTCTCCCCAGCAATGCACAGGTGAGGTCATTAGAGCTACAGCTCTCCCCAGCAATGCACAGGTGAGGTCATTAGAGCTGCAGCTCTCCCCAGCAATGCTCAGGTGAGGTCATTAGAGCTGCAGCTCTCCCCAGCAATGCACAGGTGAGGTCATTAGAGCTGCAGCTCTCCCCAGCAATGCACAGGTGAGGTCATTAGAGCTGCAGCTCTCCCCAGCAATGCTCAGGTGAGGTCATTAGAGCTGCAGCTCTCCCCAGCAATGCACAGGTGAGGTCATTAGAGCTGCAGCTCTCCCCAGCAATGCACAGGTGAGGTCATTAGAGCTGCAGCTCTCCCCAGCAATGCTCAGGTGAGGTCATTAGAGCTGCAGCTCTCCCCAGCAATGCACAGGTGAGGTCATTAGAGCTGCAGCTCTCCCCAGCAATGCACAGGTGAGGTCATTAGAGTTGCAGCTCTCCCCAGCAATGCACATGTGAGGTCATTAGAGCTGCCGCTCTCCCCAGCAATGCACAGGTGATGTCATTAGAGCTGCAGCTCTCCCCAGCAATGCACATGTGAGGTCATTAGAGCTGCAGCTCTCCCCAGCAATGCACAGGTGATGTCATTAGAGCTGCAGCTCCCCCCAGCAATGCACAGGTGAGGTCATTAGAGCTGCAGCTCTCCCCAGCAATGCACAGGTGAGGTCATTAGAGCTGCAGCTCTCCCCAGCAATGCACAGGTGAGGTCATTAGAGCTGCAGCTCTCCCCAGCAATGCACAGGTGAGGTCATTAGAGCTGCAGCTCTCCCCAGCAATGCACAGGTGAGGTCATTAGAGCTGCAGCTCTCCCCAGCAATGCACAGGTGAGGTCATTAGAGCTGCAGCTCTCCCCAGCAATGCACAGGTGAGGTCATTAGAGCTGCAGCTCTCCCCAGCAATGCACAGGTGAGGTCATTAGAGCTGCAGCTCTCCCCAGCAATGCACAGGTGAGGTCATTAGAGCTGCAGCTCTCCCCAGCAATGCACAGGTGAGGTTATTAGAGCTGCAGTTCTCCCCAGCAATGCACTGGTGAGGTAATTAGAGCTGCAGCTCTCCCCAGCAATGCTCAGGTGAGGTTATTAGAGCTGCAACTCTCCCCAGCAATGCACAGGTGAGGTCATTAGAGCTGCACCTCTCCCCAGCAATGCACAGGTGAGGTCATTAGAGCTGCAGTTCTCCCCAGCAATGCACAGGTGAGGTCATTAGAGCTGCAGTTCTCCCCAGCAATGCACAGGTGAGGTCATTAGAGCTGCAGCTCTCTCCAGCAATGCTCAGGTCAGGTTATTAGAGCTGCAGCTCTCCCCAGCAATGCACAGGTGAGGTCATTAGAGCTGCAGCTCTCCCCAGCAATGCACATGTGAGGTCATTAGAGCTGCAGTTCTCCCCAGCAATGCACGGGTGAGGTCATTAGAGCTGCAGCTCTCCCCAGCAATGCTCAGGTCAGGTTATTAGAGCTGCAGCTCTCCCCAGCAATGCACAGGTGAGGTCATTAGCCCTCAGCCAGAGATCTAGAGCCACAAATGTGCAGATCCAAAGAATCAGAATCAGTTTATTGATCCCCAAGTATATACATTACATATATACAAGCAATGCTTTGGCAGTATACAAGCATATGGATATGAGAGAACAAGAGGAAATATGACAGTCAGGCCTGTTGGTAGCTCACGGGTAGAGAGTTGGGAAAAACAGACCCATACAAATAAATGCTAGTGTAGTGGGTGTGTGCCTGGCCAATGGCACACGCTTGAGGAGCGGGGGGTTCTTGGAGCTAGGGAAGGGCGACTCAGGTTGGTGTGGCATGTATGGGGATGGGGTGCACTTACTGATTCAGCCGTCGCTGGTCTTCAATCATGACACTCCGTGTAGCAAACAACAGCATAATCCAGTACAAACAATGTTCCTTAGCAGTTACAGCAAACAGTCTTTACAGCTTCCAGTGACCTGGTTTCTTCCCTCACTGTTGCTTGGCTCCTCCAATACATTAACAGTCCTTCCCCTCTTGAGCTTGGAACTAGCACAGAACTAAGAACACTCTAGAAGGGTTGGGTCCTCTCTTATATAACCTCTGAAATGTTACCTCTACCAACTATGTAGCTAGCCTCAACCAATGGCATGGCAGGTGATGTTGCCACCTGGCTGAGTCTCTATTTACTTACCTTAAGGGGTACGCTAGACTAATTAATATTATCTACTCTTATTCCTTAGGCAACACTGCCATCATGTGGATTCATGATGCAATGGTACCTACGTTCTGTTACAAACCGGATGGAACAAATGAAGCGTGGACCCACTGGAACTGTGAAACTGTTGGTGAGTACCGCGTCAGGGGAGCGGGGTCTAAGGAGCCACCGGTTTTCACCAGAGCCCGCCGCGAAGCAGGTTGGTCTTGTGCGGCTGATGACTCCCAGGTCGCTACCCTCCAACGGCGGCACAGTTCCACAATTTGCCGAGGCGTTGTACAGCAGAGATAAACGATGGTCTCGGTGAGAAGCCAGATTCAGGGCAGGCAGCGAGGGTTCAGTAGCGAGTAGACAAGCCGTGATCGGGACAGGCAGCGATGATTCACAGACGAAGAGACTGGCCGAGGTCGGGGCAGGCAGCGAAGGTTCGTGGTCAAAGGGTAAGCCGAGGTCATACACGAGAAAGCCACAGATTCAACAACTGACATTCACAGAACAACACCGATAATCCGGCAGAGGAAGAAGGGCTGGCCAGAATAAAAAGGAAGTGTCATTGCTGGATTGGACGACCGGACACCAATTAGTGGTGCACCGGCCCTTTAAATTCATCAGCATTGCGGCGCGCGCCCCCTAGTGGCTGGGGACGTGCGCGCAGGAGAGGCAGAGAGGAATGCGGAAGCGAGGGAGCCGCCCGCAGACCCCGGCCGCCACGCCGGACGGACGGCAGGAAATCAGGTAGGGGAGAAGCGCTGCCAGGAAGGCAAGCAGCGCTCGGGCTAGGGGAAACCCGGCGGGGAACGCTGCGGGAAGGAAGCGCGGCTCTCGCCCCGGGGGAAGGACAGCGGGAAGCGCTATGAGGCGTAACCGCCGCGCTCGCCCTAACAGTACCCCCCCCTTTGGTCTCCCCCTCTTCTTAGGACCAAGGAAGTCCGAAATAAGGGTCCGATCAAGGATGTTTTCCTCCGGTTCCCAGGATCTCTCCTCAGGGCCGCAGCCTTCCCAATCCACTAAGAAATAGCGTCTTCCTCTGGAGATTTTAGAAGCAAGTATTTCTTTGACCGTAAAGGTATCTTCTGTACCTGCGACTGGCTTAGATTCCAATAATTTGGGGGAAAAACGATTGATAGTCACTGGTTTGAGAAGAGAGACATGGAAGGAATTGGGTATGCGAAGAGAGGGCGGCAGATGCAACTTGTAACAGGCAGGGTTGATACGTTGTTGGATCTTAAAGGGTCCCAAGAAGCGAGGACCTAGTTTGTAACTGGGGATTTTAAAACGAATATACTTGGCCGAAAGCCATACCCTATCCCCCGGTGAGTATAAAGGAGGAGTCCTTCTTCTCTTGTCAGCCTGGATTTTCATACGAGTCACGGCTTGTTCCAGAGAATGCTGTGTTTCACGCCAGATGGAAGAAAACTGGTGCGTAAGATCATCGACCGCGGGTACCGAGGAGGGCGTTGGTAATGGCAGAGGAGGAAGGAGATGACGACCATAGACTATAAAGAAAGGAGATTTTCCCGTGGATTCAGAGTCCTTAAAGTTGTAAGAAAATTCTGCCCAGGGCAACAGGTCAACCCAGTCATCCTGGCGAGCGGAAACAAAATGGCGTAGATACTGCCCCAAGGTTTGATTTACCCTCTCTACTTGGCCATTGGATTGGGGATGATATGAGGAAGAAAAGTCCAATTTCACCTTTAGTTGACTACAGAGAGCCCTCCAGAATTTCGATACGAATTGAACACCCCTGTCGGAGACAATGTGGGTTGGGAGCCCATGTAGACGGAAGATGTGTTTAAGGAAGTTCCTTGCCAATAGGGGAGCAGAAGGTAATCCCGGCAACGGAATGAAATGCGCCATCTTCGAAAATCGGTCCACCACTACCCAGATTACGGTATTGCCCTGAGAAGGCGGGAGGTCGGTGATAAAATCCATGGCGATGTGAGACCAGGGAATGTCCGGAATGGGAAGTGGTTGGAGAAGACCTGCGGGACGTTGGCGAGGGGTCTTGTTGCGCGCGCACGTAGTGCAGGCTTGCACAAATTCTGCGGCATCGTTTTCTAACGTGGGCCACCAGTAGTATCTGGAGATGATGGCGCAGGTCTTCTTGATTCCAGCGTGACCGGCAGTACGGGAGGCATGACCCCATTTTAGTATTAATAGGCGTCGAGAGGCTGGTACGAAGGTCCTCCCCGGAGGAGCTAATACTAGAGCAGCGGGAGCGGAGTGAACCAGACGATCAGGTGGAATTATAAACTGAGGAGAAGAGACCTTATCAGAGACATCTGAGGAACGGGAGAGAGCGTCTGCCCTGATGTTTTTTGCAGCTGGACGGAAGTGGATCTGGAAATTAAAGCGTGCAAAGAAGAGTGACCAACGGGCCTGACGAGGGTTTAAGCGTTGTGCGGATTCCAGATATGAGAGGTTCTTGTGGTCAGTAAAAATGGAAATTGGGTAGATAGACCCCTCGAGGAGATGTCTCCATTCTTCCAGCGCCAATTTGATGGCTAATAGCTCTCTATCTCCAATGGTGTAGTTCCTCTCGGCAGGAGAGAAGGTTTTAGAAAAGAATCCGCAAGTTCGAGCTTTGCCGGACGAGGATCGTTGCGTAAGTACTGCACCAGCTCCGATGGAAGAGGCATCCACCTCAAGAGCGAAAGGACGAGACGGGTCAGGTCTGGAAAGTACCGGTGCTGAGGCGAAGGCCTTTTTTAATGCAAGAAAGGCTGCTTCAGCCTGCGGAGACCATGCCTTGGGGTTGGCTCCTTTTTTGGTGAGGGCCACGATGGGGGCTACTGTCGTGGAAAAGTGTAGAATGAACTGGCGGTAATAGTTCGCGAATCCCAAGAATCGCTGGATTGCACGAAGACCGACTGGCCGAGGCCATTCAAGGACCGCTTTTAACTTGCCAGGATCCATCTGGAGGCCATGAGCAGAAACTATGTACCCCAAGAAAGGTAATGCGGTTTGGTGAAAAAGGCATTTCTTGAGCTTAGCATAAAGATGGTGTTGCAGTAAACGAGACAAGACTTGTCTGACGTGCCGATGGTGTTCTTCGATGGACGAGGAGAAGATGAGAATGTCGTCAAGATAGACCACAACACAGGTGTACAACAGGTCCCGAAAAATGTCGTTAACAAACTCCTGAAAAACTGCAGGTGCATTACAGAGGCCGAAGGGCATAACGAGATACTCAAAATGGCCGTCTCGCGTGTTGAAGGCCGTCTTCCATTCATCACCCTCCCGTATGCGGACTAAGTTATAGGCGCCTCTCAGATCCAATTTTGAAAAAATCTTAGCTCCGCGAAGACGATCAAAAAGTTCGGAGATCAAGGGCAAGGGGTAACGGTTCTTTACCGTAATTTTATTGAGGCCCCGGTAATCGATGCAGGGCCGAAGGGATCCGTCCTTCTTCTGTACAAAGAAGAACCCCGCTCCAGCTGGTGAAGAGGATTTCCTAATGAACCCCTTTTGTAAATTCTCCTGAATGTACTCCGACATTGCTTGGGTCTCAGGGACAGACAGCGGATAGATGCGTCCGCGAGGAGGAGTGGTGCCAGGTAGAAGATCAATCGGGCAATCGTAAGGGCGATGAGGCGGAAGCACTTCCGCTTGCTTCTTGCAGAATACGACGGAAAAAGACCGATAAACTTCAGGTAGACCTGGTAATGGAGTCGTGGGAGCTGTGATTGGGACTGGCAAAGACGTAAGGCAGTTCTTAACACATGTTGCGCCCCAGGACTTGATGTCCCCAGTGTACCAATCCAAGGTAGGGTTATGGTGCTGGAGCCAGGGAAGCCCCAACAGAAGCGGCGAGGTACAGTGGGGTAATACGAAAAATTCCAGAAATTCCTGATGGAAGAGGCCGATCTTCAGAAGGAGAGGTTTAGTGCGGTAGCGCACCATGCAGTTCAATCTGTCCCCATTAACAGCCGCGACGAATAGTGGCTTGGCTAGACGGTAGACCGCTATATCATGCCTAGTTACCAAGGAGGCCTCGATGAAGTTGCCCGCCGAACCAGAGTCCAAGAAGGCCGGTAAGTTCAGGACGGAAGTGGAGCCAAAGTGAAGTTGTGCCGGCACAGTGAACCTAGGAGAGGAAGCACACACACCCAGAGACGCCTCTCCAAACGATTCTAGGTGCGCCCGTTTCCCTGACGAGGAGGGCGGATAGGGCAATTCTTCAAAAAATGTTCAGGGCTGGCGCAGTATAGACAAAGACTTTCGATTCTTCGGCGCGTCCTTTCCTGGGGAGTCAAGCGAGTATGGTCCACTTGCATGACTTCTTCAGGTGGAGACGAAAGCATAGACTGAGGGTTCTGAAAAGTAGGGGCCAAACGGAATGCTCTCTTGGCACGCAGAGAGTCTTGGCGGAATTCATCACGCCTCTCTGTAAAACGAATGTCTATACGTGTGGCGAGTTGGATTAGTTCAGAAAGAGAGGTAGGAAGGTCCCGGGCAGCAAGAACGTCCTTGACCCTACTAGAGAGACCCTTCTTAAAGCAGGCGCAGAGAGCCTCATTGTTCCAAGCTAGCTCGGCTGCCAAGGTTCGGAAGCGAATGGCATATTCTCCCACAGACAGCTCACCTTGAACCAGATTCAATAGGGCGGATTCGGCTGAAGACGCCCGGGCAGGTTCCTCAAAAACCTGGCGAAACTCAGCCACAAAAGTTTGAACCGTGAGGGTAACGGGGTCGTTGCGGTCCCACAATGGGGTAGCCCAGGCTAAGGCCTTCCCAGAGAGCAGGCTGATAATAAAGGCCACCCTGGAGCGCTCAGTAGGGAATTGGTCAGCCAATAACTCTAGGTGTAGAGAACATTGGGCAAGAAACCCACGGCAAAATCTTGCGTCCCCTTCAAATTTAGCTGGCAGGGAGAGACGAATCCTCGCGGAGGAAGCCACCGGAGGCTGTGGTGGTACTGCTGGAGCTGGCGGTGGAGCCTGCGGTTGCTGCATAGACAGAAGTTGCTGCATCATGGCGGTAAGTTGATTGATCTGCCGCGACTGCATGGCGACTAGTGCGGGTAGCTCAGAGACGTCTGGCAATGGCACCTCGGCGGGATCCATGGCCGGATTATACTGTTACAAACCGGATGGAACAAATGAAGCGTGGACCCACTGGAACTGTGAAACTGTTGGTGAGTACCGCGTCAGGGGAGCGGGGTCTAAGGAGCCACCGGTTTTCACCAGAGCCCGCCGCGAAGCAGGTTGGTCTTGTGCGGCTGATGACTCCCAGGTCGCTACCCTCCAACGGCGGCACAGTTCCACAATTTGCCGAGGCGTTGTACAGCAGAGATAAACGATGGTCTCGGTGAGAAGCCAGATTCAGGGCAGGCAGCGAGGGTTCAGTAGCGAGTAGACAAGCCGTGATCGGGACAGGCAGCGATGATTCACAGACGAAGAGACTGGCCGAGGTCGGGGCAGGCAGCGAAGGTTCGTGGTCAAAGGGTAAGCCGAGGTCATACACGAGAAAGCCACAGATTCAACAACTGACATTCACGGAACAACACCGATAATCCGGCAGAGGAAGAAGGGCTGGCCAGAATAAAAAGGAAGTGTCATTGCTGGATTGGACGACCGGACACCAATTAGTGGTGCACCAGCCCTTTAAATTCATCAGCATTGCGGCGCGCGCCCCCTAGTGGCCGGGGACGTGCGCGCAGAAGAGGCAGAGAGGAATGCGGAAGCGAGGGAGCCGCCCGCAGACCCCGGCCGCCACGCCGGACGGACGGCAGGAAATCAGGTAGGGGAGAAGCGCTGCCAGGAAGGCAAGCAGCGCTCGGGCTAGGGGAAACCCGGCGGGGAACGCTGCGGGAAGGAAGCGCGGCTCTCGCCCCGGGGGAAGGACAGCGGGAAGCGCTATGAGGCGTAACCGCCGCGCTCGCCCTAACACGTTCCACACTGACATTTGCTTTCAGTTTAACAGAAGTAAGAACTTCCCTAACATGACAGGATATATCAAAGAGCTATTTTGGCTGCAAGAAATTATGTGGTAAATGCAATAAACTTACAAATAAACTTACAAATCTTAAGGAGTTGCCAGGATTTGTTTATTCCTACAAATCCATGACGCCACAATTGATCCAGAACAGTTTAGACAAACTCTTTAGAACCAATTGAAATGCCTTCTGGATCTAAAGGTTGGTGCTCCAGTTATTCTAATGCAGAATCCAGATGCAGCAAAACTGGGTAATGGCACCAGGATGTGCATTAAAACATGTCATCCCCATGTGCTGGCAGCAACCGCCCTTACTGGATGTGCTGCTGGAGAAGAAGTTTTTATTCTGTGAATTCTACTGCTTAACTCAGATGAAACAATACCGTTATGACATGACATTCAGTTTGGCTATTAGGTATTTAGGATGTTAAAAGTTTTTCATTAATTTCTAATGTGCAATTACATTATGATTTACATAAACAGTGCATAACTGTCAGGGTATATGGGGTTTCTAGCGATTTCCCTGTTAACAAAAAACAAGGGCATAGATTGGCCTTCTGGGCAACCTTGGAACAAATCTAATTAACACACTGACACTTTTTTACCTGGGCAGCACCGGGTGCATTTTCAAACAGGCCCTGGCACAGGCTGGTGAATACCTAAGTGCAACAATTAACCCTTTAACTGCCAGCCTACCTTGAGATTTTGTCACCCTTTGTTGCCAGATTATTTTGCCCTATTTTGCGCTCCCCATGTTCAACTGTGATTTTTGAAGGGATTTCCAGGGATTTAACATCCCAGCGGAGCCTGGGCTTTAACATGAAATGTCTTGTTTGTCATTTTCTAAGTGTATTCACAATATTTTTGGGTGAAAATTGTGCAAAAAAATAAAAAAAACTATTTTTTACAATTTGTAGTGTTTTTTTGTAATAAAAAATGTAAGTTTGTCAATAAAATCTTATTGCGTGTGAAACCCCAATTTCTCCCGGTTACAGCGGTACCACATATGTATAGGTAGACACCCTTTCCTACCCAGGAGACTCCCCCAAACTGAAACAACGCTTTAGGAGATTTTCAGATAAAATACAACTATGCTATGCAATATGCGCACCTTGCAATTTTTCAGGAAAAACAACCCTTTACATTTGAAATACCCCCAACAAACTATATATTCCCTAGAAGTATACACCTCAAGCTTTCTAGGCGTACCAGGCTTGTTGACATGGGTGCAGTTTTCTGGAAGTAATCCCTCAATGTATTCTTTGGTTGCACAGGGTTTCCCTAAAAATGAATAAAAAGCAGAATCAAAACCACATTTTCCTAAAAAAAACCTATATGCAAACCAGAAAAAAACAGAAAATCTGGAAAAGCAACATCACCCAAACAGAATGATACCCAACATGCATAGGTTCTGTCAAGGAAAGAGTTGCCAAACACACCAAAGTAAAGCATGCGCATAACGGTAATTTTACTTCAGATTTTCAGCTCTGCAGACAAAGTGCGCACCTTGTGCTTTTTCTACCAAACCAACCCTTTACATTTGGAATATCCCCCATAAACCAAGTACACATGTTAAGCTTTCTAAGCATACCCAGCTTGTTGTAGTGGGCTCATCTTTCTGGAAGTAATATCTCGAAGAATTCTTAGGTTGCACAGGGTTTCACAAAAAAATGTATAAAAAAGCAGAATAAAAAACACCTTTTCCTAAAATATCAATATGCAAATAAGAAAAAACAAGCTAAATCTGAAAGCGCAAGGTCCCCCGAGCAGAACAATACCCAACATGCATAGGTACCTGTAACCTTTTGACTGCCAGTCTACTTGAGATTTTGTCACCCTCTCCTGACAGAATATTTTTCACCATTTTGCGTGATGTTTAACTGTGATTTTTGCAGGAATTTCCAAGAAAATTGCATATTTTCTTTTTGTGGCAGAGTTTAGGCATTAACATGAAATGTCTTGTTTGTATTTTTTCTACTTTTTAAAATATTTTTAAATAAATAAATTTAAAAAAATAAAAAAATATATATTTTTTAAATTGTCTCCTTTATTTTAAACAAAAACATTTATTTTATTAAAGAAAACCATATTGCATGTGAAAGCCCCATTTCTCCCGATTACAATGATACCACATATGTATCGGTAGCCCCCCGTTCCTGTCCAAGTGATCCCCTAAACTGAAAAGAGCACTTTATAACATTTACAAATAAAATACAACTACTATCCACATAATAAAGGGTTAAATACAAAAAAATTGGTGTGGGGTCCCCCTTCACAGGGGGGGGGGGGGACACCATTTCTTGGGGGAATTTTAAGGTTTTTTTTGGGAGGCAGGTAATGGGGGGTCTCGGGGTTAATGGCAAGTCACCCACTAGCCGCAGGTGACTTGCCAGACCCAGAGCCTTGTGAACTGGTATAAGGGGTCTCATAGATCCCTTACCAGTTCACAAAGGGTTAAAGGTAAAAAAAAAAAAAAGACACACTTTAAAAATAACTTTATTAAAAAAATATATTTTTTTAATTATTTTTTTTAATACTTACCTCCCATCCATCCCTGTGTCCCACGCTGATCACTTAGGCTTCTGCTCTCCTGCTGCTGGAAGCCTTTTATACCTACTGGGTTACAGGTAACAAAGGGTTAATTTAAAAAAAAAAAATGACATAGGGGGGACCCCATTTTATTTTTTGGATTTTTAAGGGTTAAAACCCTTAAAAATCCCCCCAAAAAATGGCGTGAGGTCCCCCCTACCCAGCATAACCAGCCTGTGACCAGCTATGGGGGCTTGTAGAACAGGGCGCAGGGGCCAGCTTTAGTGGCCCCTGGCCCTGCCGGCTACAAGCCGTCATAGCCTAGGGCCCTGCCGGCTACAAGCCGTCATAGCCTAGGGCCACGGCTCTTCTTCCCCCCCCCCCTGGGCTTTGGGGAGGCAGGTAATTTGGGGGGCCAGGGGTTAATGGCAAGTCACCCGCTGGCCGCAGGTGACTTGCCAGACCCCCGAGCCCTGTGAACTGGTATAGGGGTCACATGGACCCCTTACCAGTTCACAAAGGGTTAAAAGTAAAAAAAAACACACACACACTTTTTACAAAATAACCTTATTAAAAAAAAAAACATTTTTTACTTTACTCACCTCCGATCTTCATTTCCTTTGTCCCGCGGCGATCTGATGTCAGTGACAGCTGGGCAGAGGAGGGGGGAGGCAGGCGATCGGACGATCGCCTACCTCCCTCCTCGCTGAAATTCGGAGCGAATTCCGGTTCGTCCGAACCGGTTCGCTCATCCCTAATTGCCACCAACATTTTCTCTCTTTTCTAGACTTTTTGTATTATTATTTTTTTTCAACTTTCAGTCTCTAGCTTCTTGCCAGTATCAGTCTTTCTCTCTTTTATGTGATTCTGCCATCTTTCTTTGTCCTTATCCTCAGATTTTCATCATTTTTTACATTACCTGCATATTATTTGTATTTACACGCGGTTCCTTCCTTCTCTTTTTCACACTTGCTCCTCCTCATTTTCTTTTAGACCTTCCTTGCATTTCCATTTTGCACCTACCCTCTATCTCCTCCTTGCTCACAATGTTTCCATCTTTTTTGCGCTGCCTGAATTTTCACTTTTTTTCTCCTTTTTGTTCTATTCTCTGCTTTTCCTCAATCTCTCATTCATGCCCTTTCAATCACCTTAGATTTATTTTCCCTTCATTATTCCCCTGCCACTTTCTTTTCATCTGTCTCTCTCATTATCTGAGTGTGTGTTTTGGGGGACTCATCCTAAAATTTCACATAGGGCACATTACACACACAGAGGTTCTTTACATTTTAAGAACATAACCTTCTATATATTGAATAAAATATGTTAAAGAGAGAATCTAACTGCAGCCCCAGATTTTACCTTTCCAGAATACCGTACATGAGCATGAAATTGTCTTTAAACACGCATCTGTTATAACTCCTGCATGTTAAGTTTCATCCTGCTATAAACAAATCCGTTAATCTTCGCATAATACATCAGCATGCCAGCTCCACCCTGGCCCCTCAAACAAACCCTCATAAAAAAGGTCTGTAAGCTCACATACATATCATATTTTCGATTTTATTGTATTAATGCATGTTACCACACTGAGTCATGCTACATAGTAATTATTCCCTATAACTGGAACTGTGTATCCCATTGACTGCTGTGAATCCAATGAGCCAATTAATTAGTGGTATGAAGACCTTTTATATTATAGAGATGGCAGGGCACACTTATACTAATGATACAGCTAGCACAAAGCCCCATCTCGGTGCCCACAATCTAATACTGTGCACAATGGCCAAGACGCCTCTCGTTTTAATGTTTCATCACACTCCATTTAAAGTCATTACTGCGTCAATAATACAGGGTGCTGTTGCCTCATATCATTAAAAATCACATATGTGATCATTGCGGTAGTTTTAGAAAATTATAAAAATAAATTATAATTAAGTTGAAAAAAAAAATTACTAATCTGAATTACCTCTGAATTGGCCTGTAATTGCTATAGCATTAAGTTTATATCTTCATTATAAACATACATATAATATACAATCATACTCTCCTCCTCTATAGGTATATGATTTAAAATAAGTTTTATTGTGCATTATTGCTTGTCATGAAGCCAATGGGAAAAGTTCTAAATAGGTCCCACATGCTGTCAAAATAACAATCAATTTCCACATACAGTAAAAGATTTTGGATGATACTGTATGTAAAGGTTGACCTGTCAAATACAATGGGGTTGATTCAGAGCCTAGTGAGAAAACTCAGTTCTTTTTCAGGAGAGAAAACTGCCATTCAGTTTTTTGTCTACCGGTTGTAAATTTTCACCTGGCTCTGAATCTGCCCCAAGGCAATGAAAGTGAGGGCAGTTTTTTCACCAGGCTATAAATTGACCCCATTTGATTACTACTGCGGTCCTATTTTAATATGGCTATTTTCTTAACTGTTATACTAATTAGTTGGCTTCATTGCTTACAGAGAAAAAGTAGATCTCAGAACCTACATACCCCCAGGACTTTAAATAAAAATGAGACACCAATGAGTATTTTATTTTTGAAAATCTGCATTTAAGCTTTGATTGGACTGCATACTTACTTACATACATACTACTATATGCTAATCAACAACATTAGAAAACAGAATGGAAATAAAAAATTCTATTTTTTGCCATGCAGGTTAGTGGCAAAACAAGAAAATCACTAGGGATGAGCGAATCGATCCGGACGAACCCGGATTCGATCCGAATTTCAGGAAAAATTCGATTCGGATCGAATCTGAATTTCCCCGCGATTCGATCACTCGAAGTTTTCCTTTAACATCCATTCATTTACATTTACAGGCATTCTAAGATGGCGGACGGGACATGTCTGGACATCTATCCCGCGCCAGTGCAAGCTGGGGCAGTCACATGCAGCCTATCAGCAGCCAGCAAGCCCGGTGACGTCACACAGCGGTATTTAACGGCGGCCATCTTGCTTTTCCTCATTTCTCTATTGCATTCGTGACAGACAGAACGCCAGGGAAAGGTAGGAAAAACGGAGGCTGTCACAGGGAGATTTTTTTTTTTTTTCATCCAGCCTGAGTGTTCCTAGCTGGCTGACAGGCTTTGTTAGCGTTTTCAGGCTGCTTATAGTAACTAACTGTGCATATATACTGAACTGATCTTAAGTCTGCTGTGAGGCATCCCATTCTGTGACTACAGCAGCCTCTGTTTAAGACCATATAAGCATTTGCTCTTATCATATTTGAAATTAGCCTGATAAAGACACTTTTGCTGGGCAAAGCACTACTGGACCCTGCCAGGTCCATTCCTGCCCAGGGCATCCCATTCTGTGACTAAAGCAGCCTCTGTTTAAGACCATATAAGCATTTGCTCTTATCATATTTGAAATTAGCCTGATAAAGACACTTTTGCTGGGCAAAGCACTACTGGACCCTGCCAGGTCCATTCCTGCCCAGGGCATCCCATTCTGTGACTAAAGCAGCCTCTGTTTAAGACCATATAAGCATTTGCTCTTATCATATTTGAAATTAGGCCTGATAAAGACACTTTTGCTGGGCAAAGCACTACTGGACCCTGCCAGGTCGATTCCTGTTGGGGCATCCCATTCTGTGACTACAGCAGCCTCTGTTTAAGACCATATAAGCATTTGCTCTTATCATATTTGAAATTAGCCTGATAAAGACACTTTTGCTGGGCAAAGCACTACTGGACCCTGCCAGGTCCATTCCTGCCCAGGGCATCCCATTCTGTGACTAAAGCAGCCTCTGTTTAAGACCATATAAGCATTTGCTCTTATCATATTTGAAATTAGGCCTGATAAAGACACTTTTGCTGGGCAAAGCACTACTGGACCCTGCCAGGTCGATTCCTGTTGGGGCATCCCATTCTGTGACTACAGCAGCCTCTGTTTAAGACCATATAAGCATTTGCTCTTATCATATTTGAAATTAGCCTGATAAAGACACTTTTGCTGGGCAAAGCACTACTGGACCCTGCCAGGTCCATTCCTGCCCAGGGCATCCCATTCTGTGACTAAAGCAGCCTCTGTTTAAGACCATATAAGCATTTGCTCTTATCATATTTGAAATTAGCCTGATAAAGACACTTTTGCTGGGCAAAGCACTACTGGACCCTGCCAGGTCCATTCCTACCCAGGGCATCCCATTCTGTGACTAAAGCAGCCTCTGTTTAAGACCATATAAGCATTTGCTCTTATCATATTTGAAATTAGCCTGATAAAGACACTTTTGCTGGGCAAAGCACTACTGGACCCTGCCAGGTCCATTCCTGCCCAGGGCATCCCATTCTGTGACTAAAGCAGCCTCTGTTTAAGACCATATAAGCATTTGCTCTTATCATATTTGAAATTAGCCTGATAAAGACACTTTTGCTGGGCAAAGCACTACTGGACCCTGCCAGGTCGATTCCTGTTGGGGCATCCCATTCTGTGACTACAGCAGCCTTTGTTTAAGACCATATAAGCATTTGCTCTTATCATATTTGAAATTAGCCTGATAAAGACACTTTTGCTGGGCAAAGCACCAGTGGCGTTGCTAGGGCTGGTGTCACCCGGGGCGGTAGGAAATGGTGTCACCCCCCCCCCCCCCCGGAAATGGTGTCACCCCCCCCCCCCCCCCCCAAAGAACCTCACTAGCACACATACATCGGCCTGCACGCTCCCTTTATGTCCATTAAAAACACCCATCTCCCGCCAGGTAACGCGCCCACCATGCAACACCACCACACACGCCACTGAGCAGTTACAGCTATAAATCCCCGAATAAACAGGAACAGCGTGCGCTCACCCCAGCAACACCACACACGCCCTCACCTGTTTCTGGCGACGAATACCGCGCGCGCTCTCAGCAACAGCGAACAAAAGCTCCCACCTCGTCCACGTGACCTGCTGTGCGCGCACACCATTGGTCCACAGATTCTGGACAGGCACCAGCAGCCGCTCCGCCTCCTGCCAAATGGCGCTCGAGCGCTGTGGGAGAGATGCGTAGGTGTCGCCGTGAGGGCATAGCATCCCCACAACTGACTGCTCTGTGCCACAGGCTGGCAATAATTGAGGTGACATAATGCTATAGTGCGGTGTCACCCTCTAGGTCTGGTGTCACCCGGGGCGGTCCGCCCCCCCCGCCCCCGGGTCGCTACGCCACTGCAAAGCACTACTGGACCCTGCCAGGTCCATTCCTGCCCAGGGCATCCCATTCTGTGACTAAAGCAGCCTCTGTTTAAGACCATATAAGCATTTGCTCTTATCATATTTGAAATTAGCCTGATAAAGACACTTTTGCTGGGCAAAGCACTACTGGACCCTGCCAGGTCCATTCCTGCCCAGGGCATCCCATTCTGTGACTAAAGCAGCCTCTGTTTAAGACCATATAAGCATTTGCTCTTATCATATTTGAAATTAGCCTGATAAAGACACTTTTGCTGGGCAAAGCACTACTGGACCCTGCCAGGTCCATTCCTGCCCAGGGCATCCCATTCTGTGACTAAAGCAGCCTCTGTTTAAGACCATATAAGCATTTGCTCTTATCATATTTGAAATTAGCCTGATAAAGACACTTTTGCTGGGCAAAGCACTACTGGACCCTGCCAGGTCCATTCCTGCCCAGGGCATCCCATTCTGTGACTAAAGCAGCCTCTGTTTAAGACCATATAAGCATTTGCTCTTATCATATTTGAAATTAGCCTGATAAAGACACTTTTGCTGGGCAAAGCACTACTGGACCCTGCCAGGTCGATTCCTGTTGGGGCATCCCATTCTGTGACTACAGCAGCCTCTGTTTAAGACCATATAAGCATTTGCTCTTATCATATTTGAAATTAGCCTGATAAAGACACTTTTGCTGGGCAAAGCACTACTGGACCCTGCCAGGTCCATTCCTGCCCAGGGCATCCCATTCTGTGACTAAAGCAGCCTCTGTTTAAGACCATATAAGCATTTGCTCTTATCATATTTGAAATTAGCCTGATAAAGACACTTTTGCTGGGCAAAGCACTACTGGACCCTGCCAGGTCCATTCCTGCCCAGGGCATCCCATTCTGTGACTAAAGCAGCCTCTGTTTAAGACCATATAAGCATTTGCTCTTATCATATTTGAAATTAGCCTGATAAAGACACTTTTGCTGGGCAAAGCACTACTGGACCCTGCCAGGTCCATTCCTGCCCAGGGCATCCCATTCTGTGACTAAAGCAGCCTCTGTTTAAGACCATATAAGCATTTGCTCTTATCATATTTGAAATTAGCCTGATAAAGACACTTTTGCTGGGCAAAGCACTACTGGACCCTGCCAGGTCGATTCCTGTTGGGGCATCCCATTCTGTGACTACAGCAGCCTCTGTTTAAGACCATATAAGCATTTGCTCTTATCATATTTGAAATTAGCCTGATAAAGACACTTTTGCTGGGCAAAGCACTACTGGACCCTGCCAGGTCCATTCCTGCCCAGGGCATCCCATTCTGTGACTAAAGCAGCCTCTGTTTAAGACCATATAAGCATTTGCTCTTATCATATTTGAAATTAGCCTGATAAAGACACTTTTGCTGGGCAAAGCACTACTGGACCCTGCCAGGTCCATTCCTGCCCAGGGCATCCCATTCTGTGACTAAAGCAGCCTCTGTTTAAGACCATATAAGCATTTGCTCTTATCATATTTGAAATTAGGCCTGATAAAGACACTTTTGCTGGGCAAAGCACTACTGGACCCTGCCAGGTCGATTCCTGTTGGGGCATCCCATTCTGTGACTACAGCAGCCTCTGTTTAAGACCATATAAGCATTTGCTCTTATCATATTTGAAATTAGCCTGATAAAGACACTTTTGCTGGGCAAAGCACTACTGGACCCTGCCAGGTCCATTCCTGCCCAGGGCATCCCATTCTGTGACTAAAGCAGCCTCTGTTTAAGACCATATAAGCATTTGCTCTTATCATATTTGAAATTAGCCTGATAAAGACACTTTTGCTGGGCAAAGCACTACTGGACCCTGCCAGGTCCATTCCTGCCCAGGGCATCCCATTCTGTGACTAAAGCAGCCTCTGTTTAAGACCATATAAGCATTTGCTCTTATCATATTTGAAATTAGCCTGATAAAGACACTTTTGCTGGGCAAAGCACTACTGGACCCTGCCAGGTCCATTCCTGCCCAGGGCATCCCATTCTGTGACTAAAGCAGCCTCTGTTTAAGACCATATAAGCATTTGCTCTTATCATATTTGAAATTAGCCTGATAAAGACACTTTTGCTGGGCAAAGCACTACTGGACCCTGCCAGGTCGATTCCTGTTGGGGCATCCCATTCTGTGACTACAGCAGCCTCTGTTTAAGACCATATAAGCATTTGCTCTTATCATATTTGAAATTAGCCTGATAAAGACACTTTTGCTGGGCAAAGCACTACTGGACCCTGCCAGGTCGATTCCTGTTGGGGCATCCCATTCTGTGACTACAGCAGCCTCTGTTTAAGACCATATAAGCATTTGCTCTTATCATATTTGAAATTAGCCTGATAAAGACACTTTTGCTGGGCAAAGCACTACTGGACCCTGCCAGGTCCATTCCTGCCCAGGGCATCCCATTCTGTGACTAAAGCAGCCTCTGTTTAAGACCATATAAGCATTTGCTCTTATCATATTTGAAATTAGCCTGATAAAGACACTTTTGCTGGGCAAAGCACTACTGGACCCTGCCAGGTCCATTCCTGCCCAGGGCATCCCATTCTGTGACTAAAGCAGCCTCTGTTTAAGACCATATAAGCATTTGCTCTTATCATATTTGAAATTAGCCTGATAAAGACACTTTTGCTGGGCAAAGCACTACTGGACCCTGCCAGGTCGATTCCTGTTGGGGCATCCCATTCTGTGACTACAGCAGCCTCTGTTTAAGACCATATAAGCATTTGCTCTTATCATATTTGAAATTAGCCTGATAAAGATACTTTTGCTGGGCAAAGCACTACTGGACCCTGCCAGGTCCATTCCTGCCCAGGGCATCCCATTCTGTGACTAAAGCAGCCTCTGTTTAAGACCATATAAGCATTTGCTCTTATCATATTTGAAATTAGCCTGATAAAGACACTTTTGCTGGGCAAAGCACTACTGGACCCTGCCAGGTCCATTCCTGCCCAGGGCATCCCATTCTGTGACTAAAGCAGCCTCTGTTTAAGACCATATAAGCATTTGCTCTTATCATATTTGAAATTAGCCTGATAAAGACACTTTTGCTGGGCAAAGCACTACTGGACCCTGCCAGGTCCATTCCTGCCCAGGGCATCCCATTCTGTGACTAAAGCAGCCTCTGTTTAAGACCATATAAGCATTTGCTCTTATCATATTTGAAATTAGCCTGATAAAGACACTTTTGCTGGGCAAAGCACTACTGGACCCTGCCAGGTCGATTCCTGTTGGGGCATCCCATTCTGTGACTACAGCAGCCTCTGTTTAAGACCATATAAGCATTTGCTCTTATCATATTTGAAATTAGCCTGATAAAGACACTTTTGCTGGGCAAAGCACTACTGGACCCTGCCAGGTCCATTCCTGCCCAGGGCATCCCATTCTGTGACTAAAGCAGCCTCTGTTTAAGACCATATAAGCATTTGCTCTTATCATATTTGAAATTAGGCCTGATAAAGACACTTTTGCTGGGCAAAGCACTACTGGACCCTGCCAGGTCGATTCCTGTTGGGGCATCCCATTCTGTGACTACAGCAGCCTCTGTTTAAGACCATATAAGCATTTGCTCTTATCATATTTGAAATTAGCCTGATAAAGACACTTTTGCTGGGCAAAGCACTACTGGACCCTGCCAGGTCGATTCCTGCCCAGGGCATCCCATTCTGTGACTAAAGCAGCCTCTGTTTAAGACCATATAAGCATTTGCTCTTATCATATTTGAAATTAGGCCTGATAAAGACACTTTTGCTGGGCAAAGCACTACTGGACCCTGCCAGGTCGATTCCTGTTGGGGCATCCCATTCTGTGACTACAGCAGCCTCTGTTTAAGACCATATAAGCATTTGCTCTTATCATATTTGAAATTAGCCTGATAAAGACACTTTTGCTGGGCAAAGCACTACTGGACCCTGCCAGGTCCATTCCTGCCCAGGGCATCCCATTCTGTGACTAAAGCAGCCTCTGTTTAAGACCATATAAGCATTTGCTCTTATCATATTTGAAATTAGCCTGATAAAGACACTTTTGCTGGGCAAAGCACTACTGGACCCTGCCAGGTCCATTCCTGCCCAGGGCATCCCATTCTGTGACTAAAGCAGCCTCTGTTTAAGACCATATAAGCATTTGCTCTTATCATATTTGAAATTAGGCCTGATAAAGACACTTTTGCTGGGCAAAGCACTACTGGACCCTGCCAGGTCCATTCCTGTTGGGGCATCCCATTCTGTGACTACAGCAGCCTCTGTTTAAGACCATATAAGCATTTGCTCTTATCATATTTGAAATTAGCCTGATAAAGACACTTTTGCTGGGCAAAGCACTACTGGACCCTGCCAGGTCGATTCCTGTTGGGGCATCCCATTCTGTGACTACAGCAGCCTCTGTTTAAGACCATATAAGCATTTGCTCTTATCATATTTGAAATTAGCCTGATAAAGACACTTTTGCTGGGCAAAGCACTACTGGACCCTGCCAGGTCCATTCCTGCCCAGGGCATCCCATTCTGTGACTAAAGCAGCCTCTGTTTAAGACCATATAAGCATTTGCTCTTATCATATTTGAAATTAGGCCTGATAAAGACACTTTTGCTGGGCAAAGCACTACTGGACCCTGCCAGGTCGATTCCTGTTGGGGCATCCCATTCTGTGACTACAGCAGCCTCTGTTTAAGACCATATAAGCATTTGCTCTTATCATATTTGAAATTAGCCTGATAAAGACACTTTTGCTGGGCAAAGCACTACTGGACCCTGCCAGGTCCATTCCTGCCCAGGGCATCCCATTCTGTGACTAAAGCAGCCTCTGTTTAAGACCATATAAGCATTTGCTCTTATCATATTTGAAATTAGCCTGATAAAGACACTTTTGCTGGGCAAAGCACTACTGGACCCTGCCAGGTCCATTCCTACCCAGGGCATCCCATTCTGTGACTAAAGCAGCCTCTGTTTAAGACCATATAAGCATTTGCTCTTATCATATTTGAAATTAGCCTGATAAAGACACTTTTGCTGGGCAAAGCACTACTGGACCCTGCCAGGTCCATTCCTGCCCAGGGCATCCCATTCTGTGACTAAAGCAGCCTCTGTTTAAGACCATATAAGCATTTGCTCTTATCATATTTGAAATTAGCCTGATAAAGACACTTTTGCTGGGCAAAGCACTACTGGACCCTGCCAGGTCGATTCCTGTTGGGGCATCCCATTCTGTGACTACAGCAGCCTCTGTTTAAGACCATATAAGCATTTGCTCTTATCATATTTGAAATTAGCCTGATAAAGACACTTTTGCTGGGCAAAGCACTACTGGACCCTGCCAGGTCCATTCCTGCCCAGGGCATCCCATTCTGTGACTAAAGCAGCCTCTGTTTAAGACCATATAAGCATTTGCTCTTATCATATTTGAAATTAGGCCTGATAAAGACACTTTTGCTGGGCAAAGCACTACTGGACCCTGCCAGGTCGATTCCTGTTGGGGCATCCCATTCTGTGACTACAGCAGCCTCTGTTTAAGACCATATAAGCATTTGCTCTTATCATATTTGAAATTAGCCTGATAAAGACACTTTTGCTGGGCAAAGCACTACTGGACCCTGCCAGGTCCATTCCTGCCCAGGGCATCCCATTCTGTGACTAAAGCAGCCTCTGTTTAAGACCATATAAGCATTTGCTCTTATCATATTTGAAATTAGCCTGATAAAGACACTTTTGCTGGGCAAAGCACTACTGGACCCTGCCAGGTCCATTCCTGCCCAGGGCATCCCATTCTGTGACTAAAGCAGCCTCTGTTTAAGACCATATAAGCATTTGCTCTTATCATATTTGAAATTAGCCTGATAAAGACACTTTTGCTGGGCAAAGCACTACTGGACCCTGCCAGGTCCATTCCTGCCCAGGGCATCCCATTCTGTGACTAAAGCAGCCTCTGTTTAAGACCATATAAGCATTTGCTCTTATCATATTTGAAATTAGCCTGATAAAGACACTTTTGCTGGGCAAAGCACTACTGGACCCTGCCAGGTCCATTCCTGCCCAGGGCATCCCATTCTGTGACTAAAGCAGCCTCTGTTTAAGACCATATAAGCATTTGCTCTTATCATATTTGAAATTAGCCTGATAAAGACACTTTTGCTGGGCAAAGCACTACTGGACCCTGCCAGGTCCATTCCTGCCCAGGGCATCCCATTCTGTGACTAAAGCAGCCTCTGTTTAAGACCATATAAGCATTTGCTCTTATCATATTTGAAATTAGCCTGATAAAGACACTTTTGCTGGGCAAAGCACTACTGGACCCTGCCAGGTCCATTCCTGCCCAGGGCATCCCATTCTGTGACTAAAGCAGCCTCTGTTTAAGACCATATAAGCATTTGCTCTTATCATATTTGAAATTAGCCTGATAAAGACACTTTTGCTGGGCAAAGCACTACTGGACCCTGCCAGGTCGATTCCTGTTGGGGCATCCCATTCTGTGACTACAGCAGCCTCTGTTTAAGACCATATAAGCATTTGCTCTTATCATATTTGAAATTAGCCTGATAAAGACACTTTTGCTGGGCAAAGCACTACTGGACCCTGCCAGGTCCATTCCTGCCCAGGGCATCCCATTCTGTGACTAAAGCAGCCTCTGTTTAAGACCATATAAGCATTTGCTCTTATCATATTTGAAATTAGGCCTGATAAAGACACTTTTGCTGGGCAAAGCACTACTGGACCCTGCCAGGTGCACTCCTATTTGGGGCATCCCATTCTGTGACTACAGCAGCCTCTGTTTAAGACCATATAAGCATTTGCTCTTATCATATTTGAAATTAGGCCTGATAAAGACACTTTTGCTGGGCATAGCACAACTTGTCCCTGCCAGGTGTACTTACTGCTGGTTTTTAGGGCATCCCATTCTGTGACTACACCAGCCTCTATTTAAGAACCTAACCATTTGCACCTATTCTAATTGAAATTAGGCATGATAAAGACACTTTTGCTGTGCATAGTCTTACTGCTGCCTGCCAGGTGCTCTCTGGTTTTTGGGACATCCCATTCTGTAACATACCATTAGCCTCTGCATTTACTGTAAGCTGCACAGTTATTTAAAGAAATTTGGCCTGTATGAGCCTGCTAACACACTGCTGCTGTGTGCATATATACTGATCTCAAGTCAGCTTTGGGGCATCCCATTCTGTAACATACCATTAGCCTCTGCATTTACTGTAAGCTGCACATTTATTTAAAGAAATTTGGCCTGTATGAGCCTGCTAACACACTGCTGCTGTGTGCATATATACTGATCTCAAGTCTGCTTGGGGCATCCCATTCTGTAACATACCATTAGCCTCTGCATTAACTGTAAGCTGCACAGTTATTTAAAGAAATTTGGCCTGTATGAGCCTGCTAACACACTGCTGCTGTGTGCATATATACTGATCTCAAGTCTGCTTGGGGCATCCCATTCTGTAACATACCATTAGCCTCTGCATTAACTGTAAGCTGCACAGTTATTTAAAGAAATTTGGCCTGTATGAGCCTGCTAACACACTGCTGCTGTGTGCATATATACTGATCTCAAGTCAGCTTTGGGGCATCCCATTCTGTAACATACCATTAGCCTCTGCATTTACTGTAAGCTGCACATTTATTTAAAGAAATTTGGCCTGTATGAGCCTGCTAACACACTGCTGCTGTGTGCATATATACTGATCTCAAGTCTGCTTGGGGCATCCCATTCTGTAACATACCATTAGCCTCTGCATTAACTGTAAGCTGCACAGTTATTTAAAGAAATTTGGCCTGTATGAGCCTGCTAACACACTGCTGCTGTGTGCATATATACTGATCTCAAGTCTGCTTGGGGCATCCCATTCTGTAACATACCATTAGCCTCTGCATTAACTGTAAGCTGCACAGTTATTTAAAGAAATTTGGCCTGTATGAGCCTGCTAACACACTGCTGCTGTGTGCATATATACTGATCTCAAGTCAGCTTTGGGGCATCCCATTCTGTAACATACCATTAGCCTCTGCATTTACTGTAAGCTGCACATTTATTTAAAGAAATTTGGCCTGTATGAGCCTGCTAACACACTGCTGCTGTGTGCATATATACTGATCTCAAGTCTGCTTGGGGCATCCCATTCTGTAACATACCATTAGCCTCTGCATTAACTGTAAGCTGCACAGTTATTTAAAGAAATTTGGCCTGTATGAGCCTGCTAACACACTGCTGCTGTGTGCATATATACTGATCTCAAGTCTGCTTGGGGCATCCCATTCTGTAACATACCATTAGCCTCTGCATTAACTGTAAGCTGCACAGTTATTTAAAGAAATTTGGCCTGTATGAGCCTGCTAACACACTGCTGCTGTGTGCATATATACTGATCTCAAGTCAGCTTTGGGGCATCCCATTCTGTAACATACCATTAGCCTCTGCATTTACTGTAAGCTGCACATTTATTTAAAGAAATTTGGCCTGTATGAGCCTGCTAACACACTGCTGCTGTGTGCATATATACTGATCTCAAGTCTGCTTGGGGCATCCCATTCTGTAACATACCATTAGCCTCTGCATTAACTGTAAGCTGCACAGTTATTTAAAGAAATTTGGCCTGTATGAGCCTGCTAACACACTGCTGCTGTGTGCATATATACTGATCTCAAGTCTGCTTGGGGCATCCCATTCTGTAACATACCATTAGCCTCTGCATTAACTGTAAGCTGCACAGTTATTTAAAGAAATTTGGCCTGTATGAGCCTGCTAACACACTGCTGCTGTGTGCATATATACTGATCTCAAGTCAGCTTTGGGGCATCCCATTCTGTAACATACCATTAGCCTCTGCATTTACTGTAAGCTGCACATTTATTTAAAGAAATTTGGCCTGTATGAGCCTGCTAACACACTGCTGCTGTGTGCATATATACTGATCTCAAGTCTGCTTGGGGCATCCCATTCTGCAACATACCATTAGCCTCTGCATTTACTGTAAGCTGCACATTTATTTAAAGAAATTTGGCCTGTATGAGCCTGCTAACACACTGCTGCTGTGTGCATATATACTGATCTCAAGTCTGCTTGGGGCATCCCATTCTGTAACATACCATTAGCCTCTGCATTAACTGTAAGCTGCACAGTTATTTAAAGAAATTTGGCCTGTATGAGCCTGCTAACACACTGCTGCTGTGTGCATATATAGTGATCTCAAGTCTGCTTGGGGCATCCCATTCTGTAACATACCATTAGCCTCTGCATTAACTGTAAGCTGCACAGTTATTTAAAGAAATTTGGCCTGTATGAGCCTGCTAACACACTGCTGCTGTGTGCATATATACTGATCTCAAGTCAGCTTTGGGGCATCCCATTCTGTAACATACCATTAGCCTCTGCATTTACTGTAAGCTGCACATTTATTTAAAGAAATTTGGCCTGTATGAGCCTGCTAACACACTGCTGCTGTGTGCATATATACTGATCTCAAGTCTGCTTGGGGCATCCCATTCTGTAACATACCATTAGCCTCTGCATTAACTGTAAGCTGCACAGTTATTTAAAGAAATTTGGCCTGTATGAGCCTGCTAACACACTGCTGCTGTGTGCATATATACTGATCTCAAGTCTGCTTGGGGCATCCCATTCTGTAACATACCATTAGCCTCTGCATTAACTGTAAGCTGCACAGTTATTTAAAGAAATTTGGCCTGTATGAGCCTGCTAACACACTGCTGCTGTGTGCATATATACTGATCTCAAGTCAGCTTTGGGGCATCCCATTCTGTAACATACCATTAGCCTCTGCATTTACTGTAAGCTGCACATTTATTTAAAGAAATTTGGCCTGTATGAGCCTGCTAACACACTGCTGCTGTGTGCATATATACTGATCTCAAGTCTGCTTGGGGCATCCCATTCTGTAACATACCATTAGCCTCTGCATTTACTGTAAGCTGCACATTTATTTAAAGAAATTTGGCCTGTATGAGCCTGCTAACACACTGCTGCTGTGTGCATATATACTGATCTCAAGTCTGCTTGGGGCATCCCATTCTGTAACATACCATTAGCCTCTGCATTAACTGTAAGCTGCACAGTTATTTAAAGAAATTTGGCCTGTATGAGCCTGCTAACACACTGCTGCTGTGTGCATATATACTGATCTCAAGTCAGCTTTGGGGCATCCCATTCTGTAACATACCATTAGCCTCTGCATTTACTGTAAGCTGCACATTTATTTAAAGAAATTTGGCCTGTATGAGCCTGCTAACACACTGCTGCTGTGTGCATATATACTGATCTCAAGTCTGCTTGGGGCATCCCATTCTGCAACATACCATTAGCCTCTGCATTTACTGTAAGCTGCACATTTATTTAAAGAAATTTGGCCTGTATGAGCCTGCTAACACACTGCTGCTGTGTGCATATATACTGATCTCAAGTCTGCTTGGGGCATCCCATTCTGTAACATACCATTAGCCTCTGCATTAACTGTAAGCTGCACAGTTATTTAAAGAAATTTGGCCTGTATGAGCCTGCTAACACACTGCTGCTGTGTGCATATATACTGATCTCAAGTCTGCTTGGGGCATCCCATTCTGTAACATACCATTAGCCTCTGCATTAACTGTAAGCTGCACAGTTATTTAAAGAAATTTGGCCTGTATGAGCCTGCTAACACACTGCTGCTGTGTGCATATATACTGATCTCAAGTCAGCTTTGGGGCATCCCATTCTGTAACATACCATTAGCCTCTGCATTTACTGTAAGCTGCACATTTATTTAAAGAAATTTGGCCTGTATGAGCCTGCTAACACACTGCTGCTGTGTGCATATATACTGATCTCAAGTCTGCTTGGGGCATCCCATTCTGTAACATACCATTAGCCTCTGCATTAACTGTAAGCTGCACAGTTATTTAAAGAAATTTGGCCTGTATGAGCCTGCTAACACACTGCTGCTGTGTGCATATATACTGATCTCAAGTCTGCTTGGGGCATCCCATTCTGTAACATACCATTAGCCTCTGCATTAACTGTAAGCTGCACAGTTATTTAAAGAAATTTGGCCTGTATGAGCCTGCTAACACACTGCTGCTGTGTGCATATATACTGATCTCAAGTCAGCTTTGGGGCATCCCATTCTGTAACATACCATTAGCCTCTGCATTTACTGTAAGCTGCACATTTATTTAAAGAAATTTGGCCTGTATGAGCCTGCTAACACACTGCTGCTGTGTGCATATATACTGATCTCAAGTCTGCTTGGGGCATCCCATTCTGTAACATACCATTAGCCTCTGCATTTACTGTAAGCTGCACATTTATTTAAAGAAATTTGGCCTGTATGAGCCTGCTAACACACTGCTGCTGTGTGCATATATACTGATCTCAAGTCTGCTTGGGGCATCCCATTCTGTAACATAACATAACCTACCTACCATACTAAGCAGCTCTCTTATTTAAACTAAGCAGGCCTCTTGGAGGCTGAGTGTCCACTTTTGGGTGTGCATTTATATTCGGTTTCATATACAGTGGGGTATCCCAATTTGTAAGATAACCTACCCCAACCATGTAAACTAAATAGGCCTGTTGCAGCCTGAGTTTCTCTGCTTGCGTATGGCCTGCATTACAATCTGTCTCTTTCAATGACACTGCTGCCTGGGGTATCCCAATTTGTAAGATAACCTACCCCAACCATGTAAACTAAAGGTTACGTCCTTCCAGAAGGAAAACTTATGCCGAACACTATTTTTGTTAGGGGCATTGACCTTTGGATTGATCGGCATGAAATTAATTTTTTTTTTTCAAAGTATGGCGCTGTGAAGAAGGTCAAAATGATGTCTCATACTTGGATTATTGTTACTTTTTGTTCAGCTTGAAATATAACAGGCCACACGGGCATCCCAAGGCACATGCTATTTTAAACCTATCTGTTATACAACATAAGCGTTGATCAGGCTACTTCAGTTTGCACTTGTTTTTGACTGATTTTAATAAACCAGGCCGCAGGGCACCCCAAAGCTGCACCTTGCACCCTATCTGGTATACAACATAAGCGTTGATCAGCATCAGCTTCATTAAGCTACTTCAGTTTGCACTTCCTTTTTGACTGCTTTCATTTAACCAGGCCGCAGGGCACCCCAAAGCTGCACCTTGCACCCTACCTGTTTATACTAAATAAGCATCTACAGCCTCAGCTTTATTAAGTTATTGCATTTTGAATTGGTTTTGGTCTGCTTTAAATACACCAGGCCGCAGGGCATCCCAAACCTGCATGTTGCACCCCATCTGTTATACTAAATAAGCGTTGATCAGCATCAGCTTTATTAAGCTATTGCATTTTGCATTGGTTTTTGTACTGCTGCCAAAACACTAGCCCATATGGGCATCCCAAACCAGCACATGTCACCCTATCTGTTATACTAAATAAGCTTCTACAGGCCCTTTTTTTATTTATTTATTTTTATTTATATAGAGCTGCAATAGCTTATATTGTGAGGTTAATTTGCCATTTTGCAGCATAATATAGAGCAGCCCCTGTGTAAATCTGAGGGGCAATAGCTTATATAGTGAGGTAAATTTGCCATTTTGCTTCGTTATATAGAGCAGCCCAGTTGCCATCTAAATCAACTACTGTCCGGCCAGTACAGCTTTTCCAGGGCAAACTCTGCTAGTTGCGGGCACAAGTCAAGTTTGGCTTCCCAGCAAATCCAGTGGATCTTGAAGGTGTGTTGGCATGGTCATGTCAAGGTATGACATGACCTGCTGTTTGAGGTCCAGCTCCAGGTCTTCCTGCTGCTCATGAGTAGACTCACTATGCGGGTGTAGAAAGCTACTCACTAGCGACTGAAGACTGAGGCTGCTGCTGATGGAGCTGCTGCTGCTGCTCCTTCCAAACCCCCAGCAGCCATGGCAGTGGAAGGTGATCGCAGACTTCCCCCCGAGTCAGACCTGCGGGAGTATGGGCCATGGCGCAGATAGACATCGCCCAACTGACTACGTGGGATGTCTCTGTAGTAGGTCAGTTTGTCCTCCCTCTCAGTGGGCGTAAAAAATGCCCCCATTTTGTGCCGGAAGCGAGGGTCCAATAAGTTGGAGAGCCAGAAGTCTTCCCGCTGACAAATGGAGACAATTCTGCGCTCACTAGTACGCATGCATGTGAGCATGCATCGTGCCATTTGTGCAAGTGACTCGGAGGGACTACCTGTCTCCATCTCCACTGTAAACTGCCATGGTGTGTCTGGGTCCTCTGTCTCGCCTTACTCACAACCCTCTAGCTCCTGTGGCTGCTCCTGCTCCTCCTCTCCTGTCAGATGACTAGATAAAATGGTCATTTTGTGAAACCTAAACTGTGGTTTGCTGTGCCCCACCCCCTCCTCCTCCTCCACTTCAGCCCCCACAGGCTTCATGTGGCTGTGAAATGTATGTGCCATGTCTCCAGTGCCCTGACCAGCCATGCTTTCCAACATGTGTTGTAGTACATGAAGCAGTGGAATCTCATCGTTCATCTCATAGTCCTGGCAACTGACTAATAATGTAGCTTCCTCAAAGGGCCTGAGCAAACGGTCGGTGTCACGTATGAGCTGCCAATGGTTTACATTGAATTTACACAGGGGTGTCCCCCTATCCGTTTGGATCATCCAGAAATCCGTGATGGCTTTTCTCTGTTCCTATAGTGCAGTGGTCCTCAACCCTGTCCTCAAGGCCCACCAACATGTCATGTTTTTTGGATCTCCAAATAGCCAGCTCTATTGCTCTGCAGCTGCACTAATTACTCCACCTGAGCATCTTTGTGGAGATCTGCAAAGCCTGGCCTGTTGGTGGGCCTTGAGGACAGGGTTGGGGACCACTGCTATAGTGGATCCTGCATATGGAGGGTGGAATTCCAACGGGTGGAAACATCGCAAATCAGACTATGGTGGGGTACACCGTTGTGACGCTGAGGCTCAATAAGGTTGTGCTTGGTGGTGTAGGAGTGCCAGAAGTGCATGCTAACTTTCTTTCCTGTTGTTCGGATGTCTTTCAGATGGGGGCAAGACTTAAAAACTAGACTGAACACGTGTGCCATGTCAGGACGCATGACTCTGGCTTCCTTGTCGCAGCGCAAACAAGATGTTCTTCCAAGTGTCAGTCACCATGGGTCCAAATTTGCAGTTTTCGTGGATTAAGCAATGCTTTCATGGATTGAGTTCTCATTTTTAGTAGTTCCTCCCATGTGTGACTCTGATGGTCAAGGAAAACCATGTGAAGAACAGCGTGAAACCACAATCACCAAGGGGGCCTAAAAGGATATATATTGTCCACCATGAGTCTATAGTTACAGCTCCAGGCGTAGACAACACTGTGCACTTTGGTACACACTGACAGGCTAAAGGACTGGCCCACCTTCTGTTCAACAACCATGCCATGTGACTCTCCACCTCGGCTCGGCACAAGCCATCAGTTCTCTGAAAGGTCCACCACTGGGTAATGCAGCAGGCTGGACTTATGGTGACGCTGTCTGAGAGGAGAAATCCCTCAGACATCAAGATTAAAAATTCCAAGAATTTTTGAGGGCTAATTATTCAGAGGCAAATGATAGCTAGTTGTTTCTGATTTAATTGCAAGGTGGAAACACACCCTCAAACAAAACTTCACTTTCGCAATACTATTGCATTTGTCTATTCATAATTTTATGTATATACACTAACTAACCTACTTTTTCTCCACAGGATGCTGCATGGAACACTGCCACATCGCTGAGTAGCTGATTTTTCCTACCAACAGTCCGCAATAATTCGCTGCTGCTGCCGCCGCCACCGCCGCAGACTCCAGGGACCCTCTTCCACTACCTTGGCTTGCAACACCTCCTCCCACGACACTCTCCTCATCACTAATTGCCGGATAGTGGAAGAAGAGGCGAGTGTCTCCTCCACTTCTTGGCTGGGCAGTAGCTGCTGAATTTTATGATTATCAGATCTTGGATATCAGATCAATGGATAGTGGAGCTGAACCCAAAGCATAACAGACAGACAGTTGACTGGGGGTGTCAGATGCCACTTGTGATGCAGTGGACTGCTTTTGCAGCACTTCGAGACAAAGTTGCTTCATTGGCTGACACAATGACTGGTAAAGCTGTGGAACATATGGTTGAAAAGCAAGAATAACCATTTGTTTTTATATGAAAAAGACCCTGGTTTATACAGACTTTTTTTTTCCAGAGACTGCCCTGCGTGGAAATGAATGGCGCATGGATCAGCCAAGCTTTCCTCCCAACAATGCCTGATGTATTCCAGTAGATTGATGACGGGGCCAGACCAAGAAAGATGGATCGTGCAAAACAGATTTAAGGCGCTGCTCTCCAGTTACAGACATTCCTCCGCATCGGACCACAAGTAAGTATTGATAAAAAATCCTTTACGTTACTCTTACTTTTTATTAATATTCTTCGGATAAGACGGATCAGACATGATTCCAGATTAAAAATTCCAAGAATTTTTGAGGGCTAGTTAGTCAGAGGCAATGATACCTTCTTGTTTCTGATTTAATTAAAAGGTGGAAACACACCCTCAAACAAAACTTCACTTTGGCAAACTTTTGCATTTGTTTATTCATAATTTTATGTAGATATTACTAACTAAGCTACTTTTTCTCCACATGACTCTCCACAGGGTGTGATTCATCCAATTTTTGGGCTCCTGAGGCCAACCCCAGGGTCTGTTTAAAGTAATGTTTGGGCTCCTGCTGCTGCTTGCAACTCCAGGGTGTGATTCATCCAATTTTTGGGCTCCTGAGGCCAACCCCAGGGTCTGTTTAAAGTAATGTTTGGGCTCCTGCTGCTGCTACTGCCAACTTCTGCCAACTCCAGGGTGTGATTCATCCAATTTTTGGGCTCCTGAGGCCAACCCCAGGGTCTCTTTAAAGTAATGTTTGGGCTCCTGCTGCTGCCAACTCCAGGGTGTGATTCATCCAATTTTTGGGCTCCTGAGGCCAACCCCAGGGTCTGTTTAAAGTAATGTTTGGGCTCCTGCTGCTGCTTGCAACTCCAGGGTGTGATTCATCCAATTTTTGGGCTCCTGAAGCCAACCCCAGTGTCTCTTTAAAGTAATATTTGGGCTCCTGCTGCTGCTGCTGCCAACTCCAGGGTGTGATTCATTCAATTTTTGGGCTCCTGAGGCCAACCCCAGGGTCTGTTTAAAGTAATGTTTGGGCTCCTGCTGCTGCTACTGCCAACTTCTGCCAACTCCAGGGTGTGATTCATCCAATTTTTGGGCTCCTGAGGCCAACCCCAGGGTCTCTTTAAAATAATGTTTGGGCTCCTGCTGCTGCCAACTCCAGGGTGTGATTCATCCAATTTTTGGGCTCCTGAGGCCAACCCCAGGGTCTCTTTAAAGTAATATTTGGGCTCCTGCTGCTGCTGCCAACTCCAGGGTGTGATTCATCCAATTTTTGGGCTCCTGAGGCCAACCCCAGGGTCTGTTTAAAGTAATGTTTGGGCTCCTGCTGCTGCTGCTGCCAACTCCAGGGTGTGATTCATCCAATTTTTGGGCTACTGAAGCCAACTCCAGTGTCTCTTTAAAGTAATATTTGGGCTCCTGCTGCTGCTGCTGCCAACTCCAGGGTGTGATTCATCCAATTTTTGGGCTCCTGAAGCCAACCCCAGTGTCTCTTTAAAGTAATATTTGGGCTCCTGCTGCTGCTGCTGCCAACTCCAGGGTGTGATTCATCCAATTTTTGGGCTCCTGAGGCCAACCCCAGGGTCTGTTTAAAGTAATGTTTGGGCTCCTGCTGCTGCTGCTGCCAACTCCAGGGTGTGATTCATCCAATTTTTGGGCTCCTGAGGCCAACCCCAGGGTCTGTTTAAAGTAATGTTTGGGCTCCTGCTGCTGCCAACTCCAGGGTGTGATTCATCCAATTTTTGGGCTACTGAAGCCAACTCCAGTGTCTCTTTAAAGTAATATTTGGGCTCCTGCTGCTGCTGCTGCCAACTCCAGGGTGTGATTCATCCAATTTTTGGGCTCCTGAAGCCAACCCCAGTGTCTCTTTAAAGTAATATTTGGGCTCCTGCTGCTGCTGCTGCCAACTCCAGGGTGTGATTCATCCAATTTTTGGGCTCCTGAGGCCAACCCCAGGGTCTGTTTAAAGTAATGTTTGGGCTCCTGCTGCTGCTTGCAACTCCAGGGTGTGATTCATCCAATTTTTGGGCTCCTGAGGCCAACCCCAGGGTCTGTTTAAAGTAATGTTTGGGCTCCTGCTGCTGCTACTGCCAACTTCTGCCAACTCCAGGGTGTGATTCATCCAATTTTTGGGCTCCTGAGGCCAACCCCAGGGTCTCTTTAAAGTAATGTTTGGGCTCCTGCTGCTGCCAACTCCAGGGTGTGATTCATCCAATTTTTGGGCTCCTGAGGCCAACCCCAGGGTCTGTTTAAAGTAATGTTTGGGCTCCTGCTGCTGCTTGCAACTCCAGGGTGTGATTCATCCAATTTTTGGGCTCCTGAAGCCAACCCCAGTGTCTCTTTAAAGTAATATTTGGGCTCCTGCTGCTGCTGCTGCCAACTCCAGGGTGTGATTCATCCAATTTTTGGGCTCCTGAGGCCAACCCCAGGGTCTGTTTAAAGTAATGTTTGGGCTCCTGCTGCTGCTACTGCCAACTTCTGCCAACTCCAGGGTGTGATTCATCCAATTTTTGGGCTCCTGAGGCCAACCCCAGGGTCTCTTTAAAGTAATGTTTGGGCTCCTGCTGCTGCCAACTCCAGGGTGTGATTCATCCAATTTTTGGGCTCCTGAGGCCAACCCCAGGGTCTCTTTAAAGTAATATTTGGGCTCCTGCTGCTGCTGCCAACTCCAGGGTGTGATTCATCCAATTTTTGGGCTACTGAAGCCAACTCCAGTGTCTCTTTAAAGTAATATTTGGGCTCCTGCTGCTGCTGCTGCCAACTCCAGGGTGTGATTCATCCAATTTTTGGGCTCCTGAGGCCAACCCCAGGGTCTCTTTAAAGTAATGTTTGGGCTCCTGCTGCTGCCAACTCCAGGGTGTGATTCATCCAATTTTTGGGCTCCTGAGGCCAACCCCAGGGTCTCTTTAAAGTAATATTTGGGCTCCTGCTGCTGCTGCCAACTCCAGGGTGTGATTCATCCAATTTTTGGGCTACTGAAGCCAACTCCAGTGTCTCTTTAAAGTAATATTTGGGCTCCTGCTGCTGCTGCTGCCAACTCCAGGGTGTGATTCATCCAATTTTTGGGCTCCTGAGGCCAACCCCAGGGTCTCTTTAAAGTAATGTTTGGGCTCCTGCTGCTGCCAACTCCAGGGTGTGATTCATCCAATTTTTGGGCTCCTGAGGCCAACTCCAGTGTCTCTTTAAAGTAATATTTGGGCTCCTGCTGCTGCTGCTGCCAACTCCAGGGTGTGATTCATCCAATTTTTGGGCTCCTGAGGCCAACCCCAGGGTCTCTTTAAAGTAATGTTTGGGCTCCTGCTGCTGCCAACTCCAGGGTGTGATTCATCCAATTTTTGGGCTCCTGAGGCCAACCCCAGGGTCTCTTTAAAGTAATATTTGGGCTCCTGCTGCTGCTGCCAACTCCAGGGTGTGATTCATCCAATTTTTGGGCTACTGAAGCCAACTCCAGTGTCTCTTTAAAGTAATATTTGGGCTCCTGCTGCTGCTGCTGCCAACTCCAGGGTGTGATTCATCCAATTTTTGGGCTCCTGAAGCCAACCCCAGGGTCTCTTTAAAGTAATATTTGGGCTCCTGCTGCTGCTGCTGCCAACTCCAGGGTGTGATTCATCCAATTTTTGGGCTCCTGCTGCTGCTGCTGCTGCCAACTCCAGGGTGTGATTCATCCAATTTTTGGGCTCCTGAAGCCAAATCCAGTGTCTCTTTAAAGCAATGTTTGGGCTCCTGCCCCTCATAGTGATGCCACTTCAACTCTCTTGAATTCAATTGTGCCGCTCTGCGATTCTATTAGCGATGCCTCTGATCTGCATGTGATATTTCTTCAAAGTATTATTTAACTAACCCAGCACGCATCCTGTGCGTGTTACAGCAAGGCAGAATGGTTTACAACCCTATTGAGGCTCTAGGAGGCTCAGAAATAGCCGTTTTTAATAGCGATTCGTCGCGAATTTATTCGGGTCGAAACGATTTTTGTCGGAAAATTCGGCGAATCAGTCGAATCGAATTTTTCAAAAGTTCGCTCATCTCTAAAAATCACCTAAATAGCTACCTTACTGAAAAATATTTACATTTATTACATCATTAAAATTTTGACATTTTCAGAAAACATAGATGTGCACTCAAAGCTGAAACACTGCCTCACCAATTTTCTCCTGGTCACAGCCATTCTTCCTTTTCCAGCATCACAGTCATGCTGCTGCCTTTACTTAAATGACATAACCAATGATGCAATTCAGCAGGAAACCCAGTGCCACTTGCTCTTTGCAGACCTCTTCCCGGGCCTACGGCTCATGCCAAATCAGGGCACTGAAAATTATTGCAGTGCTGGTGTGCGAAGGTGACCTCTCTTTTTCCTACCTTTTTTTCTTCCTTTCCTTTGCTGCAATAATTTACATTTCCTAAACATAAAGGTTTTCTGCTAACTGTTCCTTTATTTGTATGTGTTAATAGGTATGCAATTATCATGGAAGAAATGATAACTAATATATTTGTACTTATGTGTATAAGCTCAACTGCCAATGTCTTGATTCTACATGGGAAACCTTATATATTAAGAATGCCAATGACAATCCATCACATACAAATCTTTTCTTACTGCAATGTTTTCCCAAATAAATCACAATGTTCAAAATTTTTGGGTGGCCAAAGATAATAAGTGTGATTTCAGCAGGCTAATTGTTTGTTCCCGCAATGCATTTGGTCTCATCTGCTTTTGATTTCTCATCTGCACATTCTCATTTGCATTTGATTTCTCATCTGCTTTTAACACCATTGATCCACCAAATTCTCTGTGAAGTTGGAAGTTGCTTTCTCTGGGCATCTCATCAAGGTTATCCAGCTGGATTATTAGCTTTCTTACTGGCACGACCCAGAGAGTCAAACTGGGCCTCGTCTAGGATCACAAATATTGATGCACCTCAGAGATGTTATGTCCCCCCTTCTCTTTTCACTGTACACAAATGACTTCACCTCCTCAGATCCTTCAATCAAGACCATCAAGTATGCAGATGATACCACCTTAGTAGGCCTCATCAACGATAAGGATGAGTCTACCTACCGGACCCAAGTCAAAACCCTAGAATCCTGGTGCAGTGCAAACAACCTTATCCTGAACACCCAGAAAACAGTTGAACTCATAATTGACTTCAGGCGTTCCCACCTAACGCACCATCCCATTTCGAATGGTGATAAAGAAGTCAAAATCGTTACCAGCACAACATTTCTTGGTACCGTGATCACGCAGGACTTGAAGTAGATCATGCAAGCTACCATCATCTTGAAGAAGGCCCAACAAAGGCTAAACTTCCTGAGACAATTGGTAAGATACGGGATGTCTAAAAGGATCCGAAAAACCTATTCTAAGGATGTCACACACCCCGCTTCAAGAAATTCATATCGTGTGGGTAATACTGACCTGTAGAGGGCTATATGCAGAGATGCCAGGAAAAAAGAGAGCCCCTCCCAGTCCATAAATACCTTGGACCTCCCACTCATTACCCAGTCTTCATCTCTGCAGACGGCGAGCAAGTCAGAAGATGTGGTCTCCTCCTTGCACAGGGGGATTTCAGGTAGCCGGGATGACTCCCGGCCCTTTAGCTCTCTATTTCCACCCGGATCCCTTTTTTCTTTCTGTTACCTCATGCCTCCACAGCCTAGGCTGACGGTCCGGGTGAGGGTAGAAAAGCACCCTTGGTGCTTAAGAGCAAATGCTCTCCCGTGAGACCCTATATAAGAGGGTAGGCGGTCATCCGGGAAGGTGACCCCGGTTTGGGATGCCCCGTCCCTTGGCCTGACACTTTGGGTGGTCCCCCCCTTTGGGTAATGCCCCTCTCTCTAGCTGGATAGTGGAGGATAGGAGCAAAGGGCCCCTTATTCGGTGTTAGGTCCAAATTTTGTAATCATTAATAAGGTTTTAATGTATTAATTTATTATATTATTCCCCCAATAGTTATTAACTTATTTATTAACTTCATAACAGCAGTATTTCTCTGTCATAACGGCGCTGCGGCCGCCATTTTTATGCTGGCTTCTCCCTGAGGTAAAAGGGGCGGGGCCGGGCTTTGGGCGCGAGCCGCGGCCCCCACCCCTCTATTTGGCGCTTATGCGGCTTGCATTCTGGGCGAGGAGCGGGGCCGGGCGTCGGGCTCAAAGCCACGGCCCGCTCCACTCCTTCTCTATCTTCTGAGACCGGCGCCGCAGCTGCACATGGCTGCGGTGCCGGCCTTTTTGCTTTGTCATGGCGGAGGGGAGCTTCTCCCCTCACGCTTTCACTCTTGGGGGCGGGGCCGGGCTTTACAGCGCTGCAGCCCGCCCCTGTGTCTCAGGCACCGCTGAGGTGCTTTTCTCTGTGCCTGTTTCCTCAGAGGGGGGCGGAGCTTGGCGCTTCGCACTCTGCGCGCTGGCCACGCCCCCTTCTTTCCTCAGAGCTGATCTTTACCTCACGGAGAGAGGAAGCTGTCTTCTGGATCACAGTGAGTGGCCCGGTGGCCCCCCTTCTGTCCCATCACCTATAATTATATATTTTTGTCATTTATATATATATTTTATACTCCACTTTTCTTATTAGCCTTTTTTATTATGTCTTTCAGATTTAACCTACAGTGGTGTTAGGGGGTTTCTCCCGGTCCTAGGGTCCCTGGGTTCTTAATTGGCTTATTGCAAATCCTCCCACTTGGGATATTAAAGGGGCATCCCGGGTTGCTTATATGCGTAATTCCCTCAGTCATTGCAACCAACCATAAGTTCACCTTATAGAGGCATCCCCGGATACTGGGCTCGGGCTCCCCTCGGGGCTATCCCGGAAGTGTATGGGGTGTGGGGCATCCCTTACTGGCGATGATGTATATCTGTGTATACCATGCACACAGCAGACTATTGCACGGCAGTCCGGACCCCAGGCGTCTGGTTCAGCGCCGCCGGTCTCTCCTCCCCCCCTCCCAGTTTGATCCGTGCCCAGTCTGACGTTGTCATGTGCGGGCAGTTGCAATCGGAGATGTGTTCCCGATTGGCCAATCTTGAAAAATTATTCTCCAGCACGGTCACCAGAAAGGCTCCGGCTAAGAGAAAGCACTTGTCGCCGTCTTCACCGGCGGCCGACTTGGATGATGTTGATAATCTGGACTGGTCTGATTACTCCCAACTTGAGGAAGGGGAGGTATATGAAGTATCAGATAATTCAGACGATCAGCAGTTTGTGGGTGCTGATACCGAGCGGGGCTTGGGGAGGTCTTCGGATACTCCTAATGTTCTGGTTCAGATGTTTGAGGTTTTGGCTATTTCTCCTCCTGAGGTGGTTCCACAGCAAAAGGGGGAATTTTTCGAAGAATCCAGGCCGCGCTTGGAATTTCCTAACCAAAAGCATTTTGATGGGATTATTGCTAAGGAATGGGAGAGGCCTGCCCGACTCCCAGGTGTCCCTCAGGGTTGGGACAAGAAATATCCCTTTCCCTTGGATACGGTTAAGCGTTGGGCGTCCCCTCCCGAGGTGGATGCACCGATTCTGGGTTTATCCAACACTACTGTTTTAAATTCTCCTGATTGCTCTACGCTTAAAGATGGTGAGGATAAACGCATTGACCAAATGGCTTGTCATGGTTTTGCCAGTGTTGGGTCAGCCATGAGGCCGGTTTGTGCTTCAGCGCTGCTGGTGGTGGCTACCAGGTCGGTGGTCAAGGACCTGTTGACTTCTTCAGGGTTAGATCCGGATAGTGTCGAGTTCCTTGGCCTTAAAAGGTGTGAATTGTTTTTGTCATTTGTACTAGCCGCCTTGGATGACACACTGATGATGTGTTGCAGAACGTCGGCTCTATTGGTGACTATTCGGCGTTCGGTTTGGTTGCGCCAGTGGGCGGCTGATTTTGTGTCTAAAAAGTCGCTGCCCGCTCTTCCCTTTGTGGGATTACGGCTCTTTGGTGAGAAGTTGGATTCAGTTGCTAAGGGTGGTAAGTTACCTCAACGCAAAAAACAGCGTCGTCCCTTTCGGGGGGCGGGTTCCTTTGCTCCTTCCGTTTGTGGGGCTAGAGCTGGCAGAGGAATTGTCTTCCCCGCAGCCAGAGGAGATTCCTGGAACAGGGGCAGAGGACGTGCCCGCCCAGGATACAGCTGGGGCTCTAAGCCCAAACCCACTGCCAAGCCAGCTCAGCAATGAGGGTGGGGGGTCGGCTGCAACACTTCTCCCAGGTCTGGGTCCGGGAGGTCTCGGACAGATGGATCCGGGAAGTGGTGACTTCCGGCTACAAGCTGGAGTTCGAGCTCCGGCCCCCTCCCAGATTCCTCAGGTCTCAGGTGCCTTCGGACCTTCTGGCCGCGCAGGAGCTTCAGGCGGCAGTAAAGAGTCTGTTGGATATGGCAGTTATTTGCCCAGTGCCCCCCTCAGAGAGGGGTCGGGGCTTTTATTCCAATCTGTTCATGGTGCCCAAGAAGGACGGCTCGATTCGACCCATTCTGTATCTAAAGATCCTCAACAGGTTCGTCCGTCCGCGGAAATTTCGCATGGAAACGCTGCGTTCAGCTATCCATTCTCTTCGGCAGGGGGACTTTCTGACGTCCGTAGACATCAAGGACGCCTATCTGCATGTGCCGATTTTTCCAGCGCACCAGAGATTTCTCAGGTTCGTGGTGGAGGATCGGCATTTTCAGTTTGTGGCTCTTCCTTTCGGTCTTACCTCGGCTCCAAGGGTTTTCACCAAGGTGCTGGCCGGGGTGATGGCTCTCCTCAGAGCCCAGGGTATTCGCATTGTCCCTTATCTGGACGACCTTCTCATTATGGCATCTTCCTTCAGCCAAGCGGTATTGGACACCAGAACTGTGGTGTCCACTCTGGAGAGATTCGGGTGGGTGATCAACTATCCCAAGTCCTCCCTTTCTCCGTCCAGGTTAGTGTCTTTTCTGGGAATGTCTCTGGATACTTCCCAGGCCAGGGTGTTTCTTCCTCAGTCCAAGGTTCTCTTGATTCAGGAGTTGGTTCGACTCCTCCCGTCCATCCCTCGTCCGGCCATCAGACTGGGGATGAGGCTGGTGGGATTGATGGTAGCCTCCTTCGAAGCGGTTCCCTTTGCTCAGTTCCACACAAGGACACTCCAGCTCCATCTGTTGGCGGCCTGGGATGGGTCGCCACTGTCGTTGGATCAGTCCTTCCTGATGACCCCCCGAGTTCGTTGCCCCCTTCAGTGGTGGCTGGATCCAATCAATCTGTCGAGGGGCAGATCCTTTCTGGCCCCTTGTTGGGAGACGGTCACCATGGATGCCAGTCTATCAGGATGGGGGGGTTCTGGAAGGATCGTCAGTTTCAGGGACTGTGGGGGCCTCAGGAGGCTCACGAGTCCATCAATGTTCTTGAATTGAGGGCCATCAGGATGGTTCTGTTTCGCTTGACTCATCAGTTGCAAGGATTGCCGGTTCATGTCCGGTCGGACAATCGGACAGCGGTCGCCTACATCAATCACCAGGGAGGGACTCGCAGCAGGAGTGCCCTCAAGGAAGTGTCTTTGATTCTGGCCTGGGCGGAGACCCATGTCCCTTGCATTTCAGCAGTTTACATTCCGGGAGCGGAGAACACGGAGGCGGACTCTCTGAGCAGGTTCTCAGCTCGCCAGGGGGAATGGTCTCTCAGCCCCAAAGTGTTTCGCTTGATTTGTCTCAGGTGGGGTTCCCCGGTGGTGGACCTCTTTGCCTCTCGTCACAATCACAAACTTCCGACATTTGTGTCTCTCTCACAGGATCCACTGGCTCTGGCAGTGGATGCCATGTCTCTGAACTGGAGGGATCTGGAGTTTCTGTATCTGTTCCCTCCGTTTCCCTTGGTGGGCAGAGTGGTGCGCAAGCTGGCCCTGGAGGGCGCATCAGCAATTCTGGTGGCTCCAAGGTGGCCAAGAAAGGTTTGGTTCGCAGATGTGGTAAGGTTAGCAGAGGATCAGTTCGTTCTGCCCCTGCTGCCGGATCTGCTCACCCAGGGTCAACTACGTTATCCCAATTTTCCAACGCTGGCTTTGACGGCGTGGCTGCTGAAACCTCCATCTTGAAGGAGGAAGGTCTTTCCGATGCTGTGATTCGAACTCTCATTAGTGCTAGGAAGCGGTCTTCCTCTAATATCTACTATAGGACTTGGAGGTCTTATATTGATTGGTGTGAGATCAGGGCGTTGCCTTGTAGGGAATTTTCCATCTCCAGAATCCTGGAGTTTCTTCAACATGGTCTGGACCTGGGGCTCCAGCTTAGTACTCTGAAGGGGCAGGTTTCTGCCCTGGCAGTGTTCTTTCAAAGGTCATTTGCCCTACGTCCTTTGGTTAAAACTTTTTTCCAGGGAGTCACGCACGTGCGGCCTCCTAGAAAACCTTTGCTCCCTGTTTGGGATTTGAATTTAGTTCTTTCTGCTCTTCAGGATTCTCCTTTTGAGCCCTTGAATGATATTGCCTTGTCTTCACTTACGCAGAAGGTGGCCTTTTTGGTAGCCATCACTTCGGTTAGGCGTGTCTCTGAGTTGGCGGCTTTGTCCATTAAAGCCCCGTACTTTGAGGGGCATCAGGACAAAGTGGTTTTTCGTTTCAAGTCCGATTTCCTTCCTAAGGTTGTTTCTGCCTTTCACCTAAACCAAGACATTGTTCTGCCCTCTCTGTGTCCTAATCCCAGCAATGACAAGGAGAGGGCCCTGCATTCTTTGGATGTGGTTTGTGTTGTGAAGTATTATTTGGAGGTAACGTCTTCCTTTCGTAAGACAGATGCCTTTTTTGTGGTGCCCTCCGGGCCCAGAAAAGGCTTGGCGCCTGCCAAGTCTTCCATTAGTAAATGGATCCGTCAGACCATAGTTGGGGCCTATTCTGCCAAAGGGAAGGTACCCCCTTTTCGTGTTACTGCTCATTCTACTCGTGCGGTTGGGGCGTCCTGGGCTTTTCAGCACCAGGCCTCTGTTGAGCAGGTTTGTAAGGCTGCTACTTGGTCTTCTGTTCACACTTTTTTCAAGGTTTGCAAGGTTGATGTTCGGGCCTCAGCGGATGCTGTGTTTGGCCGCAAAGTTCTGCAAGCTGCAGTGGTTTAAGTTGTGCCTTGTTGCCTTGTTTTGGATCCCCGCCCTTTATGGACACTGCTGTTGGATGTCCCACACGTTATGAATTTCTTGAAGCGGGGTGTGTGACATACTTAGAATAATACCATTTTGTGAATACTCACCTGTAAAATGGGTATTATAAGTATGTCACACACCCCGCTTCACCCTGCCCTTTTGTATTCTGGATCCTTTATATGGTGAATTTTGCGTTGTTATGCTTTGTGTTGGGCTTTTCCTGGTCCCTTACCTTACAGCTGTTCTTATACTGGGTAATGAGTGGGAGGTCCCAGGTATTTATGGACCAGGAGGGGCTCTCTTTTTTCCTGGCATCTCTGCATATCGCCCTCTACAGGTCAGTATTACCCACATATTATGAATTTCTTGAAGTGGGGTGTGTGACATACTTATAATACCCATTTTACAGGTGAGTATTCACAAAATGGTATTTTTACAATGCTGCCATAGGATCGCTTCTGACCTCCTCCTTCACTGTCTGGTACAGCAGGGCTACAGCCAAAGACAAAAATAGGCTGAAGAGGATTACCAGGACTGCCGAGCAGATCATAGGATGCCCCCTACCATCTCTAGAGGGACAATTCAAGAGCAGAATCACAAAGGATAAAAAAATAGTTATGGACTCAACGCACCCAGGGAATTCTTTCTTCAGACTCTTACCCTCTGGCCGCAGGTACCTGGCTCTTTCAACTAGAACCTCGAGGCACAAAATTTGTTTTTTTCTTTAGCTTTTAAGGCAATGAATAACCTGCACTAAATTACATGCACTGAACTTTTACCTGTCACTACTATGTTACTGTGTTACTACTTTGTATTTTATGTATTATATGTATTATGTGTTATTGTTTATAGCTCTAATGGTGAATCTCCTGCCAAAAAGCATTCCTTGTATGTTTTTACTTGGCGGTCAATAAAGTATTCAGTATTCAGTCTTTTGGTGAGCTGTGTTGTTGCACACATCAGGATTTCCCTGTGGGTTGCGCATGGGGGTCTTTTGACTGTAGCCAGTATCACCTAAATAGAAACACAGGTTTTAAAAATGTTTACACACTAAATGCTAACACACTCCTGGTCTTTGCAGCTTTAAGCAAGGTGGACTAAACCCCCATTGTAAAGGCGGTTAAGTATTGTTATGGCTTCCAGCTTGCACCCTTACTTACCTAGTAGCCAACCCACTGGCATTTTTCTTGATTCTCAGATTCCCTGTACTGAGCCGATTGTTGGCACACATAGACATCATGGCATTAGCACGCAGACCATATCTTGTGATCGCAAACAACCATCACATTCATAGATGGGACGTTTGTATGGTTGCAGAAGGGAAGTTCCTGAGCTCGAGGGGGGTAGAAAAGGATATGGGTCCTGTCAATCCATTCCAGCACATTGGGGATCCCTGCCATGCAGTAACACACAAGCTTGATGTGCTTGATGTGATGATGCACCTCTTCCTCATCTGCCAGAAATTTGATGTATATTGGGATCAGCTCACAAATGACCAAGATAACCTCATGAAAGATGTGGCACATGTTGGGCAGACTTATGCCGCTTAATAGAGCCGCAGTGGCCTATAATGTGCCATTAGCCAGGATGTTTAAGGGGGCACAAAGTCACGCTATGCCTGCTACGGCCTTATTGCGCCCAGTGGCAGGGTCAATTCTGTTGAGAATTTGCTGGTACAGTGACATACATGTGGCTCTGCTCATCACTGATATCTGACATAGACATCCTGGTGGTGAACACTTTGTCAGCACTACTGTGGCTTCCTCCACTTCCTTTTCCTCCTCTGTGGCTGTAACACAACAGCACCACGCACCAAACATCAATGCACATTCTAGTTCACCACAGCCCTCCATTTGCACTTAACAAAAACAAGACCACAATATCAAGCACACATACTTGAAACAAGCACAGCAAGTACAAACCACCACTCACACACAAGTACACACAGAAGTGCAATTCAATGCAGCTCACAGAAAAAAGAGGCAATGTGGAAACACCCATTAGGCTGCTGAAAGCATGAGTCATTTGTTTAGCCAGCTTAATAGGGAAGATGCTATACAGCCCAGAAAAGGTGTCAAATTCAATTTTGGCTTCCAGTGTGCTCCTCAGTCATTGCTTACTACACCAGATGTGACAGCCAGAGAAAACGCAATTGATGTTACAAATCGCAAACCTGTTAGCAGACAGTGCACCAAACACACAGGCTGCCTTTGCCTATTGTGTACACCACAGCTATTTTTGCATTGCCTTACACAGTATACACCTACTCCCAAATCAAACACACATGCCTAGACAAATGCAATAGGACAAAAAAACATTTTGCTGCATTACACAGCATCCTTTAATACTAAGCTGTAGCCATTTATTGACCAGAGAATTCCCAAACCAGTGTGGTGGGCAGTCAGGGCCAACCCCAGACACCTGATGTAGAGGAGGCCAATCTTGCAGGCCCCAGTAGAGTTGCTGCAGGAGGTTCTGTGGGTCCCAGCAAGCCGCCTGTCAAGTGTGAGCCAGAATTTAACCTGACTGATTAGATTACGCTGGTGAAGCTCACTCTGACCAAATGGTCTGTGTTGTTTGGCTCCCATTGCTGGGGTTTGAGCAAGACAAAGCATACCAAAAGCTGGGCAGGGATTGCTGAGACTCTCAGTTGTACTGGTGCACATCAATGCACCACAAAATCCACCAAAAAGTGCTATTATTCCTTGCACAGGACACTAATGACGAAAATGGAAGATCATCTGCTAATTGAGCATGGTGAACTGTAAGATCCACTGTCAGGATCTGGGGCAATGACTCTGAAGACAGTTCTTAGTCAAATAATATGCAATTTATTGAAAATAAATTCCAACAGGCAAAATCTCTTAGCTTCAGAGTATAATGCAGGAACAATGCAGTACAGCAAGTGGTTACCTCACCAACTCTAGCAATGTCCAGTGTAGGAAAATTACAGCATATTGCAAGTCCTTGATATAACAGGTCCTCTTTCAGGGCATACAAGTCCAGGCTGTTAATCCACAGGTTCCAAGAACGGGTAACACATAAAGTCCTTCGGTTGCAATTCAGCACTGTCAGTATTGGGAGCAGCAAGGCACGGGCTCCTCAACCCAGCCCCTTTATCTCCACTCTGAAAGCCTCAAAAATTCCTTTTATAGGGCTTCCTTCAATTAGTCTCATCACCTGGGAAGACCTGTGAGTAGGGGAAAACCCGTAGAGGACCAGGGATGTGGATTGGATCTCTGATATCCCGGCATGGATCGTGCCTGCCTGAAAAACTTATGGGAAAAATAGACCCCATCCACTACTTTTCCATGCACTTTACCACACCACTCAATGAGTATCAGGAACAATAAGGGGGTGTGGCCTAATTGCATAACGCATCATCAGGGGGTCCCACACAAACTGCATTCCCCCTCCATTACAGTATCAGTCCCTCATGCTGCTGCCTCGTCGGGATCCCCAGAACAAACACACTGTATCCTTTGTGTTCAGTAAAAAATCCCCCCCGCCCCCACCGCTCCAACCCTGATACCTCATTCTGTGTCTGTGGTGGGATGCAATCATTGCGCTGGCTACTGTGCAAAGGCGTCCTACCAATTCCTCTCCTTCACACAAGCTGATGTCACTCGCAGGGGGCGGGACAAGCAAAAAGAGATGATGGTGACCTCAGACACTCATCACGCACATGTGTCCCTCGCCACAGCGCATTCAAGCAAGGCCTGGCTGGCTGGTGAGTGTCTGTCTGGGGGGTGCTAATGGGGGCTCTGCTATGGCCCTTCTCAGGGCTGTATATGCCACTGAACATGTCTTCTTATTCCACCGATGATGTTTCTGCTGATAATGTTGCAGGGAATTATCTGTGCTTCTGACTTGGAAATGTTTTAACCACCACACTTCCCTAGAATGCAGCATGCACTATTATTTGGTAAATGACATGAGTCCACCAGTTTCCTAGAGTTTCCGTCAGTATTTGTACATAGGGCCATTGCATTAGAGGTAACAGTGGCGGTGACCTCTGAGAATAATTTAACCTCAAATAGCGGAAACTGGACATTGCAAATCGGGTCCTAAATTCCAAAGAATTGGGTTGATTCAAAGAAACATGTAACAGCTTGGATTTGGCTCACGATCATCCTATTTTTCACGTCCGCTCGTGCGTTCGTATGAACTTGCGAGTGATTCAATAAGCAAATACGTTTCTATCCTAAAATATACGTCCGTTCGTATGGCAGTTCGGGAATCAGACCTATGTCAGTTTCCATCCTGAATTTTCCGTTTCATTTCTCAGGTTGCAACATTGGTTTTGCCCTTTTTCCTTTTTTGTCTGGACGTAAATCCTTCTGATCTTGCGGCTCCGCACTACAAACTTACCTCATTAAAGTGCATTCTAAATATTTGGTCTTTTAATTTTCGTTATTTCATTCATTTTGTAGTAACCAACCATTAATGAATGCATTTGCATAAGTAAATCTTACTTTGTTTAATTTTTAGTTAACTTGCATTTTTTACTTGTGGATTTAATTTTAATATTTTGGCTTCAAATGGTACAACTTTAAATTTTTTGTGTGGTTACCCACACCCTCTACATACAGATTGCTCACAAATATTAAAAAACACCCAGCAACTTCTGCATGTTATGAGCCTAGAAACAGCCAAGATGGCGGCTCAGGTATTATCGGGCAGCCTGCAAACAGAAAGGGCCTTGTGACTGTGTTGCTCTGGATTCTTTGATTTCTGACCTTTCCATGCCCCCAGCTCTGCTGTGTCTGTGCAAAATACAGCAGTAACCCACATCCTGCACTTTATCCCGCTCTCCTCTCCTCAGTAAGTGTGATGCATCTGACCAAAGATGTGCTTAAATAATTAAACAAAGCAAAGGTAAACAACTACACCAATAAATGCAATCTAAAAATATTATTCTAGTACCTCAATTTTAAAATAAATAACAAAGGACATAAGTTTCTTTAATTAACGCAAATATATTGCAAAATAAAGGTTTACATGCAAAGGACTAATTAAGGTCCACATTAAAATGCTTTTATAAGGCATACATGAATCAGGTATGCATTGCCATACAATTTATGGCCTCGGCCATGCTGATACATGCAGTTCATTGGAGCTCAAGACGCGCAGACTCCTCCACATAGCCAAAAAACCTGTTCACGAACAGCAATCCGGCTGCTAAAAGGTGTCGGCTGTGGCTTTCTTTTAAAACGCGTTTAGAGGTTTCTCTGAATCACACCTAAACACATCCAATTAACCTAAGTTTTACGTTTTGATCCTAAGTTTTAGGATTTGATCCTAAGTTTTAGGATTTGATCCTAAGTTTTAGGATTTGATCCTAAGTTTTACGTTTTGATCCTAAAATTTAGGAACGAACTTCCGCTGATCGTAAGAGCATATACGCATTCGTACGTAGGCTCGTGCGAGTCGGAAATGGCCAAAAAAACAGGAAAAAATGACTAACACCCACCCAAACTTACGATTCTCGATACGAAATCAATTAACTTTTGCTCTTTGAATCGAGGGGATTATGTAGAAACAATGTATGATTTGCTCATTTACAGTGGATTTTGACTTCAAGCACCTAAAGATGGCCTTATTCATAGTGTTAGAAGGAACACGTTGAGCTTCTAGAGCACTGGAATTATTTTTTATTAGGTTTATGAACAATATCTAGTGCGCGCATGGGCTTTGGGGGTGAGGGCCATGAATTCTGGGAGAGTGCATGCATGCACTTTGGTGGTGTGGGGCATGCACTTTGGGGGCATGGGGCATGCATTTTGGGTGTGTGTGCATGCATTTTGGGTGTGTGTGCATGCACTTTGGGGTTGCACGCATGCACTTACGCAGTGCATGCATGCATTTTGGGACAGCATGCATGTACTTTGAGAGTGCACGCATGGGCTTTTAGGAGTGTACGCATGGGAGTGCACGCATGGGCTTTTGGAAGTGCACGCATGCCCTTTGGGAGTGTATCTGGGAGTGCTGGCTTAGGCCCTTATTCATGAAGGGATAGCATCAGGTAGTGCCTTGTAAATGACAGGTAGCGACAGGTGAACGCCGGACACGGCACGCAATTACACATTTATCAAGCAGAATCTGTTGAGCGACTGGGATAATGCCATGTAGCGTCTGATTCATCATAATCCCGGCCTCAGCGAACAGCGCCGGCTTTCAGGCTTGCAGAGCACCAGGTATTACCTCTCGCTACCTGCCGCTCTCCCATACATTTCATTGGACGTTCTTTTATTTCTTTTTAAACAGGGTTTTTTTTTTTTTTTAATCTCAAATAATGTGGTGACCTCTCCTGACATAGAAAAAGCCATTTTTGAGTGCCAGAGGTGTGTGAGGCTGTTTTTTTAATGAATATGCTGTGAGTCGGTCGCACTGACCAGTCGCTAACATGCGCTCCCATACAGGGCTGTACTGCTCATATAGCGACTCCTCACAATGTATTCATCATTGCTGCACAGCGACTGAGTCGCTATGAACTAGCGAACCACAGCCGAGCACAGCGACTACTAGCGGGCGCTCTGAAATGCCTGCTACAGACGCTCATCTGTCGCTACCTGGCGTTAGTGATGAATCAGCCTGCCTGTTACCAATGTCACCTAGCAACAGGGGGAGAGGAGAGAAGCACAGCCTGGGTGTCTTATGCAAGTTCTGGGAACCTTACAGACCCCGCCCATTACGATGATTATTATACAGTATCAAAGATTCAAGGGCCACACTCACTTTTTTTCAGAAGAGAAATCATGAGGTAAAACTAAACCTTGATAATTCTTCAATTTAAAATTGGAAAACAGTTTAGGACAGTGCCAAACGTAGCCCAGTGCAATGGTGTAACAATTACCTTTTCCTGCTGTAGCACTTTAATGGCATATCAATCCCACAACCTTAATATTGCTCATGTTGTGGGTACAAAAAGCTATTCAAAGACATATTATAATTCTGTAAGGTTAATAATGTAATATAATAAAAAAAATAAATAATATGAAGCATAGCATAATTCTGTAAGGTTAATAGTGTAATATAATAAAAAATAAATAAATAATAAGAAATACACTGACAAAGGTATCAGAAAAATGCACATGTAAACTCCAGTTAAAGCGGTCCTTCACTCTGAATAAGAGCCTATCTTATATGTTTCCCACACCCTGTACATACTGATTGCTCACATTAAAAATCATCCTACCTGCATCTACTGCATGTTATGAGCCTTTAAACATCCAAAATGGCAGCTTATGGGCCATCAGGCAGCCTGCAAACAGGAAGTGCCTTCTGAATGTGCTGCTCTACATTCTGGAACTGCTGACCTTTTCCTGACCCCAGCTCTGCTCTGTCTGAGCAAAGCACAGCTGTAACCCGCCTCCCTGTACGTTATCCCACTCTCCTCTCCTCAGTAAGTGTGATGCTTCTGGATCAAAATGGTGGCGCCCGTATCCTAAAGCCCTTAACAGAGTTGCAGCCTAGTGGGGGAAAGAATAGTAAGTAAGTGCTCGCTCCCTTAAACTGAACATGGACAAAACTGAACTGGTTATTTTCCCACCATCTCACTCCCCTCCCCTCTCTAACACCACAATCTCTGTAAATAATCTCACAATAACTGCAATTCATCAAGCTCGATGCCTGGGTGTCATTCTGGACTCCTCTCTCTCCTTCACACCTCACATTCACTCCCTAGCTACCTCCTGTCGTCTCCAACTCAAATATTTTCTCCCGCATCCATCCCTTCCTCTCACCTGTCACTAAAATGCTAGTGCATGCCCTGGTCATATCCCAACTGGACTACTGCAACACCCTCCTCTGTGGTTTGCCAACAAACAGACTGTCACCCCTCCAATCTATTCTAAACTCACCTCGTCCACCTCTCCTCTCGCTTCTCCAGTGCTACTCCCCTCTGTCAATCCCTCCACTGGTTACCTGTCTCCCATAGAGTTCAGTTCAAACTTCTAACGCTAACCTACAAAGCTCTCTCTAACCAGGTCCCTTCCTACATTTCATCTCTGATTCAGCATTACCAACCCAAGCGCAACCTCCGCTCTGCCTCTGACATTCTCCTGTCCTCTTCCTTGGTTACTTCCTCGCACTCCCGCCTTCAAGACTTCTCCCGTGCCTCCCCACTTCTCTGGAATGCACTCCCCCGCTCGATCCGCCACTCTCCATCACTCCAAGCCTTTAAAAGCGCCCTCAAAACTCACTTCTTCAGACAAGCATATGACCTGGCTTAAGCAACTCCTATAACCTTCAATGGCACATGCAGCCATACTTAAGCTCTACCTCCTGTGACCCCGCCCCCTTTGTCTCCACCCCCATCCTTTAGACTGTAAGCTCGCAAGGGCAGGGCACTCCTCCCTATTGTCTCCTGTGCTCACAACACTTGGTTTTAACCTGTGGCATCTAATTTTGTATTATTCTCTGTACTATGTGTTTTACCCTGTCTGTATTCATACCTTGTAAAGCGCTACGGAAGTTGATGGCGCTATATAAATAAGCAATAATAATAATGACTAAAAACTTAAAATATATTAATTTTAGATGCTGGGGGTCGCTTTTAAGGGTTTGGGCTTTTCAATAAATCATGGTGAAGGTCCGGTTTAAGCACACTGGCAACAATGGGTAATTCCGCTTTCGATGGCATTTTAAAAGTTTCAATTATTGGGTGGCAAAATGATGTCTTCAATGTGCTCCACTTATATGTTATTTTTTTGAAAGTTTCTATTTGTTTGCAACTCTGTGTTATAAAAGAAAACAGTTTTACATAGCAGCAATGTGCTTACCTTAGCTATGTACATCAAAATGGTGATTCATATCATAGACTTCCTCACTCTAGCTTGCTAATCATCTGATTAGTTAAGACATGGTGACTGGTTTAACCCATTCTGCCGAAATTCAACTTTTTAAGTTTGGAACGATGACAGTCTTGTGTTCCAGTAGCAAGGGTTAATGGCTGGTTTCTCAGCTGGAGAGGTCATTAGGCTGCTTAGACTTAGGAAGAGCTGCTAAAGAGTTCATCTGTTACATTGGAAGAATTGTGGTACTTGTAGATCATGTTTTTTACTTAAGGCCATGAAAACCACTCCCACTGTACCAAAACAGAGTCCCTGGAATATGAGAAGCATGAAAACAGTGCAAGTAAATCCCAGGTCTGGGGGCACAATCTAACACAAATAAGGCAGAAGATCAAAAACCTGACAAAAAGGGAGTTTTCCTTTAAAAAGGAACTTTGGAGGCCCTGGAGTCCAGTCCTTAGGGCATCACAAATTGGGATGCCCCGCTGTGTGAAACCCCCCCGAACCCCCGAAACACGTATCCTCTCCCGGAGCCATCGTCGCGTCTGTTCATTCAGGCCGCATCCCCGCTCACCCATAGCCGGGCGCCCGAGCCCGACCTTCCTGATGGTCATACCATGGCTGCCAGGTCGATGGGAGATGCGGCTGGAGGCGCCGCTCGGATCCCTTCTGCGACGCTTAGCTGCTTAGCCACCCAGAGCTAAGTGACAGCAAGCGTGCTGATTGTCTGAGCGAGCCATGCACCGTGGGAGCAAATCTGCGCCGTGGCAGTGGGAAGAAGGTGAGTGAAATGGGGCGACCTGGGGGGATACACACAGCGAGGCATCTAAATTGGGGATGCCGCCACAAAGAGGAACAAAACACAGGAAAGTTAAATTCATGTGTGTTGTTCCTCTTTAAGGTCCACCTCCAATCCCACTTGCGAGTGTCACATTTCGGATATAAGGAAGCTGATTTCTATAGACAGTCCAGTGGGACACCGCCAACACGTTTTGTCATGAAGGCTCTCACAAAGGCTGGTGTGGATGTGAAATAAGAATGTATAAATACCTTTATGGGGGGAAAGAGATCGATCCCTGCCCCCATGTTCTCTGGTGTCATTGAGACCGCTAGTGCCAACTATCAGTAAGGCCCTTATTTAACAAGGGATAGCGACAGGTAGCGACTGGTGAGCGGCCGGTAATGACGGGCCCCGCCACGAGAACGCCGGCTCCCCACCACAATCACACATTTATCAAGCCAATCCTGCTTAGCGACTGAGATAGCGCCATATAGCCACTCATTCATCATTATTCCAGCCTCAGCCCACAGCGCCAGCGTCCGACCTTGAACAGCGACAGGTATGACCTCTCGCTACCTGGCACTCTCCAATGCATTTCAATGGAACAATCTTTAAATATTCATAATTAATTGTTATTAATTTTTTTTTTTTTAAATGTAAAAAATTCTGTGACCACTTCTGTCATTTTAGATAATTTTTTTTAAGGTAAAATAAAAAAAAAAAATGTACAGAATTGATATTACAGGTCTGATATTAATGTATTCATATTACTAAATTATTTAAAAAACTTGTTTTTTTTGGTTTCCAAAAATATGGTTGTTTGGGGGTTAAAAAACTACTTTTAACCCATCGCCGCCAGCGCTCTGGGGTTTAAACATGCATTTTACAGCTCGATAATTTTTTGAGCGTGATTTGTTAATGAATATGGTGGGAACCGGTCGCTAGGGCCAGTCGCTATCATGCGCTCCCATACAGCGCAGAACCTGTCAAATAGCGACTCCTCACCCAATATTCAACATTACGGCAAACCGACTGAGTCGCTATCAACTACCGAACAACGGCCAAGCACAGCAACTAATAGCGGGCGCTCTGAAAATTCCGCTACAGTCGCTCAACTGTCGCTACCTGCCGCTAATAATGAATCGGCCTCCCCGTCTCAATTCAGCCCATGATCTGGCACTGGGTGTATCTACACCAGCTTTCTAAACAAGGCAACTGCTACAGCGCTGACTGTGTGTGCCAGATCTCATGGCCACACGTATTGCCACTGGGTGCAATTACTCCATCCTACTGCGCCAATATTATATATAGAAAATAACATCATCAACTCATAACACACAACATTCACATGATCACTAATTACTGCTAAGCCATCTTAGGACACCTACATTGGAGTCAAAAGATGGCTAGACGACCAGAGTGTAAAGCAGGCAAATGTGAACCCGAGTCCAGTGATATTAAAAAACAATTGAGCTCTGTGATTGGTCGCTGTGTTCACATGGTTTGCAGGCTTCTTACAGGTATCTGGCCACCAGCGACCATGTGACCATGGCGGGCAATAGCAACTTTTGATTTTGCCAGGGGAAAGAGGAGAAAGGTAAGATTTCTTTGGTTTAACAAAGTAAATGTGCTGGGGGCACTGGCAATCGGGATGCCTCCCTGCACACGGAAACAACAGTAGCCCATGAAGAGTCCAACACATTTGGAGAGGCTCATATTGATCTCCAATATGCTGTTATTTCCCAAACTGTAGTTTTGGTAAAGAGGATTTTCATAAAAAATAAGATAAAATGTATTTTTTTAAACTTTATGGGTTTAGGGAGAACGTTTATAAAAGGCTGACAAGCCTCAGCCTCCTAAAATCGCTTTGAATAACCTCTATACAGTGAATGCTTGCACAGTTGCTTTGCTCCTGAGTCAAAACATCCCCTTGTAAGTTTAATGTACATTAGCCTATCTCTCCATTTTTTAGTTTATCTCTCCAGTTTTTCAAAAGGTGCCCCTTTTAGTGCTTCTAGTGAACAAGTCTTATATTTATCTTAGATTTATGTGATAAAGCATTCATAGTGCAGCTAAAAACAAGGATAAATTCCTCACATGAGTGAAATTACAATCTTTCAGGTTAAATGCTGTATCTGAAACCTGTCTGAATTGGAAATGATTCGTGTCTCTGAAGCATAGGGAAACAGAAAGCGTGTTGATGTGTGTATCTGTACAGTACGTCAGAAGTGACATGAAGGTGAGTATGAAGAATGACCTTATGAGTGAAGGCTGTGCTGGTCCTGATGTGTTGTGGTTAGAGCTGCAATATAAAAAATGATAATGCTGAGGAGGCAGAGACTCAAATTCTTACATGAGCAGAAAATGTGGCACGTTTTATTTTAAATATTGCTGACTAAAATGGGATCACTATCAGGTCGATATATAAATCTATTGTGGAAGAATTATCTGACAGCCCTAAATAGAAACAATAAGACTGATTCCCAGCCTCACTGTTTTTGCTCAGTTTTACGCAAAAGCAAAATTGCAGACTGGGAACTTGCGAGCGCTCTTTTTTCTCAGCCACGTCAGAGATTCTCTTGCCCAGGCATACGCAAACGTAAGTGTTTCATGTAAGCTTTTGTCTGAGCCCAGCAATTATGTACTTGACCAGTGAAATAGCATCTAAAGGTGAGTTTGTACCTGTTTCCAGCCGTTTCTTGCCACAGAATCCTTTGTTCTTGATGCTGTGTGACTATCTCACTTGCATGCCATACGCTTATATTTGTCTTTTTCCGTTGCTGAACTCTACCTTTGGGGCATCCCAGGTTTGTGAGCATCCCCGCAGTGTTCATCATCCCATGTAGTGTGTGTCCCCAGTGTGAATTACTTTCTCCTTGTTGTTACCTGCTCCTCCCCCCCCCCCCCCCCCCCCCGCTTTCCCTTCTTCCACCTGCATTAAACATGTTGTTTTACTGTACACAACATTGCTTCATGTTAATATTTTTTTTTATTATATTCAGAACACTTTTTTATGTTCAATTTTTGGGGGGTTTAAGGCAGCGATGTAAACTTTTTAAAAAACTGTTAAAACTTGTTAAACTTTTTGTGGCATAAGGCAACAATGTGGAAACTTGGCAAAACTGTAAAATCGCTGTAAAACGTTTATAAAATGGCAACAGAATTTTGCCCCTACCCGTTTTTAATCCAACCTACTGTACTGTCCCGTGTAAAGACAAAACAAAGGCATGCAAAAACAAAGGCAGGAACCACATGTCTCCCAGGTATCCCTGCCAAATGCCCTGACTAGTTGATTGCCTTCATAGGGGTCTATAAGTACATGAAAACTTATTTCAAAACTAGGCACATGTGTGATGTTAGGCATGCTCCTCAAGCATCCAGATGGTGTTTTGGTTAACCCACCTGAGGCGTGTGAGGGTCCAGGCTCATTTGGTCCCATTGCTGCCATTTCTCCTGGGTCCAATGAGTCTGTAGGGCCAGAGAAGCAAAAAACACCAGCACTTCTCATACATGTCAATCTGAGTTCCTTGCCTTGAGGTTTGTGTTGGTTGTCCCCATAGCCGGGGGATTCAAAGAGATGGCTGCCCCCATGAGGACAGCTAGCAACACTTTTAGTGCCAGCTGCCAGTGTCTTCCCTCCTAGGGCTTCCTGCTGCTGCACACTCTGCCCTAGCTTATAGGCGACCCCTCACTCGCCACCGCCAGATGCCAGCCACCACTATTTATTTATTTAAAATTACATATGTGGGATTACGGCAGATGGGTGAGTAGTGTGTGGGGAAGGAGGGGGGTTCCCATCTGTCAAGGCCGCCCCTCATACATAATTTTGGGCCGCTTTTCTTAAAAGTTCAGCCAAACTTGCCGAACACTAGTTGTGTGATGTACCCCTCTATCCATCTCCTGGTAAAGATGCTCTGCTGTCTACCAATGTATCATCTATCTTGCCCCTAAGCTTTCTCTGCTTTCTGTTTTGCCTTGGCTTATCACTGGTCTTGTGGCCAACTTTTGAGCACAGATTAACTGTGTGCTGAGATGGCATGTAATGAGCAGTCAATAAGGCATTTAGGATGCCCATACACTATTCCTTTCTTCGAAAAGCAGGAGATTGGCCTAAATTACCAACTGGTGCAAAAAGTGCTGTTTAGTTTCATTGTCTTCCTAGGGGTCAATTCAGCAGCACTGCCCTTTTACATTTTTTTGCACTTTTTGCACCTAGTGCTGAATCAACCCAAATGTGTGCCGAACCTAAAGTCTTTTAGAATTAAGGTCTGGTTTCCATCTACTTTAAAATGCTGGAGAAATCTCCTAGAGGAATTGGTTCTAGCAAATACATTGAATACCATTTAAACGGGGCTGGATGTCTCTTAAAGAAAGATAATAATAAACCACTTTTATAAATCAATCGTATTATTGTTAGTGGTTAGAAATGAATAATTTTTTTTTTTCTATCCACCCTTTCCCCTGGGCCTCTATATGTTGTTATTTTTCCTTCCTATGGAAAAAATCAACCAACTGGCAAAGAACTTGTTCAAAAACGTCACCCCCCAAGGTTATTAAAAGCATGAACACTGTAAAACTATATATTGTATTATTATAGCCTACCTATAAATCTAAAAATCTACAGCGCCTATACTGTAGATTTTTTTTTTACAAACCCCCTTGTCTTACTTTGGCAGGAGGCAGAATGACATCTCAGTGAATCTGGTAATCAGGCAGACCCTACAATTGTGAGGATCTCAGTAGGCTACTGGGATATAATAGTGCTTTTTAGAAGGTGGCTCAGAAGGCAAGCCTGTGCCTCTCAGCAAATGTAGTACGCACATAGAAATTAACTATTGTGCCAGACAAAGAACAAAGATGACTAGTGCAGAGCTTCACAAATAAAGGCTGCAATATCATTAAAGCATATTTGTAGGAGAGGCACAGGCATAGTTCCAGATAATTGCACCAAGACTCGTTCACAAACACGTAATAAAAAAAAAATCCTCGCAAAGCTATTGCTGTGCCAGAAAAAAAAACAACAAAATCCAGAATGGAAAAAGGTTCATAAGGGTAACATGTGCTTTACACATCAGCACAGAAATTAACCACAGCATCTCTCTTCCTCCAGGATGCTTTTATGTGGCTCAATTGAAATTTATGATAACAGTTTAGAGAAGCAACCTGCAGGCAAGCCCAGACACATGGCCCATTACCTGACTCAAACCGGTTAAAGTGTGGACTTGTCAGCCATTAAGGCAATGTCAAATTATCACTTACTGGTATTTTCTAAGTACCTTGTTCAGCACAGAACCTTTTGTTTTTTTAAGGGCTCAGGGTTATACATTTGTAGAATTACCAATAAGTAAAAAGCATAATATGATGCTATTTTAAAGATAAAGAATTTTTAGAAATGCAACTGATAGAATAAAACAGCTTTGCACACATTCTTCCGTTAGTGCCAGGATCCACCATTTAAGCCCCTCTGGTCAACAGTTGCTAGAGCCTTCACTTTCTAGTAATATGGCTCAAATATTCATGAGGTGGAGTGGATTATCAATTTCATCATTGACTTCAGAGCAGCAGCAGGGCTCTTTATTCATCAAAAGGCCACTAACGAGTTATAGTAAAACACTTCACATAATAATTAGAGGTGGTTAACACATTAGAGCAGAACACCTAACTCATGAATAATGAAAAATGAACAATTTTAGTTAGAATACTTTATTAACAAGTGGTAAGACAGCTTACAATTTGTAGGAGGTCGCTAACAAGTTAACACATATCCTATCATAGAAAAGTTAGAACAAGCCAATGGAAATGAAGTGCCAGTCAAAAAATTAAAGGTTAGTACATTGCTCCCCTCTGGCAGTCAATGAAGTAAGCAATTTGAAAGAGCTAACCCCCATGTAGCTATAGTGGAATACTACAATCATATGGGAGCTGACATCTTGATTTTCACCAGATACTGAAAAACTCTGTAAAAATTATCTAAAATCATCTTTTATTTCTAGACAGAAGTGTGCCTTATGTTATAATGACTCAGCATTGCTCTGCTAACAGCTGAGAGCAACTGGATACATTTTAGATACGTTAATTACACAGTTTGAATCTGTAGCTGTCACATGATTGACGTCACATGAAAAAAACAATTTTTTGTCCTATGCACTATTTTTCCCCTAAAGTGTGTTGGGGGGGGGGGGGGGGGTTGCATCAGTGTGCCTTATCAGGCGAATGTAAAAAAAAGAAAGTGAAAGATATATAATATATATAATGTTGGGACGCCAGTCGATGGAGGAGCAGCTGGCGGATGGGCAGGGTAAATGTACTCTGCCTGCTGTCCCCGCTCTGGCTTCCAGCGCTGCCACTGATTGATGTATGCGACCGTAGGCTGTGCCCACCCACTACACAGACCTGAGTGCTTGTTTCAGCGTGCGTCGGCCAGAAAGGCAGTGGCAGCACTGAAAGCCAGAGTAGAGACAGCACGCAGGGTACATTAACCCTGGTCCTCCATCCACTGCTCCCCCATCGACTGGGCTCCCGATGGCCGGGGCATGGGCGCGAGGCTCATATAAGTATACTTTTTTTTCTTCTCTCCGGGGGGGGGGGGTGATTCTGCACCATTGAATATGGGAATGGGAGGGAGAATGCCACACTGCCTTTATAGGGAATGGGAGGGAGAATGCCACACTGCCTATGTGAATGGGAGGGGGATACCACACTGCCTATATTGGGAATGGGATGGGGGGAATGCCACACTGCATATGAAAATGGGATGGGGGATGACACACTGCCTATGGGAATGGGAAGGGGTTATGCCACATTGAATATGGGGATGGGGGAAATGTCACACTGCCTATGAGATGGGGAGAATGTCACACTGCCTATGAGGAATGGGAAGAGAATGCCACACTGCCTATGGGGAATGGGAAGGGGGAATGCCACACTGCCCATGGAGAATGGGATGGGGGAATGCCACACTGGCTGTGATTGGGTGTTTTAGTACAACATTTGGTTTAAAATATTTTTTTTTCTTACTTTCCGCTTCCAAATCGTAAAATATAGCGTAAAATCATAAAAAAATAAAATAAAGTAATAGTCTTTTCTTACACAGAATTCCTCCAGCAGCTTTTTATTCAGCGTGTATGTAGAGTGATAGATAAGCTTCCTTGCAGTTTAGCATGAATTTCTGCGGGTACACCTCCCCCATCATGATCATAGGTTAGCAGGACTGTCAACTGTGTGGCAAGATGGACCCCCCCATGTCATTTTGCATGTGTTTAGCCCTGATCATCAGAAGGACACACACTTATCCAAGTGCTTACAGCTCGATGTGGTATAAGGGTATACACACTCCAATGTTTACAGCTAGTTGTATAAGGGGACACACTCAACACATTGCTTATAGCTAGTTGGGGCAATTAGGATACAAAGTCTTAAAGAAGCCACAGCACTCAACCCTGCTAGCGTGCAGACCAACCTAAAATCTGTCTCTAAATCTGGTTAAAAACAGATGGTCACACACATCTGCAGAAGTATGCTTAAGCTGTACCACCAAGCGCCAAAGCGCCTCTGTGGGATGCAGTCCTAACTCTAATCTCTGAGAGCCCCATTTGGGACATACAATGCAATAGATGAATTGGGAGCAGGCTTACCTGAGGTTGCCAGTCACCCAGCGCCTGGGGGGGGGGGGGGTTGGCTGTGGCAGACTGTGGGGATGCAATGTGTTGAATCCATGTGCAATAGGCTGCTAAGTGCAGGTTTGGGATGCCCTGCGGCCTAGTGTTTTGGCAGCAGGACAAAAAACAATTCAAAATGCAATAGTTTGATTCAGCTGAAGAAGGATGAACAAGCGTATTTAGTATAACAGATAGACTGCTAAGTGCAGGTGATAGGCTGCTAAGTGCAGGTTTAGGATACCCTGCGGCCTAGTGTTTTGGCAGCAGGACAAAAAACAATTCAAAATGCAATAGTTTGATTAAGCTGAAGAAGGATGAACAAGCGAATTTAGTATAACAGATAGGCTGCTAAGTGCAGGTTTGGGATGCCCTGCGGCCTAGTGTTTTGGCAGCAGACCAAAAAACAATTCAAAATGCAATAGTTTGATTCAGCTGAAGAAGGATGAACAAGCGAATTTAGTATAACAGATAGGCTGCTAAGTGCAGGTTTGGGATGCCCTGCGGCCTAGTGTTTTGGCAGCAGGACAAAAAATAATTCAAAATGCAATAGTTTGATTCAGCTGAAGAAGGATGAACAAGCATATTTAGTATAACAGATAGGCTGCTAAGTGCAGGTTTGGGATACCCTGCGGCCTAGTGTTTTGGCAGCAGGACAAAAAACAATTCAAAATGCAATAGTTTGATTTAGCTGAAGAAGGATGAACAAGCGAATTTAGTATAACAGATAGGCTGCTAAGTGCAGGTTTGGGATGCCCTGCGGCCTAGTGTTTTGGCAGCAGGACAAAAACCAATTCAAAATGAAATAGTTTGATTAAGCTGAAGAAGGATGAACAAGCGTATTTAGTATAACAGATAGGCTGCTAAGTGCAGGTTTGGGATACCCTGCGGCCTAGTGTTTTGGCAGCAGGACAAAAAACAATTCAAAATGCAATAGTTTGATTTAGCTGAGGAAGGATGAACAAGCGCATTTAGTATAACAGATAGGCTGCTAAGTGCAGGTTTGGAATGCCCTGCAGCCTAGTGTTTTGGCAGCAGACCAAAAACCAATTCAAAATGCAATAGTTTGATTCAGCTGAAGAAGGATGAACAAGCGAATTTAGTATAACAGATAGGCTGCTAAGTGCAGGTTTGGGATGCCCTGCGGCCTAGTGTTTTGGCAGCAGGACAAAAAACAATTCAAAATGAAATAGTTTGATTAAGCTGAAGAAGGATGAACAAGCGTATTTAGTATAACAGATAGGCTGCTAAGTGCAGGTTTGGGATACCATGCGGCCTAGTGTTTTGGCAGCAGGACAAAAAACAATTCAAAATGCAATAGTTTGATTTAGCTGAGGAAGGATGAACAAGCGTCTTTAGTATAACAGATAGGCTGCTAAGTGCAGGTTTGGAATGCCCTGCAGCCTAGTGTTTTGGCAGCAGACCAAAAACCAATTCAAAATGCAATAGTTTGATTCAGCTGAAGAAGGATGAACAAGCCTATTTAGTATAACAGATAGGCTGCTAAGTGCAGATTGGGATACCCTGCGGCCTAGTGTTTTGGCAGCAGGACAAAAAACAATTCAAAATGCAATAGTTTGATTAAGCTGCGGAAGGATAAACAAGCGTATTTAGTATAACAGATAGGCTGCTAAGTGCAGGTTTGGGATGCCCTGCGGCCTAGTGTTTTGGCAGCAGGACAAAAAACAATTCAAAATGCAATAGCTTGATTAAGCTGAGGAAGGATGAACAAGCATATTTAGTATAACAGATAGGCTGCTAAGTGCAGGTTTGGGATGCCCATGTGGGCTGGTGTATTTAAAGCAGACCAAAAAATATTAAAACTAAAATCAAACTAATCCAGTTATGATAAATGATTGTGTGTAACAGATAGGGTTAAATAAGCCACTGCATAGATGGGATGCACAGTGGAAAGGCAGATTAAAATTTACAGCACAAAGAACTGAAACTGAATTGAAAACTGATCAGGCTAATGAAAAAAATTCACTGTCACTTCTATGCTGTCCCTGGATGCTGTCCCTGGATGGTTCCGGTTTTTCACTATCTTTTACTATCTTTCCCTGGCTCTGTCTACCTCTCTGTCTGCCTCTCTGACTCTCGCTACCTATCTCTAACTCTCTCTCCCTATCTGCAGCAACCACCGCTGTCTCTGGAATGCAAGGCTGAAATGCGCGAAAGGAAAATGGCGACCGGCTTATATAGCACGGTTACATCACCGGGCTTCCTGGCTGCTGATAGGCTGCATGTGACTGTCCCATGATACCTTGCCCCAGGGGACATGTCCGGACATGTGCTTCCACCATCTTAGAATGCCTGTAATTGAAATAAATGGAGTTTAAAGGAAAACTTCGATCGATCGAATTCGGATTCGTTCAAAACCGAATTTTTCATGAAATTCGGAACGAATCCGGGTTCGTCCGGATCGATTCGCTCATCCCTAATAGCTACTTTTAAACCTTTTAACTGCCAGATTACTGGAGATTTTGTTACCTTTTGTTGATAGGTCAGTTTTCACTATTATGTTTAACTGTGATTTTTGCAGTAATTTCCAGGAAAATTATATATATATTTTTGCGGCATTTAGGGGTTTAGGCTTCAACAGGGAATATCTTGTTTTTTTCCAGTGTTTTTTTTAATATATTTTTCTCCAAAAAATGTGCAGACCTGAAATATGCAGTGGAGAAAAAATCAACAAAAGAAGATAACAAGGGTAAAGGACTGTGTGCTATTAGTGCTGTTGATGTGGGCCCTGACTTTCTCATGGCTACATCCTTTGTGTCTGTTTTTTAGCTTGCAAACCAGAGGTGGAATACCCCACAATCTGGAATCTGCAGCTGCAGAAGAAATAGTGCATGGCCTGTTGAGCCCTGCAACACTCCAGGGCTTGCAGGGGACCATTGATTCTGACATGCATGTTTCTGCTGGAAGTGGTAAGTTGTGGCCTTGTTTGGGTTGTTGTGTCAGCCTCAGTTTAATGCCCAAGTTCAGGATGCCAGCATGGCAACGAGATGAATCTTGAAATATTGCCACATGCCACCTCAAAGCCAAGTACCGACCTTTTAATGCATGTGTATGTGCCACACCTTGCTTACCTGTACGACGCGGAACCAGATTACGTAGCCATCGCTTAGCCACACAAGGTATGGCACTTTACTAAGCTTATGCCCTATTCACATTGCAGTAAACACCCAGTAAACAAACATGGCCACCCAACCACAGGAACACACAAGTACTGCGGCTACTTCAGCAAGGACTGCCTCATCAAGGACTGCACTGAGGGAAGACTTGGATCTGGTAATTGTCATGTGCCCAAGGTGAGAGCCCCTGGATCACCATGCAGCCCTATTTTTGTGTACTGCATGTGTGGCAAATAGCAGAGAGCTAATTTATTTGTCTGGCCCTACAGACACCCCCACTACAGGGTCTCGAGGAGGATGATCCACAGCATCTGCCTCCACAACAACAGTAGCATCAGCACCCTCTGTAGCAGCAGTGGCCTCCTCTGCACCCGCAGGCACAACATCTGCCTTCTGCAGCGGCATCTGCCTCTTCCACTCCTCTGTTGCAGCAGCTGGATCCACAAATCCATCTGCAGCAGCAGCTCCCTCTACCACTTCCTTGATTGATCCACAGCTCCAGCATGACCATCAGCTGCATTGTGATGAGCAGCTGCAGCCATGACCTCCATGGGAGACCTCTGCTGCCAAGGTTTTCTCATCACTGACATCAAGCACAACACATGTTGAAAGACCAAGCACAGCTCCAGCTGCAAGTGTCCCTACCCGAGGAAAAGGGCAACGGCCTCAGCCACGTCACTATCTTTCACTGTTGAGGCAGGTGTGGTTGATGGAGGCGGATTAGCAAGCAGAGCCTTCACGCAAAGCACAGCCCGGTTCCACCAATACATGCAGAGACACATAATGCTGCTCCACCATGACCTTCAAGCAATGGCTGGGGAGAAACAGAACAGCAACCAGCACAGAGAGGCACTGATAGCACAGTGCCAGGGGCAAAATGACAACCTGGCATGCCTAGTGGCTCTCAGAGAAGCTAGAGACCCATCAGACTTTGCAGGCCACCCAGCCTAGCAATAAGAAAAAACACATTTGGTAGAAATTTTTTGGTTGGGTTTTTTGGGGAAAACTCAGTAGTCTAAAAAATATGGGCCCACACTGTTTAAATGTTCATTTAGTGTGGTTTGCCCTAGGGCAAAAAATTTAATGGGGATGGGTAGGGGTTGGGGAGGGAAGGGGGGGAAGGGTCAGTGGGTAAAGGGATTTTCAGGAAGGGAGGATGGTAAGTAGTATATTTTCCTGTGTTGGCCGGCGAGTACTGGCACCTCTGAGTTAAGTCAGAGAATTTTATGGGCTGAGGATGTGAAGAAAAACTTCTTTTTGGGAGTCCCTGTCCACTGAGTGGATGCTCTTTGATCCTTCCCGTGGGTTTTGGTCAGGGGCTCCCAAAAGCCAGTTTTACTCTCAGTTAAGTACAGTGTGATTCCTATTTCTTTGTAAATATCTAATTTATTAGTAGTGCAAAAAATCTATAGACATATATACAATAAATATGTTCTTATGAATTCATCATAGCTGTACATATCCAGGTATAAGATTGTGCCCGGTTCACCGAAATACCATAAAGTCCATTTCTTATTGAGCTTGTTTATAGGATTATTCCCAAATTTATAACTTCCTGTTGGGTCAAAGTTTCAGTTTGTAGCAAGGGTGCAGGCCCTCGTTTGTAGCAAGTATGTAGCGCACGGATGCGTTTCGCCTGTCGGCTTCTTCAGCGTGCCTAGTGGCAAGTTATGCTCATTACGTGATGCCTGCTGCTGCTGCAAAAATGCGGAGTGCTGCCTTGGTTATGTGTAATCTTACGCATGCTTTGCCTTGGCCAGTCGGGATACCCTCCTGTCCCCCTCTACTGAGGGGGAGATGGTGGGTGCACGTCTTTGAGCCGGTCTGTTTTCCCCTGTGTAATTGTGGCGCTGCTCGCCTCCGTTCGCCTCCGCATGTGTCCCTGTTGTGTGCACATGTTTAAATGTTCAACAATAAGCAAAACAAGCATAACTGATTTGAGTTCAAGTTAATCTCACTGAATACATCAAAAGAGTGGGAGGAGCTTAGAGAACAAAAAAAAGGCAAAGGCTTGCCTTGCCTTAATCCAAATTAACATATAGAAATATATACATAGACACAACACACACAAACCACTGGGGAAAGAACAAACCAAAACAATTAACCAAAATGAGATGACACAAGGTGGTTCCGGACAGACTGCCCAGAGGCACTCTGTGTACCCCGATATAGCTCTGCAGGAACATCCAAAAGAGCTGCAGAGGGGGACACACCCCGATATATTGGATCCTTCTCCAGGAGGACATAATTGTGCAGCGCCATGCACATGGTACTGGTGGGCACCCCCAGTATGGTCCAGACAACGGAACTGGGTCTTCAGCAAGCCAAAGGCCCACTCCACCGCTGTCCTTGTTTGCTATGAGCCCGGTTGTAGGCCGCATGTCGCATGAGTCTGAGGCCAGAGAATTGGGGTTATAAGCCACGGAAGAAAGGGGTAGCAAAAATCACCTGCAAAAATAAGAGACAAAATAGGCACATACATCATAAGCACATTATCTACAAATACACAAGTTAAAAATGAGAAAAAAACATCAGCAGGAAAGGACTGATTATGACAACACTTACCAAGTAGCCACCCGCCAGAGAGCCCGCCAGACTCAAATCGCGCATACAGGCAATAACTTGTGAGCAAAAGGAAAATGAACTGGTCATTAACATTGGCTTACTTTGGAGAGAAGTAGTTACAGACAACAAGTAGCAGCTAGTTAAAGGGGAAATTGAGGTCCACTTTACAGGAGCCTATACGCTGCAAGGGCCAACACACATATGGGGAAGATTTAAAGTCGATTTCACAGCATGGAATTAAGGATGCAAAGTGAAACGAAACATATACCTAAAGAGATACTCATCTGCAGCCGGTGGCACCAGCGCCACGTGCATACAGTCAGTCGCACCCATGATGTTGGGCATATCGACCAGCTCATAAAAGCCCAACTTATGCATATTCCAGGCTACCGTGTTGTCTGGGAAACATATATACTTGTCCACCAAGGCAGCCATGCCATCCAAAAATTTATTGAGAGTGCGGCTGATCGTAGGCTGGGACATGCCCCCAGATAGGACGCCCAGGCTCTGGAGTGAGCCGTTCACCAAAAACAACCAATTTGGTCAAGCCCGCAATTGCATGCCCCTTGCTTGTGGCAGGGGCCAACTCGCAATACAGTTTCTCAAGGGAAACACGGTTATGTCGGGTCAGTCGTATAGCTCAATGTCATGCATGTGATCAACATCCACATGCGGAGGATGCAAAGCACTGTCAGGCACATGCACAGCAGGTCGCGGCGTGACAGGTGGAATTGGGCACAGTGCATGTTGGTAGAGAATGGTGAAAATGTGGTATGCAGCCTTGCATAGTTTCTCTTCAGTGTATGGGATTGAAAAGAATGTGAAATTAATGGTCAGGTGGTACCTGGTACCAGCGTCTATTGCTTGCAGGGTCCCAGGTTACGCGGCCGATTGTTTCCGGGGGTGCCCTACAGAGGGAACGTATAGACATATTTGGTGGGATTGTAATATTGTGAGCTGGTTTTGGAATATAGTCTTTTCCATGATTGCAATTTTGGGCAAAGTAGTGATGAAAGATCCCTGGATAGCGTTGCTGGACCAATAAATCCCTGGGTGCACTAATATGCGGATGAAGTTGTTGCAACACCTGTTTACTGCAGCTAAGCAAGTAATAGTAAGAGACTGCGTCTCTTAGTTTCAGGGAACTCCATAACAGGGTGAATAATGTGATGACCATGGAAAAGATGACAGCAATAAATGAAGGTAGGTTGGATGCTTTGATTGTGACATGAGCCCCCTGGAGAGATCACTGTCTGGCCTCCAATTTTGACTCATTCCTTCTTATGCTTTTGAGCGTTATTGGTTTGAATGATTTCAATATTCCCCCTTTTCCCCTTCAAAATCCCCCCTTTTCTCCCTATTCTCCTATTCGGTTTTCTTCTCTTTTGTCTTAGCTCTTAATTTCCCACCTTTTCTCTTACTTTTTTTTTTCTTTCATCAGGCACGGTTTTGTTTAATCTGTGCATGTTATAGGGCATAAGAGGAGAAGAAGGCGTATTGACTGCAATGTGTATTTGCACATAATAGTTATCAGCCTACTTTAACAGTGCAATTCTGTCCTCTGTGAAACTTTGGAAAGTTTGGAAAAAATATATATTCATAAAGATTTGTCTTAGGACTTGTTACTACCTGATTTCTTCTATTGACACCCTTATGTTTAATGCAATAGAACCATGAAACATCTGGACATGTACCCCAGAAAAGGGTGCTGCCAGGATCAAGAATTCCTAAATATTGTTAACGTTAAAGTGTCTTACTCAATGGCCCTTGTCACAAAACCAATCACATATGTTTGATTGAAAGGCATCCGGATTGATGGAGCCACGAGCACATAGCCCCATTAGCATTTTGCCGAGGTGTCATGGTAAAATTATGTAAAACTGGAGTCTTAGAGCCTTAAAGGGACACCTATACTCAGAGAGAAGTATATGTAGTCACATTCTATCCCCAACCTAGTGCCCCAAAACAGCCTGTGTTTCATTTTGTACCTCAGCCTTTGCCCAATAATCATAACAACATGAACAGGATGTAGTCGGCCATATTGCTCCTTGGCTGATGATGCAATCAGTTAAAGTACACACAGCTCAGCAATGGGGAGCACTTCAACCTAACTGCCATTATGTGACAATTCAGTTCTAACTGAGTTAATTAACATATGGCATGCTATTCACCATATTACTACTTCCTGTTGTGTTTTCCAAGAGCACAGGGTTGGGAATGGAAGGTGACCACATAAACTTCTTTTCTGAGTATCGGTGCACTTTAAGGGAACCAGAATTAGTAATTTCTTTTGAAGGACTGAATGGCTACCACTTAGATGAGTTACTGGGCTGGATTCTATTTATTATCCTTTAGTGAGGGGACAAAAAAAAGAGTCATATACAATTTCAACCATAAAAGGTTCCATCAGGTTGATGTAGGGTTTAAGCTTCTGCCATGCCACAGACAGAAGTTATACATTACATAGCATGGGTAGAGAAAGTCAGGCTTTCAGAAGTGTCATGAAGGTATTGGCAGGATGCTATCATATTTTAGTTTAGGGACGACTTGTACTTTAATTGAAGATATTAGGCCTGTTCAAATCATACAGCTAATGTGTGTATTCTAAGTATGTCACACACCCCGCTTCAAGAAATTCATAACGTGTGGGTAATACTGACCTGTAGAGGGCAATATGCAGAGATGCCAGGAAAAAAGAGAGCCCCTCCCGGTCCATAAATACCTGGGACCTCCCACTCATTACCCAGTCTTCATCTCTGCAGTCGGTGAGCAAGTCAGAAGATGTGGTCTCCTCCTTGCACATGGGGGATTTCAGGTAGCCGGGATGACTCACGGCCCTTTAGTTATCTATTTCCGCCTGGACCATTTTTTTCTGTTACCTCATGCCTCCCAGCCTAGGCTGACGGTCCGGGTTAGGGTAGAAAAGCACCCTTGGTGCTTAAGAGCAAATGCTCTCCCGTGAGACCCTTTATAAGAGGGTAGGCGGTCATCCGGGACGGTGACCCCGGTTTGGGATGCCCTTGGCCTTTCATTTTGGGTGATCCCCCCCTTTGGGTAATGCCCCTCTCTCTAGCGGGATGGCGGAGGGTGGGAGCAGGGCCCCTTGTTCGGTGTTGGGTCCAAATTTTGTAATCATTAATTCTTAATAATGTTTTAATGTATTAATTTATTAAATTATCCTCCCAATAGTTGTTGACTTATTTATTACTTCATAACAGCGTGTATTTCTGTGTCAAAGCGGCGCTGTGGACGCCATTTTTGTGCAGGCTTTCTCCCTGAGGTAAGGGGGGCGGGGCCAGCGCCGCGGTGCCGGCCTTTTTGCATTGTCATGGCGGAGGGGAGCTTCTCCCCTCACGCTTTCACTCTGTGTCACAGGCACCGCTGAGGTGCTTTTCTCTGTGCCTGTTTCCTCAGAAGGAGCTGGCCACGCTCCCCTTCTCTCCTCAGAGCTGCTCTTTACCTCACGGAGAGAGGAAGCTGTCTTCAGGATCACAGTGAGTGGCCCGGTGGGCCCCCCTTCTGTCCCATCACCTATAATTATATATTTTTATGTCATATATATATATATATATATATATATATATATATATATTTATTTTATACTCCGCTTTTCTTATTAGTCTTTTTTATTATGTCTTTCAGATATAACCTACAGGGGGTTTCTCCCGGTCCTAGGGTCCCTGGGTTCTTAATTGGCTTATTGCAAATCCTCCCACTTGGGACATTAAAGGGGCATTCCAGGCTGCTTAGATGCGTAATTCCCTCGGTCATTGCAACCAACTATAAGTTCACCTTATGGAGGCATCCCCGGATACTGGGCTCGGGCTACCCTCGGGGCAATCCCGGAAGTTTATGGGGTGTGGGGCATCCCTTACTGGCGATGATGTATATCTGTGTATACCATGCGCACAGCAGACTATTACGCGGCAGTCTGGACCCCAGGCGTCTGGTTCAGCGCCGCCGGTCTCTCCTCCCCCCCCTCCCAGTTTGATCCGTGCCCAGTCTGACGTTGTCATGGGCGGGCAGTTGCAATCGGAGATGTGTTCCCGATTGGCCAATCTTGAAAAATTATTCTCCAGCACGGTCACCAGAAAGGCTCCGGCTAAGAGAAAGCACTTGTCGCCGTCTTCACCGGCGGCCGACTTGGATGATCTTGATAATCTGGACTGGTCTGATTACTCCCAACTTGAGGAAGGGGAGGTATATGAAGAATCAGATAATTCAGACGATCAGCAGTTTGTGGGTGCTGATACCGAGCGGGGCTTGGGGAGGTCTTCGGATACTCCTAATATTCTGGCTCAGATGTTTGAGGTTTCGGCTATTTCTCCTCCTGAGGCGGTTCCACAGCAAAAGGGGGAATTTTTCGAAGAATCCAGGCCGCGCTTGGAATTTCCTAACCAAAAGCATTTTGATGGGATTATTACTAAGGAATGGGAGAGGCCTGCCCGGCTCCCAGGTGTCCCTCAGGGTTGGGACAAAAAATATCCCTTTCCCTTGGATACGGTTAAGCGTTGGGCGTCCCCTCCCGAGGTGGATGCACAGATTCTGGGTTTATCCAACACTACTGTTTTAAATTCTCCTGATTGCTCCACGCTTAAAGATGGTGAGGATAAACGCATTGACCAAATGGCTTGTCATGGTTTTGCCAGTGTTGGGTCAGCCATGAGGCCGGTTTGTGCTTCAGCGCTGCTGGTGGTGGCTACCAGGTCGGTGGTCAGGGACCTGTTGACTTCTTCCGGGTTAGATCCGGATAGTGACGAGTTCCTTGGCCTTAAAAGGTGTGAATTGTTTTTGTCATTTGTACTAGCCGCCTTGGATGACACACTGATGATGTGTGGCAGAACGTCGGCTCTATTGGTGACTATTCGGCGTTCAGTTTGGTTGCGCCAGTGGGCGGCTGATTTTGTGTCTAAAAAGTCGCTGACCGCTCTTCCCTTTGTGGGATTACGGCTCTTTGGTGAGAAGTTGGATTCAGTTGCCAAGGGTGGTAAGTTACCTCAACGCAAAAGACAGCGTCGTCCCTTTCGGGGGGCGGGTTCCTTTGCTCCTTCCTTTCGTGGGGCCAGAGCTGGCGGAGGAATTGTTTTCCCCGCAGCCAGTTTTACCCCTGGAACAGGGGCAGAGGACGTGCCGCCCAGGATACAGCTGGGGCTCTAAGCCCAAACCCGCTGCCAAGCCAGCTCAGCAATGAGGGGGCGCCCTCACCCATGTGGGTGGGGGGACGGCTGCAACACTTCTCCCAGGTCTGGGACCGGGAGGTCTCGGACAGATGGATCTGGGAAGTGGTAACTTCCGGCTACAAGCTGGAGTTCGAGCTCCGGCCTCCTCCCAGATTCCTCAGGTCTCAGGTGCCTTCTGACCTTCTGGCCGCGCAGGAGCTCCAGGCGGCAGTAAAGAGTCTGTTGGATATGGCAGTTATTTGCCCAGTGCCCCCCTCAGACATGGGTCGGGGCTTTTATTCCAATCTGTTAACGGTGCCCAAGAAGGACGGCTCGGTTCGACCCATTCTGGATCTAAAGATCCTCAACAGGTTAGTCCATACGCGGAAATTTCGCATGGAAACGCTGCGTTCAGCTATCCATTCTCTTCGTCAGGGGGACTTTCTGACGTCCGTAGACATCAAGGACGCCTATCTGCATGTGCCGATTTTTCCAGCGCACCAGAGATTTCTCAGGTTCGTGGTGGAGGATCGGCATTTTCAGTTTGTGGCACTTCCTTTCGGTCTCCAAGGGTTTTCACCAAGGTGCTGGCCGGGGTGATGGCTCTCCTCAGAGCCCAGGGTATTCGCATTGTCCCTTATCTGGACGACCTTCTCATTATGGCATCTTCCTTCAGCGAAGCGGTATTGGACACCAGAACTGTGGTGTCCACTCTGGAGAGATTCGGGTGGGTGATCAACTACCCCAAGTCCTCCCTTTCTCCGTCCAGGTTAGTGTCTTTTCTGGGAATGTCCCTGGATACTTCCCAGGCCAGGGTGTTTCTTCCTCAGTCCAAGGTTCTCTTGATTCAGGAGTTGGTTCGACTCCTCCTGTCTATCCCTCGTCCCGCCATCAGACTGGGGATGAGGCTGGTGGGATTGATGGTAGCCTCCTTCGAAGCGGTTCCCTTTGCTCAGTTCCACACAAGGACACTCCAGCTCCATCTGTTGGCGGCCTGGGACGGGTCGCCATTGTCGTTGGATCAGTCCTTCCTGATGACCCCCCGAGTTCGGTGCTCCCTTCAGTGGTGGCTGGATCCAATCAATCTGTCGAGGGGCAGATCCTTTCTGGCCCCTTGTTGGGAGACGGTCCCCACGGATGCCAGTCTATCAGGATGGGGGGGTTCTGGAAGGATCGTCAGTTTCAGGGACTGTGGGAGCCTCAGGAGGCTCACAAGTCCATCAATGTTCTGGAATTGAGGGCCATCAGGATTGTTCTGTTTCGCTTGACTCATCAGTTGCAAGGATTGCCGGTTCAAGTCCGGTCGGACAATCGGACGGCAGTTGCCTACATCAATCACCAGGGAGGGACTCGCAGCAGGAGTGCCGTCAAGGAAGTGTCTTTGATTCTGGCCTGGGCGGAGACCCACGTCTCGTGCATTTCAGCAGTTTACATTCCGGGAGCGGAGAACACGGAGGCGGACTCTCTGAGCAGGTTCTCAGCTCGCCGGGGGGAATGGTCTCTCAGCCCCAAAGTGTTTCGCTTGATTTGTCTCAGGTGGGGGTCCCCGGTGGTGGACCTCTTTGCCTCTCATCACAATCACAAACTTCCGACATTTGTGTCTCTCTCACGGGATCCACTGGCTCTGGCAGTGGATGCCATGTCTCTGAACTGGAGGGATCTGGAGTTTCTGTATCTGTTCCCTCCGTTTCCCTTGGTGGCCAGAGTGGTGCGCAAGCTGGCCCTGGAGGGGGCGTCAGCAATTCTGGTGGCTCCAAGGTGGCCAAGACAGGTTTGGTTCGCAGATGTGGTAAGGTTAGCAGAGGATCAGTTCGTTCTGCCCCTGCTGCCGGATCTGCTCACCCAGGATCAACTACGTTATCCCAATTTACCAATGCTGGCTTTGACGGCGTGGCTGCTGAAGCCTCCATCTTGAAGGAGGAAGGTCTTTCCGATGCTGTGATTAGAACTCTCATTAGTGCTAGGAAGCGGTCTTCCTCTAATATCTACTATAGGACTTATATTGATTGGTGTGAGATCAGGGCGTTGCCTTGTAGGGAATTTTCCATCTCCAGAATCCTGGAGTTTCTTCAACATGGTCTGGACCTGGGGCTCCAGCTTAGTACTCTGAAGGGGCAGGTGTTCTTTCAAAGGTCATTTGCCCTACATCCTTTGGTTAAGACTTTTTTCCAGGGAGTCACGCACGTGCGGCCTCCTAGAAAACCTTTGCTCCCTGTTTGGGATTTGAATTTGGTTCTTTCTGCTCTTCAGGATTCTCCTTTTGAGCCCTTGAATGATATTGGCTTGTCTTCACTTACGCAAGAAGGTGGCCTTTTTGGTAGCCATCACTTCGGTTAGGCTTTGTCCATTCAAGCCCCATACTTTGAGGGGCATCAGGACAAGGTGGTTTTTCGTTTCAAGTCCGATTTCCTTCCTAAGGTTGTTTCTGCCTTTCACCTAAACCAAGACATTGTTCTGCCCTCTCTGTGTCCTAATCCCAGCAATGACAAGGAGAGGGCCCTGCATTCTTTGGATGTGGTTCGTGTTGTGAAGTATTATTTGGAGGTAACGTCTTCCTTTCGTAAGACGGATGCCTTTTTTGTGGTGCCCTCCGGCCCCCTGAAAAGGCTTGGCGCCTGCCAAGTCTTCCATTAGTAAATGGATCCGTCAGACCATAGTTGGGGCCTATTCTGCCAAAGGGAAGGTACCCCCTTTTCGTGTTACTGCTCATTCTACTCGTGCGGTTGGGGCATCCTGGGCTTTTCAGCACCAGGCCTCTGTTGAGCAAGTTTGTAAGGCTGCTACTTGGTCTTCTGTTCACACTTTTTCCAAGTTTTACAAGGTTGATGTTCGGGCCTCAGCGGATGCTGTGTTTGGCCGCAAAGTTCTGCAAGCTGCAGTGGTTTAAGTTGTGCCTTGTTGCCTTGTTTTGGATCCCCGCCCTTTATGGACACTGCTGTTGGATGTCCCACACGTTATGAATTTCTTGAAGCGGGGTGTGTGACATACTTAGAATAATACCATTTTGTGAATACTCACCTGTAAAATGGGTATTATAAGTATGTCACACACCCCGCTTCACCCTGCCCTTTTGTATTCTGGATCCTTTATATGGTGAACTTTGCGTTGTTATGCTTTGTGTTGGGCTCTTCCTGGTCCCTTACCTTACTGCTGTTCTTATACTGGGTAATGAGTGGGAGGTCCCAGGTATTTATGGACCGGGAGGGGCTCTCTTTTTTCCTGGCATCTCTGCATATTGCCCTCTACAGGTCAGTATTACCCACACGTTATGAATTTCTTGAAGCGGGGTGTGTGACATTTATAATACCCATTTTACAGGTGAGTATTCACAAAATGGTATTTTTGCTGGGGGACATCATAGTGATATAAAAATGAAATATAACATGACATAACATCACAGCCTTCACCCCACTTTTAATTACAAAATTTGGATTTATCTATAAATGAAAGTTTGTGAATGACAAATTCTCTAAACGCAGATTTGGTACAAATTTATCAACAGTTAATACATTTATGAATTTGACAAGCATTGCAGATGGAGAATGTGAGGACAAGCAAATAAAGAAAATTAGGTAATATGTGAACTGCAGATTGAGGCTGGACAAGCATACTGGGATTAAAGCCAAACACCAACCAAAGAGTTTTATTTCTATATATTATGTCTTAAAAAGAATTGGTATACCATGTTAGTAAGGGCTGTTAAATGTTGTAAGGAGTTATAATTTGACAGTCGGTCCCACCTTCTCTTAAGTCAGATCATGGCCTGGATCAAACTGACTACATGTGAACTCAATGGGACATTTATTGAGAGTATTCATAATTAAAGTGATGTTAAATGCAAAGGCAATTGTTAAACCATTGCGTCCGGCTACGTTTGGCACCGTCCTAAACTGTTTTCCCTTTTTTGAATTGAAGAGAAATGGCCAAGATATCAAGGTCTATAGGTTCACCCCATGATTTCTGTTCTAAAGCAAGTGGGCGTGGCCTTTGGTTCTGAGACGCTGCGTAATAATGGACAGGTTTTGTAAGATTGCAGCCCTAGCTTCAGGCTGTGCTTCTTCCCTCTCCCCCTGTTGCTAGGCAATATTAGAGCCTATACCAGCACTCCCAGACACACAAGGCCCCAATCCCATTCATATTTTCATGCTCTTCCAAAGTGCATGTGCGCATCCCCAATCATGCATGTGTACATCCCCAAATGTCTATGTGTGCACTCCCAAAGCACATGCTCTCCCTCCCAAAGTGCATGTGCACACTTCCAAACACCTGCATGCACCCCTGCAAACACGTACTTGCACTCCCAAACACAAGCACGCAATCCCTAACACCTGCACTCCCACACACACATGCATCCACCCCTGCACTCCCAAACACATGCACGCATGCCCCACACTTCCAAACAGGGTAGGTGGGCAGGCTGGTGGGTGACTTGATAGGTAGGTAGATGGGCAGGCAGACAGGAGGGTGGGAAGTGGCAGTGGCAGCGGATAGTGGCCTACCTGTTGCCGGCTCCTACTACTAGTGGGCGCATCTGGTGACTATGGGGGGCTCCTCCAGCGGGATGGCTCATCTCAGGCAGAAACGGCGGGTAGCTCATTTCAGGGGGACAGCAGCAGCAAGTGGCTTCACTGGGACAGGCGGCAGCGGTGGATGGCTCTTCTCTCTGGTCTTGTCTGGGCAGCCTCACTGGGGGTAGGGGGTCTGCAGAGAGCCATTCAAGCTGGGGGTCATAGTTCTGTTATGGAACCTGATAGAGGATTGGTGGCCCACATCAGTGCGGTGTGGCCGGAGCCCCAAGTGCCTTTACAAATAAATGTACATATCCGCAAAAGACATACTGTTTCTTCTTTACATATACTTGGTAACGCTTGCCCCTGAAGGATAAGGTGTGATAACTCAACACGTTTGACGTGAAGCATCATAGGTGGTGGTATGCAGTATAGAGTTTCGGACCTGTGAAGAGGGGGTGGAATAACTAGGGAAGGGAAGGCATGGGTGTTAGATGGGTATTAAAAAGGTTAGGTTTGGTCGAAATTGGGTAGCTGGGATGTGATGGCTTAGGGGGGAGCTTACTGCTCCTCCCTAGTGCTGCATTCCACAGCCAGCCTAGGGAGGCTGCTGCCTGGAATGTGAAAATAAAGAGGATGAATAATAAGATTGCAGGAAGGCTAATTAGTGGTCCTCTGATGGGTGTGAGCTTAGTAGGTAACTGTGTGGTGGAGTAGGGTGGCCTTCTGGACATTGACATTGGCAGCAGTCAGTGTGGCTGGCTCCTATTGTAGGCATGCAAATGTGTGTACCCAGCAAATAAAGAGTTGACGTGGCTATTGATATTGGTATGTTGTTTGTCACTGTTAAAGTGAACATGGTAATAGTTCCTGGGGTTGACTGTGTGAACCACAAGGTTGGGACATGTGGCCAATGCTGGATTAGGGAGTGGAAGGCAGCTAAATTGGCCAATGGCAGGCATTGTGTGTGAATGAAGAGAATGGTTTGAGTCTGTCCATGCTCTGATTGGCTGGATCAGCAGCTAGAGTGGGCAACGACAAGTATAATGCGTAAGTGGAGAGCATAGACTGATTCTGTCTCATGCTCTCTGATTGGCCGGATGGTTGAACAGACTGCACATGCTTAACAGGTGTCGCTGCATTGCTAGGCTTGCTGTGGGCCAGTACATCCCCACCCCAAGTCATACTTACTCATGATTTCCATACATTCAGCATCAGAACTCCAGTGGAATTACGAGTGGAATGCGCTATGTTATGACACCTTACCCTTCAGGCAGTGGTGGACTGGGGCCAAAAATCAGCCCGGGATTTTCCCAGCACCTGGCCCATAATTAACAACGAGTTGGCTTGGTAGCTGTGTGTGGCCACACATTACATCTGTATTTTCATTTAGCCCTGGTTGTTGTGTTTCCCCCCCCCCCCTCGCCCCCACTAGTAGCTTCCTGTATGGCAGTATTTTTGTGCTGCACCACTTTCTTCTCCTGGAAACTTTTTTTCACTATTTTAAGGCTCTTTGGGGCTGGACCCACTAAATTCACCTCCCTTATAATTTTGGTCCACTCCTCAGTTTTAGCTTGATTGGTGGCCGTGAGTCGCTTCCCAAAAGCATATCAAAACTACAGCCACAGGGACTGTGCTTCATTGAAGCACATAGCCAGGGGTGCTGCCCCTCCACTTCGCAGTCCTAGGAGTGTTTTGGCTGCTGGGTTGGGGTCTAGAACCTGTGCTCCTTTGGGGCTCTCCTTCTTGCTGCACCCACTATGCTGTGCCGTCCTGGCAACCATGGTGGATTGTGGTGGGTACGGCTGAGGGGTGCTTTCCCTGTAATGCTGGCGGGAATAGGATTGCCTGCTTGATGTATATGCTGTTCTGCAGGGGCTGCTCCTTCTGTTCCAGCTAGTTTGGTAGTGAGTGAGCCATTCGCAGTCCTAAGAGATTGTTTTGGCTGGCTGCTGGGTTGTGGTCTAGAACCTGTGCTCCTTTCGGGGCTCTCCTTCTGGCTGCACCAAGACGTTGTTCTTGCTCAAACAAATAATGAAGCACATTCTGGACCTGAAGAGGCGCCGGAAGAAACAGGTGGCGAAGTCGGTCTGGCATCATTGTCCAGGTAAGTCACCTGCAAAAGGGAGGCATCCCTTAGAGGTCCTATTTAAAGGAGCTTCTGGTGGCAATATGTCGCCAAAAGATTCCTATGCTTCTCTACTGTGCCAGCCTTTGTGAGCTCCTGAGTACCTTTGGATTACCATAAATGACCCGGCTTTGCCTTTGGACTCCTGATGCATGGATTATACCTTGAGCTGCTTCCACGTGTATGACCCGGCTTGCCCCTTGGACTTTATTGGATTAATCCTTGAGCTGCTACCACATATATAACCTGGCTTGCCCATTGTTTTTTTCCAAATGCTTTCTATGTAACTATGATGTTGGAGATAGGGAGCTCCTTTCTATAAAACTGGCTCTAGAGGAATGGAGATACCTGTTGGAAGGCACTAAACATCCCATCCTCATTCTGTCTGACCATCGTAATCTGGAATATCTGAACCCCAGACAGGCTCGTTGGTCACTGTTCCTCTCCTGGTTCAACTTCCACATCACGTGCAGATCTGGGAGCAAGAACGGCAAACCCGATTCCCTATCCCTGTTGTTTCCAGAAAATTCCACTGCCAGTCAGTCAGACAAACCAATCTTAGGCGATCAATACTACCTAATCATTGAGTCTAACCTTATCACCAAGATTAAAAGGGAGTCGCATCTTGGCATCTGTAGGAAGAAAGGATTAGATGATATCTGAAGGCTTGGCCATTCGCAAGGGGAAGATTGTGGTTCCAGACAGTGTCCAGTCCGAGGTTCTCACTCTATACCACAATAACCCCTTGGCAGGCAATTCCGGAGAACATGAGACACTGGAACTCGTTCAAAGGCATTTTTGGTGGCCTAATATGATGGCCATTTGCTTCAGGTTTGTGTGGAACTGTGAGATTTGTGCCCGGAGCAAGTGGTCTCGTGGTCGACCCCCTGGGCTCCTCTTGCCTCTGCCCATTGCCGATTTCATTCCCCTCAAGGCTCTAGCATCAGCCGCAGAGTTGGCCACCATCTTTGTATGAGAGATTTTCAGGCTTCATGGACTTCCTGACAAAATTGTGTCCAACCGAGGATCACAATTCACCTCTCACTTTTGGAGTCACCTCAGTATTAAATTAGCATAGCCTACCATCCTCAGTCCAATGGGCAAGTGGAACGTACCAACCAAAGTCTGAAGCAATACCTCCACTGCTACTCCTGGTGGCATGCATGACGTATGCATGAGATGAGCGATCCTCAGCGCGGCAATCTCTGCAGTTACTGACAGGTGCTCCTGATGAATAGGAACCAATAGAATCTCTTAGCGGTCCTATTTAAAGGAGCTTCTCTACTTCTCTCACTTATCGCATATGACACAGCTTTGCCTTTGGACTCCTAGAAAGGGATTAACCCTTATCGTCTTCCTTTTCCTCTCACCTGATAACCACTGCTGTCCATCCAGGCCCTTGTCTCCCTGGAAAATGACCTGGGACTACCCAAACAGCAAATATCTCCATTGTGGGGAACTCTAGGGAAGACTGGGGTGGTCCTTAGACTCCTGTCCTGCAGGGTTGAGCTTGAGTTCTGGGCGTTTGTCTCTGAGTGCCAGCCTCAGCAGTGGTAGCCGGGACTCCCTGTCCAAAGGGCTTATAATCTAGTTCCTGACCACTGTTGAGCTAACTTTCTAGCTCCTGTTGTCTGCCAATGGCCATTCTCTAGTGGACACACAAGAGCTGGAGAACTAACTCATTTGCCCTCACAAATGGCCATTCGCAGAAACCACAGGCGCTAACTAGTGGTGTCTGAAAATGGGTGTCAGGAATCGGCACTTACCTGGACCCCGTTCCAGCGTTGTCCCCGGGCGGCTGGCAGCAGCAGCAGTTCCCGCTCGGCGGCCGCACCGAGCGGCGGCCGGCGCGTCCACGAGCACGGCCGTGCTCCCTCCTCGTCCCCGCCTCTCTCTGCCTCGTGCTCGCGCGCGCGCACGTTTTTCATATGCCCTCCGGCGGCGCTGCTCTCAGCGCGTCCGCCGGAGGCAGCTGTGTTAGAGCCTGCGGGCTCAGCCTGGGGAGGAACTCCTCCCTCTCTCCTGTTGTGGGCCAATGAGCCCAGCTAGGGACAGGTCAGGCCAATCCTGGCTTGGATCCTAAGTGCACCAATCATTCACACCTTCCCTCTCTGTCTGCCCCTATAAAGGGTTTCCTCCCTCAGTTGCCCATTGCCTGTGATAGCGCTCAGAACCCTGTGTTACCTTTTCCTGTGAAGTCTAGCCCGTTGCCGATTTGATTGTCCGACCATTCTCGATCCTGAATCCTTGTTGCCGACCTCTGCCTGTATGTGATGCCTCTCGATCCTGAATCCTTGTTGCCGACCTCTGCCTGTATTGACGCCTCTTGATCCTGTACCCTTGTTGCCGACCCTTGCCTGAACTGACGCTTCTAGATCCTGAACCCCAGTTGCTGACCTCTGCCTGTACCCCGACTACGTCTTGCCTGACCCCTGGTGCCGCTACGATCTCTGCCTTCCCGTTATCGACCTATTGCCTGTCTCTGGACTTCCGTCACTCACGCTCCAGTTATTGGTTCTCCAGATCTCTCCATTTAAGCTTGCATCCTTTGAGCCAATAAGTCCTGGGGGCAACCGATCCCGGGTAGGCGTAACTTGCGTCCCGGCAAGCGGGGGCTCCTACAGGTGAAGCTGGCTGTGGAGATTGGGGGTTGCGAGCTCATCAAGAGGTCTGGAGTTACCCCCCAAGAATGACATTATCACAGGCCCAAAAAGAATGGATGACCTGGTACAACAGGTGCAAGCTATGGCCACAGCGGTCAACCAACTCGCTCAAAGAGTGGCCACTCAGGAGTCTCGTCAAGTGCTGACTTCCTCTGTACCACCTCACCTCTCCGAACCTAAGATTCCACTGCCTGAGAAATTTTTTGGAGAACGGGCAAAATTTTCCAATTTCAAGAATGCCTGCGAACTATATTTTAAGTTAAGACCTATCTCCTCTGGCACAGAGGTCCAGCGAGTAGGCCTAGTCATTTCCTTGCTTCAAGGAGACCCACAGTCCTGGGCCTTTAGTTTACTGTCTCATGACATTGCCCTACAATCTGTGACTGCCTTCTTCAATGCTATGGGCGTTTTATATGCCGATCCAGATATACAGTCTACCGCAGAGAATAGGCTTCTAAAAAGCCTTAAAACAAGGACGGAATTCGGCTGAAGACTACAGTGCTGAATTCCGCCGCTGGGCTATCGAAGCTAGGTGGAACGATCCAGCTTTGTGTAGTCAGTTCAGGGTGGGGCTGTCGGATAGCATCAAGGATGCCTTAGTCAATTTTCCCCCGCCAGCGGACCTAGATCAATTAATGCAGGTCTCCATTAAAATAGACCGACGTCTTAGAGAAAGGGCCAGGGAGAGAGTCAGGGCTCCCACGTCCTTCAGACCAGTCCAGAGTCATAGATCCCCGATTCCCAGTGGAGAAACATCTTCCCAGGAAGAACCTATGCAATTAGGAAGAACCCGCTTGTCCCAAGAGGAGAAGCAGCGTAGGCGATCCGAGGGGTTATGCCTGTATTGCGGGAATTTTGGTCATTTTGCAGGGTCCTGTCCCAACAAGGGGAAACCGGCGTAAAACTTCCGCACCCAGACCAGGTAGAGAGTACTGATCTGGGTGAGTCAGTTTGTAACTCTCGCCAGAATAAGATGCTTGTACCTATTGATTTGTTTTGGGGGTCCTCTAAGCAGACAGTTTCCGCCTTTATTGACAGTGGTGCGGCTGGAAACTTTTTGGACAGGAGCATGATCTCCACCTTAAGGATCCCTGTAGTTCCTCTTGAAAGATCCCTACAAGTTTTAGCTATCAATGGGGAGGCTATCCAGGGAGGTCCTAAAAATACCAAGACCCCACCTCTCAGACTAATTGTCGGCTCTTCCCACTCTGAATTCTTAGAATTCTTTATTTTTGATTGTCCGGAAACTCCAGTGATTTTGGGATACCCCTGGTTGCAACTCCATAACCCGGTGTTAGATTGGCGGGCTGGGGAGTTGGTCAAATGGAGTGACCACTGTAAAGGTCACTGTTTTAATACAGGCCTCAGAAGCGTTCAAGTCTTACCACAGGAATTACCTCAGCCATATGCTGATTGGATAGATGTATTCTCTGAACGCTCTGCGGATACTCTTCCTCCACATCGGTCCTATGACTGCCCCATTGACTTGCTGCCTGGCACTATTCCCCCAAGGGGAAAGATCTATAACCTTACCCTGCCCGAGGAGCAAGCAATGAGGGAGTATATTACCGAAAATCTTAGGAAAGGATTTATCCGTCCCTCTATCTCGCCTGCTGGGGCCGGGTTCTTTTTTGTAGAGAAGAAAGATGGTGGCCTAAGACCGTGCATAGATTATCGAGCTTTGAATAAGATCACTGTAAAAAAATGATACCCCTTACCCCTGAACGGGGATCTGTTCAATCAAGTCACGGGAGCCCGAATTTTTTCCAAATTGGATTTAAGAGGGGCATACAATTTGATTCGCATCCGGCAGGGGGATGAGTGGAAAACTGCATTTAATGTGAAAGATGGGCATTACGAATACCTGGTCATGCCCTTCGGTCTTTGTAATGCGCCAGCTGTTTTCCAAGACTTTGTTAATGATGTATTCAGGGAATATCTCGGTAGATTTGTAGTCATCTACTTGGATGATATTCTCATTTTTTCAAACTCTTTATTGGAGCACAGACGCCATGTTAAGTTGGTACTACAAAAGTTAAGAGAGAACAACTTATTTGCTAAACTCGCTAAGTGTGTGTTTGAAGTCACCACAGTTCCCTTTCTAGGGTATGTTATTACTAACAAGGGGTTGGAGATGGATGCGGGGAATGTTTCAGCAGTTTAGGATTGGATTCAACCCAAGACTCTCAAGGAATTGCAACGTTTTCTAGGTTTTGCAAATTTTTATCGGCGTTTCATCAAAGGCTTTTCCCATGTTGTAGCACCTCTTACCAACCTTACCCGCAAGGGGGCTTTTACTGCTGACTGGTCCCCCTCTGTCTGTGAGGCCTTCCTGACCTTGAAACGGGCCTTCACTTCGGCACCTGTGTTAGTGCATCCTGATATTCATAAAGCCTTCATTATTGAAGCAGATGCTTCTGAGCTGGGAGTGGGTGCAGTTTTGTCACAATATTCTGGTAACCCTGAGCGTCTCCATCCATGCGCTTATTTTTCACGTAAATTCAGTACCGCGGAACAAAATTATGATGTTGGCAATAGGGAACTATTAGCTATTAAACTGGCATTTGATGAATGGCGACACTGGTTGGAGGGTTCATTACATCCTATAACTGTGTATACCGATCACAAAAATCTCGAGTACATAGGTTCCGCCAAGAGGCTGAACTCTCGTCAGGCACATTGGGCATTGTTGTTCTCGCGCTTTAATTTCATTATTACTTTCAAGCCGGGTGTAAAAAATACTAAAGCTGATGCTTTATCTCGCATGTTCGGTGAATGTAAGGATCGGGGTGATTCTGGTGAACCAATTCTACCCACGGGTTGTGTGGTCGGGGCGTTACTTCCTGATCTCTCCAATACCTTGGCGCCGTTTCAAGATGAATCTCCTAGTGATGTACCCTTGGGGTGCCAGTTTGTAGCGCCCACCTGCGTTCGGATGTAATTCGCGAGTTTCACGATGCTAAAACTGCTGGTCATTTGGGTAACCGTAAGACATTTATGCTTGCCCGTCGTCATGTTTGGTGGCCTACCATGTTACTGCCTTTATCGACGCTTGTGCTATTTGTGCTCGTAAGGGGTTCACAAGGCTCCTAGTGGTGGTTTGGTTCCTCTTGAAATTCCTGCTGAACCATGGACTCATATTTCTATGGATTTTATTGTAGATTTGCCTCTCTCACTTGGTAATACTGTAATTTGGGTAGTAGTAGATCGTTTCAGTAAAATGGCACATTTTATTCCGTTGACCAAGCTTCCGTCAGCTCCGGAGCTTTCACGGCTATTTACTTCGCATATTTTTCGTATTCATGGTATTCCGTCTAATATAGTCTCCGATCGGGGTGTCCAATTTACTTCCCGTTTTTGGAAACACTTCTGTTCAACGTTGGGAATACAGATCTCTCTTTCCTCTGCCTACCATCCCCAGTCTAATGGGCAGACGGAAAGAACAAATCAAACTTTGGAACAATACTTAAGATGTTATGTCTCTGATGCCCAAGAACAATGGGCGGAATTACAATAACGCGCCTAGTGAGAATACTAAGGTATCTCCTTTCTTTTGTAATTTAGGGAAAAATCCAAGAGCTTCTTCCCTTTCAGGGTCTCCTTCCAATTTGCCGGCATTGGAAGAGTGGCTTCAGGAACGGAGGAATATCTGGAATCGCGTTCAAGAGTTTCTTAAAACTACTGGTTTGAGGTATAAGAAATTTGGCGATCGTCGTAGTTCACGCGAACTGGTTCTTCAGGTGGGTGATCTAGTTTGGGTTTCCACTAAAAATATTGCGCTCCGTCAACCCTCTAGTAAATTAGGTCCAAAATTCATTGGTCCTTTCCCTATTATTAAGAAGTTGAATAATGTGTCTTTTAAAGTTCAACTTCCGCCGACTATGAAAATACCAAATTCTTTCCATGTTTCGCTGTTAAAACCAGCTAAGAATGCTCCTCCTGCTGGTCCTTCACCTATTCTCGTTGATAATGAGCCAGAATATGAAGTGAATAAGATCCTAGATTCACGTAAAGTGCGTAATTCTTTACAGTATTTGGTGGACTGGGTGGGCTACGGTCCCGAGGAAAGGTGCTGGGTAGCAGCTAAGGATGTGCACGCCAGTGCTCTTGTAAAGAAGTTTCATCGTGACAATCCAGGAAAACCCGGTAAGGGTCCGGAGGCCCCTCGTGAAGGGGGGGTAGTGTCAGGAATCGGCACTTACCTGGACCCCGTTCCAGCGTTGTCCCCGGGCGGCTATCCGCAGCAGCAGTTCCCGCTCGGCGGCCGGCGCGTCCACGAGCACGGCCATGCTCCCTCCTCGTCCCCGCCTCGTGCTCGCGCACGCGCGAGAGCACATTTTTCATATGCCCTCCGGCGCCGCTGCTCTCAGCGCGTCCGCCGGAGGCAGCTGTGTTAGAGCCTGCGGGCTCAGCCTGGGGAGGAACTCCTCCCTCTCTCCTGTTGTGGGCCAATGAGCCCAGCTAGGGACAGGTCAGGCCAATCCTGGCTTGGATCCTAAGTGCACCAATCATTCACACCTTCCCTCTCTGTCTGCCCCTATAAAGGGTTTCCTCCCTCAGTTGCCCATTGCCTGTGATAGCGCTCAGAACCCTGTGTTACCTTTTCCTGTGAAGTCTAGCCCGTTGCCGATTTGATTGTCCGACCATTCTCGATCCTGAATCCTTGTTGCCGACCTCTGCCTGTATTTGACGCCTCTCGATCCTGAATCCTTGTTGCCAACCTCTGCCTGTATTGACGCCTCTTGATCCTGTACCCTTGTTGCCGACCCTTGCCTGAACTGACGCTTCTAGATCCTGAACCCCAGTTGCTGACCTCTGCCTGTACCCCGACTACGTCTTGCCTGACCCCTGGTGCCGCTACGATCTCTGCCTTCCCGTTATCGACCTATTGCCTGTCTCTGGACTTCCGTCACTCACGCTCCAGTTATTGGTTCTCCAGATCTCTCCATTTAAGCTTGCATCCTTTGAGCCAATAAGTCCTGGGGGCAACCGATCCCGGGTAGGCGTAACTTGCGTCCCGGCAAGCGGGGGCTCCTACAGGTGAAGCTGGCTGTGGAGATTGGGGGTTGCGAGCTCATCAAGAGGTCTGGAGTTACCCCCCAAGCGTGACAATGGGCATTCACAAGTGAAAACACAGGAATGCCGAGGTAGCTATTTTTAGCCCTCTAAGACGGACCCCCCTAGTGGGGGGTGTTAGTGCGTCTTATGTGGCGAATGCCCCATACACATTCCATATATCAGCCCTTAGATGCACGCCTAAAGTTCACAGAATAGATCAGAGGTTTTTAGTAACCTCACAGGCTACTCAGCACCTAGTCCAAATGTGGTCAAAATTGATCCACAAAAAAAAATGAGCGGCTGACATGCCTATTTTTGTAGTTAAATATCAAAGACAAGTGTATTGAGATTATCAAAAATATATCATACATAAAATAGAATAGATAATTTTTACAGTGGTATGACTTCACAGCAAATAGTGAATACAATAAAGTTAAGATAGATGAATTTTGATGGCATGAGCTGTGCCATCTACTGGGGAATGTCTAGCCTCTAGGTAGCCTTAGGTCTACCTTAGTGCAATATAATGTACCATTTGGTACAAAAGTACACAATGTAATAGATACTTAGTGCAAACTAGGTTGGTGATCTGTAATGTGCAGCAGATACAGTAACTGTTTATACAAATACTGTCTTATATCAAAGGACTTATATATCCTGTTTCCCCAAATATATAGCCTAAGCTGAAAATAAGCCCTAATAAGATTCTTCAGCATTTTTTGTTATACAAATACTGTCTTATATCAAAGGACTTATACAGTATATCCTGTTTCCCCAAATATAAAGCCTAAGCTGAAAATAAGCCCTAATAAGATTCTTCAGCATTTTTTGTTATGCATGAAATATAAGCCCTACCCCGAAAATAAGCTCTAGTTACAATTCATAATCCAGCTTCAGGGGTTCAGTAGAGGGACTGGAGTGGCTATAAAGGAGGGTGAGGACACATCACGGCTGTAAAGGAGGGTGAGGACACTTAAAGTCACACAGGTACGCTTGTCTGTCAGGAGTAAAATGTCTGATCTTGCTGGCTCTACCCCAGCCTGTCGCCATGCCGAGCACATGGCCAAATCCCCCCGCTGTCAGATTGCTGTGTGCATGTACTGTGCTAGAGCTGCTGTACTGCCTCCACCATCTTGCCAGCTGCCAGCTGGCTATAAGGCATCCCCTGAAAATACCCACTAGAACCTATTTTTTGAGCAATAATTAATGTAAGATCAGTCTAATTTTGGGGAAACATGATAGCAAGAGCAAGTCTGTAGCAAGGCTACTCTATGGTTTTAATTGGTTTTGTGATAAAAAAAAAACGTTCTGTAGCAAAAGCCGTTTTGTATCAAGAACAGTTTTGTATTCAAAACAGTTTTGTAGCAAGCATTTAGTTGGAGAAACAACAAAATCAATAAATAGCAAGCATTTATTGCAGAGGTAATGTAACATATCCAGTTTTGTTGAGATAGAGCTGGTTAATACAGATATTTGGCTTGATGCAGAGCCTCCCCGTTCAGCTCCCCCGTGCGTTTCCCCGTTGGTTTTGGCCTTTGATCGGGTCAGGAAAGGGTGCTACGTTGATTTTAGTGTGCGTTTATGCGCTCAGGTGTGCGCTCAGCCGCCTTTCCGATTGTCGGCTCGCATGAGGCTGTTTCCCGGGAAAACGGACGCCTCGTTCATTGGTCCGTTTTTTTCAGTGATGCAGAGCCTTGATTTCCGATTGAAATCACCCTAATAAAACGGGGCCGCCGAGCCTTCACTTACGGCAAGTCAGAGCAGCCGTATTTGCACTCGGGCAATAATATGCAGTCCTCTGTTGGAGCACATCAGCGGCGCCAGCTCCGCGGTCTTGTCCTGCTGAGTATGGCAGAAACCAGGCTGCACCGCACGCCTTTGGACATCGATGGCATGAGTATTTGATATTTTTTATGGGTTTTTTTTGGGTATCCTTTTTACAGGGTCTCCATCATTTTTATTTTATTGTTTGTGTGCAGGCATTTGAAGATGGGACATAGGATAAATGTGCAGGCACTGGCTGGCCCTGATTTGGTTTTTGGGAGTCGTTTTTCTGGCTTTCCCTGCCGAGGAATTCCTGCCTACATGAGCGTACCAAATCTGCCGATCTATTTGGTGGCTGGCTACTGGGTATGTGTCTGAAACTTGTATTGGTTGCCCACCCTCTCTGACTGTGTTTGTTCCCGTAACACACTATTTGGTAACTTTGGGCGTAGTATATTTGGAGCCCAATTATTGATCTACAAATTAAATGGGTTAAGTGATTGTACCCTATTGCGTCATGTTCTTGCCCTCTTATGTAAGTAGTATTCCCCAGACTTTTTAAATCAGAGTACAGGTTGGATGTGCATGTAGTCTCATTACAAATGTCCTTTCCTCCCACCCTACCCCGCTCACCTATTTGTCCCTCTTTTCTATTGTTGCAATGCACACCTTTTTTTAATTTTTTTTGTTTTTTGGTTTTAGGGCAGGAGACTCTGCCTATCCTTTGGTCCCCTGGATGAAGACCCCCATCCTGCACCGATCTTCACAGGCAGAGGAGCGCTACAATACTGCCCCCAGAAGGACTCGCTCTGTGTTGGAGCCAGGCTTTGTTCTCTTGAAGATGAGGTTCCGTTGTCTTGATGAAACTGGGGGGGGGCACTACAATAGACGCCTGCAACGGTCCTAAACCTAATCATGGCTTGTGGGCTACTCCACCACCTTTAGTTTCAGCCCTCCCCACCCCTCCTTTTTCTTGCACCCAAAGTGGCACCGCGCAAACCATACATGCACAACTAGTGTTTAGTGTTTTTTCAGAGACCACAATTTATTTATTTTTTTTTAATTTTTTTTTTATTTTTCAAACAAATTTTGTTTTGTCATTTGTTTTTTTGGTCCCAAAAGAAAAATTACACGTGGGCAGAGAAAATGTATTCCCCACAAATTAGTGGTATGTTGGGTTGCATGGTGACGAGGAATGATGTTGTGCCTGCAAATTGGCTGCAATGTGGGCCAGGCTTTGATTAATCTCAGCCATATGGCTGGTTAGGGCAGAGATATTGCTGTTTAATACCTCTACTTGGGCGTTGAGGTTTGTGAGTTGGGTGCACACAGTCTCATTGAATTGCTGTGTTGTCGCAGCAAAGGCAATATTTTCCTGCCTCCATGTTTCCTCCAAAATTTGAAGTTGCCTTCTTTGGGAAATATGGCGTCTAGACTGGGTAGGAGCAGTGGGACGGGTGGTTGGTTCTGGTTCCGAAGGTGGTTGTGGATGTGGTGGCTGTGCCGGGGTTGCCTGCGTTGCTGCCACTGGTGCAGTAGTGGTTAGTGACATATGTGGGGTGTCCTCCTCCAAATCTCGTATATGGTCGATGATGGGTGGGCTTCCTGTGGTCTGTTAAGAAATATAGCATCCTTTTAGTTTATTTCTGTCCACAAAAGCTCGCAAATATCAATGTTAAAAGTACACATCAAGGCCCATTGACTTACCTCATCGCAATCCACAATTTGGGTTTGTGGTGTAGAAGCCTGGTGTGCCCTTGGCCTCGGTGCTAACGCAGGGGTTTGGGGGCCTGATGTGTCCTGTTGACTTGGTCCTTAGTATGTAGATAGGAAGATTAGGTAAATGGCCAAGTACAGTGTGTTGTGTAGCATAACACTGCCTTCTTGAACTTTTTGTACTAGGTCATGGCAAAATCAGACTCACCTTGGGACCTTACATTCCGGTCTGTGTCTTGTGCCTCTGCCAGTCCCTGGATGCTGGCCGGGTGTATGAATGTATATACATGTTCCTCGGCGGGCGTAAGGATAATTTTAGTGGGTAAGCCACCCCCTGTCTGTTGGCTGGGGAAGATTAAATCACACCTAATAAGTGTTACATCCTTTTAACAATGTTAAAAAAAATGCATTTTACTTTTTCCTTTACTTCTGCTCCACCCCCTGTCTGTTGGCTGGGGAAGATTAAATTACACCTAATAAGTGTTACATCCTTTTAACAATGTGACTAAAAATTGTCCATTACCTCTGCTGACGGCGCATGTCCATTTTTTTTTTGCTGTAGTATTTCAGGTCCCCAAATTTCCTTTTTATTTGCTGAATATCTCTCCGGACTGATCCCACACTATTGACCTGCCTGCAAATATTAGTCCAGATTTCCATCTTAGCCTGCTTTGTGGTTGTTTTGGAGGTGCGGCCAAATAGGGCATCATAATGTTCGCAAACTGCATTTGCCACCGCCATGCTTTGAGCATCGCAAAATCGGGCAGTTAGTGAGCCACGCCGTAGTTGTCTGCCACATGGGTGTGTGGTCTCCCCTGCCTCTGAAGAAATTGATGGTTGGGTATCTGGGGAGTCGTGTGTGCTTCTTTGGCTTATGGGGGAGGGGGATGTTGTGTGTGTGCTTCTCTGGCTTAATGTCTGGGTTCCTGTTGAGCTATCAGATGTGGAGCTGCATGTGGAATCTGAGGTACTGGAATTGGGGGAACCAGAGGGTGGAGGTGGAGGGGTGGGTGACCTGGGTGGGGTGGTGGTTTTTGCAATGCGCTTACCCTTGCTTATGTGTTTGGATTTGTGGGTATGCTTGGTGTGTGGAGGTGGAGGATGCTGCATGGTCTGACTAGATGGGGTACCCTTGTGTGTGCGTGGTTTTTTTGCAGGTGGTGGTGAATGGGTTAATGTACCCTTGGTCCTGCGTTTTTTGGAATGTGCCTGTTTGTGTGGAGTATCCACCGTTTTAGTGGGGGCATGTTCGGCATGTGTCTGGTGCCTGCTCTTCTGTCTTGTGGAGGATGAGGCATGTGTGCGGCTGCTATGTGCCTCGGCCCTTGGTTGGCTCTTTTTGCTCCCTTTAGGTCTGCCCATATTGATATGGTATCCAACACAGAGCTGAGTGCCTTGTGCTTTAAATATGTTTTCCGTGTGGCCGTGGTCAACAGCGGGTGCGCGGCCGCAATCTTTACCTCGGAGCAGGACGACATCATCATGGATGTGAGTATGCGCGCGTGCGTTTATGTGCGCGCACACATTCCTTGTAATAAAAAAAAAAAAAAGTACCAGAATAGTCTGAAACAACTTCGTTTTTCATGTTACATACAAGCCCACCTTAGTTTAACACATGTACGCAGCTCAAAACTAGGCTACATGCAGATAGAAGAACTAGGGCAATGTGAGGCAGCAAGAGGTTCAAAAAGTGACTTTAGTTAGGCCAGCAAACTTGTTAATGCTTTTTGTGTACATGAGACAACAACAGTCTCTAATATCAGTGTCTTTGTCATGCAAACAGATTCACAGCAGCAACCAAGGGAGCAAGAATGGAGCCTCCGCCCCTGACGCAATATGCGCCTAAAACATGGTAAGTGGCGTTTTTGGGTACCAAAGTAAATGAACCAACAATTCCATTGGCCACAAAATGTAAAAACCAAAAAAAACAACCAAAGACTTTGTCTAAAAAGCCCTTAAAGCGGACCTTCACTCAGAATAAGTCTATCTTATATGTTTCCCACACCCTGTACATAAAGTTTGCCCACCTTCAAAATCATCCTACCTGCACCTAGTGCATGTTATGAGGCTTTCAACATCCAAGATGGCGGATTATGGAAGCCGCCATCTTATCAGGCAGCCTGCAAACAGGAAGTGCCTTCTAACTGTGCAGCAAAGCACAGCTATAACCCACCCCCTGTACCTTATCCCACTCTCCTCTCCTCAGTAAGTGTGATGCTTCTGAGTCAAGATGGCGGCGGCCGTATACTAAATTCCTGAACTGAGTTGCAGCCCAGTGGTGGAAAGAATAATTATTGATTGACTAAAAAATTACTATCTATTATTTTGAGATGCTGCGGAATCTTTGGTTAAGAGTTTGGCCTTTTCAGTAAAAAACGCAGAAGGTCCGGTTTAAAAAGGGCCCCAAAAAAACCACGCACAACCAAACCAAATAAACAATGCTAAACTAATGTTGTTTTTCATTCACAGATACAAGAAAATCACAGGCACAAGACACCGAGGCCTAAAGAATTTTAATTTGGCTTAAAATGAAAATAGTTTATTTGTTAAAACATTTAGATTCAATTATTTGTAAAAAAAACTTTGTTTAAAAAATTCAATTTCAAACGCTGGAATAAAATAAAAAAAAATAAAAAAAAAAGAAAGTTGTGTTTCCTGCAAATGTACAATCACACAACATCATCACACATTTCCATGACACAAAAAGTTTAGATATGGTACAATAAATCCAAAACAATCAGAAAGAATTAAGGTATGCATTAATGGCAAGGAAAAAGGAAGAACCCAAATTTATTGTTCCCAAAAAAATATGTGTCAAATTGGCAGTGGTTGCCATATGTATATTCCAATGGAGTTTGAGGGATGTGCGCTTGCGTGTAGCCAGATTGGCAACTGAAGAGCCATGGAGATGTAAGTATACTTGCTAAAACCACCAAAACGGAAGGTCAAATACGACGGAAACCAAGCAGGTACGTTCAAAATGCAAGGAAAAATCAGGGAAAAACGGGCCGCCCGTGTTAACGTGAACGGGAGCCCCGATCAAATTGAAGGCACCCGAGAGAGCAAAAAAACCTTCCCGAGTAAAGTGAAATTGACGGATCAGTTAGGGAGCCATTCCGACGGAGGCTCTGCATCACATTTGAGCCACGATTCAAACGGGAGACCCGGACAATCGGAAGGTTTTAAGGGCAGTTCAGAGGAGGCTCTGCATCAGGCCCATTGACTTTGTGCAGGTGCGGCAATCGTTAATATGGTTTATCAACAGGAGAAAAAAATTCCACTCACTAGCAGCTGACATGAGCTAATCATGCTGCAGATAGTACCCCAATAACCAATTAAGCAGAACTGAGTTTTAGTCATACTGTAAAATGTATACTGCTGTACTTATATTAATGAATGTCTGGTCACCTACTAATATTGAACTGTATACTGTATGTATAATTCTTGTCAGTATCACAGAGCCTCTATATCAGCACACTATTTTGTTCCAATTTTTGTTTTTTCCTGTTTCATCTTATAGGGCGAAAAGTATGATATATATATATATATATATATATATATATATATATATATATATATATCAAGAAAGAGAGGAACATAAAGTGCTTAATTTTTAGTAACTTTACTTAAGGAGAGATAAATACATTTTAATTTTTAGTTACCAAATTTTCCGCCCTATAAGACGCACATGGCCATAAGACACACATAGGATTTGGAGGAGGAAAATAAGAAAAAAATATTCTAAACCAAATGTTGTGCTAGAACATCCCATTACAGGCAGTGTGGCATGCCCCCTCCCATTCCCATAGGCAGTGTGGCATGCCCCATCCCATTCCCATAGGCAGTGTGGCATGCCCCCTCCCATTCCCATAGGCAGTGTGGCATGCCCCATCCCATTCCCATAGGCAGTGTGGCATGCCCCCATCCCATTCCAACATGCAGTGTGGCATTTCCCCTCTCATTCCCCATAGGCAGTGTGGCATTCCACCCCTCTCATTCCCATAGGCAATGTGGCATTCCCCCCTCCCATAGGCAGTGTGGCATCCCCCCTCCCATTCCCCATAGGCATTGTGGCATACCTCCCCCATCCCATTCCCCATAGGCAGTGTGGCATTCCACCCCCTCTCATTCCATTAGGTAGTGTGGCATTCCCCCCTCCCATAGACAGTATGGCATGCCCCCCTCCTATAGGCTGTGTGGCACCCCCCATTCCCCCCTATAGGCAGTGTGGCATTCCCCCTACAGGCAGTGTGGCTGTCCCCTATCCCATTTCCCATATAGGCAGTGTGGCATTTCCCCATCCCATTCCCCATATAGGCAGTGTGGCATTCCCCCCTCCCATTCCCCCTATAGGCAGTGTGGCATTCCCCCCATCCCATTCCTCATATAGGCAGTGTGGCATTCCCCCCATCCCATTTCCCATATAAGCAGTGTGGCATTCCCCCATACCATTCCCTATATAGGCATTACCCATATAGACAGTGTGGGATGCACCTATCCCATTACCATGGGCAGTGTAGCATGCCCCCATCCCATTCCCCATATAGGCAGTGTTGGATGCCCCCATCCCATTCCCACAGGCAGTGTGGCATTCTCTCTCCCATTCCTCGTATAGGCAGTGTGGGATGTCCCCATCCCATTCTCCATATAGGCAGTGGGGCATTCCCCCAATCCTATTCCCCACATAGGCAGTGTGGCATCCCCCCTCCCATTCCTCGTATAGGCAGTGTTGGATGCCCCCATCCCATTCCTACAGGCAGTGTGGGATTCCCCCCATCCCATTACCATAGGCAGTGTGGCATCTTCCCCTCCCATTCCCCAGACAGGCAGTGTGGCACCCCCATCCCCTTAATCAGTGTGGCATTCCCCCTAACCCCCGTCCATGCTCTGACTTCCTGCACCTCTTTTTTTCCCATTCTTCTCAACAATGTCTACTTAAACCTCAGCTTATGTCCCTGATCTATTACACTTTTCAATCTCTCCTCCTAACAAGGTTCTATTCATTCCTTTGTTTTAGGTCTAAGTCCCGTGTCACATTTAAATTTGTTGAAGAATGATGCTATATGGTTGCTGTTTGGATGGCACTGCATCTGACTCTTGAGTTATCCTAGATTTCAATAATCTAAAATTTAAAGTGGACCAACACCCAGGAGCCAATCAGATCCCTCCCCGCGGGGCATCCGAAATCGGGATGTCCCGCGGGGTGAAACCCCCCAGGACGCCCACAAACCTTACCTTAACCCCTTTCCAATGGCGCATGCGCGGGCCATTTGTGAATGGCCGGCGTGGGCGCGCTCCCTGTTAGAAGGAAGCGCGAGACGCGGCCTCCAGCACTCAGAGCCGCTGTGGTTGGATGCCGCTTGTACGTGCATACCACAGCGGCTCTGAGCTCTCTGATTGGACGAACGCCCGCGTAGAAGCTTGGGGAGGTGAGTGTTTACGGGCGTCCTGGGGGGTTTCACACAGCGGGGCACCCCCGATCGGGGTGCCCCACCGAAGTGGACCAAAACCCAGGATAGTCAAAATCCTGGTGTTGGTCCACTTTAAAGAGTAAGATGAAGCTTGAGGTTAAGCTATAAGCGTCTTTGTCGCTACGAACTGCAACTAGAACGTGTATTGCTTTATCCTGAATGGACTCCTCTATTTTACTTTATAATATTAATTTATGTTCTACATGAGAAGCACATGAAGCATATTTTGTGCAGGCTCATTCTGTCCAAAGGTCACATGAATTGCCATTAAGGCTGCGGTAAATATTCAGTACTTAGTCAAAAGCAATCCTCTAGGTCAAATTTTCTGTTGCTGGTTTCCATGGAAGGCAGATCCTAACCTAGTATGTCCTACCGAGAAAAAATCTTAAAGCGGACCAACAGTCAAAAACAAATTAAATCAGACCAACAAAACAAATGGGGCTCATGTGCATCCCTCTCCAAGGCAATTTAGATTGATGCACATAAAAAAAATGTATCTAACTTCTACTAAGATCAATTTTAAAAACAAGATGGCCGCCCATGGGCTTGCAGGCCACCTGCAAACAGGAAGTCGTGCTAGTGTGCATTTCAGTTATGTCAGTTGGGAGAGGAAGCTCCAAAAGGACCGCTACCTTGCTTTTCCAACTGTGTCAGGCTGTTGGTCCGATTTAAATCAATTGGCAGGCATCAAATGATTCTAGTTTTGGCATTCTGTGGTCATGTTATAATTGACACCTGTTCAAGCAATGGACTTTATTACCTTGGTGTAAGCGACAGAGGGTCTAATTTCAAGGCTCTTCTCTGATGCATCTTTACTAGGGATGAGCGAATCGATCCGGACGAACCCGGATTCGATCCGAATTTCAGGAAAAATTCGATTCGGATCGAATCCGAATTTCCCCGCGATTCGATCGCTCGAAGTTTTCCTTTAACATCCATTCATTTACATTACAGGCATTCTAAGATGGCGGACGGGACATGTCCAGACATCAACCCCGCGCCAGTGCAAGCTGGGACAGTCACATGCAGCCTATCAGCAGCCAGCAAGCCCGGTGACGTCACAGCGCTATTTAAGGCCGGCCATCTTGCTTTCCTGCCTCATTTCTCTATTGCATTCGTGAGAGACAGAACGTTGTGTAGCTGAGGGAGTGACGCAGTTAGACAGGCAGGGACAGACAGGGACAGGCTGGAGACAGGCAGGAGACAGACAGGAGACAGACAGAAAGTCAGCGAAAAACAGGGAAAGGTAGAAAAATCGGAGGCTGTCAGCCTGTCACAAGGAGTTTTTTTTTTTTTTTTTCATCCAGCCTGACAGGCTTTGTTAGCATTTTCAGGCTGCTTATACTAACTAACTGTGCATATATACTGAACTGATCTTAAGTCTGCTGTGAGGCATCCCATTCTGTGACTACAGCAGCCTCTGTTTAAGACCATATAACCATTTGCTCTTATTATATTTGAAATTAGGCCTGATAAAGACACTTTTGCTGGGCATAGTACTTCTGGACCCTGCCAGGGCATCCCATTCTGTGACTACAGCAGCCTCTGTTTAAGACCATATAACCATTTGCTCTTATTATATTTGAAATTAGCCTGATAAAGACACTTTTGCTCGGCATAGTACTTCTGGACCCTGCCAGGGCATCCCATTCTGTGACTACAGCAGCCTCTGTTTAAGACCATATAACCATTTGCTCTTATTATATTTGAAATTAGCCTGATAAAGACACTTTTGCTGGGCATCGTACTTCTGGACCCTGCCAGGGCATCCCATTCTGTGACTACAGCAGCCTCTGTTTAAGACCATATAACCATTTGCTCTTATTATATTTGAAATTAGCCTGATAAAGACACTTTTGCTGGGCATAGTACTTCTGGACCCTGCCAGGGCATCCCATTCTGTGACTACAGCAGCCTCTGTTTAAGACCATATAACCATTTGCACTTATTATAATTGAAATTAGGCCTGATAAAGACACTTTTGCTGGGCATAGTACTTCTGGACCCTGCCAGGGCATCCCATTCTGTGACTACAGCAGCCTCTGTTTAAGACCATATAACCATTTGCTCTTATTATATTTGAAATTAGCCTGATAAAGACACTTTTGCTGGGCATAGTACTTCTGGACCCTGCCAGGGCATCCCATTCTGTGACTACAGCAGCCTCTGTTTAAGACCATATAACCATTTGCTCTTATTATATTTGAAATTAGCCTGATAAAGACACTTTTGCTGGGCATAGTACTTCTGGACCCTGCCAGGGCATCCCATTCTGTGACTACAGCAGCCTCTGTTTAAGACCATATAACCATTTGCTCTTATTATATTTGAAATTAGCCTGATAAAGACACTTTTGCTGGGCATAGTACTTCTGGACCCTGCCAGGGCATCCCATTCTGTGACTACAGCAGCCTCTGTTTAAGACCATATAACCATTTGCTCTTATTATATTTGAAATTAGCCTGATAAAGACACTTTTGCTGGGCATAGTACTTCTGGACCCTGCCAGGGCATCCCATTCTGTGACTACAGCAGCCTCTGTTTAAGACCATATAACCATTTGCTCTTATTATATTTGAAATTAGCCTGATAAAGACACTTTTGCTGGGCATAGTACTTCTGGACCCTGCCAGGGCATCCCATTCTGTGACTACAGCAGCCTCTGTTTAAGACCATATAACCATTTGCTCTTATTATATTTGAAATTAGCCTGATAAAGACACTTTTGCTGGGCATAGTACTTCTGGACCCTGCCAGGGCATCCCATTCTGTGACTACAGCAGCCTCTGTTTAAGACCATATAACCATTTGCTCTTATTATATTTGAAATTAGCCTGATAAAGACACTTTTGCTGGGCATAGTACTTCTGGACCCTGCCAGGGCATCCCATTCTGTGACTACAGCAGCCTCTGTTTAAGACCATATAACCATTTGCTCTTATTATATTTGAAATTAGCCTGATAAAGACACTTTTGCTGGGCATAGTACTTCTGGACCCTGCCAGGGCATCCCATTCTGTGACTACAGCAGCCTCTGTTTAAGACCATATAACCATTTGCACTTATTATAATTGAATTAGGCCTGATAAAGACACTTTTGCTGGGCATAGTACTTCTGGACCCTGCCAGGGCATCCCATTCTGTGACTACAGCAGCCTCTGTTTAAGACCATATAACCATTTGCTCTTATTATATTTGAAATTAGCCTGATAAAGACACTTTTGCTGGGCATAGTACTTCTGGACCCTGCCAGGGCATCCCATTCTGTGACTACAGCAGCCTCTGTTTAAGACCATATAACCATTTGCTCTTATTATATTTGAAATTAGCCTGATAAAGACACTTTTGCTGGGCATAGTACTTCTGGACCCTGCCAGGGCATCCCATTCTGTGACTACAGCAGCCTCTGTTTAAGACCATATAACCATTTGCACTTATTATAATTGAAATTAGGCCTCATAAAGACACTTTTGCTGGGCATAGTACTTCTGGACCCTGCCAGGGCATCCCATTCTGTGACTACAGCAGCCTCTGTTTAAGACCATATAACCATTTGCTCTTATTATATTTGAAATTAGCCTGATAAAGACACTTTTGCTGGGCATAGTACTTCTGGACCCTGCCAGGGCATCCCATTCTGTGACTACAGCAGCCTCTGTTTAAGACCATATAACCATTTGCACTTATTATAATTGAAATTAGGCCTGATAAAGACACTTTTGCTGGGCATAGTACTTCTGGACCCTGCCAGGGCATCCCATTCTGTGACTACAGCAGCCTCTGTTTAAGACCATATAACCATTTGCTCTTATTATATTTGAAATTAGCCTGATAAAGACACTTTTGCTCGGCATAGTACTTCTGGACCCTGCCAGGGCATCCCATTCTGTGACTACAGCAGCCTCTGTTTAAGACCATATAACCATTTGCTCTTATTATATTTGAAATTAGCCTGATAAAGACACTTTTGCTGGGCATAGTACTTCTGGACCCTGCCAGGGCATCCCATTCTGTGACTACAGCAGCCTCTGTTTAAGACCATATAACCATTTGCTCTTATTATATTTGAAATTAGCCTGATAAAGACACTTTTGCTGGGCATAGTACTTCTGGACCCTGCCAGGGCATCCCATTCTGTGACTACAGCAGCCTCTGTTTAAGACCATATAACCATTTGCACTTATTATATTTGAAATTAGGCCTGATAAAGACACTTTTGCTGGGCATAGTACTTCTGGACCCTGCCAGGGCATCCCATTCTGTGACTACAGCAGCCTCTGTTTAAGACCATATAACCATTTGCTCTTATTATATTTGAAATTAGCCTGATAAAGACACTTTTGCTCGGCATAGTACTTCTGGACCCTGCCAGGGCATCCCATTCTGTGACTACAGCAGCCTCTGTTTAAGACCATATAACCATTTGCTCTTATTATATTTGAAATTAGCCTGATAAAGACACTTTTGCTGGGCATAGTACTTCTGGACCCTGCCAGGGCATCCCATTCTGTGACTACAGCAGCCTCTGTTTAAGACCATATAACCATTTGCTCTTATTATATTTGAAATTAGCCTGATAAAGACACTTTTGCTGGGCATAGTACTTCTGGACCCTGCCAGGGCATCCCATTCTGTGACTACAGCAGCCTCTGTTTAAGACCATATAACCATTTGCTCTTATTATATTTGAAATTAGCCTGATAAAGACACTTTTGCTGGGCATAGTACTTCTGGACCCTGCCAGGGCATCCCATTCTGTGACTACAGCAGCCTCTGTTTAAGACCATATAACCATTTGCACTTATTATATTTGAAATTAGGCCTGATAAAGACACTTTTGCTGGGCATAGTACTTCTGGACCCTGCCAGGGCATCCCATTCTGTGACTACAGCAGCCTCTGTTTAAGACCATATAACCATTTGCTCTTATTATATTTGAAATTAGCCTGATAAAGACACTTTTGCTCGGCATAGTACTTCTGGACCCTGCCAGGGCATCCCATTCTGTGACTACAGCAGCCTCTGTTTAAGACCATATAACCATTTGCTCTTATTATATTTGAAATTAGCCTGATAAAGACACTTTTGCTGGGCATAGTACTTCTGGACCCTGCCAGGGCATCCCATTCTGTGACTACAGCAGCCTCTGTTTAAGACCATATAACCATTTGCTCTTATTATATTTGAAATTAGCCTGATAAAGACACTTTTGCTGGGCATAGTACTTCTGGACCCTGCCAGGGCATCCCATTCTGTGACTACAGCAGCCTCTGTTTAAGACCATATAACCATTTGCACTTATTATAATTGAAATTAGGCCTGATAAAGACACTTTTGCTGGGCATAGTACTTCTGGACCCTGCCAGGGCATCCCATTCTGTGACTACAGCAGCCTCTGTTTAAGGCCATATAACCATTTGCTCTTATTATATTTGAAATTAGCCTGATAAAGACACTTTTGCTGGGCATAGTACTTCTGGACCCTGCCAGGGCATCCCATTCTGTGACTACAGCAGCCTCTGTTTAAGACCATATAACCATTTGCTCTTATTATATTTGAAATTAGCCTGATAAAGACACTTTTGCTGGGCATAGTACTTCTGGACCCTGCCAGGGCATCCCATTCTGTGACTACAGCAGCCTCTGTTTAAGACCATATAACCATTTGCTCTTATTATATTTGAAATTAGCCTGATAAAGACACTTTTGCTGGGCATAGTACTTCTGGACCCTGCCAGGGCATCCCATTCTGTGACTACAGCAGCCTCTGTTTAAGACCATATAACCATTTGCTCTTATTATATTTGAAATTAGCCTGATAAAGACACTTTTGCTGGGCATAGTACTTCTGGACCCTGCCAGGGCATCCCATTCTGTGACTACAGCAGCCTCTGTTTAAGACCATATAACCATTTGCTCTTATTATATTTGAAATTAGCCTGATAAAGACACTTTTGCTGGGCATAGTACTTCTGGACCCTGCCAGGGCATCCCATTCTGTGACTACAGCAGCCTCTGTTTAAGACCATATAACCATTTGCACTTATTATAATTGAAATTAGGCCTGATAAAGACACTTTTGCTGGGCATAGTACTTCTGGACCCTGCCAGGGCATCCCATTCTGTGACTACAGCAGCCTCTGTTTAAGACCATATAACCATTTGCTCTTATTATATTTGAAATTAGCCTGATAAAGACACTTTTGCTGGGCATAGTACTTCTGGACCCTGCCAGGGCATCCCATTCTGTGACTACAGCAGCCTCTGTTTAAGACCATATAACCATTTGCTCTTATTATATTTGAAATTAGCCTGATAAAAACACTTTTGCTGGGCATAGTACTTCTGGACCCTGCCAGGGCATCCCATTCTGTGACTACAGCAGCCTCTGTTTAAGACCATATAACCATTTGCACTTATTATAATTGAAATTAGGCCTGATAAAGACACTTTTGCTGGGCATAGTACTTCTGGACCCTGCCAGGGCATCCCATTCTGTGACTACAGCAGCCTCTGTTTAAGACCATATAACCATTTGCTCTTATTATATTTGAAATTAGCCTGATAAAGACACTTTTGCTGGGCATAGTACTTCTGGACCCTGCCAGGGCATCCCATTCTGTGACTACAGCAGCCTCTGTTTAAGACCATATAACCATTTGCACTTATTATAATTGAAATTAGGCCTGATAAAGACACTTTTGCTGGGCATAGTACTTCTGGACCCTGCCAGGGCATCCCATTCTGTGACTACAGCAGCCTCTGTTTAAGACCATATAACCATTTGCTCTTATTATATTTGAAATTAGCCTGATAAAGACACTTTTGCTCGGCATAGTACTTCTGGACCCTGCCAGGGCATCCCATTCTGTGACTACAGCAGCCTCTGTTTAAGACCATATAACCATTTGCTCTTATTATATTTGAAATTAGCCTGATAAAGACACTTTTGCTGGGCATAGTACTTCTGGACCCTGCCAGGGCATCCCATTCTGTGACTACAGCAGCCTCTGTTTAAGACCATATAACCATTTGCTCTTATTATATTTGAAATTAGCCTGATAAAGACACTTTTGCTGGGCATAGTACTTCTGGACCCTGCCAGGGCATCCCATTCTGTGACTACAGCAGCCTCTGTTTAAGACCATATAACCATTTGCACTTATTATAATTGAAATTAGGCCTGATAAAGACACTTTTGCTGGGCATAGTACTTCTGGACCCTGCCAGGGCATCCCATTCTGTGACTACAGCAGCCTCTGTTTAAGACCATATAACCATTTGCACTTATTATAATTGAAATTAGGCCTGATAAAGACACTTTTGCTGGGCATAGTACTTCTGGACCCTGCCAGGGCATCCCATTCTGTGACTACAGCAGCCTCTGTTTAAGACCATATAACCATTTGCTCTTATTATATTTGAAATTAGCCTGATAAAGACACTTTTGCTGGGCATAGTACTTCTGGACCCTGCCAGGGCATCCCATTCTGTGACTACAGCAGCCTCTGTTTAAGACCATATAACCATTTGCTCTTATTATATTTGAAATTAGCCTGATAAAGACACTTTTGCTGGGCATAGTACTTCTGGACCCTGCCAGGGCATCCCATTCTGTGACTACAGCAGCCTCTGTTTAAGACCATATAACCATTTGCACTTATTATAATTGAAATTAGGCCTGATAAAGACACTTTTGCTGGGCATAGTACTTCTGGACCCTGCCAGGGCATCCCATTCTGTGACTACAGCAGCCTCTGTTTAAGACCATATAACCATTTGCTCTTATTATATTTGAAATTAGCCTGATAAAGACACTTTTGCTGGGCATAGTACTTCTGGACCCTGCCAGGGCATCCCATTCTGTGACTACAGCAGCCTCTGTTTAAGACCATATAACCATTTGCTCTTATTATATTTGAAATTAGCCTGATAAAGACACTTTTGCTCGGCATAGTACTTCTGGACCCTGCCAGGGCATTCCATTCTGTGACTACAGCAGCCTCTGTTTAAGACCATATAACCATTTGCTCTTATTATATTTGAAATTAGCCTGATAAAGACACTTTTGCTGGGCATAGTACTTCTGGACCCTGCCAGGGCATCCCATTCTGTGACTACAGCAGCCTCTGTTTAAGACCATATAACCATTTGCTCTTATTATATTTGAAATTAGCCTGATAAAGACACTTTTGCTGGGCATAGTACTTCTGGACCCTGCCAGGGCATCCCATTCTGTGACTACAGCAGCCTCTGTTTAAGACCATATAACCATTTGCTCTTATTATATTTGAAATTAGCCTGATAAAGACACTTTTGCTGGGCATAGTACTTCTGGACCCTGCCAGGGCATCCCATTCTGTGACTACAGCAGCCTCTGTTTAAGACCATATAACCATTTGCTCTTATTATATTTGAAATTAGCCTGATAAAGACACTTTTGCTGGGCATAGTACTTCTGGACCCTGCCAGGGCATCCCATTCTGTGACTACAGCAGCCTCTGTTTAAGACCATATAACCATTTGCTCTTATTATAATTGAAATTAGCCTGATAAAGACACTTTTGTGGCCATAGTACTTCTGGACCCTGCCAGGTGTACTTACTGCTGGTTTTTAGGGCATCCCATTCTGTGACTACAGCAGCCTCTGTTTAAGACCATATAACCATTTGCACTTATTATAATTGAAATTAGCCCTGATAAAGACACTTTTGCTGGGCATAGCACTACTGGATCTTTTTTTGGGGCATCCCATTCTGTGACTACAGCAGCCTCTGTTTAAGACCATATAACCATTTGCACTTATTATAATTGAAATTAGGCCTGATAAAGACACTTTTGCTGGGCATAGCACTACTTGTCCCTGCCAGGTGTACTTACTGCTGGTTTTTAGGGCATCCCATTCTGTGACTACAGCAGCCTCTATTTAAGAACCTAACCATTTGCACCTATTCTAATTGAAATTAGGCATGATAAAGACACTTTTGCTGTGCATAGTCTTACTGCTGCCTGCCAGGTGCTCTCTGGTTTTTGGGACATCCCATTCTGTAACATACCATTAGCCTCTGCATTTACTGTAAGCTGCACAGTTATTTAAAGAAATGTGGCCTGTATGAGCCTGCTAACACACTGCTGCTGTGTGCATATATACTGATCTCAAGTCTGCTGGGGGCATCCCATTCTGTAACATACCATTAGCCTCTGCATTTACTGTAAGCTGCACAGTTATTTAAAGAAATTTGGCCTGTATGAGCCTGCTTACACACTGCTGCTGTGTGCATATATACTGTTCTCAAGTCAGCTTTGGGGCATCCCATTCTGTAACATACCATTAGCCTCTGCATTTACTGTAAGCTGCACAGTTATTTAAAGAAATTTGGCCTGTATGAGCCTGCTAACACACTGCTGCTGTGTGCATATATACTGATCTCAAGTCTGCTTGGGGCATCCCATTCTGTAACATAACATAACCTACTTACCATACTAAGCAGCTCTCTTATTTAAACTAAGCAGGCCTCTTGGAGGCTGATTGTCCACTTTTGGGTGTGCATGTATATTCGGTTTCATATACAGTGGGGTATCCCAATTTGTAAGATAACCTACCCCAACCATGTAAACTAAATAGGCCTGTTGCAGCCTGAGTTTCTCTGCTTGCGTATGGCCTGCATTACAATCTGTCTCTTTCAATGACACTGCTGCCTCGGGTATCCCAATTTGTAAGATAACCTACCCCAACCATGTAAACTAAAGGTTACGTCCTTCCAGAAGGAAAACTTATGCCGAACACTATTTTTGTTAGGGGCATTGACCTTTGGATTGATCGGCATGAAATTAATTTTTTTTTTTCAAAGTATGGCGCTGTAAAGAAGGTCAAAATTATGTCTCATACTTGGATTATTGTTACTTTTTGTTCAGCTTGAAATATAACAGGCCACATGGGCATCCCAAGGCACATGCTATTTTAAACCTATCTGTTATACAACATAAGCGTTGATCAGGCTACTTCAGTTTGCACTTGTTTTTGACTGCTTTTAATAAACCAGGCCGCAGGGCACCCCAAAGCTGCACCTTGCACCCTATCTGGTATACAACATAAGCGTTGATCAGCATCAGCTTCATTAAGCTACTTCAGTTTGCACTTCCTTTTTGACTGCTTTCATTTAACCAGGCCGCAGGGCACCCCAAAGCTGCACCTTGCACCCTACCTGTTTATACTAAATAAGCATCTACAGCCTCAGCTTTATTAAGTTATTGCATTTTGAATTGGTTTTGGTCTGCTTTAAATACACCAGGCCGCAGGGCATCCCAAACCTGCATGTTGCACCCCATCTGTTATACTAAATAAGCGTTGATCAGCATCAGCTTTATTAAGCTATTGCATTTTGCATTGGTTTTTGTACTGCTGCCAAAACACTAGCCCATATGGGCATCCCAAACCAGCACATGTCACCCTATCTGTTATACTAAATAAGCTTCTACAGGCCCTTTTTTTATTTATTTATTTTTATTTATATAGAGCTGCAATAGCTTATATTGTGAGGTTAATTTGCCATTTTGCAGCATAATATAGAGCAGCCCCTGTGTAAATCTGAGGGGCAATAGCTTATATAGTGAGGTAAATTTGCCATTTTGCTTCGTTATATAGAGCAGGCCCTGTGTAAATCTGAGGGGCAATAGCTTATATTGTGAGGTTAATTTGCCATTTTGCAGCATAATATAGAGCAGGCCCTGTGTAAATCTGAGGGGCAATAGCTTATATTGTGAGGTTAATTTGCCATTTTGCAGCATAATATAGAGCAGCCCCTGTGTAAATCTGAGGGGCAATAGCTTATATTGTGAGGTAAATTTGCCATTTTGCAGCATAATATAGAGCAGCCCCTGTGTAAATCTGAGGGGCAATAGCTTATATAGTGAGGTAAATTTGCCATTTTGCTTCGTTATATAGAGCAGCCCAGTTGCCATCTAAATCAACTACTGTCCGGCCAGTACAGCTTTTCCAGGGCAAACTCTGCTAGTTGCGGGCACAAGTCAAGTTTGGCTTCCCAGCAAATCCAGTGGATCTTGAAGGTGTGTTGGCATGGTCATGTCAAGGTATGACATGACCTGCTGTTTGAGGTCCAGCTCCAGGTCTTCCTGCTGCTCATGAGTAGACTCACTATGCGGGTGTAGAAAGCTACTCACTAGCGACTGAAGACTGAGGCTGCTGCTGATGGAGCTGCTGCTGCTGCTCCTTCCACCCCCCCAGCAGCCATGGCAGTGGAAGGTGATCGCAGACTTCCCCCCGAGTCAGACCTGCGGGAGTATGGGCCATGGCGCAGATAGACATCGCCCAACTGACTACGTGGGATGTCTCTGTAGTAGGTCAGTTTGTCCTCCCTCTCAGTGGGCGTAAAAAATGCCCCCATTTTGTGCCGGAAGCGAGGGTCCAATAAGTTGGAGAGCCAGAAGTCTTCCCGCTGACAAATGGAGACAATTCTGCGCTCACTAGTACGCATGCATGTGAGCATGCATCGTGCCATTTGTGCAAGTGACTCGGAGGGACTACCTGTCTCCATCTCCACTGTAAACTGCCATGGTGTGTCTGGGTCCTCTGTCTCGCCTTACTCACAACCCTCTAGCTCCTGTGGCTGCTCCTGCTCCTCCTCTCCTGTCAGATGACTAGATAAAATGGTCATTTTGTGAAACCTAAACTGTGGTTTGCTGTGCCCCACCCCCTCCTCCTCCTCCACTTCAGCCCCCACAGGCTTCATGTGGCTGTGAAATGTATGTGCCATGTCTCCAGTGCCCTGACCAGCCATGGTTTCCAACATGTGTTGTAGTACATGAAGCAGTGGAATCTCATCGTTCATCTCATAGTCCTGGCAACTGACTAATAACGTAGCTTCCTCAAAGGGCCTGAGCAAACGGTCGGTGTCACGTATGAGCTGCCAATGGTTTACATTGAATTTACACAGGGGTGTCCCCCTATCCGTTTGGATCATCCAGAAATCCGTGATGGCTTTTCTCTGTTCCTATAGTGCAGTGGTCCTCAACCCTGTCCTCAAGGCCCACCAACATGTCATGTTTTTTGGATCTCCAAATAGCCAGCTCTATTGCTCTGTAGCTGCACTAATTACTCCACCTGTGCATCTTTGTGGAGATCTGCAAAACCTGGCCTGTTGGTGGGCCTTGAGGACAGGGTTGGGGACCACTGCTATAGTGGATCCTGCATATGGAGGGTGGAATTCCAACGGGTGGAAACATCGCAAATCAGACTATGGTGGGGTACACCGTTGTGACGCTGAGGCTCAATAAGGTTGTGCTTGGTGGTGTAGGAGTGCCAGAAGTGCATGCTAACTTTCTTTCCTGTTGTTCTTTCAGATGGGGGCAAGACTTAAAAACTAGACTGAACACGTGTGCCATGTCAGGACGCATGACTCTGGCTTCCTTGTCGCAGCGCAAACAAGATGTTCTTCCAAGTGTAATGCAGCAGGCTGGACTTATGGTGACGCTGTCTGAGAGGAGAAATCCCTCAGACATCAAGATTAAAAATTCCAAGAATTTTTGAGGGCTAATTATTCAGAGGCAAATGATAGCTAGTTGTTTCTGATTTAATTACAAGGTGGAAACACACCCTCAAACAAAACTTCACTTTGGCAATACTATTGCATTTGTCTATTCATAATTTTATGTATATACACTAACTAACCTACTTTTTCTCCACAGGATGCTGCATGAAACACTGCCACATCGCTGAGTAGCTGATTTTTCCGAACAACAGTCCGCAATAATCTGCTGCTGCTGCCGCCGCCACCACCGCAGACTCCAGGGACCCTCTTCCACTACCTCGGCTTGCAACACCTCCTCCCACGACACTCTCCTCATCACTAATTGCCGGCTAGTGGAAGAAGAGGCGAGTGTCTCCTCCACTTCTTGGCTGGGCAGTAGCTGCTGAATTTTATGATTATCAGATCTTCATCAATGGATAGTGGAGCTGAACCCAAAGCATAAAAGACAGACAACAGACAGTTGACTGGGGGTGTCAGATGCCACTTGTGATGCAGTGGACTGCTTTTGCAGCACTTCCAGACAAAGTTGCTTCATTGGCTGACACAATGACTGGTAAAGCTGTGGAACATATGGTTTAAAAGCAAAAATAACCATTTGTTTTTATATGAAAAAGACCCTGGTTTATACATAGTTTTTTTTTTTTCCAGAGACTGCCCTGCGTGGAAATGAATGGCGCATGGATCATCCAAGCTTTCCTCCCAACAATGCCTGATGTATTCCAGTAGATTGATGACGGGGCCAGACCTACACTAAAGAAAGATGGATCGTGCAAAACAGATTTAAGGCGCTGCTCTCCAGTTACAGACATTCCTCCGCATCGGACCACAAGTATTAATAAAAAATCCTTTACGTTACTTTTTATTAATATTCTTCGGATAAGACGGATCAGACATGATTCCAGATTAAAAATTCCAAGAATTTTTGAGGGCTAATTAGTCAGAGGCAATGATACCTTCTTGTTTCTGATTTAATTAAAAGGTGGAAACACACCCTCAAACAAAACTTCACTTTGGCAATACTTTTGCATTTGTTTATTCATAATTTTATGTAGATATTACTAACTAAGCTACTTTTTCTCCACATGACTCTCCACAGGGTGTGATTCATCCAATTTTTGGGCTCCTGAAGCCAACCCCAGGGTCTCTTTAAAGTAATGTTTGGGCTCCTGCTGCTGCTGCTGCTGCCAACTTCTGCCAACTCCAGGGTGTGATTCATCCAATTTTTGGGCTCCTGAAGCCAACCCCAGTGTATATTTGGGCTCCTGCTGCTGCCAACTCCAGGGTGTGAATCATGCAATTTTTGGGCTCCTGAAGCCAACCCCAGTGTCTCTTTAAAGTAATATTTGGGCTCCTGCTGCTGCCAACTCCAGGGTGTGATTCATCCAATTTTTAGGCTCCTGAAGCCAACCCCAGTGTCTCTTTAAAGTAATGTTGGGGCTCCTGCTGCTGCTGCTGCCAACTTCTGCCAACTCCAGGGTGTGATTCATCCAATTTTTGGGCTCCTGAAGCCAACCCCAGTGTCTCTTTAAAGTAATATTTGGGCTCCTGCTGCTGCTGCTGCCAACTCCAGGGTGTGATTCATCCAATTTTTGGGCTCCTGAAGCCAACCCCAGTGTATATTTGGGCTCCTGCTGCTGCCAACTCCAGGGTGTGATTCATCCAATTTTTGGGCTCCTGAAGCCAACCCCAGGGTCTCTTTAAAGTAATATTTGGGCTCCTGCTGCTGCTACTGCCAACTTCTGCCAACTCCAGGGTGTGATTCATCCAATTTTTGGGCTCCTGAAGCCAACCCCAGGGTCTCTTTAAAGTAATATTTGGGCTCCTGCTGCTGCTACTGCCAACTTCTGCCAACTCCAGGGTGTGATTCATCCAATTTTTGGGCTCCTGAAGCCAACCCCAGGGTCTCTTTAAAGTAATATTTGGGCTCCTGCTGCTGCTATTGCCAACTTCTGCCAACTCCAGGGTGTGATTCATCCAATTTTTGGGCTTCTGAAGCCAACCCCAGGGTCTCTTTAAAGTAATATTTGGGCTCCTGCTGCTGCTGCTGTCAACTCCTGCCAACTCCAGGGTGTGATTCATCCAATTTTAGGCTCCTGAAGCCAACCCCAGGGTCTCTTTAAAGTAATATTTGGGCTCCTGCTGCTGCCAACTCCAGGGTGTGATTCATCCAATTTTTGGGCTCCTGAAGCCAACCCCAGTGTCTCTTTAAAGTAATATTTGGGCTCCTGCTGCTGCTGCTGCCAACTCCAGGGTGTGATTCATCCAATTTTTGGGCTCCTGAAGCCAACCCCAGTGTATATTTGGGCTCCTGCTGCTGCTGCTGCCAACTCCAGGGTGTGATTCATCCAATTTTTGGGCTTCTGAAGCCAACCCCAGGGTCTCTTTAAAGTAATATTTGGGCTCCTGCTGCTGCTGCTGCTGTCAACTCCTGCCAACTCCAGGGTGTGATTCATCCAATTTTAGGCTCCTGAAGCCAACCCCAGGGTCTCTTTAAAGTAATATTTGGGCTCCTGCTGCTGCCAACTCCAGGGTGTGATTCATCCAATTTTTGGGCTCCTGAAGCCAACCCCAGTGTCTCTTTAAAGTAATATTTGGGCTCCTGCTGCTGCTGCTGCCAACTCCAGGGTGTGATTCATCCAATTTTTGGGCTCCTGAAGCCAACCCCAGTGTATATTTGGGCTCCTGCTGCTGCTGCTGCCAACTCCAGGGTGTGAATCATCCAATTTTTGGGCTCCTGAAGCCAACCCCAGTGTCTCTTTAAAGTAATATTTGGGCTCCTGCTGCTGCTGCTGCCAACTCCAGGGTGTGATTCATCCAATTTTTGGGCTCCTGAAGCCAACCCCAGTGTATATTTGGGCTCCTGCTGCTGCCAACTCCAGGGTGTGATTCATCCAATTTTTGGGCTCCTGAAGCCAACCCCAGTGTCTCTTTAAAGTAATATTTGGGCTCCTGCTGCTGCCAACTCCAGGGTGTGATTCATCCAATTTTTGGGCTCCTGAAGCCAACCCCAGTGTCTCTTTAAAGTAATATTTGGGCTCCTGCTGCTGCTGCCAACTCCAGGGTGTGATTCATCCAATTTTTGGGCTCCTGAAGCCAACTCCAGTGTATATTTGGGCTCCTGCTGCTGCTGCTGCCAACTCCAGGGTGTGATTCATCCAATTTTTGGGCTCCTGAAGCCAACCCCAGTGTATATTTGGGCTCCTGCTGCTGCCAACTCCAGGGTGTGATTCATCCAATTTTTGGGCTCCTGAAGCCAACCCCAGGGTCTCTTTAAAGTAATATTAGGGCTCCTGCTGCTGCTGCTGCCAACTCCAGGGTGTGATTCATCCAATTTTTGGGCTCCTGAAGCCAACCCCAGTGTATATTTGGGCTCCTGCTGCTGCCAACTCCAGGGTGTGATTCATCCAATTTTTGGGCTCCTGAAGCCAACCCCAGTGTCTCTTTAAAGTAATATTTGGGCTTCTGCTGCTGCTGCTGCCAACTTCTGCCAACTCCAGGGTGTGATTCATCCAATTTTTGGGCTCCTGAAGCCAACCCCAGTGTCTCTTTAAAGTAATATTTGGGCTCCTGCTGCTGCTGCTGCTGCCAACTCCAGGGTGTGATTCATCCAATTTTTGGGCTCCTGAAGCCAACCCCAGGGTCTCTTTAAAGTAATATTTGGGCTCCTGCTGCTGCTGCTGTCAACTCCTGCCAACTCCAGGGTGTGATTCATCCAATTTTTGGGCTCCTGAAGCCAACCCCAGGGTCTCTTTAAAGTTAATGTTTGGGCTCCTGTTGCTGCTGCTGCCAACTCCTGCCAACTCCAGGGTGTGATTCATCCAATTTTTGGGCTCCTGAAGCCAACCCCAGGGTCTCTTTAAAGTAATATTTGGGCTCCTGCTGCTGCTACTGCCAACTTCTGCCAACTCCAGGGTGTGATTCATCCAATTTTTGGGCTCCTGAAGCCAACCCCAGGGTCTCTTTAAAGTAATATTTGGGCTCCTGCTGCTGCTGCCAACTCCAGGGTGTGATTCATCCAATTTTTGGGCTCCTGCTGCTGCCAACTCCAGTGTCTCTTTAAAGCAATGTTTGGGCTCCTGCCCCTCATAGTGATGCCACTTCAACTCTCTTGAATTCAATTGTGCCGCTCTGCGATTCTATTAGCGATGCCTCTGATCTGCATGTGATATTTCTTCAAAGTATTATTTAACTAACCCAGCACGCATCCTGTGCGTGTTACAGCAAGGCAGAATGGTTTACAACCCTATTGAGGCTCTAGGAGGCTCAGAAATAGCCGTTTTTAATAGCGATTCGTCGCGAATTTATTCGGGTCGAAACGATTTTTGTCAGAAAATTCGGCAAATCAGTCGAATCGAATTTTTCAAAAGTTCGCTCATCTCTAATCTTTACACACACAACCTCCAGTACTTTGAAGTATTTATACTACCGTTTAAGCCTTCAATTCTTCATCTATTTTAACACAATTAAACATTTTCTCTGAAATGATGATGCACATGATGCACAAACTTTGAATTTGATTTGATTATTTTAAATTTGGAATGCAGACCAAGGGAATGTCCAGGCTACAGCAATAATAGGGCAGCAAGCCGCTCACCTGATGGACCATGGCCCACTTTCTTCCCAGCTCAGACACAACCCATAAATTGAAGGGAAGAAAGTGGATTTGCTGTATGATACATAAGGTATTTATTTACATTTTGAGAATTATTTTGAGATGCTTTCAAATGGCTAATTTTTTACTGTTCCCAACAGTGATGGGGAGGGGGGAGTTAGTATTTGCCAGAATAGACCCAACCCCCGACCTGGGACAAGGACAAACCTGCCCCTGTGGGCACTGAAAAAATAAGCTTGGTCTAGGAGCATATATGCTCACTCCATACCACCCGTCATGTTGGGAGATTCCTTATTCAAACATGCTTTGTCTCTAAAAGACATAAATGTTTTGAAGCACTTGGTGGCAAATCATGGCTACAGTGTAGCAGAAAGCCATAGACTGTGGGTTGCTCTTAGCCCCTAGATGGAGCACTAGCTAAGATCATTAGAAAAAAATGAATACTTTGGAGGTAAGTTGAATGAGCTGTATAGAGAAAATGGAAGGGGAGCAGAGAGTAAGGGCATAATTGAATAGAGTACTGTCAGTTTAACCAGGGGATGTATGATGTATACTCTATGTACATGGGAATCATTCAAACCCTTTGCCAGGCCAGGGCCTCTCAGCATCCTCTTTAAACCACTTGCAAGAGGATGGGTTACTTCTCTGAGACATAGCCAGTCAATAAGAGAATATTGATGCAGAATATTTTTGTCCAGGTCAGATGCAGACACTACGTTTTTTTTTGCCCAGGACAAATGCAAATGCTGACAGGTGCTGAATAACATTTTCCGAATATTTTGCCCAGGACAGATGCTAGAAGGCACTATAATTTTGCCCCAGCCACACCAGCCCACAACCATTTGTTTCTGACCCCACTAGGCTACTAGCTAACTCCTTGTCACGGACTGGGTGGAGCGGACTCGGGTGTCGATCCGCTTTAACTGTGGGACCGATGGCGGGTACCGTGTCAGAGGAGCGGAGTCTAAGGGGCCACCGGTATTCACCAGAGCCCACCGCAAGGCAAGTTGGTCTTGTGCGGCGAGTGACCCCCAGGTCGCTACCCCCCAACAGCGGGCCAGTCCCACAGTCAGCCGAGGTTCAGCGAGGTACACAAGTGGCAGGCAAAAGGCGTAGTAAGTACAGGCAGAGGTCGGGGCAGGCAGCAAAGGTTCAGAGTTGTGGGGCAGGCAGAGGTCGGTACACGGGTGAGCAATCCAAGAACGTCTGACTTTCAACAAGCATGGAGAGACCAAGATTCGGCACTGAAGGAAGGAAGTGCCTCTTTAAATAGGAGAAGTGGATGCAGGATTGGATGACCAGGCACCAATCAGTGCTGTACAGGCCCTTTAAATCTCAGGAATCTAGTGCGCTCGCCCTCTAGTGGACGGAGACGTGCGCGCACCTGAGCATGTGAGAAGGAAGCATTGGAGGAAGGGAGACAGCTAGGAACAGCCATGAGGGAAGTGCTGCAAAATGGATGATGGCTGGATGCAGACATGGAGGTAAGTGAAGTGCTGCTAGATGGGCGTGCAGCACTCGCCCTAACAGTACCCCCCCCTTGGGTCTCCCCTTCTTCTTGGGGCCAAGAAAATCCGAGATGAGACTACAGTCTAGAATATTCTCTTCAGGCTCCCAAGATCTTTCTTCAGGTCCACAGCCTTCCCAGGAGAGCTTAGAGGCCAGGATCTCTTTTACCGTAAAGGCATCCTCAGTACCAGAGATTGGGGCAGGCACCAAGGTTTTAGGAGAGAATCGATTGACAATAACTGGCTTCAACAGGGAAACGTGGAAAGAATTGGGAATTCGCAGTGATGTTGGTAGGTGTAGCTTAAAACAAACTGGATTGATCTGTTGTTTGATCTTATAAGGACCCAGGTAACGGGGGCCCAATTTGTAGCTAGGAATTTTGAAGCGGATGTATTTTGCCGACAGCCACACCTTATCTCCTGGAGAATAAACAGGCGGAGCTCTTCTCCTTTTATCAGCGCTAACCTTCATACGGGCAGAAGCTTGACAAAGGGAACGCTGTGTTTCTTGCCAGATGGTGGAGAAATCCTGTGTGATGTCATCCACGGTGGGCACTCCGGAGGACGTGGATAAAGGCAGAGGCGGAAGGAGTTGATAGCCGTACACCACCAAAAACGGGGACTTCCTCGTGGACTCAGAATCCTTAAAATTATATGAGAATTCCGCCCCAGGCAACAGATCGACCCAATCGTCTTGACGCGCAGAAACAAAATGGCGAAGATAATGCCCGAGAATCTGGTTGACTCTTTCCACCTGGCCGTTAGACTGGGGATGATAAGCGGAGGAAAAGTCCAATTTAATTTTCATTTGTTTACAAAGAGCTCTCCAGAACTTGGACACAAACTGCACCCCTCTGTCTGAGACAATGTGTGAAGGTAATCCATGAAGTCGAAAGACATGCTTCAGGAAGTATTTTGCCAACAGAGGAGCCGACGGGAGACCGGGCAAAGGAACAAAATGCGCCATTTTAGAAAACCTATCCACTACCACCCAAAAAACAGTATTGCCATGCGAAGAAGGGAGGTCGGTAATAAAGTCCATAGCAATGTGTGTCCATGGGGTATCCGGAATAGGAAGAGGATGGAGTAGGCCAACAGGCCTTTGGCGAGAGGTTTTGTCGCGAGCGCAGGTGGTACAGGCCTGAATGAATTCGGTCACATCCTTTTCAAAAGAAGACCAATAATATCTAGAAATGATAGAACAAGATTTCCTGATACCGGCATGGCCGGCTACATGGGATGAATGCCCCCATTCTAATATTTTGCGACGTTGGCGAGCTGGCACAAAGGTCTTTCCCGGCGGCGCTTGTACAAGAGTAGCGGGAGCAGAGTGGACAAGGCGTCTAGGCGAGATGATATGTTGTGGGGTGGATTCTACACCAGAGATGTCAGAGGAGCGAGAAAGGGCGTCCGCCCTGATGTTCTTAGCGGCTGTCCGGAAGTAGATTTGAAAATCGAATCGAGCGAAAAACAACGACCAACGAGCTTGTCGTGGATTCAATCGCTGGGCAGTTTCTAAATAAGATAGATTTTTGTGATCAGTATAGATGGATACTTGATGGGCAGAACCTTCTAAGAGGTGTCTCCACTCCTCCAACGCCAACTTGATGGCGAGTAGCTCCTAATCTCCGATGGAGTAATTTCTCTCAGCTGGCGAAAAGGTCTTCGAAAAGAACCCGCAGGTGAGAATTTTGCCAGTAGACGATTTTTGAGTGAGCACCGCTCCGGCTCCAATGGAGGAGGCATCTACTTCTAAGGCAAAAGGCCGAGATGGATCTGGCCTAGACAACACCGGTGCAGAGGAGAAGGCCTTTTTTAGAGCAATGAAGGACTCTTCCGCCTGAGGAGGCCAAGACTTAGAATTGGCGCTTTTCTTCGTGGGGGCCACAATAGGCGCCACTACAGTGGAGAAGTGAGGAATAAACTGCCGATAGTAATTGGCGAAGCCCAGAAAACGTTGAATAGCTCGCAGGCCAATAGGACGGGGCCAATCCAGAACTGCTTTTAACTTGCTGGGGTCCATCTGAAGACCACGAACAGAGACAATATATCCAAGAAAGGGTAAGGCGGTTTGATCAAAAAGACACATCTCCAACTTGGCGTAAAGATGGTGTTGACGGAGACGAGACAGGACTTGCCGGACGTGACCGTGATGTTCTTCTAGATTAGATGAAAAGATGAGTATATCATCCAAATATACAACTACACAGGAGTAAAACAAATCCAGAAAAATGTTGTTTACGAATTCCTGGAATACTGAGGGTGCATTGCAGAGACCAAAGGGCATCACTAAATATTCGAAGTGGCCATCGCAGGTATTGAAGGCGGTCTTCCATTCATCGCCCTCGCGTATATGTATCAAATGATAGGCTCCCCTCAGGTCAAGCTTGGTGAAGACCCTGGCCCCACGCAGTCAGGCAAATAATTCGGCAATCAAGGGCAAAGGGTAGCGATTTTTAACGGTAATCTTATTGAGGCCGTGGTAATCAATACAAGGGCGCGCCTGCTGGAGAGGAAGACTTCCGTATGAACCCTTTATGAAGATTTACTCGAATATACTCCGACATGGCTTGAGTCTCAGGAGCCGAGAGAGGGTAAATTCGGCCACGAGGAGGAGTGGTACCCGGTAGGAGGTCTATAGGGCAATCGTAGGGGCGATGAGGCGAAAGTACCTCCGCTTGTTTCTTGCAGAATACATCAGCATAGGTCAGGTAGATCTCAGTCAAGCCAGGTAATGGTGCTGAAGCAGGAATGGGTCGAACAGGAACAGACTTCAAGCACCTCTTAAAGCACGCTGCACCCAAGTCTTTATATCGCCGGTGGTCCAGTCAATCGTGGGATCATGAGGTTGGAGCCAAGGAAGGCCTAGAAGAATCTGAGAGGTGCAATTAGGGAGGACGTAGAACTCAACGTTCTCTTGATGGAGTCCAATTTTTAATTGGAGGGGAACGGTGCGATAGCGCACAGTACAGTCCAGCCTATCACCATTGACTGAGGCGATAAATAAGGGTGTTGCAAGGCGATTCACAGGGATATTATGTTTATTGATCAAGGCAGCCTCTATAAAGTTCCCTGCAGAGCCCGAGTCCAAAAAGGCGGTTAAATTCAGGGAGGTGGAAGGTGAGATGGAAAGTTGAACAGGAACAGTGAGCCGTGGAGAGGAAGCACATACACCCAGGGACGCCTCTCCCACCCCCACTAGGTGCGCCCGTTTCCCTGACGTGGAGGGCGAATAGGACAGTCCTTCAAAAAATGCTCAGAACCACCGCAGTACAGACAAAGGTTCTCGTTCCTTCTGCGAGTTCTCTCCAATTGGGTCAAGCGGAATCGATCGACCTGCATGGCCTCCTCACTGGGAGGAACATGTGCAGACAAAGGGTTTTGTAATACTGGAGCCAAACGGGATGCCCTCCTAGGGCGCTGAGAGTCTCTTTCTTGGCGGAATTCTTCACGCCTTTCAGCAAAGCGCACGTCAATGCGTGTGGCCAGATGAATGAGATCAGTGAGAGATGAAGGCAAGTCACGAGCCGCAAGAGCATCCTTAATTTTACTAGAAAGTCCTTTCTTAAAGCAGGCACACAAGGCCTCATTATTCCAAGACAATTCGGAGGCAAGAGTGCGGAACCGAATGGCGTATTCACCAACGGACAACTCGCCCTGGACCAAGTTCAAAAGGGACGATTCAGCAGATGAAGCCCGGGCAGGTTCCTCAAAGACCTGGCGAAACTCTGAGACAAAAGGCTCGATTCAAAATCCCAAATGTCATTATGTTCGTATTTGCAATCGAAAGTTTTGTTGGGTGTTTGTCATTTTTTCCTTTTTTTTGGGGCATTTTCGACTCGCACGAACGTTCGAACATAGACGTATATGTTCGTTCGTCCATCGAATTTAATTTTGTGGTTTTACGCAACTTCGGGACTTTTTTCCTTCGAAATCGTAAATGTTTCGATCGGTCCAATCATTTACGTCATTGCAATGGGCTGGCGATTAATTCAGAGAGCTGATTGGCAAGTATTCCGACGCCCATATAGTCATTTCCTTGTCGAGCGTCTTACGGCACCTTTTTGACCTCGGGACTAGGCAGCCAAGCGTGATGGAGAGTGACTTTGAAGAGCATCAAGCTCTTCTTCTGTTTGGCATTGATGTGATCCTGAGGTCAGAGGCCAGATTGCACCGGCGGCGACGCATGAACATCAATGGCATGCATGACGTTGAGCTGTTCGAGCTGACCAGGCTTAATCGCGCTTCCCTCCATAAATTGTATAGTGAGCTGCGGCCATGGTTAGCCCGCACCACAAGGAAGGGGCAAGCAATTTCAGGTATGACCAAGATGCTTGGCTGCCTGCAATTTTTGGCGAACGGCTCGTTCCAGAGGCTGGGTGCCCTCTCCGTGGGGATCTCACAGCCTACGCTGAGCCGCGCACTATCACATTTTTTGGAAGGCATGGCTACCCTAACCCCCAAATATATTTTTTTCCCAGATGATATGGTAGCCAGAAACGCCATTAAGCTTGGTTTTTATAATATCTCCGACATGCCCAACGTCATTGGTGCCATTGACTGTACCCACGTCGCCCTGGTGCCTCCGGCTGCCGACGAGTACATATACAGGTAAGTAATTGTTTTTTTTATTTTTTTACAATTTTAGGTTAACCCTCCTTGTAATGGTCCCTCCTTGTAATGGTCCCTCCTTGTAATGGTCCCTCCTTGAAATGGTCCCTCCTTGTAATGGTCACACCTTGTAATGCTCCCTCCTTGTAATGGTCCCACCTTGTAAAGGTCCCTCCTTTTAATGGTCCCACCTTGTAATGCTCCCTCCTTGTAATGGTCCCTCCTTGTAATGGTCCCTCCTTGTAATGGTCCCTCCTTATCGAAATGTGTGTGTTAATTTTTCAAAATGCCTTCCTAATGTTTTATTGTCTTCCTTTTTTACCAGGAACCGCAAAATGGGCCACTCCTTGAATGTGCAGGCAGTGGTGGGCCCGGACATGCGGTTCCTTAGCGTCCTCGCCGGCTACCCAGGCTCAGCCCATGATGCGTACATCCTTAGACGATCAGGATTGTACCGACGGTTTGAGTCTGGGGAATTTTCCGGTGCATGGCTCCTTGGTAAGTTAACATAAACCACATAATGTAGTTGTGGATGTTTGTTTTTAATTAGCATTTTGCAGTAATGTCTGCAAAACTTACACCTTAAACAACCTTCTGGCCATGTGAAACCACACTTGAATGTTAGTTATTAACCAACCAAGCGTTTTGCCTGCATTAGCCACATTATAAATTATCTGTTTGTCTAATTTAATAATCCCTCTTACACCACCCTCGTGTGGAATCGTGCACTTAACTTGAGCATAGTTTAGGACCCATCTTTGCTTAGCTGGTTTGCACTTCCACACGAGAGTAGAGCGGGATAAAGTGCATGTGGCGTGTTTCTGCTGTTTTGGTCTCACACAAAGCATATAAGGGGTCAGCCAAACCTACATCCTAAGCACACTTGGAAACCCAGAGCTGGGATCCTTATGTATGATTGTCCATCATCCTCCCTCTTTGTATGTTGTCCTTTTGTAAACCTCTAGGACATATGTTTAGTTTGGGACTGGGACAGTGGCAAATGTTGCCTCATGTTGATCACACAATTGACAAATAGCCTCCTATTGATGTTGCTGGTGCCTTGATGGTCTTACATGTTTTTTTTCCTAATCTTATGTATAAGGTGATTCAGGATACCCGCTGCTGCCGTGGCTCTTGACGCCAGTACTCCGGCCCCAGGATGCCTCCCAGGATGCCTACAACTGTGCGCACCGCAAGACCAGGGCTGTGGTAGAGAGGGCCTTTGGTCTTTTGAAGACTAGGTTTCGTTGTTTGGATCATACCGGGGGCGCCCTGCAATATGATCCGAAAAAGGTCATAGACATAATAATGGCCTGTGCTGTTCTGCACAATTTTGCAATTTCACAACGGGTCCCCCGGTATGTAGATTTGGCTCCCTCTCCACCCAGCGAAGACCAGGAGGACTCATTTCTGGACACACACAGTAGTGTGTCCGGCCAAAGTGTGCGGACTAATTTGATCGCGACCCATTTTGCTTAATGTAACCTGTATTGGCCTTTGTTTAACATTGTGTTGTTGATTTAGTTTTCTTTCCCTTTGTGTATGTTTCGTTATGTTTGTGGTGTTAAACTAAGTAATGAAGTAATTACTCACCACAGGCCTAATGCTTTCCAACTCTCTTTTTTGGATGTGTGAACTGTGTGAATGTCCAAGTATATATTTCTCTGTGACACCCAAAAAAGAGACAATAAAATTTATGAGCCACAGGTGTCTTTAACTGTTTATTTTTTAAAAATAATAGCTCAAACTTGGAGTTGCTGCTCACTCCAATTTGCAACCAAAATATATGTAACCACAAAGGATTAATGGTTAGATCAACCATGGCAATAATTAAATCAAAAAAAAATCCTGGTTGGCCACATTTGCCCCTGCCACAGGTGTAAACCTGGTACAGGTGTAGAAGCTTGAGTGGCACGTTCAGTGAGGATTCAGATATGGCCTTGGCTAGTGGCCTACCTCACCACTCTAAGGAGCTATATGGGCGCAAATCAAAAACACACAACCCAAGGCATACACCAAGGGTATCTTGGTTTGCCTCACCAGACAAGTCAATACAGGGGGGATTAAGAGCAAAGATGTTGTACAGATTCATGGTGTGGAGACATTAATATGGGTGATGGCCATAGTACCCAGGTGGTGGCCCTTGCTGATTGGACCTAACGTGGGCCTGTGTGGCATTCTGAATCTGCAACTGGTCCAAAATGTTGCGCATGATATTTACCATTTCACCCCTGTAGGCACGGTTGTCATTGTTGGCAGTCTCCATGTGGCTGTTGAGGGTCCGCAATTCGGTCTGCACAGCCTGTAATGTCGTATTTAGGGTCTCGATCCGGCCATGCAGTGCCTCTCGGTTTCTTTGGTTTTGGTGCTGGAAGGTAACCCTCTCGTGGTGCCATGCGTCCAAAATTGCCATGCCCCTCCCCTGGTTGCGCCGTAGCGGATTCCGCCTCCCCAATCCCCTGGTTCGGGGTTGTGCCGATGATGTTGGTCTGGGCCCCTCAACAGACACAGGCATGCTTTCACTATCCTCAACAGCAGAGACAACACTGGGGACTTGACTGTCAGTCTGTGCATGCTGGCCATCATGTGCAGCCACCATGCAGCCAGCTTCCCTCTGCTGCTGCGGAGTTGGTGGTGAAACATTTTGGACCAGTTGCAGATTCTGGCCCAGGGGTAGATCTTCAGAAGGGCACATCAAGGATCCATCCTCCTCCAGCTCCTGGATTTCATCCATGAGTGTGTGGGTCTGTATGGACAGAGACAAATTATATGTTAGCTTGCCCACTACATATGTCAATCTGTTAGTAGTAACATGCAAAGTAACATGGCTAACCGACATTTGCTCAATAAACTTACCGAATATATCGGTTCCTCCCTCCTAGGCTGCACGGAAGTTGACGGCATGTCCACACTGGCAGTGGATTCCACAGTAGCTGAGCGATGATGGTGGCCTGCATGAGAAGCAAAGACACTATGTAAACACACACCTATGCATTGTTGACGGGTCAAAAGACATATGCCGAATTAGTTAACGGGTCAAAGCTGTCATGGGCACTACAACAACGGTGACAAATAAGCTTCAATTTCCATGCCATTATCTTTAATATTTTTTTGGCTATAACTACTTCAACATTGTTCAACTCAACTAAGCCAAACATTCAAGTTCAGCTTGTTCTGTGGCTGACCACATCCCTTATAGGCCATTAAAGCGGACCTTCACTCTGATTAAGAGTCTAGCTTATATGTTTCCCACACCCTGTACATACAGATTGACCACATTACAAATCTTCCTACATGCATCTACTGCATGTTATGAGCCTTTAAACATCAAAGATGGCGGCTTATCAGGCAGCCTGCAAACAGGAAGTGCCTCCTGACTGTGCTGCTCTGCATTCTTGGACTGGTGACCGTTATCTGACCCCAGCTCTGCTCTGTTTGAGCAAAGAACAGCTATAAGCCGCCCCCTGTACCTTATCCCACTCTTCTCTCCTCAGTAAGTGTGATGCTTCTGAGTCAAGATGCCGGCGCACGTATCCTAAATTCCTGGACAGAGTTGCAGGCCAGTGTTGGAAAGAATAATAAGTTAGTGACTAAAACTGAAATAAATAGTAATTTGACATGCTGGGGAACTGTTTTTGCAGACTTTGGCCTTTTCATTAAATCACACTGAAGGTCCGGTTTAAGTGTACACACTCAGCCTGGACATAGCAGGGACCTGGTTTTTGGGAGGCCTAGCAATGTATGTTTTCCTAATTCAAACCAAGCCTGTTTGTTGATTTTTTAACAACCCAAGCTCACACACAAGTCCACAACAGATCAAGATTGAAGTGTGTGATGTCATGGAGTGTAAAGACATAACTGCCAGGTTAATGGGAACCAACAAACTTTTACACTCGGGTTCAATGTACATTCACGTCTTGTATGTGGCCCAAAAATCAGAAGTTAAGTGGCCACACACATGCCACACCCTGGCCCAACACAGAAATCACCTACAAGCCACAACCTAGGTGCCTGGCTTCCCAGATGTGTTACTGTCTAATTGTGCATGCTCACTAATTGTAAAGGTCACATAAATCTTACTCACCTGCAGGACGGGTCGGTGAATCTGTGTCCCTTAGGGCCGCGTGGCCTTCGACGGCGACTGGATGCATCAATCCCAAAATCATCTCCTCAGCCGGGGTCAACTTGAGTTTGGAGGGAAAACCTCCTCCAGTTTTCATGCTGCAAAACAGAGTTAGGCTAATTTAGAACCAGGTGGCCAATACAACATCAAGTCTAATCCTAAAGCTAACATTTTTACCTGTAAATCCGCCTTTGATTTTCTTTCTTCCGCGCAGCATATTTGAGGTCCGATATCTTGCGCTGAATCTGTACAACATCCTTTAACTCTTCCCCCGCTGCATTCACTTGTCTGGTTAGGTCGGCCAAGATGTTTGCTCTGCGCTGTTTGGTGGTGTTTTTTGATCTGCGCCCATATAGCTCATCATAAACTAAGGTCAGGCCACTAGCCAAGGCCATAATTTGGCCCTCACCAAAACGCCCACTCAACTGCCCTCTTCGCAATGTGCGCCCTGTTGTTTTGGGTTGTGGGTCCTCCATGGTGTCATCCAAATGGGGTGACATCCTTGCCTGGGTTTGTGGGGGATAATGCAGGGAATGGTGGCTGCCTGGGTATTGGCCAGGACTGGGCAAGGGACTGGGTGTTCTGGCCTGGCTGGCCACAGAAGTCCCAGGTGTTGATGTGGCATAGTAACCTTGCCTTTCCACCTGTGCCGGTGCCAAATGTGGGCGAGCAGGAGAGTTTCGTTCTGAGGCTGAAGTAGTGCTGCCCTTGGAGGTAGTAGGGCGGACCAAGGGTGAGGGCGATCTTGCAGGGCCGGCCCTCTTCTGTTTTTTTTTTTGGCCCACTCTTGGGGGGCTGCGGGACCTGGTTCTGGCTCTTGGGGGGCTACGTGGCCTGCTTCGGCGTCTAGGGGGGCTGCCTGGGGACCTGGTTCTGCCTCTAGGGGGGCTGCGTGCCCTGCTTCGGCGTCTAGGGGGGCTGCCTGGGGACCTGGTTCTGCCTCTTTGTGGGCTGCGTGGCCTGCTGCGGCGTCTAGGGGGGCTGCCTGGGGACCTGGTTCTGCCTCTTTGTGGGCTGCGTGGCCTGCTGCGGCGTCTAGGGGGGCTGCGGGACCTGGTTCTGCCTCTTTGTGGGCTGCGTGGCCTGCTGCGGCGTCTAGGGGGGCTGCGGGACCTGGTTCTGCCTCTTTGTGGGCTGCGTGGCCTGCTGCGGCGTCTAGGGGGGCTGCGGGACCTGGTTCTGCCTCGAGGGGGGCTGCGTGGCCTGCTGCGGCGTCTATGTGGGCTGCGGGACCTGGTTCTGCCTCGAGGGGGGGCTGCGGGACCTGGTTCGGCCTCTTGGGGGGCTGCGGGACCTACTGCGGACTATTGTGGGTGTTGTAGTGGGGCAGGGTGGGGTGGGTCTTCGGACCCTCTTACCCGTTTTCGGCCCAGTAGCCATACTAGCCTTTGTGGCCTGTGTCTTTGCTTTGCCTGGCTGCTCCTTTTTTTGCCCATAGCTGGTAGTTGGCTGGGCCGGCGTTTTGGTACTAGGCCGTAATTTTGCTTTGGGCTGCTGCGACCTGGTTTTGGGCCCTTCGGAAGGCTCCTGCCGTTTGGCTGCCTTCTTCCCCGTTTGCTCCTTTCCAGTTTTGCCAGGAGTTTTTTTGGGTGCCATTTTGATTTTGGAAAATAATCAGATGTGTGTGCAGGGACCTTTAAGTAAGCTAGCCAGCGTGTGACGTACGTTCGCACGGCCGTGCGGAACCCGCTGAGGCATTACGTCCGTTCGCACGGCCGTGCGGAACGCGCTGGGGCATTACTTATCTGCTGCCGAGAACAAGAAGCAAGATGGCACCCACTATCTTCACCCGCCAACAAGAAGAGATCATCATGCTCGTAAGTGTATTTGATGGACTTTTCTTAGATTAGGAAATGCTGCTCTACATGTGAAGGAAGCGCAGGAATAAATGGCTTTTGGTAAAAATGTGATAAACTACATGCACAACCAAAGGCACGCAACACACGTGCCAAACAACATTTAGGCCATATTGTGAAATTACTGAACCCTAGAAATGTGTGTGTGTTAATGTAATTACACCAAAAAATGTATTGCTGACACATATTGATAGGTATTTAGAAGTAAAGTCGATGTTTTCTTTCTGTTTTGTAGACCATGCTGGAGCGCAGGTACGACTACCTGCCCAACACATTTGAAAAACGCAACGTCGCCCTGGAGATAATCTCGACCATCCAACAGCAGACCAACACCACCTTCACCCACACGCAGATCATGCAGCATTGGTCGGACCTCAAACGGCTGCACATGCCCCGGGTGCGGAGGTTCTTCGGAATCCATTTTCCAAGTAAGTACATTGCGATTGCATGCAATATGTAACTAAGACAGAAGGTAGGCCTTTACTTAGAATGCCTTTTCTTTTCTAGTGTTGGAAATGGATTACCGAATTCGCCGCACCCGGAGGCGCAGAGGCCGACCAGTGCTGCATGATTCTGCAGCTGGGAGTGAAGGTGGTGGATCTCCAGGGCGACGGTCCGACCCCTCCTCTGTGGCCTCCTCAGACCAGCCCCTGGACCTTACCACAGAGGAGGGGCGGCACAGCGTGGGCAGGGAGTCGTACCCTGCCTCGCATGCGGGATCCTCTGGTATGTCACTCTTCATGTCTACACCAAAACAGAGAATTGCTAGCTCCTGATATCACCAAACTGAATCCTTAATTCTGTATTTGTAGATGTTTCGGTTGCGGGTGAAGTAGTGGGTCAGGAGGCAGCAGATAGGAGCCCACAAGACCCTGGAGAAGGTGAGTGATGTGACCCAGACTTAGCTAAAAACATTGGAGGACTGCGGAATCAGACATCCAAACTAACCATTTGGCCCATGTTTCTACAGGCACTTCTTCACAGCAGAGCCAGGAACCAGGACCTCAGGGTGTTGTCCCCAACGAGCCATCTCTCGGCCACCAACCAAGTAAGTAGTCATGGCATTATAGAGATTTCGGTCTAAATTCCCATGAACACCAAAACACATAATGCCCTAGTCAATGCCAATATAAGAGGGACCTGTGTCCACTGAATTAGCTTAATTAGTTGCCCAACTGTCCTGTGTCCACTGAATTAGCTTAATTAGTTGCCCAACTGTCCTGTGCCCACTGAATTAGCTTAATTAGTTGCCCAACTGTCCTGTGGCCACTGAATTAGCTTAATTAGTTGTCCAACTGTCCTGTGCCCACTGAATTAGCTTAATTAGTTGCCCAACTGTCCTGTTGCCACTGAATTAGCTTAATTAGTTGCCCAACTGTCCTGTGGCCACTGAATTAGCTTAATTAGTTGTCCAACTGTCCTGTGCCCACTGAATTAGCTTAATTAGTTGCCCAACTGTCCTGTGGCCACTGAATTAGCTTAATTCCTACCACAACTGTCCTGTGGCCACTGAATTAGCTTAATGACCTGTGGCCACTTCCTAACCTTAATTCCTGTCATTAATGACATATGTGCATTATAGTTAATTTGTTTATTAAAATACATTAAATCCACAGGTGATAAACATGTATTGTTCTCCGAATAATTTGATTTTCTGATTTTTTGGCAGGGACCACAAGACAGCGACTTGCTGATATCAATCGGAGGGTCCTTGAGTTGGTGGCCGATCTGCAGGCGATGCGGGACACGTTGGGGACAACAGAAGAGGAAGACTAGTGTCCTGGTTCCTGGCCCTGTAGATTTGTACATAGTTGGATTTGTACATATTTTAATTTTTTATAAAACAAATTTATTTGTATATAGTTTTATGGTTTTTCACAAAGATTTTATTGTATATAGTTTTAACATTTTTTAAAAAAAACAGTGTATATATTTTTAGTAAACCAAAAACAATTTGTATATAGTTTTAAATTTTTTAGGGCCAAAGTTGCCAAAAATAGTTTGATAACAAATGGCAATTGAGCAATAAAAAACCAAAAAAACAAAAAAACATGTTGTCCCATTTATTTGCACACATACATTTTAAAAAAACAAGGGGACAATGACATATTTGAAAATCAAGATTGTGATGTCCGTGAAGTGATTTGGGTAAGTTTTAGGGTGTGAAAATGGAAGAAGAAACAAGGCGCTAAGTGATTTGGGTAAGTTTGAGGGTGTGAAAATGGAAGAAGAAACAAGGCGCTAAGTGATTAGGGTAAGTTTTAGGGACCTAAAATGGAAGAAGAAACAAGGCGCTAAGTGATTTGGGTAAGTTTTAGGGACCTAAAATGGAAGAAGAAACAAGGCGCTAAGTGATTTGGGTAAGTTTTAGGGACCTAAAATGGAAGAAGAAACAAGGCGCTAAGTGATTTGGGTAAGTTTTAGGGACCTAAAATGGAAGAAGAAACAAGGCGCTAAGTGATTTGGGTAAGTTTTAGGGTGTGAAAATGGAAGAAGAAACAAGGCGCTAAGTGATTTGGGTAAGTTTTAGGGTGTGAAAATGGAAGAAGAAACAAGGCGCTAAGTGATTTGGGTAAGTTTTAGGGTGTGAAAATGGAAGAAGAAACAAGGCGCTAAGTGATTTGGGTAAGTTTTAGGGTGTGAAAATGGAAGAAGAAACAAGGCGCTAAGTGATTTGGGTAAGTTTTAGGGACCTAAAATGGAAGAAGAAACAAGGCGCTAAGTGATTTGGGTAAGTTTTAGGGACCTAAAATGGAAGAAGAAACAAGGCGCTAAGTGATTTGGGTAAGTTTTAGGGACCTAAAATGGAAGAAGAAACAAGGCGCTAAGTGATTTGGGTAAGTTTTAGGGACCTAAAATGGAAGAAGAAACAAGGCGCTAAGTGATTTGGGTAAGTTTTAGGGTGTGAAAATGGAAGAAGAAACAAGGCGCTAAGTGATTTGGGTAAGTTTTAGGGTGTGAAAATGGAAGAAGAAACAAGGCGCTAAGTGATTTGGGTAAGTTTTAGGGTGTGAAAATGGAAGAAGAAACAAAGCGCTAAGTGGTTAGGGTGAGCTTTAAGGGAGCTCAAGGGAAAAGGCAGGATAGCGCGAAGTGGTTAGGGTGAGCTTTAAGGGAGCTCAAGGGAAAAGGCAGGATAGCGCGAAGTGGTTAGGGTGAGCTTTAAGGGAGCTCAAGGGAAAAGGCAGGATAGCGCGAAGTGGTTAGGGTGAGCTTTAAGGGAGCTCAAGGGAAAAGGCAGGATAGCGCTAAGTGGTTAGGGTGAGTTTAGTGATGGAAGTGAAATTATGTAGGCGAGCACTTTAATGACAGAAGTTTGTAGTGCGCAGGCGCAATATCGTAAGAATTTCGTCTGGACAGATACTTTAGGAAAAAATGAAGCAGGATGTAGCGGGAAAATGATAGGATTCGTGTGAGGATACGATGGGAAAAGGGCAAAAACGAAAGGCTACGTTGGTAGTTGTGAAAAATGAATCTGAACATTTTCGATGGAAAATGACATCCTCGTCTGCGTACTCTGGCATACGAGCACACGGACGCGCTACGGAAGGTTTACGAAGCATGCATAGAATCGCTCGAACGTTCATGCGAGAGCGGGAAATTTTGAAAATCTTACGACGTCGGCAACAAACCGAAAGTTTTTGGGTGTCTCTCTGAATCAAGCCTAAAGGTGTGAATACTGGAAGAGACAGGGTCATTGCGATCCCACAAGGGAGTGGCCCAGGACAAAGCCTTTCCAGAAAGCAAACTGATGACAAAGGCCACCTTAGCTCATTCTGTGGGAAATTGATCCGCCAACAACTCCAAGTGCAGGGAACATTGGGCAAGGAACCCTCGGCATAACTTGGCATCCCCATCATATTTAGCCGGCAAGGAGAGATGGATTCTGGCAGAAGATGCTACCGGGGGCTGTGGCGGTAATGCTGGAGCCGGTGATGGAACTTGCTGTTGCTGAATCGTTAATAATTGCTGCATCATGGCAGAGAGTTGATTAATCTGGCGGGACTGCATAGCCACTATAGCAGGCAATTCAGTGGCATCCGGCAGCGGCACCTCAGCGGGATCCATGGCCGGATCTTACTGTCACGGACCGGGTGGAGCGGACTCGGGTGTGGATCCGCTTTAACAGTGGGACCGATGGCGGGTACCGTGTCAGGTCGCTACCCCCCAACAGCGGCCCAGTCCCACAGTCAACCGAGGTTCAGCGAGGTACACAAGTGGCAGGCAAAAGGCATAGTAAGTACAGGCAGAGGTCGGGGCAGGCAGCAAAGGTTCAGAGTCGGGGGCAGGCAGAGGTCGGTACACGGGTGAGCAATCCAAGAATGTCTGACTTTCAACAAGCATGGAGAGACCAAGATCCGGCACTGAAGGAAGGAAGTGCCTCTTTAAATAGGAGAAGTGGATGCAGGATTGGATGACCAGGCACCAATCAGTGCTGTGCAGGCCCTTTAAATCTCAGGAATCTAGAGCGCTCGCCCTCTAGTGGACGGAGATGTGCGCGCACCTGAGCATGTGAGAAGGAAGCATTGGGGGAAGGGAGACAGCTAGGAACAGCCATGAGGAAAGTGCTGCAAAATGGATGACGGCTGGATGCAGCCATGGAGGTACAGTAAGTGAAGTGCTGCTAGATCGGCATGCAGCGCTCGCCCTAACACTCCTGCAGCAGTTGGATGGGTTAGCTCCCCTCCCCCTATGTAGTGAGAGTGGGTTGAACATAACAAACACAAAATAACACAAATACAGCACATGAGTGGAGGGAACCTGAATATGTGGACATCATGGTGAAGCTTGCTTGACCTAATCTGGCCCGAGGGCATTGTGTTTGTAACAAGGGACAGGCAACATAAAAAAAAACCTCATCTGCCAGCCTTCAGGCTTGAACTCTTGTAGCTTTGTTGGCTAAGCTGGTCTGGTCGCAGCCCTCACAGCTCCCAAGTCGAGTGTCCATCGCTGATAGCACTTGGGGCCTTTTTACGAAGGGATAGCGTCAGGTATTGCCTGTTAAGCAGCAGGTAGCCGCAGTTGAACGCCGTAGCACAACGCACGCAATTACACATTTATGAAGCCGAATCTGGTGATCGACTAGAACAATGCCATGTAGGGTACGATTCATCATTATCCCAGGCTCAGCGTACAGCGCCGGCGTTCAGCCTTGCAGAGCGTCACGTATTACCTCTCACTACCTGGCGCTCTCCCATACATTTCTATGGACCACCCTTAAATCCCTTCCCTGATCCCAATTTTGTTTTTCTTTTTCTTTAAAAAAATCTCAAAACTTCTGACATGTATCCTGGGAAAGAAAATTACATTTTTGAAAACTTTTTGGATTAATAATATTTTTATGCAGAATTGTCCTTACATGTCTGGTATTAAAGTGTTCATGTTACAATGTTATAACAATGTAATTACATATGTTTTCGCTTTGTTACTAGTGGATACATGTTCATAAACAGACTTTAATCACACAGCCTCTGGCGCTATGGGCTACAACTACATGATTTTGAGCGCCAGCGATAGCGATGCTATTTTTATGATGAATGTGGTGTGAGGCAGTCGCACTGAGCTGGCGCTACCGTTCACTTCCTTACAGCGTAGTACTGCGATTTACACATCATATTCATCAATGCCGGACAGTGACTGAAGCGCTCTGAAACAAAGAACCATGGCCGAGCACAGTGACTACTAGCGGTCGCTCTGAAATTTACAGGCGCTTATCTGTCGCTATCTGACGTTAGTAATGAATCAGCCTGTTAGACACTCTTGCTAGCAGTGGATGCTCTTGCTAGGTCACATGATGTGTTGCCTGCTTCCAATCAACAAGGGATTGGGGCTCACAGCAATCTTACAGCCCTAAAAAAATCCCCCTCGCTCTCATTTCATTTCCTCCTTTTTGTTGCAAGCATGTACAACATTTAAACCCAAACATTATAGAGACTTTATTAACTGAAGGGTTCATTTGAGACAACTGTTCAGGACAGGAACACGAAAGCTAATAGTGATTTTATGTATAATAACAGCAATTAGAGGTCTAAGCAGACCAGCATGGTTAATGTAAGCTGTGAACATTGTGTTTATTTGCCCAAATTATTAACAAGCATGCATTGTTAGCCCTTGTTTTCAACCTTGAGATGTTAAATTGTTCATAAGGACACAAGCTCATTTGATGTCTCTGTGGCTAGGCACTCTAAATAATGCTGTGTATGAGACGATGGACACAACAGTAGGCTATCTTATTTTTTTGCTGAGACCCCTGGTTGAGACAGCTCTCTGAGATGCATTAATCAAAAGAAACACACCTCATTAAAACAAATTAAATGTAAAAAAGAAACGCTGTGTAAATGTGTATTTTCTTCTTAACGGTGCACAGGTACAAAGGTCAGTGTGACAGATGTCCCCAGCAGCCATACTGTACCTTCCGGGAGAACTGACTAATACTGTTTGTTTAACTGAATTATAAGTAACTGATTGTGATCTGCAAAGGGGGGTAGGGAGGGGGACATCTGTTCAATTTTCCAGGTGAGCCATGAAAAATCCTCACCTGACCGTATCCCTGGAATTAAGATTTAACTCTTCCAATTATATTCTTATTCCATTAACATGACTTTTTTAGTCCAAACACCTGCCTTTCAAGCTTCTGTGTTTCTGTGTATTCCCTCTGTGTTGATGAACCATGCCATGTAATTGAATTTTGAAGTATCTATTTCATAATACTTCATTTAATTATGTTATAGCATTTATGTAATTGAATTAGATTTTTTCATTGAACTTACATTAGGTCTTAAGGACTCATCCTCTGTATTTAATATAGCAAAAAAATGCCACTTTTCTTTGCATTGCTCTGATTGATATGAACCGATGAAAGACAAGCCCAGATTTCTGCACCCCCCCCCCCCCCCCACACACACACACCATTTAACAATCAACCTCAAAATCCAATGTGGAATGGCCCTGCAGTTAAAGGTCCCTAGGAATCCAAAATCAGACATGGATAAATATATGACTGGTGAAAACAAACAACCACACACTGAAGCATTTCTCTTCTTGGAAGGGGTGCTGCTTTTTCTGAACTTTTGGACAGTGTTTCCAGGGTGTGTTCAGGTCTTCTTTAATTGGTTGCACTGCAAAAAATTGTTAGTGACAAGTGATTGGGGTATTCATTTGGGAGGGGGGTCTTAGAATGTTACAGAGAAAGATACTTAAATTCATATGAGGGTACAATGTACCCAGGGATTCTGGATCTGTAATGTTCATAAAACTGTAGGGGGCCTTGGTGTTTCTCAGATCAATAAATATTATCAGGCACTCAGACGGGTTAATTTATACTGAGCAGCCCCCTCTCTGACGGTACATTCTTTGCCAGTAAGCGTATCCCTTCCCACCTCCCATTGTTGCAACTATGGAATAACCCAAGATTCCCCCCATGTCATGATAACCACCGATCTTTTAGCTAGTGGATAAACCAACCTGCAACCTTCTAAATCTTTCTCAAAAAAGGGAGATTTACAATATTTCTCAAGCTGAAATTTTTCAGTATTTACAACTTAGGCACTGGATATCTGACCTTGTGGGGAAATCCTCTAGCTTTGCCTTGAACACTGGTTTTGGCCTTGCTATACAGCCTCAATAATAAACAGGTACTGCAGATTATACATCCTTCCCCTATGACCAAAAATAGTTGCAGGACCTTGGGGTCGATAGATCACAGGAGGAATGGGCAAAAATATGGATTATCAATGCAAAGTGTTCAATGTCTATCAATGTTTTATCCAAGAAAACAGCATACAAATCCTTGATGCGCTAGTACCTAGCTCCCTACAGAATAGTTTGAGTCGTATCTGGATATTGTAATAAATGCTTTAATAACACTCCTGTAGATGTCATGCATATATGGTGGAGGTGCCATATGCTGTTAAAACACTGGTCCAGTCTTTTTGGCTAAGCCTTCACATTGTTTGAGGTCTCTGTTAAACAGGACCCTGCAGTTGCCCTTCTGCACCAGAAGGCTAAGGAGCTTACCATTTGCCAGAATAAACCACTAACTTTTCCGCTATTGGCATCCAAACAGTCAATAGGCAAGGTGCAGAAGCAACACTCCATCTCCTTTTTGGAAGTGAACACCAAATTGGAGTTTTTTTTTTTTTTTTTGTAAATGAGAAGCTTACTAGCCTTCTGACTGACACAAACAAAAAAATCCCTAAAATTTGTACATCATGGGTAGAATATGCACACTGTTTTATGAATCGTCTTTCTTATTCCGAGGATGGTTGAGGTGGCATAGCTTGGGCGCTTTTTGCCCATTCCTTGCCTTATTTCCCTCCAAAATATAGTCTAAATTTTGGACTGGATATCTGTGAAATTTAAGTTGTTTACGTTGTTTCAGTTAAAATTGATATTTTATTCTTTCTTTACTATTGTTTATTATGTAATCTCTCAACTATGAAGACGTATACAATGTGCATTATTATACTGTACTTGATGAAATTGTTCTGTAATATTCACTCAATCTTATTGTAAAATCATGTCTTTAAAAAGAAAGTAAATTAAAATAAAATAAAATAAAAAAAGTATAATTTTACACACTTCTGCAGTTATATTGTGCTCAGTCTCTCCTCTCATTACTAATAGTTTTTGTAAGCTGCAAGCCCCCTCTGGAGTACCATACTTTCCTCCTTGTTTCCATTTTATATATGTGTAGTGCTGCAAATTGTAGAATATGAATAACACATCATTTGCTGCAGAGCTTCCTAAAGCTGGACTAAAGGCAAAGCAATAAAATTCATTAGTTGTAACATCCAAACAAATAGATTCAACAACGTACAACGCTCCTTCTTTTTTATGTAGACCAGAGGTGCTATATTCCACAATATACCAAATTGTAACTGCCCCTTCAGGCTCATACACACTACCTTTCTGTCAGAAAGTCAGAAAAAGACTTTGAGGTAAAACTCTCCTGAACAAAAAGCCTCTGGATGGGATGTGGTCTGGATACCAAGAGTGCGACTTCATGATTCTAACCAAATGATCCTGACAGTCCTACATAGAGGGTATCCAGAGGTCTCACTCAAGTGACAGTGGTGTAATGATCTTGTCCACATTTTTTGCTCTTGTCCATTACTTTTGGAGTTCAGAGGGAGGTTAGAGATGCTGTGCACTGACTAATGGGTGTTCCTGAGCCTGCCCTTTTCACCACTCTGAGATCCCAATACAGCATTACAAAAAAATCCGTTCTTTGATACCTATTGAATGTTGCCAAGGCTTGCACACCAGTATGTTGATAGATGTTGCCAACACTTTTGAGTACTAAAAACTCCTGGAATGTAAATGACCATGAATGTTGCCTTTTGCTGAGCCATTTTTGCCACAAACATTACCATATCCATATCAGTTAACTTTAATAGCTGGGGTGCTTCTGTTGTCTTGGATAATGGTGGGATGTACAGTATAACCATAGCCTGTCTCATTAAGGGGATTAAGGCCCCATAGATAGAGTGACTGAAGGGCTTACAAGGCACAATGAGCCGGCTTTTAAGGGATGAGAGACAATACATTTACCTTGCAGTGTCTACTATTAGGGAACTGTATTGCTTACTGAATGTAATCAACCAGGCATATGCACATTAGCCAGATCTTCCTAATGTACTATAAAAGCTCAGCAATTTCTGCTTTGTTGTGTCTTGATGTATTCTATAAATGTAATGCACTGAGCCAGCTCCTAAATATATTCTTGTGATAGATGCCTCGAAAGAGCCGTTGACAGACTTCTAAACTGACTTTGTTTTGTGTCATTTGTAGTATAGCGTTAGGCCATATGTATAAAGTGAAATCGAGAAGCAGACATCTATGTAGTAAAATAAAATGTGTCCTAAATAGGAAGCAATCTAGTGTAATTAAGTAGCCTATCTTAAAGAGGATGTCCAGTCTAAGTGCTCCCTGCCCTGCCACCCTCCCCTGGTGCTGAGAAAGGGCAGGGGTTACAAGAAAAAAACTCCTTGCTTTACCCATGATCCAGCGATGATTGCAGAAGATTTTGGTGCTCGGCGCAGCCATCTTGGATCTACTAGACAGAGATTCTTCCCCCACCAATTAACTTGAATGAGCAGATGGACACATGGACAGAGCAGGGTAAGCCACTCTGTGTACTGTCTGTGCGGCTGCCGTGGTAAGGAGGTTTTTTGTTGTTACCCCCGTCTCAGTACCAGCGGGGGGTGGCAGGGCAGGGGTTACACTTCTTATAAGGGACATCCACTTTAAACCTCAGGCTCTTATATACTTTATGCTCAAAGTTCACACAGTCTATAAAAATATATAAAAAATGGATATAGAGCAGTAATATTATTTTTCAAAAAAATTGCACCAGTGCCGTATATTAAACCAGTTATTGAGCTGTATGATGCACACATGATATGATGACATCGACGACCAAACAGGCTGCTTACCAGATCATGTTCTATGTCAAGCCACACATACAGTATATCTTTCTTAATATCACTGACTCAATCAAATGTCCAGATCCAATCTTCCAACAGATAGAGAAATGGTGATTTTGGCTTCTGGGAGTGTGATTCAAGGACGGGTAAGCCCGGGCGACACCCTTTTTTCCATCCTAATTAGACTTGATGGCCGCAAAAAGGAGAGGATGCACAATTGTATGCAGTGCTTGTCTTATAAAATAATCTGTTTTTATGTGACAATATCACACTATTTGCTTTTATTATCATTTTTCCCTACTCTGTTCCCTGTTGGAGAGTCTGGGCGCTTGCAGAGAACTCAGCACCATTTCAATATATTTTTATAGACTGTGTATGAGGCAGCTGCAGTAAAAATGACTTCTGGTTAACTGAAACATTTAAAAAAAAATTTTGCAAATGACTTTTTTTTAGTATTTGTAGATTATAAAATGTTGAATATGTAGACCCTGTTCACCTAGTTAGTTGTGGCGAGGAGCGGGTGTTCTTCGGACCCAGGGTATCTGCTGTGCGTGGAGGCGGCAATGTAAGTGTGTCAGGGGTCCCCAATTACTTACAATTTAGCTGCATCAAGTCAGAGACAGGAAATCCTCTTGTTAAAATAAGAATAGTTATTTATTCCCTTTGGCGTAAGTTACAACTTGCAGCACTAGTATTATTTCAGGGGTAACATGCACAGACTGATTATTCTTGGTTTAACTCCTCTTGCAGAGGACTTTTTACAGCTTTACTTCCTCCTCTCTTGCCCCAGCTGTCCAAACTGAAATGATGAAAATACCTTATTCTCCCCAATCAGGTTTAGGAAAAGGGAGGAGGTGGGGTGTATGGAATTTTGATTGTTTTAACCTTGATATCTGCCTTAACACACCTCTGGTAAGTCTGGTTTCTACTTTAAAGTGTTTGGCAAGTCAAAAGATAAAAAATAAATATCAGTAGCTTACCTTTCATTGAGTGGCGACATCGCTCTCCTTCCTCCTCTGTCGGTCTCCTTAGTGAGGAAAATCCCTTCCTTATTCAGCTTTCAGTCCCTACACCACTGACCTGGTCCATTAATCAACCTTCAGTGGACCAAGAACGGAAACACTCCCCACTCCCTACCCAGACCTCCTGATTTGCTGCCTCTTTCTGCAGCTCTAAACCCCGCCATCCTATCTCCTCTCACACACATCACAGTGTGCTTACATAACATATCTGTTTCTCTTCATTTTTTCAATGAATCTCCAATACAGTGCAACATGTAGCCCAAGACATTGGGACAACAATTAAGCTTGCCTTTAGTATAACTTTAATCTATGAAAGCCCAACATTTAGAACATACACAGCAACTGATGAACTGATATTTAGCTCAAGGAGTAGAGACTGAGTTGTGTTCATATACAATATATTACTTTTGAGGTGTGCATAAAATAGTGATTCCTTTATGCTCTCCTCTCTGGTTTCTGGCTCTTCTATTGATTTCTGTGCTCCTCTATTCCATCTCTACCCATTGTACTAGCTTTGATTTCACAAGCCAGTATGTATTGTATGTAAACATATAATTGATTCTGATTAAAATTAACCAGTTAAATCAACATAAAACATGCATAATCTAGTTTTCATTGCATTATGCTAGAAGTTGCATACTGACCATTGATTAACCCAAGCTCCAGGACATTGCTGTAAATTGTATGTAGATTTGTGCAATCTGTTGTCCTAACAATTCTTAACAAATCTGTTGGTGGAAAAGAACCAGAGATTCTGAGATAAACAGATGCTCTTTCCTTGGCTGCTTTCCCTTCTACCAACAGGTTATTATGTTCCTTCCATCTCTTGATCTAAACCAGGGTTCCTGCAGGTCAAATCCTGCAAGTATTGTTGTCAAGGTATCACCTGAAGTGTGTACATAATCAATTCCATGATCAATTTGATGGAGAACTTCTCTCTAATGTTTTCTGCAGCATACTTTACCTCCTCTTACTATATGTTGGTAATTCTCGCTCTCTTCATGCTTTTATTTGTAGCACTTACATTCCAAATTTATGATGGAGTAGTCCAAAGTGCCTGCTGCTCCTGCTTCTAGGGCTGCTTAACAACCTACTCGAGCATCAGCCGCTGAAAGAGACATCTGACAGTAAATGGAACTGAAAAAGCTCTGACATCCTTTTTTTCTCTTCTCTGTATTAAGGAACGTGCACTTCTCAAATTATATTTCCCATTTTCCCCCTTGCCCTAAATGCCTGGTAGATTTATCGTTAAGGGAATCACAAAACAAAATTAAATGAAAACACCAAAAATGTATTAGACCTCAGGTTTAAAATAACAGAATAATATATATTGCCCAATGTAATGCATTGATTAAATCCTGATTGCATTTAAAAGTGCCATCTGTTGTTAGTTGTATTTATTAAGCTACGTCAAGCCATTTAAAAAAACTCTTGGATTGATTGTTAAAATTTTTTTTGTGAAAATCTAACCTTGGCTGTTGTTTTTTCTTTGGCATGGCCTTTAGTTCCCCCAAACAAAAATAGTTTGGAGGAAGGTTTGTTACCTGGGTGATTTACATGCACATCTTTTTTTTTTATGAACCACACCTTGTCACTTCACATCTAACACAAAAGGGATATACAGCAATAGGAAACAGGAAAATCTAAACAAAATCTATGCAAATTAAAACCAAATTATAGCTAGAAACTGTTTCAAGATCAAATAATAGTACATAGCTGCCATATTTTTACAGAAGGAGGAGTGAAGAATTTGCAGTAATTCTAAACAATGCAATATAGAGGGTGAGGGTGTTATAATCTCACTATAATGCAAGGAAACATTACTATAACTTCTAACCATGCTTCTATACATGAAAAATGGATGGGTTTGTTGGGGTATACAATTATTGATTAGTTCTGCAGTACTGCATGATTTCATTGGGGTATAATGCTCTGGGATGGACATGGTCACATGCAGTGTGGCGTGGGTAAGATGTGTGCTTCCGAGTTAGTAAGGGGTGTGCGGCGCCAGATGGTTTAGTCAGAGTGTGTGGTTGTGGATTACACAGGGCATATCCTCAATTTTAGCACAAGGGTAACACAGGAGAAGAGAGGGCACGGAAGGGAAGGGAATATTTAAATACTTGCATTCGTCTTCAAGTTGTCCATTTATAATATGCATACCTGCACTTAATATGCAAATCCAGTCCTGCATACAATGTAGTCTAATTTTATTTGATTTCTTAGCAATGAGTCACTGTCAATATTTTTTTAATTGTTTTGCCTAATAATATATATATATATATATATATATATATATATATATATGCTGGATAGTAAGAGGATGGTGTTACTTATATACACCCACTGAACAAAATCCCCCCCAAGCTTGTAGTTTTCTTTCTCTGGTAGGGGTTTCACTCTAAGGCCCTTATTTAACAAGGGATAGCGCCAGGTAGCGAATGGTGAGCGAACGGTAATGACGCTCACCGCCACGAGAACGCCGGCTCCCCTCCGCAATCACACATTTATCAAGCCGATCCTGCTTAGAGACTGACAGAGCGCCAGATAGCGAAGCATTCATCATTATTCCAGCCTCACCCCACAGCGCCAGCGAGCGACCTTGAACAGCGACAGGTATGACCTCTCGCTACCTGGCGCTCTCCAATGCATTTCAATGGAGCAATCTTTAAATATTCATAATTGCTATTATTTATTTTTTTTTTTATTTTAATGTCAAAACTTCTGTGACCACTTCTGCAATGTTAGATATTTTTTTTAAGCTTAAAAAAAAAAAAAAAAAAATTTGTGCAGAATTGATATTACAGGTCTGATATTAATGTATTCATATTACAAACTGTTTTGAAAAACGTTTTTTTTTTTACAAAAAATATGGTTGGGGGTTAAAAACTACTTTTAACCCATCGCCGCCAGCGCTCTGGGGTTTAAACAAGCATTTCACAGCGCGAGAATTGTTGGAGCGTGATTTGTTAATGAATATGCTGGGAGCCGTTCGCTGTCATGCGCTCCCATACAGCGCGGAACCTGTCAAACAGCGACTCCTAACCCCGTATTCAACATTACCACACACCGACTGAGTCGCTGTCAACAGCCGAACAACGGCCAAGCACAGCGAATACTAGCGGGCACTGTGAAAATAACGCTACTGTCGCTCATCTGTCGCTACCTGGCGCTATTAATGAATCAGCCTGTAAATATCTGGCCAAATTATTGCATGATGGATAAAAGCAGCTACACCCTTTTCAACCCAGATACCTTTTTTTCATTATTAAAAGTGTCATTACTATCTATTATATTAATGCATTTTATGTCAAAATATTTGGACATTTCAGTGATGAACTTTTTCAGGGAATAGGAGGTTCAGCATATTGAGCAGACTTTGCTAAGATTTATTGTATCATGAAATATTAAATATCTAATGTTAAGCGTGATATTGCATACATTTTTAAATGTGCATTTTTTTATTGGACCACTTGCTCGTGAGATAGCATGTGTTTTTATCATTCAAGGTTTGCTACTTTGAATTTTAGCCACACTGATTCTTCATGCATTGTAATTGGAACTATATAATAATAACGAAAACTAAAAAACCCTTAAATCATTTTTGTTAATTTAAATTTCAAGTAATTCTTTCCCTCTCCTTTAAAACAAATATTAGGTTAAGTGTCTGCACCGGACACAATTTTCCACTAACAATGAAAATGTACGAAGAGCACATCACCCTTCATGGCCCCCAAATCAATGCTTTAAAAATACTCTTTTTCATCTACGAGAGAAATAGATCACAATTGCATCACATTTCCCATAATGGCAAATCACACCTAATTTAACGGAGAACAGGTACCTACATTACTTGTTACCATAGTGACAAAAATATGTAATGTTCTGCAAAATGCTTTCAATTGCTTTGAACTATAAAACCCTAAACAGCCACCCTATGATAGAAAGGTAGAAATAAGGGTAATTTGTGCCTTGGTGATTAAAATGTTATCCCCTTAGGCACCTGACACTCAGCAGCAGGTCAGAAACAATCGGGTGATGTAATTCTAGCAGATTCAAAACAGATTTGTCTGGATATCTTCCACCTGTGACTCTGTGACTTAATTGCTGCTATTTTATTGTGCCAGTACAAATCTAATACAGCCATTGCGCACCTCAGGCAAGAGTATGGATTAAGAGCACTTTGCATTTCTGTAAGCTCTGTGAGTCAGGAAAACTCACCTTGCCATGATCCCACAGCGAGTTCTCCAGCAGGATGTGCAGCATGGGGGTTCAAGCTAAATATCTGGTGAAGGTATGACTACCATCGTGCATTGCATGGCAACCTGCATCCCGGTGAGCTTTTTAACATTTAGACAACAAAAATGTGCAAAAAAAGCCTTTGTCCTACATTTCCTCCCCAAAAATCAATGTACATGTGTTTTTTACAGTTTAGGTATTTTTTTCCAGTGATGTAAGGATATATCTTTAAAGTTTGGAAAATACAGCACTCTATATCGGATGGCGCGGGATACCAGCATGGGACAGAGAATCGGAGGTGAGTAGGGAAAAAACATTTATTTTCATTTATTTTATGTTTGATAAATGCCATTTCTCTCAGTGTGGTGTGTTTTCTTTCACAGTTAACCCTTTGTGAACTAGTAAGGGATCCATGAGACCCCTATACCAGTTCACAAAGCTTGGGTGCTGGCAAGTCGCCTACGGAAAGCAGCCTCCCGGCCCTTGTCTATAAGAGTTTGCCAACTCTTCCCTTGACAGCATCTATGCATGTTGAGTATTGTTCTGTTTGAGGGACTTTGCTGTTTCAGATTTAACTTGTTTTTTCTTGTTTCAATATTGTTTTTCTTAGGAAAATATGGCTTTGATTCTGCTTTTTAATTCTTTATTTAGGGAAACTCTTTGCAACCAAAGAATTAATCGAGGTATTACTTACAGAAAACTGCACCCACTTCAACAAGCCTGGTACATCCAGAAAGCTTGAGGTGTGTACTTCCAAAGAATATATAGTTTGGGGAGCATTTCAAATGTGAAGGTTTTTTTTTTTTTTAACTGCAAGGTGCGCATAGCAGTTGTATTTTATCTGAAAATCTCCTAAAGCGCTGTTTCAGTTTGGGGGAGGTGTCTACCAATACATATGTGGTATTGTTGTAACTGGGAGCTTTTAGACACAATATGATTAATTTGAGAAACTTACATTTTTTATTGCAAAAAAAATACAAATTGTAAAAAATATATATATTTTATTTTTCTGCACATATTTCCCACAAAAATATTAAGAACACACAAGACATTTCATTTTAAAGGCCTGTCTCTGCTGAAAAGAACAATATATAATTCAAAAATCAAGAACAATATATAATTCAAAAATCACAGCCCCCTGCTGTCACCCCTGGAAAACGCAGCTTTCTGGACGGCCACAACACTAGCGGTCTTGCTTGGCAGGACCAGAAATGAATAAACTGCTCCTCCCACCAATACCTCCTCCCCTAGCTCTCCAGGTGGAAGTCCAGCAGCAGCAACAGAGGCAGAGAGAAGGGCTCTCTGTACAAGGAGCCGGTGTCAGTGCCACCTCTTCACAGCTCCTCCCGGCTCCGGCTTCTCAGCAGACTGCCTCTATCCCTCCTCCTCTGAGCCTCCTCATTGTGGTGTGAACTTGAGAGGTGTGCTGGCATCAGGAAGCCTGTGCATGGAAGAGCTGAGAAAGTTGTCTGGGCACAGCCAACCCTGAGACTTCTCCAGATACAGCGGGATATCAACTTCCAGTAGGAACATGGAGGAAAAAAATGGCCCCCTAACACAGAGGAGCCACGCAAACTTGAACGTTTAAAGGCTAATAACATTCATTAGATGCAGGATTTTTAATGTGAGCAATCTGTATGTAGAGGGTGTGGAAAACATATATGGTTAAATATGCTGTTATTCAGGGTGAAGGTCCGCTTTAAAATACATTCCCTTAAGGGAACCTTAAACAACTTATATTGGTGTGCATGTCTTGCATAAATGCCTATAAAATCCTAAATCCAAAAAGCCTGTGGATAAGCCCCACCCATAAACCTGGCTGGATTAAGTGTGGTGGAGGCCCCTGGGCACAAAATCTGGTGGAGGCCCCATTTGAAATAATAGTCCAGTCAAGTAACTGATTGGTGGTTGGTTGGCACCCTCCCACTTACTGGAACATCAGATCAAGTCCCTTGTGCGGGTGCATGTTACTTGGGAACTTCTGCTTTGCCATTCTGGGTGGGGGGTAGTTTAGTCACCCAGCTGGTCCAGCAGAAAACAGTTCCCTGCATTGACCTGCCAGCGGCTGTGATTGGTGGCTTATGTGCAGTGACAGCTCTGCATGCACTCATCACTGTAGCGTTGTTTGCAGCGGCTTTGCTGCGTTAAACCTAAGACTGAAAAGCCTCCTGGACCAGACCATAACTCAAAGATTGGTGGAGGCCCCCTTTGCAGGGCAAGTGGTGGAGGCCCCGGGGATCTAGCCCCTTGCGCCCCCCTCATATTCCGGCCCTGCCCATAAACCACACCACTGCCCATGCCCATCACCCTCTAAACTGGTCCCCAAGGTTGGCATCTCTGCTAGTGCCATTTTACCTCCGAAAGGTATGCTTTCTATGGTGCTGTCAGGATGTCCCGAAAGAGATATTAAAAATCCTGGGTGTTGTTCCTCTGTAACACTGGTAAAAGCTAATGTGAGATGCCCTTATTTATGTAACCCACCCATTCACTGTATATTCACCTTGATCCAGCCTTACCTGGGAAACATGTGCGGGGTGAGGCTGGTATCCCATGCACCCTTCCAAACCTTGGGTAATAGGGACCCTGCTGTTCGGCTTACTGTCTCTTTAGAAAGCAAGCTTGTTAGAGGAGGTGAACCTTTCTAATGTGGTCCAGGGTTACTGGACCTTTCTTCATGCACATACAAACTGTGTGATTTCAGAGCTACTCTCTGGAAGCCCACGGTCTCACACCAATCTCCTCCTCCCTCCTCCAGTTTCTACCCCCCAGCTGAAATGCTGTCCTACCAGAGACCTCCAGAAAAAGGTAAGTACCTTCCCCTTATCTGATCCCTGCTACCCTAGCTTCACTATTTTGACCTGATGCCTTTTCAATCTGCAGAGAGACTGTCCAGTGCAACGACTGACTACCCTTTCCTACCCCCTGTGGGGCCCTAAATTAAGTTCTTGCATGGGGGTGAGTTTCACTTTTTCAAGTCAGCTTTACAGGTCACATACACAGCCATACATGGTTTGTTTTGCAGTACTATGTTCCTTTTTGACTGCCCAGGAATACACGTTTCAATACAAAAAACACACAAACAAAACAAGCATAGGGTATAGTTTTAAGTAGACCATTTACATTTAGAGAAGTGTGAAAGGGTACACAGCGTGTTCATTATAGCACGTGAAAGGGTAATGATCCATTAGAGGCTGCCATATAAAGCCAGCATTTTTATTTCAGTTTTGGATCGGGGTGCCACAAGGGGGCGGGCCAAAAAGTGGATAGTCAAAATCCTTTTGAGCTACTTTAAGTGGCATATAAGGCCAAATATAAAAAGTACTGATGTATTTCTAGGCTAAATAAGAAACAGAACGAGGAAAGAAAATGTTGTCTTTCCTCAACTCAAAATAACATGGGACATCAATTACATTGTCATTTTGAAAGAAAGAATTGCTCAGCTTCCCAGGCAATATGACACAGGCTGTCATGTGATGCCCGTGTCATAGAGTCAGGCAGGGGCCAGGGAGCTGAAAGCCAGATCTGTGAGTACAAAGCTCACCAGGCGCTGCACGCTCTACAAATGTCGCCCCACACACATCTCTATTACGGACACAGCAGCTTACGTGGAGGCTGATTCATTACTAACGCCAGGTATCAGCAGATGAGCGTCTGTATAGCGGCGCTTAGAGGTATCGGGCACTGTAACAGAGCGCCTGAGTCGCTGTAGTAACCTGGCCCGCATTGATGAATGTGATGTGTTTTGGGAGCTCTAACACCAGTACAGCGCTGCAGGGAGCGAGAGGTAGCGCCAGCTCAATGCGACCGACTCTCAGCGCTCCACACCATACTTATCAAAAAAGGACACACACAGCGTCGGCGCTCTAAATCTGGTCACTATAGCATATAGCGCCGGTTCCCAAACAAAGGGCAGATAACTTTAATCGCGCCGGCATTACTTAGGCTGTGTGTATGTATTCTAGTATCCTCCTACCATTGCAGGAGTTGTCAGCCTATCACCTCTCTTTGAGATGGGGGCTCGCCGCTTAGATCATTGTAGGGGAGGAGCTAACATCTCCCCTGTCTGCGCTGGGAGCCCGAGCCGCTAGTATGACGTCTTTGACCTGAGACAGACAGGCTGTCGCGCGGTCGGGCGGGACAGGTGAGCGCTGTGTTTTGATTGCTTTGTTGTCTATTTAAAATCAACACTCACACATATACTTTGGCCCTTATTCATCAAGCGATAGCGCCAGGTAGTGTCTGACGAGCGCCAGGTAGCGGCAGCTAACGGCGACTACCGACTCAAGTACGCCCGGCGGCGGTCACAATGACGCATTTATCAAGCAAAATGAGGCTAGCGCCGGCGAGAGCGACGGCTAGCGCGGCATTCATCATGAAGCCGCCTGGACCGAACAGCGCCGCTGCAAATTCCCTCACAGCGCCAGGTATGAGCTGTCGCTCCCTGGCGATGTCCAATGCATTTCAATGGAGCAATCTATAATTATTCATAATTAATTGGTATTAATTTTTTTTTTTTTTTTTTTTATGTCAAAAAATCGGAGACCACTTCTGCAATGTTAGGATTTATTTTTAAGTAAAAAAAAAAAAAAAAAATATGTGCAGAATTGATCTAACAGGTCTGAGATTAATGTATTCATATTACAAAATGATTCTAAAAACATGTATAATGTTACATTTAAAAAATATGATTGTTTAGGGGTTAAAAACGAGTTAATACACATCGCCGCCAGCGCTCTGGGGTTTAAACAAGGAATGGACAGCGACAGCACATTCGGAGCGTGATTTGTTGATGAATATGAAGCTAGCCGTTCGCTCTGGCCATTCGTTGTCAGGCGCTCACATACAACGCTGGACCTGTGAAACAGCGACCCCCCAGCCCGTATTCAACATTACCGCACACCGACTGAGTCGCTGTCATCAAGCTAATGCCGGCCAAGCACAGCGAATACTGGCTGGCGCTGAAAAAATCACGCTACAGTCGCTCATCTGTCGCTACCTGGCGCTATTGATGAATCGGCCTCTTTGTATGACTAAGGGCTCATGTTAGCCTGAAACGCGTCGCGGTGTTTGGTGGGGGACGGGGTGTTTCACAGGCCACTGACACTGGCTGCTTGTGCCTATTTTTCTTATGGATTTGTTTTATTTCTTCATTCTTCAGTAAAAGTTAAGTTTTATTCCTTCAAGCTGGATTTTTTTTTGTGGACGTCTATTGGAATTGATCAAGAGTTTTCCTAAATCCGTGCCAGAGGAATTTTGTACACACAGGTGGTGAGCTGGTTATCTACAATTCTAAACTATAGCATAGAGTGCCAGACGCTGTGTGATTAAAGTGCGAAAACACTGTTTTAACACTGGGGCAATAACACTTTAGTGTCAGACCTGTACATACAATTCCGCATAAAAATATAAAAAGTCAAACAAGTTTCTAAAAATGTTTGTTTGTAGCCAGGAGACGTCACACAATGATTTCAGCAAAAAAAACACAGGCAAATGAATGGCCATTGAAATGTATGGGACAGTGACAGTGAGCGGAAGGAAATACCTGGCGCTCTGGAAGCTACCACGCCGGCGCTATACGCTGAGTCGTCTGTAATAATACAATGAACGCTACATGGTGCTGTTAGAGTCGCTCACCAGATTCGCTTTCTTAAATGTGGTTTTGTTTACAGCGACTGGCATTCACCAGACGCTGCCTGCCCTTACGAGGCGCTACCTGGCGATATCCCTTCATGAATAACCCCCATAATATTAAAGGCAGACGGCAACCGTTGGGGAAATGGCACACACGCAGAGGCGGGCCACAGTTTAGGTGGGTTACAGACATTTGTACCCCGGGAGATAGCCCGCCCCTCACGTAGCAAGAAACTGCCCTGGCTACTTCCCTGAGGTTCATAAGATCAGGATCCCACTCCCATATGTCTGGAGATTCCTTTGGCGCTTGTCCATAATTTGCAAGCAAATTGGTGGACGTGGACAACTTTTTTTAACTTGATAATTTTAATAAATATATTTTTCAATTTGAATCATGCTGAAGTGGACAAAAAAAATTTGAGAAGACCTGCTGTGCGAAACCCCGATCGGTGCTTGGTATTCTTACCTTGCCAACTGACCTACGGCAGTGGCATCTCCTGCACCTTTCTGGGTCTATGCATGGACCAATGCCAGCCCTATGTATTGGCTCTGGACAGTGCAGGAGGCTCTGGCTCAGATTCAGCTATCAGGTGAGTTACTGACCGCTGGGCTAGCACCCATCAGGTGAGTTACTGACCGCTGGCCTAGCACCCATCAGGTGAGTTACTGACCGCTGGCCTGGCCTAGCACCCATTAGGTGAGTTACTGACCGCTGGCCTGGCCTAGCACCCATCAGATGAGTTACTGACTGCTGTAGCACCCATCAGGTGAGTTACTGACTGCTGTAGCACCCATCAGGTGAGTTACTGACCTCTGGCCTAGCACCCATCAGGTGAGTTACTGATGACTGGCCTAGCACCCATCAGGTGAGTTACTGACCGCTGGCCTGGCACCCATCAGGTGACTTACTGACCACTGGCCTAGCACCCATCAGGTGAGTTACTGACTGCTGGAGTAGCACCCATCAGGTGAGTTACTGACCACTGGCCTAGCACCCATCAGGTGAGTTACTGACCGCTGGAGTAGCACCCATCAGGTGAGTTACTGACCTCTGGCCTAGCACCCATCAGGTGAGTTACTGACCTCTGGCCTAGCACCCATCAGGTGAGTTACTGATGACTGGCCTAGCACCCATCAGGTGAGTTACTGACCGCTGGCCTGGCACCCATCAGGTGAGTTACTGACTGCTGGCCTAACACCCATCAGGTGAGTTACTGACTGCTGGAGTAGCACCCATCAGGTGAGTTACTGACCACTGGCCTAGCACCCATCAGGTGAGTTACTGACCGCTGGAGTAGCACCCATCAGGTGAGTTACTGACCTCTGGCCTAGCACCCATCAGGTGAGTTACTGACCGCTGGAGTAGCACCCATCAGGTGAGTTACTGACCTCTGGCCTAGCACCCATCAGGTGAGGTACTGACTGCTGGAGTAGCACCCATCAGATGAGTTACTGACCACTGGCCTAGCACCCATCAGGTGAGTTACTGACCGGTGGACGTGGACAACTTTTTTTAACTTGATAATTTTAATAAATATATTTTTCAATTTGAATCATGCTGAAGTGGACAAAAAAAATTTGAGAAGACCTGCTGTGCGAAACCCCGATCGGTGCTTGGTATTCTTACCTTGCCAACGGACCTACGGCAGTGGCATCTCCTGCACCTTTCTGGGTCTATGCATGGACCAATGCCAGCCCTATGTATTGGCTCTGGACAGTGCAGGAGGCTCTGGCTCAGATTCAGCTATCAGGTGAGTTACTGACCGCTGGGCTAGCACCCATCAGGTGAGTTACTGACCGCTGGCCTAGCACCCATCAGGTGAGTTACTGACTGCTGGAGTAGCACCCATCAGGTGAGTTACTGACCACTGGCCTAGCACCCATCAGGTGAGTTACTGACCACTGGCCTAGCACCCATCAGGTGAGTTACTGACCGCTGGAGTAGCACCCATCAGGTGAGTTACTGACCTCTGGCCTAGCACCCATCAGGTGAGTTACTGACCGGTGGACGTGGACAACTTTTTTTAACTTGATAATTTTAATAAATATATTTTTCAATTTGAATCATGCTGAAGTGGACAAAAAAAATTTGAGAAGACCTGCTGTGCGAAACCCCGATCGGTGCTTGGTATTCTTACCTTGCCAACGGACCTACGGCAGTGGCATCTCCTGCACCTTTCTGGGTCTATGCATGGACCAATGCCAGCCCTATGTATTGGCTCTGGACAGTGCAGGAGGCTCTGGCTCAGATTCAGCTATCAGGTGAGTTACTGACCGCTGGCCTAGCACCCATCAGGTGAGTTACTGACCGCTGGCCTAGCACCCATCAGGTGAGTTACTGACTGCTGGAGTAGCACCCATCAGGTGAGTTACTGACCACTGGCCTAGCACCCATCAGGTGAGTTACTGACCGCTGGAGTAGCACCCATCAGGTGAGTTACTGACCTCTGGCCTAGCACCCATCAGGGGAGTTACTGACCGCTGGAGTAGCACCCATCAGGTGAGTTACTGACCTCTGGCCTAGCACCCATCAGGTGAGGTACTGACTGCTGGAGTAGCACCCATCAGATGAGTTACTGACCACTGGCCTAGCACCCATCAGGTGAGTTACTGACCGGTGGACGTGGACAACTTTTTTTAACTTGATAATTTTAATAAATATATTTTTCAATTTGAATCATGCTGAAGTGGACAAAAAAAATTTGAGAAGACCTGCTGTGCGAAACCCCGATCGGTGCTTGGTATTCTTACCTTGCCAACGGACCTACGGCAGTGGCATCTCCTGCACCTTTCTGGGTCTATGCATGGACCAATGCCAGCCCTATGTATTGGCTCTGGACAGTGCAGGAGGCTCTGGCTCAGATTCAGCTATCAGGTGAGTTACTGACCGCTGGGCTAGCACCCATCAGGTGAGTTACTGACCGCTGGCCTGGCCTAGCACCCATTAGGTGAGTTACTACCCATCAGGTGAGTTACTGACCGCTGTCAGTATATATATATATATATATATATATATATATATTACATTTTGAAAAGTTATTTAATAATTCGACTGTTCAGACTCTAAGCAGCTCATTAATATCATAAGAAGCGCAGCGAACAGTCTTATTCAGCGCGTTGCCCGGGCAACTGGGACGCTACACAGCGAGGAAGATCCAATGAAGAATGTGGGCGGGGCTGAGTGAGCACGTCGTGCTACAGCAGACGACACGTTTCCGGAGCCTGCGCCCGGAAGCAGCACTCACTATCCTTTCGCCACCGGCTTTGCTTATATAATTGGCTTGGTGGGAGGCGTCTCACGTGAGCTGCTCGTTCCTTGCCGGTACCGGAGAGGCCGCATTCCTGTCAGCACGGAAAGCCTGGAAAGTCTCTTTTCGGGTATTAGCGTGATTATGCTGATCTAGCTTGTGTTCTAAGGTGGGTTACTGTCATTCTAGCTTAAAGAGGACCCACACTGTATCTAAAAAGTTATCCTCCCGTGTCATAATGGTGTGCTAATGCACCTGTACTCACCTACCCCTGCTGGAGTTGTGTGATGTCTGATGTCAGAGTGAAGTCTGTGATGAAAGGGCTGTGATGTCACACGAGGAAGCTGACTGTGGAGAAAGGTGAGTAATTTTCATGTGCCAGGCAACATCATGGTTGGGTGTCTTTGGTTGGTTCAAGCCTGTGCTTAGGTGGATCAGGAGTTCTTCCAATCATACTGTTTATTTATATAGCACCATCTTCTTCCATAGTGCTGTACAAAGTCGTCATTAAAGTGGACCAACACCCAGCTTCCCGGGCCGATCACCTCCCATCCCGCGGGACATCCGAGATCGGGATGTCCCGCGGGGTGAAACCCCCCAGAAACCCCAAAAAGATCTTACCTGATCCGCCGCCGCTTCCGCCGCCGCCACCTCCCGCGCGCCCCTCCAGACGTGCCCGTGCCGGCCCTCTGTGAATGGCCGGCGGGGGCGCGCGCGCCGAGAGTGACGCGCGGGAGGCGGCGGCGGAAGCGGCTTGGACGTTCCTGTCCCCCGCCTGGACGTTGGCGGGGATTGGCTGCGGCGTTCCCGTGGGAGCGTTGAGAGGTGAGTTTTTTGGGGTTTCTGGGGGGTTTCACACAGCGGGGCACCCCCGATCGGACCAAAACCCAGGATAGTCAAAATCCTGGGTGTTGGTCCACTTTAAAGTGGACCAACACCCTCCCATGATCGGCCCGGGAATCTATAAGATTCCCGGACTGATCAGACCCCTGACTGCGGGGCACCCCGATCGGGGGTGCCCCGCTGTGTGAAACCCCCCAGAACCCCCTAAATCCCTACCTTATCCACGATCCAGCGGCACCCGCCGCCACCTCCCGCGCATCCCTCTAGTAGGACACGCACCCGCGCCGGCCGTTTGTGAATGGCTGGCGCGGGTGCGCGCTCTGTAAGAGTGACACGCGGGAGGCGGCGGCGGGCGCGCTCGCTTGTCCGTCGCTGCCTCCGCTTGTCCGTCGGCGGGGATTGGCAGCGGCGGTCACGTGGGAGCGAGGAGAGGTGAGTTTTTCGGGGTTTCTGGGGGATTTCACACAGCCGAAGTGGACCGCTACCCAGGATAGTCAAAATCCTGGGTGTTGGTCCACTTTAAAAAGGAACAAAATCTGGAATTTTCAGTAGCCTGTGTTTTGTTCCCCTGCCCTGGGGGCATCCTGATTTTGGATACCTGCTATGTGAAGCCCCTCCACTCACTTTTTATTGCATCCCACCATGTATATACTGCTGCTCATCCAATTAGTGCTTTATGCCATACCTGGTTTAAAGCTGCTCTTTTGGGTTTGGCTTCAATAGAGGAAGAAGCGGTGGCCACATCCCAGGTCTCTCTGTGGAGCGTGCGATTGGCTTATTATTATTTTATAGAGCTCCATCTTCTGTAGTGCTGTACAAAGTAGTAGTATTACAGACAGGGCAGAAACATACATTACAAATGCAGTGTTACAGAGTTAAACTGAACCTTGTCATGAAAGCTCTGCACTCAGTTGCATTTGTGTTGCTGTGTTCAGAGCTCCCCCCTTGATCGGGGATGTAGTGCATAGTCTCCCTTTCAGTGTCACAGCTCCCTGGCACCTAGCATTGCAATATGAAGTACTGCAAGAGCAGGAAGTGGCATTGCATGGTACACACAAACTTTGTTTCTCGGTCTCTTTGCCCCATCCAATTCCAAACTCTGCCCCATTTATCCCTGTCCCACCATCTTGTTCTTCCAGCTCCTGCCCCATCCATTCCTATCTCCCAGGTTTGCCCATCCAATCCCCGGCCTCCCAGCTTTGCCTGTTCATTACTCTGTCTTCCATCTCTGGCCATCAACCCCCCCCCCCCCAGTTTTGCCCAATCTTTCCTGCCCTTTTAGTTCTGCCCATACATACATCCATCCCTTATCCTAACTCTTTCTCCATCCCCCCTGCCCTTCCTGTTCTGTCTATCCATCCCTCTTCTTTACAGCTTCTCTCCCATTCATCACTCTCCCCTGCGCTCTATCCATCTTTGTTACTGGCAATAACTAGTAACATTTTGGGATTTTTAGGGAGGGTGGGGCAAGCAGCCTTTTTTGAGTTTTGTCTGGGGATTCTATAGACCCTCTGCCATTGTGCTGATTTCTAACTATCCACCCCTCAACAAGGACCTTCACCTCTCACCAGATGCCTTTAAATGGACCTACAAGAAGTGGTTGAGTACCCCTAGTTGGGGTTGATTAGAAAAGAAATGTAGCGAGGAGCCTGGCTGCAGACAGCTTTGTAGGTGAGTGTTAGCATTTTAAACAGGATTCCCTGTGGGACTGACAGCCAGTGTAGGGATTGGCAGAGCTGGATGAGCGAGAGGAGAGATGGATGATGTGAGCAGCAGAGTTCAGAATAGATTGGAGGGGTGCTAGTCTGTTAGTTGGTAAGCCACAAAGAAGGATGTTGCAGTAGTCCAGTTAGGATATGACCAGGGCGTGCACTAGCATTTTAGGGGTGTCAGGGGAGAGGAAGGAACTGTTTTTCAGATCTCTTAATCTACTGGTGTCTGGATGAGGAGCTAAAGCTTTAGCGTATTCTGGTGGTTTTTATGAGTTCCTCAAGATGACCCAGTATTACCCCCCATTATTTTTATGATCTGTTTCTTGCTTAAATACTGAATTGGAGGGGAAAGGTTGGGGCTTTATAGTTCAGTTTGTGTCCTCCTAGGCGGAGTGTTCTCCAAGGGTCGTCCTGAAGGAATCGTAGACACACACTTTTTTTTTTTCCTGTAAAAGGTGACTTGTTTGATTCTCTGTTAACTCTTAGTACTTGTGTTAAAACCTAATGCAGGTTTAGGTTGCAACATCAGATGGCTCCACCCACATAAAAGGGCTGATTCAGCAGCAGTGTAAAGTGGCCCATGATTGGCTATTCAGAGTGTATATCATTGGAGGGGATTCAATCCCATTACCAATTGGTCCCCATGTGCAGTTGAAACAACCTCCCATGTATGGGGCAAAATGCACCCTTGCAAAGACAGAGGGCAGCACACCCTCATGCAAAGACACACGGCAGAAATCCAGTGCCCAGCCAATGCTTAGCGTGCAGCAGCAATGAATATGCGACATCTCGCCAAATACAGGGAGAAGCAGCAGGCGCTCTCATCCCATGTGACTCCTGGCGTTAGCTTGAGCGCAAGCATTGACCTCTTGCACCACCCTTGCCAACATCTGTAAATTCAAGAAAAATCTTTTTTTGTCCAATTGGGACCTCCAGTGTATCCCACACAATATAAAACTACCTAAAATGAATAGTTTGAGAAGTCTAAAAATGGGATAAAGAGGCATTGTGGTGGTTGGGGAATAAATCCTATGTTCAAAAAAAAAAAAGCCCCTCTTTTTTTTTTTAATTCAAATCTGCTTAAGGAGTGGTGCACTGCCAATTGTCAGTAAGTTGTTGTACCGTATTAGCCATCGATGTAAGCAGGAAATCCAAGGTTAAGGTAATACCATTTATTGGCTAACTCAATTAGATTGAAAATGCAAGCTTGAACAGCTTCGAAAGCTTGCGTGTTCAATATTATTGAGTTAGCCAATAAATAGTATTACCTTAACCTTGGATTTCCTGCACTGCCAATTGAAAGTGGCCCATATAAGGGCCATTAACCGGACCTTCAGCATAATTTAATATAAAGCTCAAACCCTTAAATTATTCCCCAGCATCCAAAATTAAATCATTTTGATGTTTTTATTCACTTTATATTCTTTCCCCTACTGGGCTGCAATTCAGTTCATGGCTCTAGGATATGGATGCTGCCCTCAGAGTAGCATAGTCAGAAGACACTTTGCAGGCAACCTGACTCCATGGGCTGCCATCTTGGATATTTAAAGTGGACCAACACCCAGGATTTTGACTATCCTGGGTTTTGGTCCACTTCAGGGGGGCACCCCGATTAAGGGTGCCCCGCTGTTTGAAACCCCCCAGAAAGCCCCCAAAACTCACCTCACCACGCTTCCACGTGGCCGCGCTGACCAATCACCGCCGACGGACAAGCGGGTGACAGCGGCGGACAACACAGCGCGTCCGCCGCCGCCTCCCGCGCGCCCCTCTGACAGTGCGCGCGCGCACGTCTAGAGGGGCGCGCGGGAGGCTGGGTATCTGGGCGCGCGGGATGGGGTACGTTTTTTGGGGGGGCGTCCCTCACCGCGGAACATCCCGATCTCGGATGTCCCGCGGTGAGGGAGGTGATCGGCCCGGGAATCTTATAGATTCCCGGGCCGATCACCCCTGGGTGACGGTCCACTTTAAAGGCACATTTTAATGTGGGCAATCTGTATGTACAGTCTGGGGGACATGTATAAGATGGGCTCTAATTTAGGGTGAAGGACCAGTTTAACAGAGTGCACACCCTCAGCCTACTAATCACAGTAAACACTACCTTTTGGCTGGTTGTACAGATTAATACATTGTTATAATTTAATTCTTCATTGTGCTCCTTGAGCTTGTATTGCCTCCTACGAATTCATAGCTCCTAAAGACATGCTTCCTTTATTCCCATGGTTGTTAGAAGCCCTAAACTCTGGCTTATTATGTGGGTGTTAAAGTAGCAGTTGAAAATATGCTCCAAAATGAGATATAATAGTACTTTAATAGCTCTCATTATATGATTATCCTATTTTCAGATTATAGCATCTCATACATGTCTTATGTAATGTATAATTGCTCATACTAATTTTCCTTTTTTTTTTTTTTTTTTTTAATATAGCAATAAACATGAGTGATTATTCAGAATCTAATTAATACTTCAGTTAAGCTTCATTAGGTATGCTAGGACAGATGCATAGAAATACAAGCTGCTTTAAATATGGAAGTGGTCAATGCAGGCATGTAACACAATGCATTTATGAATTATACAGGCAAATCTTTCAAGGCAAATGTATTTTTTTAATGTGTTGCCAGCATTTTACTGTTCCATATTTATGGCCTGCTGTGGTCAACGGCAGTTAAGGTGAGAAACCTGAGAATCAGTCGTAAATGTACTTTACATGTATATCGCCATCCTCTGTTCTAACGATTTCTGAATATACGCAAGAGCAAAATGCTATAATTTTCCTTGCATTCAATCATTCAGAAGTGGACTGTGCTGGCCCACGCAGATTACATAATTAAAGTAGACCAACACCCAGGGGGGATCAGCCCAGGAATCTATAAGATTCAGATCCCTCCCCGCGGGGCATCCGAAATGGGGATGCCACCAGGGCTGTGGAGTCGGTAGATAAATGTTCCGACTCCTCAGTTTATTGTACCGACTCAGACTCCTCTGTATTAATATGTGAATGTATTTTATACATTCCTTGAAGGAAAGAAAGGCAACATACGAGGTAGTTGGGCAGAAGCTGCCTTCTCCTTTCTGTGTGCTGATCTTCTGCTGAAGATAGGGCAGTGGGAGGATCCAGAAAGGGGCCTTTATTATAAAACATGATTTCCCTAGTAGAATCCCATAGTCATGTTTAAAGTTTAAGCTAACAATCGAAGTTTACAAGTTTTTATAGCCTTTTGCTGAATGACAGCAGTTTTTCCAATGGTACAGCTTCAGTCTTGAACTATTGATCCTCCATTCCCTTCACTTATACAAGTGTCTCTAGTCCTGCAAAAAACATATTTACTTAATCCCTTATCAGTGAGAGGCTAGGTTACCCATGGGTTTCCTGTAACAGCAGAACACAACACTATGCAAAGTATAAGTATTGCCGCTTCTAATTGTGGGTTGCGTGCCATATAGTGAAGCACATGAAAAGCATGCTTCTTCACAGTCACTTAACGTGTTCGTTTTGTGGTTACGTGAGGCACTGCACGCATTGGTCTTTATTCTTACAATAGAGAAGTCATTAATTATAACTTTTTGTGAATTGGGACATTTAAAGTGGACCAACACCCAGGATTTTGACTATCCTGGGTTTTGGTCCACTTTAGGGGGGCACCCCGATTAAGGGTGCCCCGCTGTTTGAAACCCCCCAGAAAGCCCCCAAAACTCGCCTCACCAGGCTCCCACATGGCCGCGCTGACCAATCACCGCCGACGGACAAGCGGGTGACAGCGGCGGACAACACAGCGCGTCCGCCGCCGCCTCCCGTGCGCCCCTCTGACAGTGCCCGCGCCGGCCATTCACAAACGGCTGGCGCGGGCATGCGCACGTCTAGAGGGGCGCGCGGGAGGAGGCAGCGGCGCCTGCCGCCGCTGATGAGGTAAGGTTTTGGGAGGGGTCCCTCACCGCGGGACATCCCGATCTCGGATGTCCCGCGGTGAGGGAGGTGATCGGCCCGGGAATCTTATAGATTCCCGGGCCGATCACCCCTGGGTGACGGTCCACTTTAAACTTGCTAAATCAAAATTTAGTAGGAGTCGGTGCATTGATGGCCGACTCCGACTCCAGGTACCCAAAATGTCCTCGACTCCGACTCCACAGCCCTGGATGCCACGCTGTGTGAAACCCCGCAGGACGCCCAGAAACCTTACCCCCGTTCCAACGGCGCATTCGCGAGCCGCGGCCGCATCTCGCGCTTCTCTCTAGCAGGGCGCGCACCCGCGCTGGCAGTTTGTGAATGGCCAGTGTGGGCACGCTCCCTGTTAGTGGGAAGCGCGAGATGCGGCCTCCAGCGTGCTCAGAGCCACTGGTTGTCCGTTGCTTGTCCGTACATACCACAGCGGCTCTGAGCGCTCTGATTGGACGAGCGCTCGTGTAGGAGCGGGGTGAGGTGAGTTTTTTTAGGGCAATCTGGGGGGTTTCACGCAGTGGGGTGCCCCGCGGAAGTGGACCAAAACTCAGGATAGTGAAAATCCTGGGTGTTGGTCCACTTTAATACGGCTGAAAAAAAGACCTATGTCCATCAAGTTAAACCAAGGGTGGTGTTGTAGGAAAGTTATTTTTTATTTTATTACTGATAACTGCTAATAGTAACTGTTTTCTTCTAAATAAGCATCTAATCTTTCTGAAGCTGTCAGTGGTTTATGCTGTAACAAGCTTCTGTGGGAGGCTATTCCACAGGTTTATAGTTCTTATGGTAAAACATTGTTGCCTTGATTTTTTTTTTCAGTTGAAGGGAGTACCCCCTTGTCTTTAGAGAGGATTTTACCTGACATAGCGTTTCCCCATATTTATTGCCCATTTATATATTTATACAAGTTAATCATGTCCCCCTCAGTCATATCCTCTCAAGACCAAATATATTTAATCCTCGTAATCTTACCTCATGACTAAGATCCTTCATTAGTTTTGTGGCTCACCTCTGCACCCTTTCTATAGTCGGTGTCCTTTCTATAAACTGGTGGATGGCATATTCCAGGTGAGGGTGCACCCAGTGTCTTGTAAAGAGGCAAAATGACATCCCTATCTCGTGATTCCATGCCTCCTTTTTAATGCATGATAATATCTTGGTGGCCTTGGAATCAGCTGCTTGGCATTGCATGCTGTTATTTAGCCTGTGATCTACCAGTATCCCCAGATCCTTAACAAGTGATTCTCCCAGTTATACTTCCCTGAGGACATATGTTACCTTCAGGTTATTCGAGCCGTAGTGCATGACTTTGAACTTCATTTGCCAAGTGGATGCCCAGAAAGTGTTCAATAGACTGCACTGTGCTACATATTGTTGTGTCATCTGCAAGAATAGAGACCATGCATTTAATTCCATCTTCTATGCAGTTCATAAAAATGTTGAATAAAAATAGGCCCAGCACTGTAACCTAGGGTACACCGCTTACAACCGGTAACCATTCAGAGTAGGTATCATTAACCACAACCTTCTGCACACAATCCTTCATCCAGTTTTCAGTCCAGTTACAAACTGTATTTTCTAATCCTGTTTAATACACTAACACAGGGTGCACCGCCTAAATAAATCTACCATGATAAGTTGGGTGTGCTCACCAACATTAATAACTCTACACCATGTGGAGTAGGCATGCAATGCACACCTATCTCCCAAACCGGAAGCACCACCAAAAAAACTCCTAATTAAGTAAATATTTTATTAGTAGTACAAAATTAAAAAACATTAGGACACATATACACCACAAGACACTGTTAAAAACAAGCGGTATGGCCGGAAGCAATTAATGTATATACACAGCCCAACATAAGGGCTAATCAATATATATTATATGCCCATGGGTGGAAACTATACATGTAACAAATATATAATTAATATAAAAGAAAAAGAAAACTTATCATTTTGTGCCGGCACAAAAAATATAAATGAATAAATGAAAAAACAAAATAAACATATGAATATATATATATATATATATATATATATATATATATATATGTATATGTATATGTATATATATATATATATATATATATATATATATGTGTGTGTATAATTAAAGATAATCCCCAAATACAATCTCATTTACTCTACTAAAGTGCAACAGTGCAAATAACTAAGTGAAAATCATAAGCTTCATGTAGAAGTACAATCAATATAGCAATCATTAACAACTAACCAAGGAAACCCCTATTCTAATCACCTAATGTTGCACAGGAGCCTGAATCAAGGCTACTGAAATAGTGACCCCAAAGGAACAATATGAACAGATAATAATACCAAAACCAATAATACAAATAAAAAGATCTCACGTGACATCACCCAGGGCAAGGATCCGGCCGACCTCAATTAGAACTACCCGCGCACGCAGCCCCCATGCTGCTTCAAGGGTCAGGGTATTTTCTAATCCTGAATACCTCAATTTCCTCAATAAGTGTCTATGGGGGACAGTGTCAAATGTTTTTGCAAAATCCAGACAAACTAGATCTACAGCCGCCCCTCTGTCCAGGTTTCTACTCGCCTCCTCATAGAAGCCAATCAGGTGCTCTACATTGTTCATCAATTTGATTGAGAAAATTGAGACTGGCCATAACGTCTGACCTTTTTGATGCGTTTGATCATAGCTGCATTATCAGCAAGGATAGGTGTTTTTCCTAGCCACACTTTCTCCATGACTTAATGCAAGAAGACTGACTTTTTTCGGAGTAAAAGATATCTTTGCCCAGCCCCATTAAAAGTGGGGGCCAGGGGCGATTTTGCATTGCCTGATACACTGAGGTAAGCTCCATACCTTTCCAGACGATCGGAATAGATTTTGGTGCCTAATTAGTCTCTGCAATCTGTTATGAACGCATAAATGGCAGCTAGCTGGAGAGTTTGGCCCACCCTGGAATCTTAGACTTTGTTACTCACTTCCATGTTTCTGGGCTATTAGTCCAAAATTCCAGGTAATCGGTTACTAGCGAGCATGCAATGCATCATCGCTGTCATTTAAACCTTCTCTAGTTTCACTGTATGTCTAAGCACCTAGAAGCTTAGTTTATCAATCTTAGGGGCTACTTCAAGTATACACCCCTAGACAGACCCTGTTAGGACAGATATGTTCATGTGTACTAGGACAATGTCACCCTTGTAGCATACGTAACCTTCCAGGGGGTGGGTTACCAGGTCTGGTACTTGTGCAGAACCTGTCCTTTGTTTGTTTTGTCCTTGTATTGTCCGATTATAACCATTAGGGGCTCTACTCTGATAAGACTGCTTTGCTACAGCGGCACATGGTATTATCTCTTCCTTCCCTGTGAGGTATGCTACCATACATGTTTCAGTAATCTCCTTTTTTAGAGGATGCATCCACTAGATAATTAGCCACCGCTATATCCAAGACTTTGCTAAATTATGCCCTAAAAGCCTTTCTCTTCATAGTCCTGGCAGTGCTTCTTCATGTATGAAAATGTAGGTGGTTCACTTTTCTAAATGAAACCCTGTTTGGTTTTGAATTAGAGGCTACACACACACTAGATCCCTGGGGATAACCAAATAAGCAGTTGGTGTCGCTTGGGGCATCCAAAATCTGGATGCCCCACTGTGTGAAACCCCAGGTCTCCCCATACGCTTTCCTTGTTCCCTGGTCCAATGGCGCATGCACGAGCCAAAATCCTGGGTTTTGGTCCACTTTAAGCCACTGTAGCTATTGAAATGTAAAACTGTGAACTCTGACGGACCATGCGCTCTCTCTACGTACTGTACGTACTGTATGTATTATATGCATTTGTAGTTACATCTGTTTTACACAACTCCATAATGTCCTGTGTATTTTAAGTATGCTACTTGTCTTGCCCTCCTGTAACTTTGTACAGTGCCACGGAATGCAATTTATAAATATACAGCAATATGGAATATACAGGCCAGATTTTGGGTCTACACTTGTTTGAATGTTTCCGCTCCATATATTTAGTCTCATTCCATAGCAGTCTCTACATCCTGGTGGGATGTCTACACCTCGTACTTTCCATAAGCACTACTGTTGAAACCTTTTTATCAGACAGATAAGTCCTGGTAGAAATTAACTACAAGCGGTATCCTGCACTTACAATCTTAATTTCTTGATTCTCCTCTTGCGGCTGACCTAAAGGACGATGGGAGAAGAATCCTTCAAGATGGCCCTTACAACCCCCCCCCCCCCCCCCCTTTAAATGTTTTTCTTTGCTCCTTCGGTTTAATATTTTTTCTTGCCCAACACTGAGGACTGATCTGGCTGTGTTATGCTCGGCCAGTGCTGAGATTAGGTCCTGTGGTGTGCACACGTCTATGGGATTCCTGGGCGGCCTCTTCCATTCAACAGTAAATGAAAAGATGGCATGCCATCCCAGCTATCTCACTTCACTACCCACTCTATTTACGAGACTCCAGCCTGAACAGTAACATTCTTCTGGTTTGAAAAATCCTCCCTCCTCTCCCTACCAGTGATACCAGAGGAGATACCTGGCTTTAAGAAATTAGCTCAGTTACTTGTAAGCTATTTAAAAAACGTTAGAGCTGTATGTTGCCAGTGGATTAGTGTAATATACAGTAACAGACTGTACCATATGTAACAAAGTATTGGTATATTGAAAGGCAAATTATGTTTGGTAGGTGGGAATTGATTTGGCATATTTGATACACAAGTACTGCAATAACCATGTTCTGATTGTCTTCATAATGCCGTATTCAGTAAGGTATTAACTAAATTTATCAGCTGATTTTGGGAATACTGAATTGGAGGTGTCTAAGAAGCTCCAACTCTGCCGTTTAAACTAGACAAGAAAGCTGCAGACTTCACAACCTCTGGCATGAACATTAGAACAAACGCTTTTCTCCAGGAGCTTCCTGTAGTGGATTTTCATGCCTGATCAGTGGCATACAAGCCTTCCCCAAGCGCAGTGCTAAGTAGAGTGGTGTAAAACTTGCTAATATAGTTTCTCTGTCTGGCAGTCTGATACGCAAGCATGAGTTTGATGACTGATGGCTTATGGTAAAGATGGGATAATGCTAGTTCCCGGGCCATCATGTCCAGTGAATTGACAGCTAATCCTTTATCCTAAGACATTTTGGACGCTTATGCTTCCAACTTTATAGGGACAGTTTGGGGAAGGCTTTTACTTTCCACCTTGACTGACTGTTATGCTGGTTGAGCGCCAGGTGGATAGAGTGGGGTCAAACATTACTTTCAATTACAGGTCCTGCTCTTATTTCAAAGTAGCCTCACTGAGTTTTGTTTTCTAAAGCTGCTACTGACAGTTTAGCTTGTGAAAATGCTACTAGACTTATGCGCCCGCTGTGATGTTGGATGGAGCAGCACATTCTAGTCACTGTGGTGAAGGTCGTGGTGCAGTCATGTTAGCTAATTCGCTTGTAAACTGTAAATTTCCCAGTCTGCTGCAAATAATTGTGCCAGACTGGTAGGGCTTTAAACCCTTTTTTTTTTTTTTAACGAGTGTTAGTCTCCCATACAGTGAATAAAAACAAGCTGGGAGCTCATCCAGAGTCCCGATTGGGCCACCGGTGCACACTTGTTCAGGGCCGGCGCCAAAGACGCAACCATTGCCCACGGCGCAGGCTCGAGGTACGGGTATTGTTTTTTTTTTTTTTGGGGGGGGGGGGAGCTTGTTTTTGTTCAGTCTGCGGTACCAACACTTGTTAAAGGAAAAAACATGTTGGTCCGGTTTAATTTAAATGAAAAATGTTTAACACTTACATTATAATATATTGGCATAGTTGCCATATTGCTTTTCATCAATTTAGATCTGAGGCATGGATACTGCTGCTGGCAAAGCAACAGCCTAGCCAGACCACTAGTATTCTTTTCAAATGTTTAGAACAATGGCAATGTCCATATTCACTATTGGGCTGCTATATTCCCAAAAACTATTTCTGCAGAAACTGGGTGTTTGTTAAAGCTAAAATAAGAATTTGGTACATGGTTTGTATAGTAATGCCCCACAGTTCTTTTCTGTTGCATCTGGTATGACCAATTATTTTTTTTTTCCATTTAACTCCTTTGTTGCCTTCGCACTTGTAAACCTAATTATTATTATTATTATTATTTATTTTTTTTTTTTAGTAAGATGAGGCTTCATTTATGATGGACCATGACGTGCCTACAATAAAACCTAGGAGAATCCAGAATCAAAATGTAATTCATCGCCTAGAACGCAGAAAAATAAGCTCTGGGAAGCCAGGCTCTCACTGGCACCAAGTTCGTGTTTTCCACCAGAATGTCTTCCCGAACTTTACTGTGGTCAATGTGGAAAAACCTCCCTGCTTCCTTCGTAAATTTTCCCCTGACGGCAGATATTTTATTGCCTTTTCTTCGGACCAAACATCCCTGGAGATCTATGAATATCAGGGTTGTCAGGCAGCAGAAGATCTACTTAATGGGTATGAAGGAGAAATTTTGGCGAATTCAAATGACCAAAGGTCTGTGAACATTCGAGGGCGCTTGTTTGAGCGATTCTTTGTACTTCTTCATATCGCAAATGTGGCCTCCAATGGCGAGCATTTAAATCGTGAATGTAGTTTATTTACAGATGACTGTCGCTATGTTATTGTAGGATCCGCAGCCTATCTTCCTGAGGAGCCATATCCTCCCTTTTATGAAATCTATCGCAACAGTGAATCTGTAACTCCTAACCCCAGGTCTCCATTAGAAGACTATTCTCTACATATAATAGACCTACATACAGGCAAACTTTGCGACTCAAGGACTTTTAAATGTGACAAAATAATTTTATCGCACAATCAAGGCCTTTATTTGTACAAAAACATTCTGGCAATCCTGTCTGTGCAACAGCAGACGATTCATGTTTTTCAGGTAACCTCAGAGGGGACCTTCATTGATGTACGGACAATAGGACGTTTCTGTTATGAAGATGACCTTTTAATATTGTCTGCGGTTTATCCTGAAGTACAGCGTGAAACTCAGACTGGAATGGCAAACCTATACAAAGAACCATTTATAAACTCTCTGAAGCACAGGCTGCTGGTGTATTTATGGAGGAGAGCCGAACAAGATGGCAGTGCCATGGCTAAAAGACGTTTCTTTCAGTACTTTGATCAGTTGAGGCAGCTTCGCATGTGGAAAATGCAACTATTGGATGAAAGTCATTTGTTTATCAAATACACTAGTGAAGATGTGGTCACTCTGAGAGTCAACGATCCATCCCAGGTACAGGTATAAAGACCTTTACTACTTTTATCTGGAATGGCTGGGATTTTAATATAAAAACTGCTGTACTATACAATGGTTAGCATGCTTTCAGGCCATGCTAGATCTGTGGTATTAAAGCAGACCCACACCCATTTCCTACCCAATGGGTGTGGGGTGGCGTGGGCTGTATTGTGACAGGCTCCACCCACTGCACTACTTACCTTCCTCCTCTGCCAAAATGCAACACCGCCATTGGCTGCCATCGATCACATGGGTCGGGATTGCGTTCTCTTTTGCAGGCTGTTAATGAGGGCTGCCCTATCTGATGGCGGGCGGCTAATCGTGCGGTTGCATTTTGGCCGATGGTGAGCATTGCAGTGGGTTGCACGGTCAATATGCGGGGGGTTCCAGCAATCTGCATGCCTCCCTAGCCTTGTGCTGCCTGAGTCGCCGCCATACCCATTCAGTTTGGTTTAAGTCAAGACTAGAGGAAGTGGGTCCTCTTTAAGTCAAGACTCCTGGACTTGTGTTTTCTTTGCTCTTTACGTTTGGATTTCTCATGTCAGAAAAAAAGCAGAAAATCAGGGAAAATGCATGGTTGGCATTTGCGCTGACTTAATACAGAAATACATCACCAAAACCCTCACATTTAAGTGACGCAGGCTGTCTGGTATGCCAGCAGAGGAACACCAGCAAGTTGTGCCTTACGAGAAGCCGCTTTTGTTGTTGGCCTCATCTGTTTTTGCTAGATCACAATGGGTGTTAACATAGCATGATGTTACTTCTCCTTCTTTCTGCCTGGTATTTCTAACACCAAACCTGAGAAGAGAGATGGGGCCCAGGATTCTAAACTTGCTTAGTTGTGTCTAAACTGTTAGGCTATCCTTCTGGAATCATGGAAGAGACCCTTACCCAACCCCCCCCCCCTCCTCCATAGCCATGTTTTTTCCAACGCGTGAACAAGCAAACTTTTCTCCCTTCAGGATGGCCATCTGAGCTAAGGCTCCTCCCCCTGGAGAGGAAACACAAACTGGGGCAAGTTTAAAAGCCTCACCCCTTCCTCCAAGTCCTCCAGTATGTTCCAAGTATGTCACACACCCCGCTTCCAATATTCATGACATGTGGGTTATGTCCGGTAGAGGGCGAACTTCTGCAGAGATGACTAGAAAAAAAGGAAGCCCCTCCCAGTCCATAAATACCTGGGACCTCCCACACATGATGGCTGTATCTCCTCCTTGCAGGTAGCCGGGTTGCCCCAGGCCAATTGTTTCTATTGCTGCCCGGACCTTGTTATTTTAAGCCATTATTATGCCTCCCAGCCCTGGCTGTGGGTCCGGGCAATGGTAGGAAACACCTTCGTGGTGTACCCAGGGAGCCAGGCTCCCCCTTGACACCCCATACCAAGGGGTAGGTGGTTTTCGGGTTGGTGATCCCGGTTTGGGATGCCCCATCCCTAACCTGTCCCTTCCACATGGTGGTGCGGATTTCCCCCCCCCTTCCGGGTCTCCCTGTGCCCCTCTACTGGGGGAGGGTGGCTCTTTTCCCATAACTGAGCTTTATATTTTTTGTGTGTGGTGTAATGCTTTTACTTGTGTGCTTTGTACTGTCAGGCGTGCAATGGCCATTGATGGTGGGGGAGCTTCTTCCCCTCAGGTACTCGGAGGGGGGGCGTGGCTGGGCGCTCCGCGCGCTCGCCGGCCCATACTCCCACCCTCCCTTGCTCCTTGGCGCCATTGCGGAGCCCAGCCACTGGCTGGGAGCTGCGTCTTCTCGTTATGGAGAGGGGGCGGGGCCAGGCGCGGCGCACTGGCCCGCCGTTCTTCTCCCTCCCTTCTGGTTTGTGCTGCTCACGGTCGCCATCGCTCCTGTTAGTGAGTGCCCTTTGGGCCCTTCCTTTTATTATTCTTCCTGTGCTGCGTCACTCGCCCCCATCAAGGCCTGCTTGGGGCAGCTTCCCAGGCCTCTTGTTTTTTGCTATGTATTAATTATATCTATATTTTATATTTTCTCTATCTCTCTGACATGAAGTATGTTTGCTGTGCTGATTGTGCCTTATAGGTCCTTCTGTTGTGTCTTTCAGGAGAACTCCTTTCAAGCGTAAAATAAGGGGGGTTCTCCCGGTCCTCGGGTCCCTGGGGAATAAATTGGAGACTGTTTAAATCCTCCCACTAGGGGCATCCCGGGTAGCTTATCAGCGTAATTCCCTCTGGTCATTGCGACTACCTTAAAATCACCATATGGAGGCTCCACAGGATACCGGGCTCGAGCTCCCTTCGGGACAATCCCAGCTATGTGTGGGATGTGGGGTTCCCCTTACGGGGGAGAATGTGCTAATTTGCATACCATGTGTGCAACAGGCCATAACGCGGCAGTCGGGGTCCCAGGCGTCTGGGTCCGTGCCGCCCGTCTCATCTCCTATCCCATCCCGCATTATCCGTACCCCAAGTGACTCTGTTATTAGTGGGGAGTCGCACTCTGAATGTGCTAGGCTAGCCAACATCAAGAAAATTATTTCTAGCTCAGTGGGCAGAAAGGCCCCTGCTAAGAGAAGGCATCTGTGACACTCTTGACTGGTCTGATTATTCCCCGCTTGAGGAGGGGGAATTGTTTGAGGAATATGATGCTGAGGATCAGCAGTTTTTTGATACTGATGCTGGGCAGGTGCTGGGGGATGCTGTGGATGTCCCCAAAATCCTGGCCCATCTGGTTCTGGATATTTCTTCACCAGCAGAGGCCCCTCCGCAGAAGGGGGAATTCTTTGGGATTTCTAAGCCCCGCTTGGAGTTTCCAAATCAGAATCATTTTGAGAGCATGATTCTTAAGGAATGGGAGAGGCCCCGCTTGCTTCCCGGTGTTCCTCAGGGATGGGATAGGAAGTATCCCTTTCCGGTGGACGCGGTTAAGCGCTGGTCGGCCCATTCCCGAGGTCGATGCACCCGTTCTGGGATTGTCCAACACCTCTGTACATTCTCCAGACCCCACCACTCTTAAAGTGGACCAACACCCACCGGTGAATCTATAAGATTCCCGGGCCGATCATCTCCCTCCCTGCGGGACATCCGAGATCGGGATGTCCTGCGGGGTGAAACCCCCCCCAAACACCCCAAACTCCTCACCTCAGTTTCGGCGCCGGCCGTCTGTGAATGTGAGGCGGCGGCAGCGGAGCCGCTTGTCCGTCGGCGCGGGGAGAGGTGAGTTCGGGGGGGTTTCACACGAAGTGGACCAAGACCCAGGATAGTCAAAATCCTGGGTGTTGGTCCACTTTAAAGATGGTGAGGACAAACGCATTGATAGCACGCCATGCTTTTGCCAGTGTGGGTTCAGCCTTGCGGCCTGTTTGTGCCTCGGCGCTCGCGTTGTTACCAGGTCCGTGCTTAGGGATCTGTTGAGTGGTTCTCAGCTTAACCCGTCCAGTTATGAATACGCAGCCCTTAAGCGGCGTGAATTATTTATGACTTTTGTGTTATCTGCTATGGATGACACAATTATTGTGTGTAGTAGAACCTCGGCATTGCTGGTGGCTATTCGCCGATCGGTCTGGTTACGCCAGTAGGCGGCTGACATTGCGGCTAAGAAATCACTCGCGGCACTACCATTCCTGGGTACGCGGCTGTTCGGGGATAAATTGGATTCAGTGGCGAAAGGTGGAAGGTTACCTCAGCGAAAGAAGCGGCGTCGCCCCTTTCGGGGGTCAGGCTCCTTCAATCCTTCCTTTTGCGGTGCCAGAGCAGGCAGAGGCTTTGCCTACTCTAATTTTCAGAGGTGATTCCTGGAACAGAGGCAGAGGATGCGCACGTCCAGGCCTTAACTGGGGTTCCAAGCCTGCTGCCAAGACTGCTCAGCAATGAGGTGACGCCCTCACCCTTGCGGGTGGGGGGACGGCTGCGGCACTTCTTCCAGGTCTGGTCCCGGGAGGTCACAGACAAATGGATCTTGGAAGTGGTCTCTTCCGGGTACGAACTGGAGTCCTCCCAGATTCCTCGGGTGCCCTCGGATTCCCGGGCTGCGCAGGGGCTCCTGTTGGCTGTAAAGAATCTTCTGGACATGGATGTCATATGCCCGGTGCCTTTCTCAGAGAGAGGCCAGGGCTATTATTCCAACCTCTTCACAGTTCCCAAAAAGGATGGATCCATAAGACCCATTCTCAACAGGTTCATCAGCCATCGATTCCCTTCGTCAGGGGGATTTCATGACGTCCATAGACATCAAGGATGCTTACCTTCATGTACCAATCTTCCCAGCACACCAGAGGTTTCTCAGGTTTGTGGTGGCAGATCGGCATTTTCAGTTTGTGGCCCTCCCTTTCGGGTTGACTTCGGCACCAAGGGTGTTCACCAAGGTGCTGGCGGGCATAATGGCCCTTCTCAGAGCCCAGGGCATTCTCATTGTGCCGTATCTGGACGACCTCCTCATTATGGCATCCTCTCTGTCAGGCGGAGCTGGATACCAGGTTGGTGGTGGCTACACTGGAGAAGTTCGGCTGGGTGATCAACCACCCCAAGTCTCGTCTCTCCCCCCTCAAGGGAGATCTCGTTTCTGGGCATGAATCTGGATACCATTCAGACCAGGGTGTTCCTACCTCAGTTCAAGGTGCAGATGGTTCAGGATCTGATATGTCTTCTACTGTCCAATCCTCTGCCTTCTATCCGGCTAGGGATGAGACTGGTGGGATTGATGGTGGCTTCCTTCGAGGCGGTTCCCTTTGCTTAGTTCCACATGAGGTCGCTCCAGCTCCATCTATTGTTGGCCTGGGACAGATGTCCGCAGTCATTGGATCGGTCATTCCTGATGTCTCCCCGGGTTCAGCGGTCACTTCAGTGGTGGCTGGAGCCAAGCAATCTGACGAAGGGGCAGATCTTTTCTGACCCCTTGTTGGGAGACGGTTACCACGGACGCCAGCCTGTCGGACTGGGGAGGTTTTTGGAGGAAACATCAGTTCAAGGGGCTGTGGGGTCCTCAGGAGGCTCACACCCCCATCAATGTCTTGGAGCTGAGAGCTATTCGGTAGGTGATGCGTCAAGCATGACAGAACCAAAGGAGCTTACCGGTTCGGGTTCGATCAGACAACGACGATCGAACTGTGGTCGCTTACATCAATCACCAAGGAGGGACTCGCAGCAGGAGTGCCTCAGGGAAGTTTCTCTGATTCTTGCGTGGGCGGAGAGCAATGTTCCGTGCATCTCGGTACATTCCGGAAGTGGAACACATTTAGGCGGACTCCCTGAGCAGGGGATCCTCTCGCCGAGGGGAATGGTCTCTCAACCACAAGGTATTCCGTTCCCTCTGTCACAAGTGGGGGTTTCCGGAGGTAGAAAGCCTTTGTTGCCCGTTTGGGATTTGAATTTGGTTCTCGGCCCTCCAGGGGCCCCCCTTTGAGCCGATGCAGGATGTGGCACTTTCTATGCTTACACAAAAGATTGCCTTTTTGGTGGCTATTACCTCTGTTCGGCGTGTCTGAGTTGGCGGCTCTGTCCATTCAGGCCCCTTACTTTGAGAGACACCAGGACAAGGTGGTATTTCGCTTTAAGCCAGATTTCCTTCCTAAGGTGGTTTCTCCCTTCCACCTCAATCAGGATGTAGCTCTCCCTTCCTTGTGTCCTAAGCCTAGCAACGACAAGGAGAGGGTTTTGCACTCTTTGGATGTGGTTCGTTGTGTGAAGTGCTATTTGGTGGCTACTTCTCCTTTTCATAAGACGGACGCCTTGTTCGTGATGCCCTACGGGCCCAGGAAGTCTGCCATTAGTAAATGGATTTGCCAGGCCATTGTTAGGGCCTATATTGCCAGGGGGAAGGTTCCCCCTTTTCAGATCACTGCTAATTCTACTCGTGCTGTTGGGGCTTCTTGGGCCTTTCAGCACCAAGCTTCTGTTGGACAGGTTTGTAAGGCTGCTACTTGGTCTTCCGTTCATACTTTTTCCATGTTTTATAAGGTTGATGTGCGGGCCTCAGCAGATGCTGTTTTTGGCCGCAAGGTTCTGCAAGCTGCAGTGGTTTAATTTTGTGCATTTTTTTGCTGTATTGGGATCCCCACCCTTGATGGACATTGCTATTGGATGTCCCACATGTCATGAATATTGGAAGCGAGGTGTGTTACATACTTGGAATAATACCATTTTGTAATTACTCACCTGTAAAATGTGTATTATAAGTATGTCACACACCCCAGTTCATCCCGCCCTTTTTTGTATTCTAGATCCTTTATATGGTGAACCTTTTATTGTTAAAGAATTTGCAGTTGGCTCTTCCTGGTCCCCTTACTTCTTTCCTATACTGGATAATGTGTGGGAGGTCCCAGGTATTTATGGACCGGGAGGGGCTTCCTTTTTTTTTCTAGTCATCTCTGCAGAAGTTCGCCCTCTACTGGACATAACCCACATGTCATGAATTTTGGAAGCGGGATGTGTGACATACTTATAATAATACCCATTTTACAGGTGAGTAATCACAAAATGGTATTTTTGTGTTTCCTCTCCAAGGAAACGGCTGTGACTACGGACATCATCCAGTCTTTTTTATTTAACATTTAACCCCTTATGAACTGGTAAGGGGTCCATGAGACAACTTATACCAGTTCACAAGGCTGGGGGATGGCAAGTCAACCGCTAGCCGCAGCGGGTGACTTGCCATTAACCCCCGGCACCCCCATTACCTGCCTCCCCAAAGCCCGGGGGGGCAGAAGAGCCCAGGCCCACACAGGCTATGTGGGCTTATAGGCTGCAGCGTGGGGGAGCCACAAAACCTGGCCCCCCCACTCTGTTCCTACAAGCCCCCATAGCTGGTCCCGGGCTGGTAATGCTGGGTAAGGGGGACCCCATTTCACTTTTTTGTTGGATTTTTATGGGTTTATAACCCTGGAAGGGGGGACCCTATGTCATTTTTTTTTTTTTTTTTTAATTAAACCCTTATGTTCTGTCGCCTAGCAGCTATAAAAGGCTTCCAGCTGCAGCAGGAGAGCAGAAGCCAGATTGATCAGCGTGGGACACAGGGATGGATGGGAGGTAAGTATTAAAAAGTAAAAAAAAAAAAAATTTCTGTGTTTTTTTTACACTTAACCCCCTGTGAACTGGTAAGGGGTCCATGAGACCCCTTATACCAGTTCACAAGGCTGGGGGCTGGCAAGACACCTGCCGCTAGCAGGTGACTTGCCGTTAACCCCCAGCACCCCTATTACCTGTCTCCCCAAAGCCCGGGGGGGGGGGGGGCCAGAAGAGCCCGGGCCCACATAGCCTATGTGGGCTTGTAGGCTGCAGGGTGGGGGGCCACAAAAGCTGGCCCCTCCACTCTGTTCCTACAAGCCCCCATAGCTGGTCCCGGGCTGGTAATGCTGGGTAAGGGGGACCCCATTTAAATTGTTTGGGGATTCTTAAGGGTTTTTAACCCTTGAAATTCCCCCAAAAAATGCCCCCCCCCCCCCCCTCGGGAGGGGGGACCCTATGTAATTTATTTTTTTTTTTAATTAACCCCTTATGTTTATAGGGTGGATAGTAGTAGTATTTTATTTGTAACTGTTATAAAGTGCCATTTTCAGTTTGGGGGGGTCTCCTGGGCAAGAATGGGGGGGCTAATGATACATATGTGGTACCGTTGTAATCGGGAGAAATTGGGCTTTCACATGCAATATGGTTTTCTCTAATAAAGTAAATGTTTTATTTAAAATAAAGGAGATAATTGTCTAAAAAATATTTATTTTTACACAAAAATATAAAATAAACAGTAGAAAAATTACAAACAAGACATTTCGTGTTCAAGCCTAAACTCTGCTGTAAAATATATATTTATAATTTTCCTGGACCAAAACACTACAAATGGTGCACCGCTATAATAATGGATACTGTGCTACACTGTGACAATTGAAACTAGCATCTAAAATGGGCTCATGGGACATAGCCCAGAAACCCAATTAACAGGAGCACCACATCAGTAAGAATATTTCATTTATTAAGGACACTGATCAAAAAACACAAACACATAACCATACAAGACTAACACTTTAAAAACACTGCATATCCCCTATTTCATCCAGTGCTACACATGTAGCAAAAATACCTGGGCAACTCCTATAATATCCAAACAATATTAGATTCCCAGAACTATCGAAACTATTTTTGTGCCGGCACAAACCCTAGCAGCCCACTGTCTAATCAACTCTAATAAAAAAGTGACTGTGCAAAACAACATATACATACATATAAAGTGCAGAACATCAAAATAACATATCCAAATTTTCAAATGTGCAAATATGCATATAATTTTCCTGGAAATTCCGGCAAAAATCACAGTTAAACATGGTGCAGAATGGGGAAAAATGACCTGTCAACAGAGGGTGACAAAACTTCAAGTAGGTTGGCTATTAAAAGGGTTAATAGTACCTATGCATGTTGGGTATTGTTCTGCTCGGGGGACCTTGCTCTTTCAGATTTAGCTTATTTTTTCTTGTTTGCATATTTATATTTTAGGAAGGCATGTTATTTATTCAGTTTTTTTTTATTCATTTTTTTTAGGGAAACCCTGTGCAACCTAAGAATTCTTTGAGGGATTACTTCTTAGAAACTTTAACATGTGTACTTTCAGGGAATATATGGTTTATAGGGGATATTCCAAATGTAAAGGGTTGTTTTGGTTGAAAAATTGCAAGGTGCGCATTTTGTCTGCAGAGCTGAAATTTTCAAGTAAAATTACTGTTATGCGCATGCTTTACTTTGGGGTGTTTCCCTTGACAGTACCTATGCATGTTGGGTATCGTTCTGTTCGGGGCATGATTTTACTTATTTTTTCTTGTTTGCATATAGTTTTTTTTTTTTTTTTTATTTTTTTTTTTTTTGTTTTTTTTTTTTTAGGAAAATGTGGCTTGATTTTTCCTTTTTTTATTCTTTTTTTAGGGAAACTTTGTGCAACCAAATACATTGAGGGATTACTTCCAGAAAACTAAGCCCACATAAACAAGCTTGGTACGCGTAGAAAGCTTGAGGTGTGTACTTCCAGAGAATATATAGTTTGGGGGGGGTATTTTAAATGTAAATGGTTGTTTTTTGGAAAAACTGCAAGGTGCGCATAGCATAGTTGTATTTTATCATGTTGAAGCCCAGACTTTCTTGAAAAAAACAATATATCATTTTCCTGGGAAATCCCTGGAAATCCTTTCAAAAATCAGTTGAACATGTGTAGTGCAAAATAGTGAAACATGGTCTGGCAACAGAGGGTGACAAAAGCTGCAGGTAGGCTGGCACTTAAAGGGTTAAAGCCTTTTTTTTTTATTTTTTTTGTTTTTAGCTAATGCCTCGGAGGAGACCATTAGCCATGGCTAAGTCAACTTAGTGCCAGAAGGGCATTTTGTCGTAAAACATGGCCAGACAGCCAGGTTTCCAAAGCTAAGTTGTGCAGCATTCCATTTCATGGTAATCTCCTGTTCGGAGAAGATTTGGATACTATTCTGACCTGTTCTATTGAAGCAGGTAAGACCTTTAAGAAATAAGTTTCAAAACGGCAGTAATACTAGGGCCAAAACTTTAATAAGGCGAATGAGCAAAATAAAAGATGGACACAGACAAGGCTGCAGAGAAAGGATAGTCTGCTCTGCAAACCCCCAGGGTCTCAGTCCTGACAAAAACTACCTGGGGGGGGGGGGGATCGCCTGGTTTGTAGCCACCTGGAGAGCAGTCTCCCAAAGTAAATTTTTATTTTCAAAGAATGTGATAGAAGTAGTTCCACCCTTCAGAGGGGCGGAGGTTCTTTTCTCTCATTTTCTCATGTATTCCACTCCAGGCCATCACAAATCGGATATGAATGGGTTAACTCTCGTTTGAAGGGCGGAGCTCCAAGATGAAGGTGTTGCCCCTCCCAGCCTACATATACTTCTAGCTGCCCTGCCATATCCAATTTAATTCTTGCATGAACCTGGCATATGTTTAATCTGCTATCAGCTGTTTTGCTAAGGGCACATGCGGCTTCCGGTTAGGAAGTAGAGAATGGGGAATCATTGAGAATCTTCTACAAGCGGCAGTGAAGTCATTTCACGTGCCGATGGGTTCCCTGCTCGGCTCACGTGTTCCCAGTTAAAGGGGTATACACATGCGCTGCCAATGTATGTATGTTTTTTCTGGCCTCCCTCTGTGGCATAACAGAGGGTTAAGAATTGCAGCAATTAAGCATTCCCAGTTTTTAAAAGATGAACTCCTGGGAATCATCAGGTTACCTCACTCCAGTCATGGTGGATCAAACAGAGGAAGTTATATTAGTCTCTGCCCCTTTTATAAACATCTATGGGAAACTTGGTGTCCGATCAATGCAATCCAAATCCCAACCCAACGATTACTCACGATTACTCTGGACCTCTTCATTTCAGAGGGAGCGGAAGACAGCTGGACATGCTTCATTCCAGTATGCAGCAACTTCCTGTCCCCAGCGGGCTTTCATGAATAATTTTTCTTTCCTATATTAGTATGCTTCTAAGGATCTGAAATATGTTTTGACAGTAGGTCTTCGTTAGGGATAAGGCTGACTAGTGCTATCCCGGTGGTTCTAACCTCTTCCTATTTGTTATAGGTGTAAAGTATATTGCTGCTCTGTATTTGACTTTGCTCTATCTATTCTCTCTGTAGAATACACAGCGTTCTTACTATTGGCTGATATATATTTTATATTCCTTTTCTTGTTATTGCACTTCTGGCTTATAATACCATGAGCATGAAAGGCGTATTACTTGTCGTACACTCATGTAATGCTTACCTTGTACAGCACCATGTAACGTAATGGCGGTCTCTAATAAAGGACATTGATAACCCATGTTTATATGTTAGGCCCAGCATTACATTGGGCTTGTCTGATTTTTCCATTTAAACTGGAACAGCTTGGCACAGTGGGTAAAAGACGGATTTGTCTGCAGTCCTGTTAATTACCACCTTGGAGGTCCTTCGGTACCACCAGTATTACTTTTACGCCTGGTTGGGAACCCCTCATTGGATTTTGTTCACTTATCTTGTCTAACAAGTTTAATGCCAAGGAGGAAATTGTAACGACAGGCGCCTCCTTGTTGGGCTGGGGGCACATTGCGGGTCCTTGACGTCACAGGGAAGATGATCCAAGAATCTGAGTCAGTTTTCGTCAAACCTAGAGTTGATAGAGGTAAAAGAAGCCTTGTTCGCCTCACACCATCTGAAGGGTTGACTCGTTCAAATCGGAAAACACAATGCAACGACCGTGACATACTTCAATTGACTTGGGGGGGGGGGGGGGGGTGAGACAATATCTCCCTGACTACAGAGAGCTGCAATGGACATTCTGCTTTGGGCAGAACAGAACCTGTTATCTTTATCAGCTATTCATCTGAAGGGATGCAAGAATCCTAGGGCGGACTTCCTAAGTCTCTCTCCACATTTGGAGGCAGAGGCATCAAATTTGTGTCCTGTGGGGAACTTTTTGCATCTGGAAAGAATCACAAGCTGAAGAAGTTTTCTCTAAATCCCTCCGCCCTGGCTCTGGGAATAGATGCCATGCTACACAATTGGCCCTTTGGTCTAGTCTACGCATTTCCTCCAGTCCGATTACTTCTCACGTTCTCAACAATTTATTCGGCCAGCCAGCTACAGTTATGCTTCTGGCCCCTTGGTGGCTGAAAAGACCTTGGTTCTCATCACGGAAAAACTTTTTTCATACAGGAACCGTGGGAGCTTCCACGGAGACCGGACCTGTTATCCCAGGGACCAGTGCTCTTTCAAGATCCCCAGAGGTGTCATGGACTCTGAAAAACCTATTCTTAGGAGCATGGGTCCACAGTTTTATCAAGGCCCTACTCTCCAGTAGGAGGTGACAAATATTTATTTGAAAGTCTGGAAGACCTTTCAAACATGAGAGATTTAGAATGGTAAACCTGCGTCCAGCCTTCCAGTTTTACTTTACTTTCCCCAGGAGGCAGTTAAATTGGGTCTCAGTGTTAGTACTCTCAAGGACCAACTGGCAGCTCATTCAGGGTTTTTGGATATGCGATTATCCTCATATTCTTAGTATACAGTACGTCCTGCTCCAGATAGAATACTTACATTCGGGTACTACTCCGCCAGATGGTGCTGGACTGCAGAGACATTGAAAATAGGCTCCTCCCGGCCCCTCAAATACCCAGGGACCTCCCACAATCCCCAGATCTTCTCTGCAGTCTGGACTGCGAAGGATAAGAAGATGGCTCTTTCTACTCGCAGGTGAGCGGGGCTATTAGCCTGCGGCCCTGTAGGACTATTCCCACCCGTTCCATCAGTAATTGCCTCCCAGCCTTGGCTGCGCTGGTCAGGTGATGGTAGGTAGCACCGCTGTTAGGTGCTTAGGAGCGCTGCTCCACCGCAATCCCCCACCAAAGGGTAGGGCGGTACAGGCATATGGTGAGCCTCTATGGGATGCCCTTCCCGCAATATTGCCCCTGTCTGTATGTATATACGTGTATTGGCCTTTATGCTTCACTACAGTATGCTTGGTGTCAGCCGCCGCTGACTTGTTTTACTATTCCAAGTATGTCTCGCACCCTGCTTCGGAAGTATTCATTACGCGTGGTTATAGCCAGTAGAGGGCGAACTTCTGCAGAGATGACTAGAAAAAAAGAAGCCCCTGGGCTGGGACCTCCCACACATTCTCCAGTAATCGTCTCTGCAGACGGCGAGCATGTCAGAAGATGGCTGTCTCCTTCCTTACAGGTAAGCTGGGTTCGCACCCGGCTAATTATTGCCCTATTTCTGCCCGGACTTTGTTTCATTAAAGTACCTATGCCTCCCAGCCTCGGCTGTAGGTCCGGACAAGGTTGGTAAAACCCTAGTAGGTAAAACCCTAGGGGTGTTATATTAGGAGCTACGCTCCCCGTGAGACCCCATTCAAGGGGTAGGCGGTTACCAGGTTCGGGATCCTGGTTTGGGATGCCCTGTCCATATTCCCTGCGCTGCATTAGGTGGCTGGGGTTCCCTTTCCTATCCGTTACCCTCTGTCCCCGGATCAGAGGGGGGCGTCTCTCCCTTATGACATCGCTGATTGATTTTGATGTGAGTGTGTGTGTGTGTGTGTGTGTGTGCTTGGTTGATTTACTCTGCCAGCCGTCCTTTGCTTATACAGGCTGCCTGGTGCTCGGGCCGGCTCCGCTGCTATCCCGGGAGCTCGGCCATTTTTCCTTCACACTGAAGGAAGGGGGCGGGGCCGCCAGCTTGGCGCGCTGATGCGGTCCGCCCCTCTCTCCTTGGCGCCGGCGGAGGTTCCCAGCCAACCGCGGTTCCTCTCCTGTACAGGCGTAATTCCCGTTGGTCATTGCGACTACCATAAATAATCGCCGTATGGAGGCTTACCAGGATATCGGGCTTCCTTCGGGGCAGCCCCGGCGGTGTGTGGTTTGTGGGGCATCCCTTGCGGGGGATAATGTGCTTATTTGCATTCCATGTGCACAGCAGGCCATTACGCGGCAGTCGGTGTCCCAGGCGTCTGGGCCGCCGGCCTCATCACCTACACCCCCACGCCTGATTCTGACCCCAAGTGATGTCATTAGCAGGGAGTCGCAATCTGATGTCTGTGCTAGATTGGCCAACATTTAGAAATTGTTTGCTAGCTCTGCGGCCGGAAAGGCCCCAGCTAAGAGAAGGCATGTTGCACCGGTTGTGCCGGGTTTTGATTTTGAGTAATATGACTCCTTTAACTGGTCTGATTATTCCCCGCTGGAAGAAGGGGAATTGTTTTCAGAATCTGATGGTTCTGACGATCAGCAGTACCTGGATGCTGATGCTGGGCAGGAGCGTGGGCATAACGTGGATACCCTCAGATTTCTGGCCCATATTTTTGATGTTCTTGCCATTTGCCCACCTGCGGAGGCCCTTCCGCAAGAGGGGTAATTTTTGGGGGGCCACTAAGCCGCTTTTGGAGTTTCCTGATCAGAAACTTTTTGACAAATTGATTCCCTAAGGAATGGGAAAGGCCCAGCCGGTTTCCCGGCGTCCCTCAGGGGTGGGATAGGAAATATCCCTTCCCAGCGGACACGGTGAAGCGCTGGTCGTCACCTCCAGAAGTCGACCCTCCGATTCTGGGGTTGTCCAACACATCGGTTGTACACTCACCTGACTCCACCACGCTGAAGGATGGTGAGGACCGTCGTCTTGATCAAATGGTGTCACACGCCGTTGCCAGTTTGGGTTCAGCCCTGCGTCCCGTTTGTGCTTCCGCACTCTCGGCCGTGGCTACCAGATCTGTAATTAGGGGCTTGTTGAATGGTCCCCTTCTTAACCCTGCTAGTGTTGAATTTGCAGCACTTATGCGGCGTGATCTGTTCATGACCTTTGTCTTATCAGCCTTGGACGATGCAATATGCATGTGTAGTAGAACCTCGGATTTGCTTGTGGCTATACGCCGCTCGGTTTGGTTGCGCCAATGGGCGGCTGATATGGCGGCTAAGAAGGCACTTACAGGGCTACCCTTCTTCGGTAGGCACCTGTTTGGAGATAAATTGGACTCTGTGGCGAAAGGAGGAAAGTTGCCACAGTGCAAGAAGCAGCGCCGGTCCTTTCGGGGGGCAGGCTCTTTTAATCCTTCCTTTCGTGGCTCTCGAGCAAGCAGGGGAGTTGCTTACTCTGCATTCAGAGGTGACTCCTGGGGTAGGGGCAGTGGACGTGCCCGCCCCGGGACTGCCTGGGGTACCATACCCAAGGCTGCTGACAAACCCTCTCAGAATGAGGGGGCGCCCTCATCCTCGCGGGTGGGGGGACGGCTAGGGCTCTTCGCCCAGGTCTGGACCCGGGAGGTCAGACAACTGGATCCTGGAAGTGGTTTCTTCCGGGTACAAGCTGGAGTTCGAGTACCGGCCTCCTCCCAGATTTCTCGGGTTCCTTCGGTCCCCCGGGCCGCGCAGGGGCTGTTATTGGCAATACTAAACCTTCTGGACAGGGGGGTCGTTTGCCCGGTGCCCTCCTCAGAGAGAGGCCGGGGCTATTACTCCAACCTTTTTACAGTGCCCAAGAAGGATGGGCTCCATAAGACCCATTCTGGATCTCAGGATTCTTAACAGGTTCACCAGAACCAGGAAATTTCGCATGGAGACTCTGCGATCAGCCATCAACTCTCTTCGTCCAGGGGTCTTCATGACGTCCATGGACATCAAGGACGCTTACCCTTCTGGTTTGTGGCTCTCCCTTTCGGGCTGACCTCAGCACCAAGGTGTTGGCGGGCATATTGGCCCTTTTCAGAAACCAGGGCATTCGCATTGTGCCCTATCTGGACGACCTTCTCATTACGGCATCCTCTCTGTCATGCGGAGCTGGACACCAGGTTGGTGGTGACTACGCTGGAGAGTTTCGGTTGGGTAATCAACTACCCCAAGTCAAGGGAGATTTCCTTTCTGGGCATGAATCTGGATACCATTCAGTCCAGGGTGTTCCTACCTCAGTCAAAAGTGCAAATGGTTCAAGATCTGATACGTCTTTTTCTGTCCCAACCTCGCCCGTTGGTCTATACTGCCAAGGGGAGGGATCCCCCTTTCCGGATCACTGCTCATTCTACTCTGTGCTGTTGGGGCTTCCTGGGCTTTTCAGCACCAGGCCTCTGTTGAACAAGTTTGTAAGGCTGCTACTTGGTCTTCTGTTCATACTTTTTCCAAGTTCTATAAGGTTGATGTGCGGGCCTCAACGGATGCTGTTTTTGGCCGCAAGGTTCTGCAGGCTGCAGTGGTTTAATTTGTGCTCTATTGCCTGTTGGGATCCCCACCCTTGATGGACACTGCTATTGGATGTCCCACATGTCATGAGTATTGGAAGCAGGGTGTGAGACATACTTGGAATAATACCATTTTGTGATTACTCACCTGTAAAATGGGTATTATAAGTATGTCACACACCCTGCTTCGTCCCACCCTGAGTTTTATCTTGGATCCTCTATATGGTGAAACCTTTTTCTCTTTGATTTTATTGGCTCTTCCTGGTCCCCTTACTGCTTTCTTACACTGGGGAATGTGTGGGAGGTCCCAGGTATTTATGGGCCGGGAGGGGCTTCTTTTTTTCTAGTCATCTCTGCAGAAGTTCGCCCTCTACTGGCTATAACCACGTGTAATGAATACTTCCGAAGCAGGGTATGAGACATACTTATAATACCATTTTGTGATTACTCACCTGTAAAATGGGTATTTTAATTGTGCTTAAAATTGCCGCCTCACGTTTTTTTCCTGTGTTCCTCGCTTGGCGGCGGCGTTACCTCAGGTGCCTGTGCGCCGTCATTGACTGCTTGTCACATGTTGGCTTTGTGCTCTTCGGGGGGCGGGGCCTGTCTTTGGCGCGTTCCGCGTCATTGCTCATGCGGGCCCGCCCCTTGAGGTATACCGATGCCATTTTGTTTGCATGGTTCCGGCTGCTGTGTGACGGGGTCAACCTATCGCGGTCCGTGAGTGCCCTCGTGGGCGGCTTTATTACCGCTGTTAATTACTGTGTACTTACGGCTCCCCTTTGATTATGTCTTTAAGACGGGCGAACCCCTTTGGCTTCTCCCAGCCCTACTCACTCTATTAGTTGGTTAACTTGTGGGGCCTAGTGTTAATTACTCCCACTTCCCTAGCGGGTTATTGGGGCATCCCGGGTTGCTGTATAGCGTTAATCCCTATCTGCCTATTGTGCCGCTATAATCACCATATGGAGTCGTCTCGGGATAATGTAATGTGTGGGGTTCCTTCGGGACAAGCCCAGCTGTGTGTAGCTTGTGGGGAGTCCCATGTTGACGCGGACAAGGCGCGGGTCTGTGTACCCTGTGCCAAACAGGTGCTTGAACTGCAATCCGGCCTTCCAGTGGCTGAGTCTATTTGTTTCGCCTCACCTACTCCCCCAAGCTTAAATCTCACTCCCATTGAATTGCATAATAGTGGGGATTCTCAACCTGATATGTCTTCCAGACTGGCTAGTGTTGAGAAGTTAAAGGAGCAGTATCGCGAAATTTGCATTAAAAAAAGATAAATAATTAAATAGCCACACAATAGCTTCTAACGTGTATAAATAATGTGGTGATAGAAAAAGGAAAAAATATCTGCCTTTCTTTTAAATTGTATAATGACAAAGGCTCAGTCCATTTGCTGAATAGGGGGATCTGCTGGGTTGTATTTAGTGAGCTGCTTCATTTAGCCCACTGGTCTCCTAGCAACACTTTACCTCAGAGGCTGACACTGTAATCAGTGGTAATGGCTGTGTGTGTGTGTGTGAGGTGCTGCTTTTGTTATGAGACCAGGTGACTCAAATGTGTAAAATCTATACAAAATAAACTAAACTGACTGAAAATAACTGAAATTCTTCTTAGAATAACTGTGCAGGAAAATCTAAAGGTATTAAAGTGGAACAAAACCCTGAGTGGCCGACCCTGAAGTCTATAAGACCCGGCCATTGACATCCCCCCCCTTGGGCATCCTAAATCAGGATGCCCCACTGTGTGAAAAGACCCCTGGATAACCACAGACCCCCCCCCCCCCACCCCCATTTTTCTGGCGCGCTCACGCAGATAGTCATTTGGACAGGCCGGGCGGCCAGGAAGGTTACTGCTCAGGCTCCCCATCGGCGTGCAAACAGCGCTGATTGGATGAGAGCCCGCGCATGCGCTGTGGCACAGGTAAAGGTACGTTTTTACAGGCGAACTTGGGGATTTCACATATCAGGGCATTCCAAGTCGGGATGCCCCTAGGGGCACAAAACAAAACTCCAGATAGTGAAAATCCTGGGTTGGGCTTTGCTCAAAACACACAAAGCTGAAAGAAAGATCATATGGAAAAATGAAAAATAAGAATATGAAAGAGAAAATGGTAAACTGAAAGATTCTGCAGCAGAGCCAACATGAAGGGAAAACTGTCAAAATAAAAAATGTTTAGAGCAAAAAAGCAGGATGTAAACATAAAAATCCAATTCCGAGATTCGAACCAATGACTCTCTGGTTCAAACTGACATTGAATTTACCAATGAGCTAAATGACTTCTAGAGCTTTTCTTTCTGTTAGATATGCGTTCTGGCCAGGCAATGTTGCAATATTATCTTATGCTGGACGGCTGCCAGCACTGAACAGCTGTTTACTTTGTTACCCCTCAGCGTGGAACAGGCCAGAGTGTCGGGCCCCGACGCTCAGCAGACATAAACATGAGCTGTTAGTCTCCAGCTGCACAACACACACATCATTTTTTTCTAAATTTGTAATTCTTACTCAAACACTTACCTACATTCAAAGTACCATTTAAATATGTGACCAAGAAAAATTTGCGATACTGCTCCTTTAATTGCTAATACCTTGGCGCATAAGGCCTCTTTTCCCTATGGAAGCTGATGAGTTTTTGGAACTGTCTGGCTATACCCCTCTGGAGGAAGGGGACCTATTCTGACTCGAGGTCATCTGATGAGAGGCCCAGGGGTCATGACGATTCTGGCAGTGACCCCTGGGCCCCAGATGATGCTGATAGACAGAACCTCAAAAATCTGAGCCAACAGTCTATCTCTCCCCCTGTTGCGGCCTCCAGGCAACAGGGGGAACTTTTTCATACTGCTAAGTCACGCTTGGAATTTCCTGAGCAAGCCCATTTTAATAACCTTGTGCTCAGGGAATGGGAGCGTACCAGTAGACTTCCCGGTGTACCCAAGGGTTGGGATAGGAAGTATCCCTTTCCTGCTGATGTGGTGAAGTGTTGGTCATCCCCTCCTGAAGTGGATGCCCCGGTCCTAGGGTTATCTAACGCCTGTCATGCACTCCCCTGACTCTACTACCCTGTGGAATGCTGAGAACCGGCGCATTGACCAGCTGGCGTACCATGCCTTTGCGTATGTGGGGACGGCACTGCGCCCAGTCTGTGCCTCTGCCATTACGGCTGTGGCTATTAGGACCCTGCTCAGAAGTATCCTTGATGGTGCCCCTGATGATGTTTCTAGGGAGGAGTTTAATCCACTCTCTAGTTGTGATGTTTTTATGAATTTTGTCCTCTCTGCCTTGGATGACACCATTAGAATGTGTGGTAGAACCTCTGTCCTTGTGGCTATACGCCGCTCGGTTTGGCTGCGCCAGTGGGCTGCTGACAACGCTGTCAAGAAGGCCCTCGCTGGTTTCCCCTTCAAAGGACTACACCTGTTTGGGGACCGCCTGGACCTATTTGCTAAGGGAGGCAGGTTACCCCAGCGCAGGCGGCAGTCTCGGCCCTTTCGGGGTCGGGGCTCCTTTTCCTCCCCCTACCGTGGTGCTAGACAAGGGAGGGGGGCTTCATTTAATGGGGCCCGAGGAGACTTCTGGGGTAGGGGCAGAGGACGTGAGACGTCCTGGCTCCTCTTGGGGCTCCAAGCTTAAGTCCTCTCCCAAGCCCCCTCAGGCATGATGGGGCGCCCTCACCCATCCGGGTGGGGGGCGGCTTCAGCACTTTGCTCACGTCTGGAGGCTTCATGTCTCAGACCGGTGGATTCAGGAAGTAGTGTCCTCCGGTTACAAGGTTCACCAGATCCCGGTTCCTCAGGACCCTGTTTCAGCTCAGTATTTAGTGCAGGCGGTGCAAAGCCTTCTGGAGCTGGGGGTCATCTGCAAGGTCCCTTTAAGAGAAAGGGGCAAGGGCTTCTATTCCAACCTCTTCACAGTGCCCAAAAAAGATGGGTCAGGCGCTTTCGCATGGAAACTCTGCGCTCTGCCATCAGTTCCCTGCGTCCAGGGGATTTCATGACGTCTGTGGACATCAAAGATGCTTACCTTCATATTCCTGTATTTCCAGGTCATCAAAGGTTTCTCAGGTTCGCTCTGGAGGATCAACACTACCAATTTGTGGCATTGCCCTTTGGTCTCACTTCAGCTCCCAGGGTGTTCACCAAGGTGCTGACAGGAGTGGTCTCAGGGCATCTGCGTGCTGCCCTATCTGGACGACATTCTCCTCACTTCCCAGTCTCTACATCAGGCAGAGTTGGACACTCAGCTGGTGGTGTGCCCCTGGAGTCATTTGGCTGGGTGATCAACCACCCCAAGTCATCTGTCTCCCTCCTTGGTGACTTCATTCCTGGGAATGAATCTGGATATAGTTCAGGCAAGGATTTTTCTTCCTCAGCAGAAGGTGGACAGTCTGATTGCGCAGGTCCAGTTACTGCTATCTTGTCATCCCTCCATCAGGCAGGGAATGCAGCTGGTGGGCCTGATGGTGGCGTGTTTCGAGGCGGTCCCTTATGCTCTATTCCACTTGAGGCCTCTGCAACTCCACCTCTTGTCAGTGTGGGACAAGGACCCCGCGTCCCTGGACCGAGTCTTTGCGCTTTCCCCCCTGGTCAGGCGGTCCCTCTCATGGTGGCTGGACTCCAGGAACCTGTTGGGGGGCAGATCTTTCTGACCCCTCCTGGGAGACGGTCACCATGGATGCCAGTCTGTCAGGTTGGGGGGGGGGGGTTCTGGGAGTCCCTGCAGTGCCAGGGGAGGTGCAGGCCTCGGGAGGCCCACACACCTATCAACGTCTTAGAGCTGCGGGCGATCAGGTTTGTTCTGGTTCAGTTGACTCCTCACCTTCGGGGCCTGCCTGTTCATGTGCGCTCGGACAACCAGACAGCAGTTGCCTACATCAATCATCAGGGAGGGACCCGGAGCAAGAGGGCCCTCCAGGAAGTGTCTCTGATCCTGACCTGGGCGGAGGCCAATGTTCCCTGCATATCAGTGGTGTACATTCCGGGGGTGGAAAATCTGCTGGCAGACCCTCGGAGCAGGGGGACCTCTCGCCAGGGAGAATGGTCCCTCTGCAACAGGGTGTTTCAATCTCTGTGTCACCGTTGGGGACAACCAGATGTGGATGTGTTTGCGTCCCATCACTATTGCAAGCTCCTGGCCTTTGTCTCCCTGTCCCCGGATCCTCTGGCCTTGTCCACGGATGCTCTAGCAATGTCATGGCAGGATTTTCAGTTCCTGTATGTCTCCTGCTGGGCAGGGTTCTGCGCAAGATTGCTCTGAAAGGGGTGCCAGCAATTCTGGTGGCCCCCAGGTGGCCAAGAAGAGTGTGGTTCACAGACGTGGTGCAGCTGGCAGTAGATTAGTACGTTCTGCCCAGGGTGCCAGACCTGCTCACTCAGGGTCCCTTACGCCATCCCAATTTATAAACTCTGGCTTTGACGGCCTGGCTGCTGCAAACCTCCATCTTGATGGAGATACCATGATAAGGGCTAGAAAGAAGTCTTCTTCTTCCATTTATTACAGGATTTGGCGTGCCTACATTGAGTGGTGTGAGTCTGTCTCTTCCCTGTCATGTGTTCTCTATTCCCAGGATTCTGGAGTTCCTGCAGCATGGGTTGGAGATGGGGCTCCAACTCAGTACTCTGAAGGGTCATGTCTCTGCCCTGGCTGTTTTCTTCCAGAAGTCCTTTGCTCAGCATTCTCTGATCAGGACTTTTTTCCAGGGGGTTACTCATGTGTGTCCCCCACGTAAGCCTATAGTGCCTGTTTTGGGATTTGAATTTGGTTTTGTCAGCCTTGCAGGGTGCTCCCTTTGAACCTGTCCAGGATGCTGCTCTCGCCATTCTTACTCTCAAAGTTGTCTTTGGTGGCTATCACTTCTGTTAGGCGTGTGTCTGAGTTGGCGGTGCTTTCCATTCAGCCCCCCCTACTATGAGAGACACCTGGACAAGGTGGTGTTTCGCTTCAAGCCAGATTTTCTGCCTAAGGTGGTGTCTGCCTTTCATTTGAATCGGGACATTGTTCTTCCTTCATTGTGCCCTAATCCTAGTAATGCTAAGGAGAGGGTTTTGCATTCTTTGGATGTGGTTAGGTGTCTGAAGTACTAACTGGTGGCTACTGCACCTTTCAGAAAAACTGATGCTCTTTTTGTGGTCCCTTCTGGTCCTAGGAAGGGGCTCCTGCCAAGTCTACTATCAGCAAATGGATCCGTCGGGCTGTGATTCAGGCCTACTCTGCTAAGGGGAAGAATCTTCCCTTCCTCCTTACTGCTCATTCTACTCGTGCTATTGGTGCCTCTTGGACTTTTCAGCACCAGGCTTCTGTTGAACAAGTTTGCAAGGCCGCTACTTGGTCTTCTGTTCATACCTTTTCAATGTTTTACAAGGTTGATGTTAGGGCCTCAGCTGATGCTGCTTTTGGCCGCAAGGTTCTGCAGGCGGCAGTGGTTTAAACTGTCTGCTGTTACCTTTGGGGATCCCACCCTACTTTGCGGACACTTCTATATGTCCCAAGTATAAGTATTCTATCTGGAGCAGGACGTACTGTATACTAAGAATAATACAATTCTGTGGTTACTCACCTGTAGAATTGGTATTATGAGTATACAGAACGTCCTGCTCCACCCCACCCTTGGTTTTTGCATTATCTTGGATCCCCTGTATGCTGATAGTTGTCATTGTTATAGTTACCAGTTTGGGTTGTTTTAATTCTCCCGGCTTCTCGTTAACTGCTTTTCAATACTGGGGATTTGTGGGAGGTCCCTGGGTATTTGAGGGGCCGGGAGGAGCCTATTTTCGATGTCTCTGCAGTCCAGCGCCATCTGGCGGATTAATACCCGAATGTAAGTATTCTATCTGGAGCAGGACGTACTGTATACTCATAATACCAATTTTACAGGTGAGTAATCACAGAATTGTATTTTTCGCTAGTCAGATGATTTCTTCTAGTAGTTAGGCGTTCTAGACCAGTCCATGTGAAGCTAGCACCTCAGTGGGATCTAGCTAGAGTCCTGACTGCAATGATTCTCCACCCTTTGAACCAATATAGATTCTCCTATTAAATTTCTTACATGGAAGGTACTATTTTTAGTGGCAGTTACTTCTGCCACAGAATCAGTGATATAAGAATTTTCCTGCCATCACCCCTTTCTTTACATTGTTCAGGATCAGGTTGTATTAAAGTGGACCAAAACCCACGTGATCGGCCCAGGAATCTAAGATTGACAGGCCGATCAATTCCATCCCCCGAGGCATCCAAAATCGTGATGCCATGCTGTGTGAACCGCCCCCTAGGTCGCCCCATACATTTACCTTCTTTCACGGTCCAACGGCGCATGCGCAAGCCCGCTGCCTTATCCCCACTATCCGTCTTGCAGGGTGCATGCCCGCGCCAGACGTTTGTGATTTTGTGAATGGCCGGCACGCGCTTGGAGCCACTGTACTTAGATGGAGGCTTAGAAGGCGTGATGTCAGCGCCTGAGCGCGCTGATTGGACGAGCGGCCGCGCATGCCCATAGGACTGGAAAGAGGTGAGTTGGCATTGCCAATCTGGGGGTTTCACACAGCGGGGCACCCCCAATCCGGGGTGGGGGGACCAAAACCCACGATAGTCAAAATCCTGGGTTTTGATCTGCTACCTACCAATGATATTTCCCGACTTTCATCAGGAGCTAGTTTTTCTGTAAAGATTCTTCTTTGGATACCAGAGCATGTCTTCTGGAATGCCTGCCCCAAACCAAGGATTGGAGAAAGGTGGATAGTTAATTCATTTAATTTGCATGTTTTAGGAAGGGCTATAGGGTGTCTAAGTCAACTTTGGCTTGTTAGATAAAAAGTGCAATCTATATTGTCTATAATAGATCTCCAGTTCCAGAAAAAAATTACAGCTCACTCTACGAGATATGTCTCTACATCTTGGGTGGAGCAAACTGGGGCCTCTACTGAACTGTTTTTTTTAAAGCGGCCACCTGGTCTTCAGCCAAGACAGTTGTTAGACATTACAGTTTGGACTTGCTGACGTTTAGAGCATCAGTCCTTCTGGCAGGAATGTGCTTCAGGCAGCCTTTCCCACCCAGTAGAGGTAGATCTCTCTTATCTTCTCAGGAGTATGCTGCCCGGAGGATGTTTTGACAAAACTTAAGCTATTTACTTGATAACGTCTTTTCTAAACATCCAAACGGGCAACGCACAGGCTTCCCTCCCTCAGGCTACCATTGAATGCAATTTTGTTTCTCATTTTTTTCATGTTCAACTACCAGTAGTGTTCTGGGTTGTCTTTGTACTTTGCAGATCTTTATGACATATGAATGCCGAGAGGAGGAGCCAATGCTTTATTAATTTCTGGTGGTCATGTGTTCCTTCCTAGGGACATGGTCATAAGGTCTCAGGCCTACGCTGCCCGTTCAGATGTTTAGAAAAGAAGTTACCAGGTAACTTGTTTCTTATCTTTTTTTTTTTTTTTTTTTCTGCAGACTTTTGACAGGGACGAGCCTGTGCTGACTGTGTCCTAGCCGCAGCATCCTTTCTGGTTCCCTTTGCTTTCTGGGTCAGCAACCAGGAAGTATCTACGAATCTGCGCTCCACCTGTCTAGGAACGCATTCTGAACCGAAAGGGCTTAATTATTACTGGCTTCTCTACACCTGGGTTCTCTGTAGTGGCATAGTGCTCGCATCGGCCGCCGCCACCTTAATCTCTGCCTGTTGCTGCCATGCTGCCATGCTGCAACTATCCTCGACAAGTCTCCTCCTGCATCTGGTAGGACTACATTTGGAGTTTACATTTGAGCTTTCTATTGGGTCATGTCCTAATATTATATTATATATATATTTTTTTTTAATGCAGGTTGTTCCAATAGGGAGGTTGAGATTAAGCTAGTGGTCCATCCTGTAGGAGTAATTGTAACTCGCGATCGACCGAGATCCCCTATATGTCTCAGGCCCTTGGGGTAAGATTGACTGACTATACCATGACTGGCTTATAAGTCAGCTACCCCCTTCTGAGGGCACCCCATCTGGTAAAACGGGCTTAAGCCTCTTGTCTGGTAGCCCCCCCCCCCCCCCTGCGAGGTTCGGCCCCATTCTGAGCCCCTTCTCCCAGCTCCCATTTTTCAACTTCCATTTGAATTATCCGAAAGATTGGCTAGGCTAGAAAGCTATTGTTTTCACACACGTTCAGGGTATCCGGAGGATCCTCCCAATCCCAGGACCGTCAAGACAAATCGGTAACGCAAACATTTGATTTCTTATGAGTCCTCTGAGTCTGAAGAGGAGAACATTTTATGTGGCCTTGGATTCTGAGGAAGAATCGGGGGAAATTTCTAGTAGGGAGGAGGAAGACTCAAATTCTGATGTCTTGGAGGAAAGAACTTCACAGCATATTAAGGAGCATATGGATAGGCTTACCTTCTCCATTCTACAAGCCCTGGATATCTCTGTCTCGGTTCCCCCTAAGAGCGTACTGGGAAATCCCTATAAGGCAAAGAAGCAGAGGCCCCAAGCTTCCACATTTTCAGAATCTTTAAGAGAATAGGGAAAAGCTAGCCAAGCTTCCTTTTTGTAACCAGGATCCTGTTTTTACGAAGTATCCTTTTTCTACAGACTTGATTAAACAATAGTCTTTACCTTCTGAGGTGGATGACCTGGTTTGGCGTTTGTCCAGACAGTTATTCTCACCACTCATATCTCTTCCATTAAAAGTCTGGTTGTGGGTTCTGCCTTGTTTCCTGCATGTGTGGTCTCTATGGCTGCCATGATAGGCAAAGTTTGGACTAGGCAGGATATTTCTCAAGGTTACAAGGTGGTCAATCCTGGCAGGCTATTTCTCAGCTACTATCCAATTTAGAAGTTTTCATATATATCGTTTATGCAATGGATGGTATTGTAAGGCTCAATGCCAGAGGTCTGGCCTTGCTGGTCTCCCAGCACCAAGCACCATAAAGCAATGGTCTGCTGACAATGCTTCAAAGAAGACTCTTCCTGGGCTGCCCTTAGTAGGAAATACTTTGTTTGGGAAAGTCTGGATGATCTTGTTAAGAAGGCTACTCGTGGTAGGTCGAGGATACCTAATCCTTTTTTTTTTCTGGACCGTTGTAACTTGACCACCAGAAGCATCTATGCAAAGGTATGAAAGTGTTTTTCTTCATTTTGTGAGACTAACTGAAGAAATAGGATATACCTGCAGTCCTCGAATTCCTGCAGGAAGGGTTTGAGAAGGGGCCAGCAGTAAGTACGCTAAAGACTCAGACTTCAGCATTATCTGTTTTTCTAGACTACCATTTGAGACAGGATCAACTTATTTATCGGTTCTTTAAAGCGGACCTTCGCCCTGAATAAGAGCCTATCTTATATGTTTCCCACACCCTGTACATACAGATTGCCCACATTAAAAATCATCCTACCTGCATCTACTGCATGTTATGAGCCTTTAAACATCCAAGATGGCGGCTCATGGAACATCAGGCAACCTGCAAACGGAAGTGCATTCTGGGATTGCTGACCTTTTCCTGACCCCAGCTCTGCTCTCTGAGCAAAGCACAGCTATAACCCCGCCCCCTGTACTTTATCCCGCTCTCCTCTCCTCAGTATGTGTGATGCTTCTGAGTCAAGATGGCGGCGTCCGTATCCTAAAATCCTGAACAGATTTGCAGCCAAGTGGGGGAAAGAATAATAAGTAAATGACTAAAAACTTAAAATATATTAACTTTAGATGCTGGGGAATCGTCTTTTAAGGGTTTGGGCTTTTCAATAAATCATGGTGAAGGTCCGGTTTAAGGCAATTGCCCGTTAAAGGCCAGCACCTTTTTTAAAGGTTTTCCAACGTGAGACTTGTTGAAAGGGTTACTGGAATCTCCATTTGAGCCATTTGAGAAAGTACCAGAAAAGTTGTGTTTGAAATTGTTTTCTGTTTGCTATCGCAACAGTAAGGCGGGAAAGTGAGCTGCAATCTGTTTTGATGCAGGAACCCTACTGCATAATTCTTCCAGATAAGTCCATAATAAGACCCGATCTTTATTTTTGCCAAAGATTGCTACATCTCTCAATAGGTCCCTGGACATAGTGCTCCCAACATTACCTGCTATGACAGGAACAGAAGATGAGTGAGAAGAGTTCTAATCATTTATTTAGAAAGATCTAGAGAATGGGGACTAGCAGAACAGCTTTTGATAATTTTCAGCTGCAAAAGAAATTACCTAACTGTACCTCTAATTCCACTATTTTCATGTGAATAAGACTATTGTGCAGAAAAGTTCCTCCTCCACAGCTCTCGCCACATTCAACAAGTGCTATGTCCGCTTCCTGGGCAGAGGGGACAGGTGCCTCCTACAGAAGAGATCTGTAAAACAGCAATGTGGTGTTCTCCCCACACTTTCCTCAAGCACTATAGACTAGATCTCTTCCTTTCTGCAAAACACCAGTCCTTTGGTAGAAGGGTCTTACTAGAAGCTTCCCACCCCTAAGGTATAATTACTTGCTAATCCTCTCTGTGGGTCGCCCTGAAGGACGAAGGGAGATAATCCCTGTTAGACTTACCAGTAACATTTTTTTTTTCTACATGTTCCTACAGTATACCCTAATGTTGCTTAAGACTGAGGTGGAGGGGTGGGGTTTTAACCTCTGTTTAGTTTGTGGAACCACTCTCTCCGTCATGAAGCATTCATAGAAAAACCATTACCGTTAAGTCTAATGGTCTTCTCGCTTATTTATTGAGCCTTGGGGAGGGGCACAGTTATTCCACACCAGACTTCAGAATGGCGGATCAGGCAGGGGAATCCTCTGATCCCTGCAGGAACCCTTAATATCACCTTCTATGAAAGGCTTTGCTGTGGATCAACATTCTTCGATCAACCTGATTGATCCAGTTTCATTTGAGACTCTGTCATTAAAGGGGGACATCGGACCTAAAATATAAGGGTCTGATCCCCCCCCCCCCCGGCCCAGCCTGCTAGGGCATCATTCAGCTGCTTTAGGGCCCGATCCTCACCCCATCGTCCACTTAGCCATTACTAACTCTTCAATGTCCCACAGCGCTCTTGCAGCTCTGCAAAGTCTTGCAAGATTTCGGACGGCTTCATTGTATCCCAGCAGTGCCCGATGAGACGCAAGATTGTGTCACTAGTCGGGAGGTCGCCAGAATAAGAGGTACTCGGAAGATGGATGCCCTGGTGAGGTGAGTAAACTTGCCCAAATGTAAAACCAGAGTTGGGGGGGGGGGGGGCACTGGGAACAGTCTGGTGCTGCTTGGGGGAGGTTTTAACCTCCCCCGATGTTCTTTTAAGTCTGGATTAATACTACTAAACCACTTTAGTTGAAAATAAAAATATTTCTGTTTTACTATGGATCATAAAAATAAAAAGATCTATAACATCACTTCTTATTTCTATTGGTACATGGATACTAATCACACTGCTGAATATTTTTACAATAATTTAAAAACATGAAGGTGCATCCTGCAAGGAAAAGTTTGTTTGGCAAAAGCCTTGTGATTGCTTGCTGTAAAGCTACCTCAGAGGACTATTTAGACCCAGTAGGTTGGTTTACTATTCAATTTTCCAAGAACCTGACACTTTTGAAGCCTCCCACTCCACATTTTAGCATGGTCACCAGTTGGAGCTCCACTGGAAAGCCCAGAAAACTGGATACTTGAATAAAATGTCTCCTGTAGTAACTGATCTTGCATATTAACATAAAAATATATACTCTACGTCTGGTTATGAATGGTCATCGAGCCCACCTCTAGTTTTCTTTCATTATTAATTCACAGGGCTCATTGCCAAACCGGCTCCAGGGATCCTAAACCTATGGCAAGTAACAACTTAAAATCTGTATTTGTGACCCATCTGAGAAATACAACATTACCCTGTTTTCTTTGTGCTTTGCCTGCAGTTAGGCACTTAGGCACGAGTAATTTTAATAGCAATATCAGCCTGAAAGACGTGGCTAAAATAATAAATATATATAAATAATGTATATCTGTTAATAAATAATAAACAGATATACAAGCACCCATTTTAGGTCAGTATGTAAAGTGATTTTATATTTTTCCCCAGCTTCAGTCCTGTACCTGCCCTATTTTGCAATCATCTACCGGATACCCTATTGACTGCAACAACCTACCTCTATTGAGTGCAACAAAAAATTCCATAAACAAGAAGTTACAAATGTTTTAAAGGAATTTGCACATTCCTATTACTTGCTCTTAGTTCTTTACTAGGTTGTTTATGTAGTGTAGGAGGGCTTGCAGTCAAGGTAATAAATCAGTAATTAGACTTTTTCACTGTTGCTTTGGTTTGTTGCCACATTATCGCGGTTTGCCTCACCCCCTCACAGCTATTTTGTGTCTCAGTTGTGCCATGGAAAGTGCATATTATAAGCTCTTAACAACTTTGAACATTTTAGGTTTAAGAAAGGATGGTCTCATTTGGTGTTTTAACAACCAAAGTGTGTAATCAAGTTAAAGACCATTGCTAACCTGTAAAATAAATTGGTGTACTACTACTCATGCTGCCACTGAGTGTAGCTAAGGCTACTTGCTTACTGTGGATTGCCTCAAATGAATATCTGAATATGGATGTGCTCCGTTAGAATAGTATTTCCAAAGCTATCAAATAGCCCAGTAAACATTGAAGGTCTATTTGGTATAGATACCCCCCCCCCCCCCCAGTTGCTGTGGTGTGTGTGTGGAAGTAGAAGTGTTCCATCCGTATTGCTTGCACCGCAGGCAGGTCAAGAGCCCGACACCCCGAGGACTTCTCAGTTCACTCTAGTGGGCTGATGTGAGAAGGCACCTGAGATAATGGTTTTCTTTGAACTAGGGCTGTTCTTTTCTGGTATGTACTCTGCTGTCTCATTTGTCTTGCAGGCAACTCCGATGAGACACAGACTAGAGCCTGGGGCATCCTCTCCCTCCTTCAGGTATCGAGTTGAGATGTAGTCTGTGGGAGGATTTCCGGTCTTCCATGGCTGGCTACTCTGTACTGCGGAAATGGCAGCACTTGTCCAGGAAGATCCGGTGGCAAGACATTTTACTATGTCTGAGGCATTGGATGCGGGCGTGGGTACTAGTATCTTGGGCACAATGGCACCAACCACTACATGCTCCATTTCAGTTGGCGGATGGAGAGGGTCTGATGTGGGGAGTTGGTTCTGCCTCTGTCATGCATGCTCTCCAACAACGCCATTATGACCACGTTGCCACGGATGTCCTTTGGTCAGAGGGTTACCCCCCTTTTGAAGCTTACGTCCCCTGTAGTAAGGGTATCCTGTGAAATGGAGGTACTCAGAGGCTGGCATGGGCCAAGGACTGCTCCCTTTTTTGGATGGGGAAGCTGCATCAGATGAGCAGGATCTCTTACCCTGAATGAAATGAATTGCTGGATCAGCAGAGGTATGCCATGGATGAGGTCATCGGTGTTGGAGAGCAACAGCCACTGCACCCTCCTCTTGTGCGAAGCCCAATATCACTTGCCTGACTGCCGTCGATTTAATGAATCAGGATAACAGTCCGCTTGGTTCTACCTTCCACTCCTTTTGCAGGTATGAAACTACGACCTCAGAAGCCTGCAAGTAAGTCTCTAGGTGTCCCAAGCCAAGCCTGATTTTAAGCCCTGCCAGCCATGAAGGAACGCCCTCTCCTGGCCGGGTGAGGGGACACATCTACCAGTTCGCACATGTCGAGGATGTGTATCTGCATATCCTCCACTCCCTCCCAGGAGCAGACTTCATTAGTGTGTCTGCAGGGATCTCCTCATTACCATAAAAATAAGATGCCAGAACACCGACTGGTGTTACGAAAGGTCTGAATTGAGCAGGTGATACTCTTTAACCCCAGTTGAACTAACTGGTGCTACCCATTTAAAAAAATGACTAAATAAGAAGTTCCTTTGCCAATTAGAAAGTCTTACGCCCTGCCCACCAGACAGATCAAGTCATAGGGGTTTGTCAATCATTCTATTTGTGTTATTGGTACAGTGTTTAAAGTGAGCAAAAAAATGACCTTGCATATATATATATATATATATATATATATAGCACAAAGTATGGTTAAATATCCACTCCCTGGTGCATCCTGATTTGGGATGCCCTGCTGTGTGAAACTCTCCTGGGCACCCATTATACATACCTCACTGGCTGCGACATCTCTTGCTTCCTGCTACATCTTGTACACCTGTCACAAGAGAGGTTAAGCTTCCACACAGCTTCTTTAGCCGCTTATTTATACAGCCGCCGTGTGATCCACCACAAGTTATGTAGATCAAGAAAACCGCCAAGGTTTAACACAAAGGGGCATCCCAAATTGGGAACGGACCAAACCCTGTGATGGTGCAAATTGCAGATTTTGGTCCATTTTACATTTTAAATAAATCCATAAGATGATTAAGATGTTTTGCTTGCAATATATTCATGTTTTGTTTGATTGCCTTGGTACACCAGTATTTGTCTCTCCCCTGCACTATAATTTTGATAAACAAATACTTTGTATTTCTTTTTTTTTTTTCCAGCCCTCGTTTTTTGTTGTGTACAACATGGTGACAACAGAAGTCATTGCAGTTTTTGAAAACACGTCAAACGAACTATTGGAATTGTTTGAAAACTTCTGTGACCTGTTCAGGAATGCAACTCTCCATAGTGAGGCTGTACAGTTTCCCTGCTCTGCTTCCAGCAACAATTTTGCCAGGCAGATACAGCGAAGGTAGGATTAAGCACTGGTTCTGACGTTCTAAATACCTTTTTTTAATATGGACCTGCATGGCAGAAAATGCCTCCCATTCCCCGTCCCTGGCCAGGCTGTGATCTTCATCCCTGGTCTGGCCAGAAGCATGGTCCGGTGAGAAGTATTGTCATTGGCTGAGCTTCTACAACTTGTACCTGTTTATTCCAAGTGTGACATACACTCCGCTTCAATTCTTCATGACATTTGGGTTATTCTCCAGTAGACGGCGAACTTCTGCAAAAAAGGAGTTCCTCCCAGTTCATAAATACATGGGACCTCCCACCAATTCCCCAGTCTCTTCTCGCCTTCCTGCAGAGCAAGACAGAAGATGAAGACTTCTCTTACTTGCAGGTAAGCCGGGTTTGCGCCCGGGCATTTTTTGCCCCTATTGCTGCCAGGACCTTTCCTAAATTATCCCTGTTCGAGCCTCCCAGCCTTGGCTGCGGGTCCTGGTAAGGGTAGGTAGAACCTTATGGGTGTGCAAGGAGCATTGCTCCGCCGTGAGACCCCATTACAAGGGGTAGGCGGTTGCCTGGGTTTGGTGATCCCGGTGTGGGATGCCCTGTCATTCCTATGGCCAGATTCTGGCTGGGATTCCCCCCTTCCGGGTCCCTTACTTCCCTCTGGGGGGGGGGGGGGGGGGGGGGTCGGCCTGTATACCCTGTTGGTTTATATGTGTGTATGGCACTGTGTGTGTTTTACTTGTGTTGGGCGCTGACAGGATGTTTGCTTATACTTAGGGCCATAACGGTGCTGGCCTCCTTCACTCAGCCTGGGGAGCTTCTCCCCCTCAGGCTTGTTCAGGGAGGGGGCGGGGCCGCTGTAGCCCCGCCCCTCGTTTGGCACGATGCTGCGGGCCAGCCCATGGCTGGGATCCGCGTTGCTGGGAGGGGGACGTGGCCTAGCGACGCATGTTCTGCGCTGGCCCACCCCCCTCCTCTTCCTCCTCTTCTCACGAGGCTCTTCTCCGGGGGCCATCTTGGTGGTGCTGCTGCGGGATCCTGTGTGCTCCTGGCCGGTAAGTTCCTGTTGGCCACTTCCTTAGCTTATGAGGGGGCCCCTCTTCAGCAAGCGGGCCTCCTGTTTTATCGCATGTGTGTGTATATGTATATGTATATATATGTGTGTATATGTATGTGTGTATATAGTTTCCTTCGTCAAGGGGATTTCATGACATCCATAGACATCAAAGATGCATATTTGCATGTTCCAATTTTTCCAGCGCATCAGAGATTCCTCAGGTTCGAGGTGGACGATCAGCATTTTCAGTTTGTAGCCTTTCCCTTCTTGTTGACCGCCGAGGGTCTTCAACCAAGGTTCTGGCGGGCATAATGGCCCTATTCAGAGCTCAGGGAATTCGCATTGTGCCGTATCTGGATGACCTATTGGTTTCAGCGTCTTCCCTCCTTCAGGCGGAGCTGGACACCCACCAGGTGGTGTCGACCCTGGAGAGGTTCGGGTGGGTGATCAACCGCCCCAAGTCCTCTCTCTCGCCATCACGGGAGATTTCATTTCTGGGCATGAATCTGGATACCATTCAGGCCAGAGTGTTTCAGGATTCAGGATCTGATCCGCCTTCTTCTGGCCGATCCTTGCCCCTCTATCCGGCAGGGGATGAAACTGGTGGGATTGATGGTGGCCTCCTTCGAGGCGGTCCCATTTGCGCAGTTTCACATGAGATCTCTTCAACTTTCATCTATTGACGCATTGGGACAGGTGTCCGCTGTCATTGGATCAACCGCTCAGGATGTCTCCCGGGGTTCGGCAGTCTCTTCGGTGGTGGCTGGAGTCGAGCAACCTGTTGAGGGGCAGATCCTTTCTGGTTCCTCGCTGGGAGACGGTTACCATGGATGCCAGCCTGTCGGGCTGGGGAGGTTTATGGAAAAGTCATCGGTTCAGCGGGGTGTGGGGTCCTCAGGAGGCTCGCAACCCCATCAATGTTTTGGAGCTCAGAGCCATCCGGCTTGTTCTGTCACGGCTGACGTCGCACTTACAGGGTCTTCCGGTTCAGATTCGTTCAGACAATCGGACGGCGGTAGCCTACATCAATCACCAAGGGGGGACTCGCAGCAGGAGTGCCCTCAGGGAAGTCTCTCTGATCCTGCATTGGGCAGAGAGCAATGTTCCTTGCATTTCGGCAATCTACATTCCGGGAGTGGAAAACACGGAGGCGGACTCCCTGAGCAGGGGGTTCACTCGCCAAGGAGAGTGGTCCCTCAACCCCGGGGTTTTTCGGTCTCTTTGTCGCAAGTGGGGGACTCCGGAGGTGGATCTCTTTGCCTCATGGCACAATCGCAAACTCCCGGCCTTTGTGTCTCTATCTCAGGACCATCTAGCTCTGGCAGTGGATGCCTTGTCCCTTGCTTGGAAGGATCTGGGGTTTCTGTACCTGTTTCCTCCCTTCTCCATGCTGGGCAAGGTAGTTTGCAAACTGGCTCTGGAGGGGGCACCAGCAATTCTGGTGGCTCCAAGGTGGCCAAGAAGGGTTTGGTACGCAGACGTTGTAAGGCTGGCGGTAGATCAGTACCGGCTTCCCATGTTTCCGGATCTGTTATCCCAGGGTCAACTACGTTACCCCAATTTACAAACGCTGGCTTTGGCGGCTTGGCTGCTGAAACCTTCATTTTAAAGGAGGAAGGTTTGTCTGAGGCTGTGGTTCAGACCTTGTTTAGAGCTAGGAAGCGGTCCTCTTCTGGCATTTACTATAGGGCTTGGCGGTCCTATATTGACTGGTGTAAGGCTAGGGCTTTGCCTTGCAGGGTGTTTTCGATCCCTAGGATTTTGGAGTTTCTTCAGCATGGTCTGGATCTTGGGCTCCAGCTTAGTACCTTGAAGGGGCAGGTCTCTGCTCTGTCTGTTTTCTTCCAAAGATCTTTTGCCTTACACCCGCTGGTTAAGACTTTTTTTTTTCCAGGGGGTCACTCATGTTCCACCCCCTCGGAAGGCTATGGTTCCTGTTTGGGATTTGAATTTGGTTCTTTCGGCTCTCCAGGGTCCTCCTTTTGAGCCGTTACAGGATATTGCTCTTTCTGTTTTCACTCAAAAGGTTGCTTTCTTGGTGGCTATTACCTCTGTTCGGCGTGTTTCTGAGTTCGGCTCTGTCGATTCAGGCCCCTTACTTTGAAAGACACCAGGACAAGGTGGTCTCTCGCTTTAAGCCAGATTTCCTTCCTAAGGTGGTTTCTGCTTTCCATCTCAATCAGGATATTGTTCTCCCTTTCTTGTGTCCGAAGCCTAGCAATGACAAGGAGAGGGTTTTGCATAATTTGGATGTAGTTCGCTGTGTTAAGTACTATTTGACTACTTCTTCTTTCCGCAAGACGGATGCCTTTTTCGTGGTGCCCTGTGGGCCCAGGAAAGGTTTGGCACCCATAAAGTCTACCATTAGCAAATGGATTCGTCAGGCTATTGTTGGGGCCTATTCTGCTAAGGGGAGAACTCCCCCTTTTAGGGTCACTGCGCATTCTACTCCTGCTGTTGGTGCATCCTGGGCTTTTCAGCACCAGGCTTCTGTTGAACAAGTTTGTAAGGCTGCTACTTGGTCTTCTGTTCATACTTTTTCCAAGTTTTACAAGGTTGATGTGCGGGCTTCAGCGGATGCTGTTTTTGGCTGCAAGGTTCTGCAAACTGCTGTGATTTAAGTTGGTGCGTTCTTTACTGTTTATGGTTCCCACCCATGACGGGCACTGCTATTGGATGTCCCAAATGGCATGAAGAATTGAAGCGGAGTGTATGTCACACTTGGAATAATACCGTTTTGTGATTACTCACCTTTAAAACGGATATTATAAGTGTGACATACACTCCGCTTCACCCACCCTGTTTGGTATTCTGGATCCTTTATATGGTGAACCATTGTTTCTTGGTTGTTAGTGTTGTTATATTTGGTTCTTTCTGGTCCCCTTATTGCTATCCTACACTGGGGAATTGGTGGGAGGTCCCAGGTATTTATGAACTGGGAGGAGCTCCTTTTTTGCATTCATCTCTGCAGAAGTCCGCCCTCTACTGGAGAATAACCCAAATGTCATGAAGAATTGAAGTGGAGTGTATGTCACACTTTTATAATATCCGTTTTAAAGGTGAGTAATCACAAAACTGTATTTTTCAGCTCAATATATCATTGCTATCTGGCTAAGGAAGACGCGTGCCAGCTTCTGAGACAGGAATATATAAGTGAGGGGAATGTTTTTTTATTTTATGCAGCTGTGTTAAAGTGGACCTTCACCCTGAATAAGAGCATATCTTATATGTTTCTCACACCCTGTACATATAGATTGCTCACATTAAAAATCCTCCTACCTGCAGCTACTGCATGTTATGAGCCTTTAAATATCCTAGATGGCGGCTCATGGGGCTTCAGGCAGCCTGCAAACAGGAAGTGTCTTCTGACTGTGTCGCTCTGCATTCTGGGACTGCTGTCCTTTTCCTGACCCCAGCTATGCTCTGTCTGTGCAAAGCACAGCTATAACTCCTCCCCCTGTACTTTATCCCACTCTCCTCAGTAAGTGTGATGCTTCTGAGTCAAGATGGCGGTGCCCGTATCCTAGAGTCCTGAAGAAAGTTGCAGCCTGGTGGGGGAAAGAATTAGAAGTGCCTAAAAACGTAAAATATATATTAATTTTAGCTTTGATTTAGATTTGAGCTTTTGAAAGAAGTGTGAGGACGTTTTATAAAAATGATCAAGACAACGGTTTGTTTGGGGCACTTGTGCTGTTCATACAGCTCAAAACAAGGCAAAGAACATAGTCCTAGCACTACAGGATTAAGACCTGTATGTTCTGGAACCACTTGGCTTTTGGAGCATCTGGCTTCCAGAAGTGAAAGGTGTCTGTGGTGGAGTCCATAACTCTGGTGGAAATATGCTGAAAAACTGGTGCTCTGGTCTGATGAGTCCACATATTTCAGGCAGTAGAATCTACAAAAAAGGCACAGAGCAGATAGCCATAACTCAAGTAGAAAAGAAGCAGCAATAGTCAGTACACAATGAGGTAGAAATACAGTCCACTGCTGTGACAAGAACCTCCTCAAGTTAAGGTGCCCAACACTAATATTTAGGTTTCTCCCCAGACATATATGAAGATTAGGCAGAAATTAGCGTTATCTCACTATACGGATATCTCCATATTAAAATTTCCAACTTGCCAATAATTCCTGATAATATTTGTTAAAAAAAGCATGCAATATAACAGTATTCTTAGTATACAGTACTTCCTGCTCCAGATAGATTACTTACACTTGGGTATTACTCCGCCAGATGGCGCTGGACTGCAGAGACATTGAAAATGGGCTCCTCCCAGCCCCTCAAATACCCAGGGACCTCTCACAATCCCCAGATCTTCTCTGCAGTCTGGACTGCGAAGGACAAGAAGAAGATGGCTCTCTCTTCTCGCAGGTGAGTGGGGCTATTAGCCTGCGGCCCTGTAGGACTATTCCCACCCGTTCCATTAGTAATTTGCCTCCCAGCCTTGGCTGTGCTAGTCGGGTGATGGTAGGCAGCACCGCTGTCAGGTGCTTAGGAGCGCTGCTCCACCGCAATCCCCCACCAAAGCGTAGGCGGTATAGGCATTTGGTGAGCCTCTATGGGATGCCCCTCCCGCACTATTGCTCCTTGCCCCTGTCTATCGGTGGGTCCTGTTCAGTGGCCGCTGTCCTCCCTTGCTCTCCCTTGAAGCCCTCGGGGGGTGTATGTGTATTGGCCTTTGTGCTTCACTGTATTATTTTATTATGCTTGGCGTCAGTCGCCGCGGTGATTGTCTGTCTTAAAATTGCCGCCGCGTGCGCTTCCACTGTGTTCCGCGCTTGGCGGCGGCGTTACCTCAGGCGCTGGTGTGCCGTTATTGGCTGCTTGTCATGTGTACGGCTTCGCGCTCTTCGGGGGGGCGGGGACCTGCTTTTGGCGCGTTCCGCGTCACTGTCTCTGTGGCCCGCCCCTCGAGGTATACCCGGCGCCATTTTTTTCTCTTGGTTCCGGCTGCTACGTGTCGGGCTTCTACCTACCGCGGTCCGTGAGTGCCCTCGCGGTCGGTTTTATTTACCGTTATTTACTTGTCGCTTACGGCTCCCCTTTGCTTATGTCTTTCAGACGGGCCGAACCCTCTTGGCTTCTTCCGGCCCTACTCCCTTTATTTAGTTAATTAACTTGTGAAGCCTAGTGTTAATTACTCCCACTTCCCTAGCGGGTTATTGGGGCGTTCCGGGTTGCTTTTATAGCGTCAATCCCTATCGGCCTATTGTGCTGCTAATCGCCATATGGAGGCGTCTCAGGATAATGTGCTTGGGGTTCCTTTGGGGCAAGCCCGGCTGTGTGTCGCTTGCGGGGTGTCTCCTATTAGCGCTGACAATGTGCCGGTCTGTGTACCTTGTGCCCAGCAGGTGCTTGCGCTACAGCCTGGTTTTCCAGTGGCTGGCCTGCGCCTCGTATGGCTTCACCTACTCCCCCAAGCTTAAAATCTCACTCCCACTGAGTTGCATACAAGTGGGGATTCTCAGCCTGATGTGTCTTCCAGACTCAACTAGTGTTGAGAAGTTGATTGCTAATACCTTGGCGTGTAAGGCCTCTGCAAAAAAGCGGCACTTTTTTTCCCTATGGAAGATGAGTTTTTGCAACATTCTGGCTATAACCCTTTGGAGGAAGGGGAGCTATTCTCTGACTCAGGGTCATCTGATGAGAGGCCCAGGGGTCACGACTATTCTGGCTCTGACCCCTGGGCCCCAGATGATGCTGATAGACTGTTGGCTCAGATTTTTGAGGTTCTGTCTATCTCTCCCCCTGTTGCGGCCTCCAGGCAAGAGGGGGAACTTTTTCGTACTGCTAAGTCACGCTTGGAATTTCCTGAGCAAGCCCATTTTAATGACCTTGTGCTCAGGGAATGGGAGCATACCAGTAGACTTCCCGGTGTACCCAAGAGTTGGGATAGGAAGTATTCCTTTCCTGCTGATGTGGTGAAGTGTTGGTCATCCACTCCTGAAGTGGATGCTCCAGTCCTAGGGATGCCCCGCGGGGAGGGATCTGATCGGTCCGGGAATCTTATAGATTTCCGGGCCGATCCCCCCTGGGTGTTAGTCCACTTTAAGTCCTCTCCCGAGCCACCTCAGGCCCCCCCCCCCCCCAAGGCTCATCAGATCCTGGATTCCTCAGGACCCTGTGTCAGCTCCAGGATCTAGTGCAGGCGGTGCAAAGCTTTCTGGAGCTGGGGGTCATCTGCAAGGTCCCTTTAAGAGAAAGGGGCAAGGGCTTCTATTCCAACCTCTTCACAGTGCCCAAAAAAGATGGGTCAGTCAGGCCCATCCTGGACTTGAAGATCCTCAACAAATTTTTCAGGTGCAGGCGCTTTTGCATGGAAACTCTGCCCTCTGCCATCAGTTCCCTGCACCCAGGGGATTGCTAAGGGAGGCAGGTTACCCCAGCGCAGGCGGCAGTCTCGGTCTTTCGGGATCAGGGCTCCTTTTCCTCCCCCTACCGTGGTGCTAGACAAGGGAGGGGGGTTTCCTTTACTGAGGCCCGAGGAGACTTCTGGGGTAGGGGCAGAGGATGTGGATGCCCTGGCTCCTCCTGGGGCTCCAAGCTTAAAGTGGACCAACACCCAGGATTTTGACTATCTGTCTGAAACCCCCCAGAAAGCCCCCAAAAACTCACCTCTCCCCGCTCCCACGTGACCGCGCCACCCAATCACAGCGCTCAGAGCCGCTGTGGTATGCGCGTCCAAGGCCGCCTGGACGCGCATACCAGCTCAGCTGGCTCTGAGCGCTGGAGGCCGCGTCTCGCGCTTCCCTCTAACAGGGAGCGCGCCTGCACCGGCCATTCACAAACGGCCGCCGCGGGTGCGCGCCCTGCTAGAGGGAAGCGCGAGGCGCAGCCGATTGAACGGGGCTGAGGTAAGGTTTGTGGGCCTCCTGGGGGGGTTCCTCCCCGCGGGACATCCCGATTTCGGATGCCCCGCGGGGAGGGATCTGATCGGTCCGGGAATCTTATAGATTTCCGGGCCGATCCCCCCTGGGTGTTGGTCCACTTTAAGTCCTCTCCCGAGCCCCCTCAGGCCCCCCCCCCCCAAGGCTCATCAGATCCCGGATTCTTCAGGACCCTGTGTCAGCTCCAGGATCTAGTGCAGGCGGTGCAAAGCTTTCTGGAGCTGGGGGTCATCTGCAAGGTCCCTTTAAGAGAAAGGGGCAAGGGCTTCTATTCCAACCTCTTCACAGTGCCCAAAAAAGATGGGTCAGTCAGGCCCATCCTGGACTTGAAGATCCTCAACAAATTTTTCAGGTGCAGGCGCTTTTGCATGGAAACTCTGCCCTCTGCCATCAGTTCCCTGCACCCAGGGGATTTCATGACGTCTGTGGACATCAAAGATGCTTACCTTCATATTCCTGTATTTCCAGGTCATCAAAGGTTCCTCAGGTTCGCTCTGGAGGATCAACACTACCGATTTGTGGCATTGCCTTTTGGTCTCACTTCAGCTCCCAGGGTGTTCACCAAGGTGCTGGCAGGAGTGATGTCTCTGCTCTGGACGACATTCTCATCACTTTCCAGTCTCTACATCAGGCAGAGTTGGATACTCAGCTGGTAGTGTCCACCCTGGAGTCATTTGGCTGGGTGATCAGCCACCCCAAGTCTTCTCTGTCTCCCTCCTTGGTGACTTCATTCCTGGGAATGAATCTGAATACAGTTCAGGCAAGGATTTTTCTTCCTCAGCAGAAGGTGAACAGTCTGATTGTGCAGGTTCAGTTCCTGCTATCATGTCATCATCCCCCCCCCCCCCCCCCATCAGGCAGGGAATGCAGCTGGTGGGCCTGATGGTGGCGTGTTTCGAGGCAGTCCCTTATGCTCCGTTCCACTTGAGACCTCTGCAACTCCACCTCTTGTCAGTATGGGACAAGGACCCTGCGTCTTTGCGCTTCCCTCCTCGTCAGGCGGTCCCTCTCGTGGTGGCTGGACTCCATGAACCTGTTGGGGGGCAGATCTTTCTGACCCCCCTCCTGGGAGACGGTCACCATGGATGCCAGTCTGTCAGGTTGGGGGGGTTTCTGGGAGTCCCTGCAGTTCCAGGGGAGGTGGGGCCCTCAGGAGGCCCACACACACCTATCAACGTCTTGGAGCTGCGGGCGATCAGGTTAGTTCTGGTTCAGTTGACTCCTCGCCTTCGGGGCCTGCCTGTTCATGTGCGCTCGGACAACCAGACGGCAGTTGCCTACATCAATCATCAGGGAGGGACCCGGAGCAAGGGGGCCCTCCAGGAAGTGTCTCTGATCCTGACCTGGGCGGAGGCCAATGTTCCCTGCATATCAGCGGTGTACATTCCGGGGGTGGAAAATCTGCAGGCAGACTCTCTGTGTTTCAATCTCTGTGTCACCGTTGGGGACAACCAGATGTGGATCTGTTTGTGTCCCGTCACAATCACAAGCCCCCTGGCTTTTGTCTCCCTGTCCCAGGATCCTCTGGCCTTGGCCACGGATGCCCTAGCAATGTCATGGCAGGACTTTTAGCTCCTGTATGTCTTTCCTCCATTCCGCCTGCTGGGCAGGGTTCTGCGCAAGATTGCTCTGGAGGGGGTGCCAGCAATTCTGGTGGCCCCCAGGTGGCCAAGAAGAGTGTGGTTCGCAGATGTGGTGCAGCTGGCAGTAGATCAGTACGTTCTGTCCAGGGTGCCGGACCTGCTCACCCAGGGTCCCTTACGCCATCCCAATTTACAAACACTGGCTTTGACGGCCTGGCTGCTGCAAACCTCCATCTTGATGGAGAAGGGGCTGTCTACCTCGGTTGTTGATACCATGATAAAGGCTAGGAAGAAGTCTTCTTCTTCCATTTATTACAGGGTTTGGCGTGCCTACATTGACTGGTTTGAGTCTAGGTCTCTTCCCTGTCGTGTGTTCTCTATTACCAGGATTTTGGAGTTCTTACAGCATGGGTTGGAGATGGGGCTCCAACTCAGTACTCTGAAGGGTCAGGTTTCTGCCCTGGCTGTTTCCTTCAAGAAGTCCTTTGCTCAGCATTCTCTGATCAGGACTTTTTTCCAGGGGGTTACTCATGTGCGTCCCCCACGTAAGCCTATGTTGCCTGTTTGGGATTTGAACTTGGTCTTGTCTGCCTTGCAGGGTGCTCCCTTTGAACCTTTGCAGGATGCTGCCCTGGCCATTCTTAATCTCAAAGTTGTCTTTTTGGTGGCTATCACCTCTGTTTAGGCGTGTGTCTGAGTTGGCGGCACTCTCCATCCAGCCCCCCTACTATGAGAGACACCAGGACAAGGTGGTGATCCGCTTCAAGCCAGACTTTCTGCCTAAGGTTGTGTCTGCCTTTGATTTGAATCAGGACATTGTTCTTCTGTCATTGTGCCCTAATCCTAATAATGCTATCTTGGCATTCTTTGGATGTGGTTAGGTGTCTGAAGTACTATCTGGTGGCTACTGCACCTTTCAGAAAAACTGATGCTCTTTTTAGTGGTCCCTTCTGGTCCTAGGAAGGGGCTCCTGCCAAGTCTACTATCAGCAAATGGATCCGTCGGGCTGTGATTCAGGCCTATTCTGCTAAGGGGAAGAATCCTCCCTTCCTCCTTACTGCTCATTCCACTCGTGCTATTGGTGCCTCTTGGGCTTTTCAGCACCAGGCTTCTGTTGAACAAGTTTGCAAGGCCGCTACTTGGTCTTCTGTTCATACCTTTTTACAAGGTTGATGTTAGGGCCTCAGCTGCTTTTGGCCGCAAGGTTCTGCAGGCGGCAGTGGTCTGACCTGTCTGTTACCTTTGGGGATCCCACCCTACTTTATGAACACTGCTATTGGATGTCCCAAGTATAAGTAATCTATCTGGAGCAGGACGTACTGTATACTAAGAATAATACAATTCTGTGATTACTCACCTGTAAAATTGGTATTATGAGTATACAGTACGTCCTGCTCCACCCCACCCTTGGTTTTGCATTATCTTGGATCCCCTGTATGGTGATTGTTGTCATTGTTATAGTTACCAGTTTGGGTTGTTTTAATTCTCCCGGCTTCTCGTTAACTGCTTTTCAATGCTGGGGATTGTGGGAGGTTCCTGGGTATTTGAGGGGCTGGGAGGAGCCTATTTTCGATGTCTCTGCAGCCCAGCGCCATCTGGCGGAGTAATACTCAAGTGTAAGTAATCTATCTGGAGCAGGACGTACTGTATACTCATAATACCAATTCTACAGGTGAGTAATCACAGAATTGTATTTTTTCGCAAAAATAGCATTATGCTGTTTAAAACCAGAGATTTAATTCAAAGGCTAAAAGGATGCATGCAGGTAAATATACGCTTCAAATGGTATACAGAGAATGCACAGCATATCAACTACAACCTTGTCCAATGGCCGGTATGGGAAGGAAGGCGAAGAAATCTCGCTGCCAGTGCAGTATCCTCCGTGCAGCGCCACTGAAATGGGGTCGCCACTCTGGATCACTCCCTTGCGCGTTCCGTCTGACTTTCACTTGATCCTTAGTGACGATGAAAGCCCCCCCCCAATATTCTAAGTGTGCCATACACTCCACTTCCTTCTTCATGACATCTGGGTAATCTCCAGTAGAGGGCGAACTTCTGCGGAGATGAATATGCAAAAAAGCCCCTCCCGGTCCATATATACCTGGGACCTCCCACCAATTCCCCAGTTTCTTCTCTGCAGAGAAGATGACAAGACAGAAGATGAGGACTTCTTTGCTTTCAGGTAAGCCTTCTATTATCCCTATTTCTGCCAGGACCCTTCTAAATTACCCTGTATTGAGCCTCCCAGCTTAGGCTGCGGGTCCTGGTGAAGGTAGGAGCACCCTATGGGTGCAGGGGGGGGGGGGGGCTGATCGATATTTCGTTTTGGCCGATATTTCGTTTTACCCAGCACGATGTGAGTGTGTGTGTGTGTGTGAGTGTGTGTGTGTGTGCTTGATGCTTACTGGCCTCACGGTCTGACTACAGCCTGGGGGAGCTTCTCCCCCTCAGGCTGCGTTCGGGAAGGGGCGTTAATTGGCGTGTTTTACAGTGCTCGTTGTCTAGGGGTCCTCGTTGCTGGGAGGGGGTCGTTGTGACGATTGCACGGGTTGATCAGACCTATTGACCGTTCATCTGATCAGACCGGCCAATCGTACCCCACGTGCGTCACCCCAATTCTTCAATTGGCAACACACGTGGCTATAAACTGCTGCCACCAGAGCACAACCAGTGCTCAACTCTATCATATAATACCGGCCACACACAATACAATCAGATCAAACGTATCGATCGACCCACAACCACTTCCAGGCAGGGGGCGATCGAGCGTCCTAGGCAAGTAAGGTAGCCTGGCTCTTCAGAATAGCTTGAGCCTTTTTATATCCTTAATTAAAAGCATAAGTGTGAGAGGCCGCAGAAGATAAGCTTTCATACTGTCATATTAAGAATTTGTTGTTCTTTTGTTCTTTTTTCCTTTTTCTCTGTTCTATCTGTTGATTGGCGTCTGGGTTACTCCCTGGCGGGCCGGACGGTTCTGCTTAGACCTTGTCTTGCCCTCCATGGAAGCTCATCTCTGATAAGCGAACGAGTTGTGCTGCTGTGCGTGGTGCCATCTCACTTTGGACTGTCTGCATTTTGCCTGGCGGGCCATGGCGTCTTGGTGGCGCGGCGCGCCTCGCCGAGCAGCTACAATACGGGCTTGACGCCACACTGCCATGCTCAGAATTTACTGTTTTAACTGTTGATGTTAATGTCTACGCTGCCTCCTGACGGGCCGGCCGGGTCGGATCGGACCTTTGTCCGGCCCTTCATGAGAACCTCTGCTTGGAAAACGGGGGTGCTGAGCTGCCGAGCGCGGAGACATCCCACCTCGGTCTGTCTAAGTTGTATCTGACAGAGCGATAGCGCCTTAAGGCCGCGATGTGCCTCGCTGGGGAGCTGCAGCACTGGTTAGACGCCATATTGTTAGGTTCAGAACGTGAATGTTTTGGCTGTTGCTGTTTGATACCGGTGCTGCTCCATGACGGGCCGGACCGATCTGTTTGGATCCATGTCCCGCCCCTCATGGAGGCCCTTTCCAGCAATGCAGTAGTGTTGTGCTGCTGTGCGTGGTGTCATTGCGCCGCGGCCCGCCTGCGCTTTGTCCGGCAGGACGATGATGCCTTGAGGCCGTGCCACGCTTCGCTGAGCAGCAACAATACTGACTTGATGCCGTACTGCCATATCCAGAGTTAACTGTTCTACCTCTAGATGACTGATGTCTGTGCCGCTTCCTGACGGGCCGGATCAATCCGTTTGGATTCTCGTCTTGCCCCTCATGGAAACTCTTCCTGGCTACACAGTCGTGTTGTGCTGCTGTGCGAGGGGTCGGGCTGTGATGGACTGCCCGCGCTCCGCCTGGCGGGGTGGTGGCACCTTGGGGCGGTGGCGCGCCTCGCTGGGCAGCTACAATACTGGCTTGATGCCACACTGTCGTGTCCAGAATTTGTTGTTCTATCTGTTGATTGAGGTCTCCCCCTGCGCCCTGAAGGGACGGATCGGCCTGCTTGGGTTCTTGTCTCGCCCCGTGGGGGCCCCCCCCCTTCTTGAAATAAGACTGTGTTGTGCTGCTGTGCGTGGTGCCCCGCCGCCTCGGACTGTCTGCATCTTGTTTGACAGGGCGATAGCGACATAAGGTCACGAATTGCCTCGCTGAGTAGCTACAATACTGGTGCGACTCCCTACCCAATGTTTATTTAGGCTTGGTCTTCCACTTCCCCCCCATTTGGTGCACCCCTCCGGAGAAGTCCTAGGCCTTCTCCTGTCGGGAATAGACCGTGTATTGGGCTTCTCAGCCCGTGGTTTGGAGTTTCTCCCCCACTTAGTGCGTCTTTAAAAGGCACCGGTTTTATGTTGGACTACTAGCTAGTCCCCGCCCCCATCACGGCAATTGTTTGTCCTTCTCTTAAGTCCTCTTGTCTTTCCTCCATATCCCTGATACCCATTTCCTCTCCCTCTGTTTCCCTCCCTTTTCTATTTCCCCCTCTGGTCATAACTCTCTTCTCCCCCTTGGCGTGTGGGACCGGACGTGCAGCGAGGAGTACCGCTGCCTGATGATCTCTGGTCCTCCTCCCCCCCCCTTATCTCTTTTCTGCAGGTATGGCCCCTGTAAAGGTAGTTACCCTGAATGTGAAGGGCCTTAACACCCCGGAAAAGAGAACCATCCTAGGGCAGGAGTTAAAGAGATGTAAAGCGCAAATCATTTTCCTACAGGAGACACATTTCAGACGAGATTCCGTGCCCAGACTCTGTAGTAAGTTGTTCCCCCAGGCTTTCACCAGCTGCGCTGCAGATGCTAAGAAAAAAGGGGTAGCAATCCTGATCTCCAGGGACGTCCCCTTCTTGCTGAGGGAGGTCTGGAGAGACGAATCGGGCCGGGTGGTGCTAGCTAAGGGACTGATTAATCAAAATATGTATACTTTAGCCTCTGTATACGCTCCCAATCAGGGGCAGATACCATTCCTGAAGCGCACTCTAGATAAGATCGAGAAATTCAGGGAGGGGGAGATCATTCTAGGGGGTGACTTTAACCTGGCTCTGGAACCACTACTGGACTCCTCCGCAGGGAAGTCAGCGCTCTCGCATCTGGCCTTGCGTTCTCTGAAGAGGGCATTGCATGGGCTGCAGCTGGTGGATGCCTGGCGGGTCAGGAACCCCGGGACGAAAGATTATTCTTTTTACTCACATGTACACGGGACATATTCTAGATTAGATTACATATGGGTGACACATAGCCTGTTGAGCCTGGTCACGGGAGACGGGATATACCCCACCTCCTTTTCAGATCATGCCCCGGTGTTTCTTGACCTCGAGCTCGTGGACAGGCCACCCCCCTCCTCCACTTGGAGGCTGAACGAGTCTCTCCTTAAGGATGCGGTGGTGGCTCAAGCTGTGAAGGAGGGCCTAGAGTCCTACTTCAGAACCAATAGTAATGGGGAGGTCTCGTTACTCACATTATGGGAGGCGCACAAGAGCGTGATCAGGGGCATCCTAATCAGCCACGGGGCGAGGCTCAAGAGAGAAAGACTGGCCCAAATAGTGAAGCTTACAGATAAGGTACGGGGCCTGGAACTATCCCACAAGCAATCTGAGGCGGCACGGGTACTTGGGGAGTTGACCCAGACTAGGGAGGCACTTAACGCCCTTTTACGGCAGAAAGCAAAGCATGTCATTAGGAGATGCAGACGCACCTACTACGAGTACGGTAATAAGAGCAGCGCTCTGCTAGCTAGGGCCCTCAAGCAACAACAATCCCAGAACTTCATCTCGGCAATTCTCGATAGTGAGCAGAAAACACGACATACCACGGAGGGGATAGCAGATGTATTCAGGGCTTACTATTCAGGCCTGTACAATCTCAGCAGAGGGGCCCCGACACGGTCGCAACTGGATAGAATTGAGGACTACATTAAGAAATCAGGCATGCCTTCGGTGGCAGATGAAATTGCGGCCTCCTTGGAGGACCCGATTGGGATGGAGGAGTTGCTAGAGGCGCTTAAACAGTCCCCGTCAGGGAAGGCTCCAGGGCCTGACGGTTATTCGGTCCACTACTATAAAGCATTCATTTCTATCCTGGGCCCCCATATGGTTAGGGCCTGGAATACCATTACAGACCCGGATGTGGCGGGCGCCTTCTCGGGTGGAGACCTTGAGGCCCACATCTCAGTCCTACACAAAGCGGGGAAGGACCCTCTGTCGTGCGGGAGCTACCGCCCCATCTCCCTCCTCAACACTGACCTGAAGCTGTACGCAAAGATCTTGGCCAACAGATTGGCCCCGGTGGTGGCACAGGTAGTCCACTTGGACCAAACGGGTTTCGTGTTGGGAAGGGAGGCCAGGGATAATGTGGTGCGGGCGCTTAGCGTCACGTACTCCGCACAGTCAGCGGGGGTGCCAATGATGGTGTTGTCCACAGACGCGGAAAAGGCCTTTGATAGGGTAGGTTGGCCTTTTATGCAGGGAACCCTTAGACATATAGGCTTAGGGGAAAACCTTAGGAAACGCATTGAGGCCCTGTATACGATACCCCGCGCGAGAGTCAAGGTGAATGGTCACCTCTCCGCCCCATTGCCGATCAGTAACGGAACCCGACAGGGCTGCCCACTGTCACCTCTGCTATTCGCCTGGACTTTAGAGCCTTTTCTATGTAACATAAGGAAGAATGTGGACGTGAGGGGTTTGAGTGTAGGTGGCAGCATTCATAAGGTTGCCGCTTACGCGGATGACCTCTTGTTCTTCATCACAAATCCCACGGTCTCTGTCCCTGTGTTAATGAAGTAGTTTGAAGCCTTCGGGAGGCTATGCTTTTTCAAAATTAACTTCGAGAAGTCAGAGGCGTTAAACATCTCCCTCCCTGCTGAGGTGGCCGGGACTGTTCAACAGGCATTCTCTTTTAAGTGGGCCAAGGATTCAATAGCATACCTTGGTACGAGATTGCCGAATCGCCTGACGAACATCTTTGCCTTAAACTTCCTGCCCCTATTCCAGAGAATAAAGGCTGATTTGGAAAAATGGGATTCCCCTACATTTTCGTGGATGGGTAGGGTGAATATAATCAAAATGTCGATCCTGCCAAAACTATTGTTCCTGTTCCAGGCGCTCCCTATCAAGTTACCTACCCGCTTCTTCAGGGACCTGGAGAAAGTTCTGTTGGGATTTGTGTGGCAGAGGAAGAGGGCAAGGCTCCGTCGCCAGGTGTTATTCAAGCCCAAACACCTAGGTGGTATGGCTATGCCGGATGTTCAGTCGTATTGGGTGGCTTCCCATTTACAGAGGGTATGTGAGTGGCACACGTGCAAGGAGACGAAGAGATGGGTACAGCTAGAGCACTCACTGGCCCCTGCCCCCCTGGATGCTGTTGTTTGGAACAGAGAGAACCGGGTGCCAGCCCTGAGATCTCACCCCACCATAGCGCCCACTCTGGATGTCCTACGGAGTTCCAGGGAACGTTCTGATATCTCCCCATGGCCCTCCCCCATGTTGGCTTTATTGGACAATCCACAACTCATGCCTGACTGTACAAGAGTAGACCTCAGGGAGTGGGGGAAGGTAGCCCAGTTAAGGGGGGGCGACTTGCTATCGGAGGGGGGCTGGGCCGCGCTGGGTGAGCTGAGGGCGAAATTTGAGAAAGGGAACCTGGATCCCTGGACATTATTGCGGTTTCAATCGGTTCTGTCCAGGCTGGGCTACCGCAGGGAGAACTCCAGGAAACCTACCGATTTTGAGACGCTGTGTTTGACAGGGCAGCCCCAGCCCCATCTGATTTCCTTGTTGTACGCGCTGCTCAACCGGGAAGTGGAGTCCCCGCCTGCTTATTGGGGGGAGTGGGAGCAGGACTTGGGTCGGCCCTTGGGTGAGAAAGAGAGAACTAAGATAGCCACCTTGATACATAAACCCTCGGTAGCCACGAGAATCCAGGAAGTAAATTATAAATTGTTGACTCGATGGTACTACACCCCTGACAAGCTAGGCAAGATGTATGACTCGGCGGATGCGAGCTGCTGGAGATGCGGAGGGGAACGTGGGACACTATTCCATTTGTTCTGGCGGTGCCCCAAAATCCAGGAGTACTGGGGGGCGGTCCTGGGCATTATAGCACAGCTGACAGGGGCACAATTGCTGGGAGACCCGGCGCAGGTCCTGCTTCACTCCACGAAGTCCCCGTTAGGGAAATATAAGAAAACACTGCTGATTCACCTGTTGAACGCGGCCAAACAGGCTATACCCAGATTCTGGAAAAAGAAGAAAGCCCCCTCCGTTAGGGACTGGGTGAGGGAGGTTGCCCTCGTTAAGGAAATGGAGGATTTAACTTTAGCTCTCCAGCCAGGGAAGCCAGGTAACTTTATATTGCTCATCCCTGTCATGATTTTTGAAGAATCAGCAGAGTTCCGTAATTTGTTTACGTGATCGATTAGAAGCTATGTCGATTGTGGTGCCACCCGCGGTCACTCTCCATCCGAGCGAGATATACTTTGCCCCCTCCTGCGCTGGGCCTGAATTAGACAGCTGCTGGGCGGCGTTCGGCCTGGTGCCCTGTCCCACACGCCACACCTATACCCACACCTACCCTTCCCTCAAGCCTCTTGCACCGTCTCCCTCCCCTCTTTCTCTCCCCCACCCCCCCCCTTTCTTTTTACCCTTCGCCATTACACCCCTCCTTGGTCCCCCCTTGTACGTCTGTCCCTATTCCCTGGGGAGGGCTTGAGATCCTATTCGATACAAGGGAATTGAAACTATTCTTAGCGGAAAGCCCTATGGCTAAATGTATCTGACGAAGGGGAGAGGAGACGGGGAGGAGTGGACGGAGGGTCGCTAGGCGGCTTCCGTCACGTTGTGTTCCCCCGCCTCGTGACCCCCCTATAGCTGGTATCCGCATCACATGGCATTATGTACTGTTGCCTGATATCATTGCCCAACTGCGATATGTCACCTCTGTTATGATAGTGATCTACTTGAGCTCCCCTATTCCTTTTATGCTTCCTGTATTGTTGACCCTATTGAATGTATGTATGTTATAAACCTGCAAAATTCAAAATAAAGAATTTAAAAAAAAAAAAAAGCATAAGTGAACCTCTGCTGTATTTTTAGAATTTATTTAAACAAACAGAAAACACAAAACAACAAGAAACACGATGCAAGGTGCTAACAGCAGAATTAACTATAAAACACAGTAAATAAGATAAATAGCAATGCAGAAATTAAAAGGTAAAACTAATAAAACTATTAGACGCACATGTAAACCGATGTGGCTAAATAAAAAGGCTAAGTGGGCAATAAACAACAAAAAAAAGGCATTTAAACATTTAAAGCAGGAAGGGACAGCGGAAGCGTTAAAAAAATATATAAAGAAGAAAATAAACAATGTAAACAACAGATAAAGGCAGCTAAGCTGGAGACAGACTGGTCACGAAAGAGAGTAAAACTAACCCCAAATTATTCTTTAGCTACATAAACTGTAAAAGGTACAAACCTGAGGGTGTGGGCCCCCTGAAAAGCAAGGAGGGGACCCCTATAAAAGGAAATGAGGAGAAAGCTAATTTGCTTAACAACTTCTTTGCTTCTATATTCACAAAAAGAATTTGACATGCCGAGTGAAATGCAGGGGAATAACCGAAACCCTCCATTAAATGTCACTGGTCTAACCAAGGAAGAAGTCCAGCACCATCTCAAGCAGATAAAAATCGATAAATCACCGGGACCAGATGACATACATCCTCGTGTTTTAAGGGAGTTATGTACAGTAATAGACAAGCCGTTATTTCTAATATTTGTGGATTCCATAACTACAGGGTCTGTTCCGATGGATTGGCGCTTGGCAAATATGGTGCCAATATTCAAAAAGGGATCTAGGGGGGAACCTGGGAACTACAGACCGGTAAGCTTAACATCTGTGGTGGGCAAGCTGTTTGAAGGTTTCTTAAGGGATACTATCCTGGAGCACCTTGGGGAAAATGACCTTATTACTCCATATCAGCATGGATTTATGAGGAATCGCTCCTGCCAGACAAACCTAATCAGCTTTTATGAGGAGGTAAGTTCAAGATTGGATCAGGGGGAGTCATTGGATATCATATATCTTGACTTTTCTAAAGCTTTTGATACTGTGCCACATAAACGGCTGGTACAAAAGATGAGAATGCTTGGACTGGGGGAAAACGTGTGCAGATGGGTGGGAAATTGGCTTAATGATCGGAAGCAGAGGGTGGTTATCAATGGTACACACTCAGATTGGGTCACTGTTACTAGTGGAGTACCACAAGGGTCAGTTCTGGGACCAATTCTCTTCAATATATATATAAATGACATTGGGTATGGATTAAACAGTAAAGTCTCAATCTTTGCAGATGATACTAAGCTGAGTAAAGTAATTAAAACAAAAGAGGACAACAGGCAACTACAAACAGATTTAGATAAATTGGAAGCATGGGCAGTTAAATGGCAAATGAAGTTTAACACTGATAAATGTAAGGTTATGCACATGGGAAGGAGAAATCTGTGTCATGATTACACACTAAATAAAGAAACACTTGGTAAAACAACAATGGAAAAGGACCTAGGGGTTTTAGTTGACAGTAAGCTCAACTGTAGTAATCAATGCCAGGCAGCTGCTGCCAAGGCAAATAGGATCATGGGGTGCATCAGGAGGGGCATAGGTGCACATGACCAGAGCATCATTTTACCCCTGTACAAGTCACTAGTCAGACCCCATATGGAATACTGTGTACAGTTCTGGGCACCTGTGCTTAAGAAGGACATATCAGAACTGGAGCGCGTTCAAAGAAGGGCAACAAAGTTAATAAAAGGAGTGCGGGGGCTAGAGTACCCGGAAAGATTGTCCAAGTTAGGCTTATTTAGTCTAGAAAAAAAGACGATTGAGGGGTGATCTAATAACTATGTATAAATATATTCGGGGTCAATACAAGGATCTATCCCACAATCTATTTATACCCCGGAGTGTAACCATAACCCGGGGGCATCCACTAAGGTTAGAGGAAAGGTGCTTTCTCCACCGACATAGGAGGAGATTCTTCTCTGTAAGAGCAGTGAGACTATGGAACTCTCTGCCAGAGGAGGTAGTAATGATGGATACAGTAAAAACCTTCAAAAGTGGCCTTGATGCCTTCCTGGCATGTAATAACATTTCCAGCTATGGCTACTAGACCACTGGAAGGAGTTAAACAGGCTGAACTGGATGGACTAAAGTCTTTATTCAGCCTTACATACTATGTTACTATGTTACTTAGAGTCCGTCTGGGCTGCGTTCTGTTTAATCAAGTAAATTGTCCCCACACGCTTTCTGGTCTTCTTTTGCTTGGATGTTAAAAGCAGCGTGTCTGTCTCTCTTGATGGTCAGATGTAGTGTCTCCTGTCCCCATTCTGCAGCTCACCTTATTCCCTCTAACCAGGGGTCAGTTTCTTACCCCTCCTATGGGCAGAGCGATTGGAGACATCCACTGTCTGATTGGTTCATATGGTAATCTCCATTTTTGGGTACCTGAAAGCTGGTCCACATGACATCCCCCCATCTGTCCTGAGATTCCACAGGGAGGGGGATGAGGAGAACATTCCATGGAAGGGGGCAGGACATGGACCTTGGCTCTGCTCTCCATGGCTGGTTGATCCTGATAACACTTTGTTTATGCTTTGTAGTTTTTTGAGGGGAGATAGTCATTCAAGGGGACCCTGTGTGCATGCAGGGGGAGTTTTATGGCACGCAGGGGGGAAATGTATGCAGAGCAGAGGGGTCAGCCAAGATATACCCCCACACACACACATTACACCAACCTACACACAGAGAAATTAACTACACCTAGGATGTTCTGTCACAGTCGTGGCCCGCCATCCCCCTACTCTCCCTTCCCAGGCACGAGGCTGCGTGGGGGCCATCTTCCCTGGCAGGCTGCTTTGCACTCGGGGTGGTAAGGGCCTGATGGCCATCTCTTTAGCCTGTGTGTGTGTGTGTGTGTGGGGGCCCCCACTGGTCTCTTAACGTGTGTGTGTCTGTGTGTGTTTCTAGGCCTTAATTGCACTGTCTGGCTGTGTTGTGAAAATATATATATATATATATATATATATATATATATATATATATATATATATATATATATATATATATATATATATATATATATATATATATATATATATATATATATATATATATATATATATATATATATTATATATATATATATATTATATATATATATATATATATGTATAATATATATATTATATATATATGTATAATATATATATTATATATATATGTATATATTTCTATTTCCATTGTGTTGCTGTAAGATCAAATGCTATTGCATTTTTTACTCTGCTCTTATGTGGCCTATGTTGTGTGTTACAGGTTGCCCTGTATATGTGCATATTGAGGGGTCCCTCCTGGTCCTGGGGTCCCTAGTTATTAAAATTGTCCACCCAAAAATCCTCCCACCGGGACTTTTAAGGGGCATCCCGGGTTGCTTATGCGTAATTCCCTGCGGTCTTGCGACTGACCACAAAAATTCACCATATGGAGGCTCTGCAGGATACCGGGCCCTGGATCCCTTCAGGACAATCCGGGCCATGTGTGGGGTGCGGGGTATCCCTTACGGGGGAGAATGTGCTGATCTGTATACCATGCGCAAAAAAGGCCATAACGCGGCAGTCTGGTACCCAGCCTTCTGGGTCGGCTCCTCCCGCCTTATCGCCTTCCCCTCCCCACCTGATCCGTACCCCAAGTGACATTGGTACCAGTGGGGAGTCGCTTTCTCATGTTTGGGCTCGGTTGGCCAGCATAGAGAAAATGATAGCTAGCACGGTGGGCAAGAAGGCCCAGGCTAAAAAGACAGTTGTTGTCGGCCCAGCCTTTGTGGGATATTGACAACGAGTCCGCTGATTTGTCCGATTATTCCCCATTAGAGGAGGGGGAATTGTATCAGGATTCAGAGGCTGACTATGGTCAGCCTGGGAATTCCAATGTCGGGCAGGCGCCGGGGATACCGTTGATACGGCCACTGTTTTGTCACATTTATTGGAGGTGTTGGATATTGATCCACCTGAGGCGCCCCCTCTTAAGAAGGGGGAATTTTTTGGGGCCCTCAAGCCCCGTCTGGAATTCCCTACCCAGGGTCATTTTGATGCGCTGATACTTCGAGAATGGGAGAGGCCCAGCCGGCTTCCTGGTGTGCCTCAGGGATGGGATATGAAGTATCCTTTTCCGGTGGAGACGGTCAAGCGCTGGTCTTCTCTTCCCGAGGTCGACGCGCCTGTTTTAGGTTTGACCAACTCTTCTGTGCTGAACATCCTTGACGCCACCTCCCTTAAGGATGGCGAGGATAAGCAGCTTGATCAGATGGCGTGCCACGCATTTGCCAACGTGGGCTCGGCCCTGTGGCCTTTTAGTGCATCTGCCCTGGTGTCGCTTGCTACCAGGTCTCTTATCAGGGACTGGCTGAATAACGCTCAGCTTGATCCAGATGGCGCTGAGTTCGCTATCCTTAAGAAGTGCGAATTGTTCATGGATTTTGTCATGGCTGCGATGGAAGACTCCATTGTCGTGTGTAGTAGGACATCAGCCTTATTGGTGGCCATGCGCAGACTGGTCTGGCTCCGTCCGTGGACAGCGGACGTTGGAGCCAAGAAGTCGCTCGCAGCTCTCCCCTTCTTGGGTGCGCGGCTGTTTGGAGATAAATTGGATGCAGTTGCTAAAGGAGCAGAGGAAACAGCGCCGGCCCTTTCGGGGGGGGGCTTGTTCACTCCTTCCTTTCGAGGGGCCAGAGCGTCTAGGGGTCTGGCCTTCTCAGGTGTCAGGGGCTCGTCCTGGAACAGAGGCAGAGTTCTGGCACGTCCCGCGGCTGCCTGGGGTTCCAAGCCCAAGCCTGCCGTTAAACCGGCTCAGCAATGAAGGGGCGCCCTCACCCACAAGGGTGGGGGGACGGCTGCGGCTCTTCTTCCAGGTCTGGGCCCGGGAGGTAACAGACAATTGGATATTGGAAGGGGTCTCCTCCGGGTACAAACTGGAGTTCGAGTACTGGCTGCCCCCAAGATTCTTAAGGTCTCGGGTGCCCTCGGACCCTCAGGCTGCACAGGGGCTCCTGTTAGCAGTAAAAAACATTCTGGACATGGGGGTTATATGCCCGGTGCCTCCATACAATTTGTAGCTCTTCCCTTCGGTCTGACATCGGCACCAAGGGTCTTCACCAAGGTTTTGGCGGGCGTAATGGCTCTGCTCAGATCTCAGGGCATTCGCATTGTGCCTTATCTGGACGATCTGTTGATTTCAGCTTCTTCCCTACAGCAGGCGGAACTGGACACCCACCAGGTGGTGTCGACCCTGGAGAGATTCGGGTGGATGATCGACCGCACCAAGTCTTCTCTCTCCCCGTCTCGAGTGATTTCATTTCTGGGCATGAATCTGGATACCAGTCGGGCCAGAGTGTTTCTGTCCCAGGCCAAGGTGCAGGAGATTCAGGGCCTGATCCGTCTTCTTCTGGCCAGTCCTTGTCCCTCTATCCGACAGGGGATGAAGCTGGTGGGTCTGATGGTGTCCTCCTTCAAGGCGGTGCCGTTTGCACAGTTTCACATGAGATCTCTTCAACTTCTCCTATTGACGTATTGGGACAGGAGCCCACAGTCATTGGATCAACCTTTCAAGATGTCTCCCAGGGTTCGGCAGTCCTTTCGTTGGTGGCTGGACTCGAGCAATCTGGTGAAGGGCAGATCCTTTCTGGTCTCTTGTTGGGAGACGGTTACCACGGATGCCAGCCTGTCGGGCTGGGGAGGTTATTGGAAGAGTCATCAGTTCAGCGGGGTGTGGGGTCCCCAGGAGGCTCACACCCCCATCAATGTATTGGAGCTCAGAGCCATTCGCCTGGTTCTGGCTCGGCTGACCACACAGTTACGGGGTCTTCCGGTTCAGGTGCGTTCGGACAACCGAACGGCAGTGGCTTACATAAATCACCAAGGAGGGACTCCCAGCAGGAGTGCCCTCAGGGAAGTCTCTCTGATCCTGCACTGGGCGGAGAGCAATGTTCCTTGCCTTTCGGCAGTCTACATTCTGGGAGTGGAGAATACGGAGGTGGATTCCCTGAGCAGGGGGTCCTCTCGCCACGGAGAGTGGTCTCTCAACCCCGAGGTTTTTCTGGATCTTTGCCGCAAGTGGGGGACTCCGGAGGTGGAGCTCTTTGCCTCGAGGCACAATCACAAACTTCCGGCCTTTGTGTCTTTTTCTCAGGATCCCCTGGCTTTGGCAGTGGATGCCTTGTCACTGGCTTGGAAGGACCTGGGTTTTCTGTACCTGTTTACACTGGTCTCCATGCAAGGTAGTTCGAAAACTGGTTCTAGAAGGGGCACCAGCAGTTCCGGTGGCTCCAAGGTGGCCAAGAAGGGTTTGGTACGCAGACGTTGTAAGCATGGCCGTAGACCAGTACCGGCTTCCCTTGCTGCTGGACCTGCTATCTCAGGGTCATCTACTTTACCCCAATTTACAAACGCTGGCTTTGGCGGCTTGGCTGCTGAAACCTTCATCTTGAAAGAGGAAGGTTTGTCTGAGGCTGTTCAGACCCTGATTAGGACTAGGAAGCGGTCCTCTTCGGGCATTTACTATAGGACTTGGAGGTCTTATATTGATTGGTGTGAGGCTAGGGCCTTGACTTGCAGGGTTTTTTCTATACCCAGGATTTTGGAGTTTCGTCAGCATAATCTGGATCTTGGGTTCCAGCTTAGTACTTTGAAAGGACAGGTTTCTGCTCTGTCGGTTTTCTTCCAGAGGTCTTTTGCTTTACACCCGCTGGTTAAGACCTTTTTCCAAGGGGTGGCGCATATGCGGCCCCCTCGGAAGGCTGTAGTACCTATTTGGGATTTGAATTTGGTTCTTTCGGCTCTGCAGGGTACTCCTTTTGAGCCGCTACAGGATATTGCTCTTTCGGTTCTCACTCAGAAGGTTCCCTGCTTGGTGGCTATTACCTCTGTTCGGTGGGTCTCTGAGTTGGCGGCCCTGTCTATTCAGGCCCCTTACTTTGAGAGACACCAGGATAAGGTGGTCAAAAGCTGTCGCTCCTCCTGGCCCCCTATAAAAGCAGGCGTCTCACTATGATTTCCCAGTGTTCATCTTGCAGTCTGGCTGCTGAAGATCGTTGGATACTCTCTCCAGGATATTGCAGCTGAGCGGGGCATCCTAGGCCGTCGGCCGCTGCGGCCTTATTACCACTGATCCCGTGGACCCACTATTGCCTCCCAGCCATGGCTGATCGTGACGGTAGGGAGAACGCCGGGGTCAGGCGTTGGCAGAGCTAGGCTCTGAGCCGCAGACCCTGTTTAATGGGTAGCTGGGCATAGGCTGATGGTGAGCCTATATGGGGAACCACTTATGCCCATGGGTTTCATACCCTCCCTGCCCCACAAGCTTACTGTGTGGTGTTTTATGTGGACCTTTCACTTTATCTAGCGCAGACACCGAAGTGGCTCTTTGAAGTAGTCCCTTGATGAAATTGCTCATGCACTGTGTGGGGCGCCGCCGCTCAGTGGAGGTTTTTTCTGGCTGCGGCTTCTGGTGCGGAGGTGTGGCCGCGTGCGCACGCCGCATGGGCTGGTAAAGGGGGCCCCTCCTTGGGCTGCCCTGTGTCTTGCTACTGCTATCGCTTCGTCCTCCATTCTGGGGGCGTGTGCTCCTTTCGCGCCGTCAGGGGGGGGTATCGGGGCCACACGAGCCACATGACGACTCTTTTTACGTCACTGCTGTGCGGCTCGCCCCTCGAACGCGCCGAGCTGCTGGTTCTGCGCCATCTTGTGCTGCCTTCCCCTGCCCCGCTGCCTGGAGTCCTCCGTGCTGCTGAGCGCTGTCGGTCTCGTGAGTCCCTCTTGCTAATTTCTATTGTTTTTGTATTGCGCAAGATAGCCCAGGAAGGGGTCCCAACCATCCTGGTGGCTCCTCGCTGGTCGAGAAGGAGTTGGTTTGCGGACATAGTTCAGATGTCAGTGGATTGCTGCATCATGCCCGATGACCCAGGGCTTCTCACACAGGGGTCGCTGCGGCACCCCAATTTATGGACGCTGGCTTTGACGACCTGGCTATTGAGACCTCAATTCTGATGGAAAAGGGCCTGTCTGCGGCGGTTGTGCATATCGTGATTCAGGCACGGAAGAAGTCTTCTTACATGATATATTAGAGTTTGGCATGACTACATTGCTTGGTATGAATCCAAGAGTCTCCCTTGTCGCACTTTCTCTATCTCTTGGATCTTGGAGTTTTTACAACACGGTTTAGACTTGGGTCTCCAGCTGAGCACCCTCAAGGGCCAGGTCTCTGCCTTGGCTATCTTTTTCCAGAGATCCTTTGCCAATCATAGATTGATCAAGACCTTTCCAGGGAGTCACCCACGTACGTCCACTGCGTAAGCCTGTATTACCGGTTTGGGACTTGCCTGCCCTCCAGGGGCCTCCCTTTGAGCCTTTGTGCGATGCTGCATTGCCTATTTTGACCCTCAAGGTGGTCTTTTTGGTAGCGATCACATCGGTGCATCAGAGCTGGCCGCGCTTTGTTTGAAGCCTCCTTATTTTGAGCGGCATGAGGATAATGTGGTTTTTCGTTTTAAACCTGAGTTTTTGCCTAAGGTAGTTTCTCCCTTTCATCTTAATGAGGAAGTGGTCTTGCCTTCCTTGTGTCCAGCACCGACTAATGCTATGGAAAGGACCCTCCATGCCTTGGATGTGGTCAGAGCCGTTAAGTATTACCTGGTTGCGACTGAATCCTGTAGGATATCGGATTTGCTCTTGTCCTAACAGAAGGCTCTAGGAAGGGCTTGCCACCAGCCAAGTCCACTCTGAGTAAGTGGATCAGACAGGCGGTGGTGCAAGTGTATTCTGCCAAGGGGAAGGAACCCCCTTTTCGGATCACAGCTCACTCTACCAGAGCTATTGGTGCCTCTTGGGCTTTTCAGCACCAGACATCTGTTGAACAAGTTTGTAAGGACGCCACTTGGTCTTCAGTTCATACCTTTACCAAGTTTTACAAGGTTGATGTTAGGGCCTCAGCTGATGCTGTCTTTGGCCGAAAGGTGCTTCAGGCGGTAGTGAAATGAACTGCATGCTGTTCCGCACTGGGGATCCCGCCCTAATGGACACTGCTTTTGGATGTCCCGTTGCCATATGTCATTACTTCTGGGACTGGATATAGGGAAAAATACAATTCTGTGAAACTCACCTGTAGAATTGTTTTTGAATATATCCAGTCCAGGTCGTCCCACCCCGCCCTTTGTTCATTATCTCTGTTTGCCTGTTATGGTGATTACCATTTGTATTCTTGGACTTGTTGTCCTTAAAGTTCTTGTTGGAGAGAGTACATGCTGAAGCTATGTGAAGTAACATGGTTTCTTGGCCTCCTGGCCTGTCTCTCTTTTTCTTACTGCTTTTTAACCACTGTGAAATGAGACACCTGCTTTTATAGGGGGCCGGGAGGAGCGACAGCTTTTGATCTCGCAGTCGAGCGCCCCCTGGGGGCAAAATACCCATATGTCATTACTTCTGGGACGACCTGCACTATATGTATTAAAAAACAATTCTACAGGTGAGTTTCACAGAATTGTATTTTTCATTCTTGTTCCGAAACTAGTTTTCTTAGATTTTTATGAATGAGCAACCAGCTTTCTACCTTCCCTAGGTACTTAAATACTTACTATCCATTTCATATAGATTTCAGCCTTCATGTTCAGAGAGGAATCTGAAGCAGCATAGCAATGGTGGAAGTCATCAGGATTATTTGCTGGGCATGTATATGATTTGTGTGAGTGAGGTGCATTTGGCAGAGCCTTCAGTACTGACCTGATTACCTAATGCCACAGCAGGAATGTAAAAGTTGAACCATGGGTTTGTGGCATTCCCAGTAGATGCCCTGGGGATATCCAATATTACCTTTTCAGTTGGAAATCCTAAAGCTCAGTCTACTGGTAGAACCTTCTTGGCATCTGCATGGGCAGCATGACCCAGTTCTCGAGTATTAACCCAGTTTAGAGCCACTCGGTTTGGGGTATTACTCGGGCTACAATCCAGGCGGAGCTGTTAACTCTTTCAATTCCTTTCACTGCATTCCCCACTGCCTGGGAAACCTACATTAATGTTTCCAACAGCTAGCGGAGCGGTTGAACACATGAAAAATCAGGCAGTAAACGTGCATGGTTGCCACTCAGACTGTCAGTGCCTCTACAACTGCTGGCAATCTAATGGGTTTCCCAGCAGAGCAGTGAACTTTCCTGTTTGGCTGCCACAACTTCATGTAGGTGGAGGTGCAGGAAGTCTCTTACTCCGTTTTTGGCCTGCCTATGGTTTTTAAGCAGATGGCCAGGGGTGTAGGATAAAACTGCTCCATGGGCTGTTTAGCTTTTCAGTGGCCGGTATCGGAATTTGCATAATCTAGTGACACTTGGTTAGTATGCATGGCATAAATCGCTGATTGGACAAGTGAGCGTATGCGCTGTCGGGAAGGTGGAAAGGTAAGTTAGGTGGCAGATATGAAGGGGTTCACACAGTGGGGCTTCGTGATGCCCACTGGGGCAGTGGACCAAAGACCAATCACCAGCATAGTGAAACTCTTGGTGATTGGTACACTTTAACATACCAACCGTGTCTTGGCTAAAGTCTTTGTCTAGCAAGCTTCCTTACTGGATAACACATGATGCAGCAGAATGAAAGAAATGCTTTTATACAATCTGTTCATATACAAACCGCTGAAGTGGTCGTCTACTCATGGATTTATTGTAGAATGGCAAGTAAAGGGCAGGCCAGAACTACTGGTGTTGTCATGAAATGGGGGTACTGTTGTCCCATTCCAAACAAAGATTTGTGATTCACCTATACACACTGATCTTTGGCAAGACCACTACCAATAGATTGGTTTGCCCTTCCAAGGCGGGATCCACACAGATCTCAAGGGAGAATCCCTTTCTGAGAGAGTTTCTCAAGCCCACGTTCATGTGTAAGCAGGGCTTTCAAGGGTGTAGGAAATTGGTCCAGGAGCACAGCATCTGGAAATGTATTCCACATCTGCACAGGGGTTAGCCCTCTCAAACGGCATACACAGATTATTTTGGGGGAGTTGGGGTAACTATCTACTAGGCCTATATTTCTGACTGGAGGTACGCTTTTTTTTCTTTCTTTTTTTATTAATTGGTGTTCCTAGCCAAGAATGTGAAAAATGGGTGTCCAAACTAGACATGGGTACCATTTTAATAAGTTTTATAATGGTTTATTTGAATTCTCCTGGTGCCATTGCACGGCAACCTATGCACAGGGGTATCAGTATGAGGTTTATGTTGAGGTAATTTTCCTTTAATTTTTATGTAGCTTACACTGTGTTTTTTTTTTTTTTTTTTTTTTTTTTTTAGATTTAAAGACACCATTGTGAATGCCAAATATGGAGGCCATACGGAGGCAGTGAGAAGACTTCTAAGCCAGCTTCCTATTAGTGCCCAGTCGTACAGTGGAAGTCCTTATCTTGACCTCTCTCTCTTTAGTTACGACGATAAGTGGGTCTCTGTTATGGAGCGACCTAAAACATGTGGTGATCACCCAATCAGGTATGACAGTACTTTGGAACGCTAAAACATGTGTTTAACATGGTGTATACACCATGCTCTTGCCTACTGTATTATTCTTAGTATACAGTACGTCCTGCTCCAAATCTAAAACTTACAGTTGGGATATACTCCGCCAGATGGCGCTGGACTGCAGAGACATCGAAAATAGGCTCCTCCCGGCCCCTCAAATACCCAGGGACCTCCCACAAATCCCCAAAATTTCTCTGCAGTCTGGCTGCGAAGGACGAGAAATTGGCTTTCTACTCGCAGGTGAGCGGGGTTATTAACCTGGGGCCCTGTAGGACTATTCCCACCCGTTCCACTAGTAATATGCCTCCCAGCCTTGGCTGCGCTGGTCGGGTGAAGGTAGGCAGCACCGCCGTTGGTGCTTAGGAGCGCTGCTCCACCGCAATCCCCCACCAAAGGGTAGGCGGTTCAGGCTTATGGTGAGCCTCTATGGGATGCCCCTCCCGCACTATTGCCCCTTGCCGCCCCTGCCTATCAGTGGGCCCTATTTAAGTGGCCGCCGTTCTCCCTCATCCTCCTTGTAGTCTTCGGGGGAAAAGAGGGGGGAGGTCTGTATATGTGTATAGCTATGTATGTTATGCAGTCTGTGCTTTCACTTTTTCACATGTCTTTATTCTTGTGTCAGCCGCCGCGCTGACTTGTTTTTATTGCTTTCAAATTTACCGCCGCGCGCTGACTTGGTTCCGTTCTTGGCGGCGGCATTTCCTCAGGCGCTGGTGCGCCATCATTGGCTGTTGGCCTTTCTGGCTTCGCGCTCTTCGGGGGGGGGTTCGCTATTACTGGCACGCCCCTCGAGGTATACCGACGCCATCTTTTCTGACTTGGTTGGCCTATGCGCGACGGACTCCTACCTACCGCGGTCCGTAAGTGCCCTCACGGGCGGCTTGATCTGCTTCACTTTTGTTACGATGTACTTAAGGTCTTGTCTGCTTAAGTCTTTCAGGCGGGACGAACCCTTTTGGCTTCTCCCGGCCCTGTTTTTAGTATATTACTTTTAGGCCTTGTAAAAATTATACTCCCACGTCCCTAGCGGGTTATTGGGGCATCCAGGGTTGCTATATAGCGTTATATAGCACCGCTATATTCACCATATGGAGGCATCCCAGGATAATGTTACTGGGGTCCCTTTGGGACAATACCGGCTGTGTGTAGCGTGTGGGCAGCCTCATGCTGATGCTGACAAGGCGCGGGTCTGTGTACCCTGTGCTGAGCAGGTGCTTGCATTGCAATCTGGCCTGCCAGTGGCTGCACCTCGTTTCACTAAACCTACTCCCCCCAAGCTTAAATCTCACTCCTGCTGAGTTGCATACTAGTGGGGATTCTCAGCCTGATGTGTCTTCTAGACTGGCTACTGTTGAACAGATTATTGCGAAGTCTTTAGCGCGTAAGGCCCCTGCTAAGAAGTGGCACTTGACGCCTAATGTTACTGTTTTCCCTATGGGAACTGAGGAGTTTTGGAATCTGTGTGGCTATACCCCGTCTGATGAAGGGGAGCTCTTTTCTGATTCAGGCTCATCTGATGAGAGACCAAGGGGTCATGACGATTCAGGCTCAGACAGAACCTCAAAAATCTGGGTCAATAATCTGTCAGTGTCATCCGGGGCCCAGGGGTCAATCTCTCTCCCTGTTGAGGCTCCCAGGCAAAGAGGGGAGCTTTTCCATACAGCAAGATCACGTTTGGAATTTCCAGAGCAGGCACATTTCCATAACCTTGTGCTCAAGGAATGGGAGCGCCCCAGTAAACTTCCCAGGGTTCCAAAGAGTTGGGATAGGAAATATCCCTTTCCTGCTGAGGTGGTTAAATGTTGGTCATCCCCCCCCCCCCCCCCCTGAGGTGGATGCCCCGATCCTAGGGCTATCTAACACCCCTGTCATGCATTCCCCTGATTCCACTACCCTGCGGGATGCTGAGGACCGGCGCATTGACCAGCTGGCCTCCCACGCCTTTACATGTGCGGGGACGGCACCTAGCCCGGTCTGTGCCTCTATTACTGCTGTGGCCACTAGAACCCTTATCAGAAATATGCTCGATGGTGCCCCTGATGATTTGCCTTGTGTGGTGTTTAATGCACTCTCCAGTTGTGATGTTTTTGTAAATTTTGTCCTATCAGCATTGGATGACACCATCAGAATGTGTGCCAGAACTTCTGCCCTCGTGGTGGCTATACGCAGCTCGGTTTGGCTGCGCCAGTGGGCTGCTGGCAACGCTGCCAAGAAGGCCCTCACTGGTTTTACCTTTAAAGGACTGCGTCTGTTTGGAGACCGCCTGCACCTTTTTGCTAAGGGAGGCAGGTTACCCCAGCGCAGGCGGCAACCTCTGCCCTTTCGGGGTCAGAGCTCCTTCTCCTCCCCTTACCGCGGTGCAAGACAGGGAAGGGGGGTGTCCATCCCTGGGGCCCGGGGAGATTTCTGGGGTAGAGGCAGAGGACGTGGATGTCCTGGCTCCTCCTGGGGTCCCAAAGCTAAATCCTCTCCCAAGCCCCGTCAGGCATGATGGGGCACCCTCACCCATCCTGGTGGGGGGGACAGCTGCAGCACTTCGCTCACGTCTGGAGGCTTCATGTCTCAGACCGGTGGATTCAGGAGGTAGTGTTCTCCGGTTACAAGTTGGAGTTTGCTGCCGGTCCCCCTTCAAGATTCATCAGATCCCGGTTTCCTCAGGACCCTGTGTCAGCTCAGGAGCTAGTGCAAGCAGTGCAAGGCCTCCTGGAGCTGGGGGTCATCTGCCAGGTCCCTTTTTAAGAGAAAAAGTCAAGGGCTTTTATTCCAACCTATTCACAGTACCCAAAAAGGATGGTTCTGTCAGGCCCATCCTGGACTTAAAGATTCTCAACAAGTTTGTCAGGGGCAGGCGCTTTCGCATGGAGACTCTGCGCTCTGCCATCAGTTCCCTGCGCCAAGGGGATTTCATGACTTCTGTGGACATCAAAGATGCTTACCTTCATATTCCTGTGTTCCCAGGTCGTCAAAGGTTCCTCAGGTTCGCTCTGATGGATCAACACTACCAATTTGTGGCCTTGCCCTTCGGCCTCACTTCAGCTCCCAGGGTGTTCACCAAGGTGCTGGCTGGCGTGATGTCTCTGCTCAGATGTCAGGGCGTGCTTCCCTATCTGGGCGACATCCTCATCACTTCCCAGTCTCTAAATCAGGCAGAGTTGGATACTCAGCTGGTGGTGTCCACTCTGGAGTCATTTGGATGGGTGATCAACCACCCCAAGTCCTCACTGTCCCCTTCCTTGGTAACTCCATTCCTAGGAATGAATCTGGATACAGTTCAGGCAAGGATCTTCCTTCCTCAGCAGAAGGTGGACAGTCTGATTGCACAGGCCCAGTCCCTCCTAGCTTGTCCCCATCCCTCCATCAGGCAGGGGATGCAGCTGGTGGGCCTGATGGTGGCGTGCTTCAAAGCGGTCCCTTATGCTCAGTTCCACTTGAGGCCTCTGCAACTTCACCTATTGTCTGTATGGGACAAGGACCCAGCGTCCCTGGACAGGGTCTGTGTGCTCTCCCCCCCTGGTCAGGAGGTCCCTCTTGTGGTGGATGGACTCAAGGAGCCTGTTGGGGGGCAGATCCTTTCTTGCCCCTTCCTGGGAGACGGTCACCACGGATGCCAGTCTGTCAGGTTGGGGGGGTTTCTGGAAGTCCCTGCAGTTCCAGGGGAGGTGGGGCCCTCAGGAGGCCCACACACCTATCAATGTCTTGGAGCTGCGAGCGATCAGGTTAGTTCTGGCTCGCTTGACTCGCTCATCTTCAGGGCCTGCCTGTTCAGGTGCGCTCGGACAACCAGACGGCAGTTGCCTTCATCAATCATCAGGGAGGGACCCGGAGCAAGGGGGCCCTCCAGGAAGCGTCTCTGATCCTGACTTAGGCGGAGGCCAATGTCCCCTGCATTTCAGCTGTGTACATCCTGTGTACATCCTGGGGGTGGAAAATCACCTGGCGGACTCGCTGAGCAGGGGGACCTCTCGCCAGGGAGAATGGTCCCTATGCAGCAGGGTGTTTCAATCTCTGTGTCACCGTTGGGGCCGATGTGGATCTGTTTGCAGCCCGCCACAATCACAAGCTTCCAGCTTTTGTCTCTCTGTCCAGATCCTCTGGCCCTGACCTCGGATGCGCTAGCAATATCATGGAAGGACTTTCAGTTCCTGTAGGTCTCATCTCCCCCCCCCCCCCCCCCCCCCCCCAATTCCCCTGGGCAGGGTTCTGCGCAAGATTGCTCTGGAAGGGGTGCCAGCAATTCTGGTGGCCCCCAGCTGGCCAAGAAGAGTGTGGTTCGCAGACGTGGTACAGCTGGCAGTAGATCAGTACGCTCTGCCCTTGGTGCCAGATCTGATCATTCAGGGCTCACTGCGCCATCCCAATTTAGAAACTCTGGCTTTGACGGCTTGGCTGCTGAAACCTCCATCTTGATGGAGAAGGGGTCTTCCTCAGTTGTGGATACTTTGATTAAAGCTAGGAAGAAGTCTTCCTCTTCCATTTATTACAGGGTTTGGCGTGCCTACATTGACTGGTGCGAGTCTAGGTCTCTTCCCTGTCGTGTGTTCTCTGTTCCCAGGATTCTGGAGTTCCTGCAGCATGGGTTGGAGATGGGGCTCCAACTCGGTACTCTGAAGGGTCAGGTTTCTGCCCTGGCTATTTTTTTCCAGAAGTCCTTTGCTCAGCACCCTCTGATCAGGACTTTTTTCCAGGGGGTCACTCATGTGCGTCCCCCACGTAAACCTATGGTGCCTGTTTGGGATTTGAACTTGGTTCTGTCAGCCTTGCAAGGTGCTCCCTTTGAACCTGTGCAGGATGCTGCCTTGGCCATTCTTACGCTCAAGGTTGTGTTTCTGGTGGCTATAACTTTGTCAGGCGTGTGTCTGAGTTGGTGGCGCTTTCCATTCAGCCCCCCTACTATGAGAGGCACCAGGACAAGGTGGTGGTTCGTTTCAATCCTGATTTTCTGCCTAAGGTAGTGTCTGCCTTTCATTTGAATCAGGATATTCTTCTTTCTTTGTGCCCTAATCTTAGCAATGCTAAGGAGAGAGTTTTGCACTCTTTGGATGTGGTTAGGTGTCTGAAGTACTATCTGGTGGCTACTGCACCTTTCAGGAAAATTGATGCTCTTTTTGCGGTCCCTTCTGGTCCTAGGAAGGGTTTGGCTCCTGCCAAGTCTACTATCAGCAAGTGGATTCGTCGGGCTGTGATTCAGGCCTACTCTGCTAAGGGGAAGAATCCTCCCTTCCGCCTTACTGCTCATTCCACTCGTGCTATCGGTGCCTCTTGGGCTTTTCAGCACCAGGCTTCTGTTGAACAAGTTTGCAAGGCCGCTACTTGGTCTTTTGTTCATACCTTTTCAAAGTTTTACAAGGTTGATGTTAGGGCCTCAGCTGATGCTGCTTTTGGCCGCAAGGTTCTGCAGGCGGCAGTGGTTTAAACTGCCTGCTGCTGATTTTTCTTGGCGATCCCACCCTACTTTATGGACACTGCTATTGGATGTCCCAACTGTAAGTATTGGATTTGGAGCAGGACGTACTGTATACTAAGAATAATACAATTCTGTGATTACTCACCTGTAGAATTGGTATTATGAGTATACAGTACGTCCTTCTCCAACCCACCCTTGGTTTGCATTTTCTTGGATCCCCTGTATGGTGATTGTTATCATTGTTATAGTTGATAGTTTGGATTGTTTAATTCTCCCGGCTTCTCCTTAACTGCTTTTCAATGCTGGGGATTTGTGGGAGGTCCCTGGGTATTTGAGGGGCCACGAGGAGCCTATTTTCGATGTCTCTGCAGTCCAGCGCCATCTGGCGGAGTATATCCCAACTGTAATTAGATTTGGAGCAGGATGTACTGTATACTAATACCAATTCTACAGGTGAGTAATCACAGAATTGTATTTTTACTTTGTTTCTTTCTGCGTATACATTACAAGATGAAAGCAGAAATAGAATTGAAAAACATTTTCATTTCCATAAAAATATTGTTAGAATATTTTAGATAATTTATTTCTTCAACAGTCTTCTGTAAACGTATATAAACGATACTCTTGTGGCCAGTTACAACTTGTTACATTTTGTGCCGCATTTTCAGTTGCAGTGGACTCCTGCAAGATCTGTACCTCATCTGTCTGTGCCTGTGAAGTGTTGGGAAATGCTGTATGTGAGTCTAGGAAGTGGAGCTTCAAGGACTGCAGGGACTCATTCCTGACTGAGCCTTTTATGGCAGTTTAATAGCCATTTTTTTAAGTATATAGCACACCCGGATAGAGGCATTCACCAAGGCCCCCTTTTTACATGCTGCAGGAGCATGTTTAAAGAGGAAGAGCACCCTGGGTATTTCACTCTCTCCCGGTTGATGTTCCTCTCAGGCCAGGCATCCCAATTTGGATGCCCCACTGTGTATCCCCCCAGGTCGCCATAAAAACTCACCACCTGGACTTTCCCACAGCGCAGATGAAACAAAGTATGCCGATTGGCTGAGCAGCCGGGGGGTTCTCGCAATTCATGGCCGTTGGGGCATTATGGAGTCTTTTTAGACCCCAGGGCCAGCGTTGCTCCTCTTTAGGTTTGTGTTAGGCAGGCTCCATGTGATCACCTTTGTGTGGTTGTGGCTTCAGCACAATCTACTGCTTCTGACACTTCCTTGATTGGTGCATTCCCTGCCTCCAGTTTTGTGGGCTCTGTCTAGCCATGACTACAGCATTTGTGAGCTGTCTGCCATGACTACAACATTTGGCAAACTGCTCTCATGAGCATCTCCTGCATCACTGGCAGCCCAGGGAGCACACTCGCCACGAGCTCCCCGTTCTAGTCAATGAGAGCCCAGACATTCGCAGTGAAAAGCGGTGGTCTGGGGGGGGTTTACACATCAAGGATGTCCCCGCGGGACTTGAACGAAACCCAGGAAAGTCAAATTCCAAGGTTATTCCAATTTAAATGTAATTCATATGTTTGTCATAATTTAACTGCCATCGATTTCAGTCTAACTTTTTCCTGCCTAATTTAATTGCAATTGATATTAGTCTACCACCCACTCCTATAGACAAAGCACACAGGCCTAAATGCTTCCAGTCTGCTTTTAAGGTGGATTTTAAGCTTTATTTTGGGAGTTATGTATTCTAATTTAACTGCCATTGATAGTCTACCACCTAGTCCCTCCTGATGCACCCACACATGCATAGCCCCTTTCCTAAACTTGCTATACTAGGCACAAAACGCCCGCAAAGATCTTCTGGTCACTTCACTTTTGGTTTTACTTTAATGTAGTTTGCGAGCTCCAAGGGACTATTTATTTCCTCTTGGAAATGCACATCATGGCAAAGACAGGTGTGTACAAGCATTCTAAAGATAAGCATTTCCAAAGAAAAATCAGGCTCTTCAATCCATACACTGCATGGTGCCCAGCAAATCCTTCTCACCATGCTGCTTCTAGTTTGATACTTATGTTCTGTTTCAATAGGAAGAAAGAATGCCAGATAGCATGGCAGTTTAGTAAGCTGGGAGTTCCTGCGAGTACGTTAATTTAACATAATCTTGCATTTTGGACCACACTTAATGCTAGTAAATGAGAGAAACTGCTTTGAAAATGGTCCTTGATTTCAAGCTATTTAAATGATATTTTTAGTTTTGTATAATATTGCCAGAAATTACAGACAGTTTGCCTTGTATGCAAGTAAATTGCTTCACATCTGAGATTTACTAACTCATTTGACCATGTTTTGAAAAGAAAAGGCACTTCTCTAGATCTGGGAAACTGAATGAAGACAAAGTAAATTTGCGTTAGAGAGCAAACCTGTGCTTTTGTTTATAACGCAAAGAATTTCATGTACCGTATTTTTTTTTGTTTTTATATTTGTGATTTTAAAGAATGAAATTTGCTTTAGGAGAGCATGGCTAGCAGCAGGGCTTTTTAGCAGTTTGAAAGAATAAGGCAAGTAAATGCATAAAGACTGCAAATATCTGAACAAATTTAAGAATTTTTTATTTTTTTTTGTGTGTATGTAACCATGTGAAGTCAAAATGTTAGTATACATACTTGGCAAGCTTTACATTAATATGCTTGCCTTTGGGTGCTAAACGTAGAGCTTATTCCATGCAACCACATGCACATATTTATTCTCTGCTATATTGCAAATTTTAAAGAAGACAACCGGAAGCAATCCTAAGCTGCTTAACGCATCTGGGTCTGTAAGCTTTGGGGCAGGGGGCCATTTTTTTTCCCCCTGTCTGCCATCACGATTAGGTAATCTAGTAACCAGAAGATGGGGCTAGGCAGGCAGAGAACTGTGACTTCTCCCCATACACAGGTATAAGACCCAGCCTGCAGGTAGGTTTCCCAGTTCTGCTCTAGTCTTTGTCTGGAAAGAATATTGGATAAGTACTTTTTTCCAATTATGGTGTGTTCTAGAGCTGGTAAAAAGCCATTATGGTTTTCTGATTATTTTGCGATTCACAGTATTTTAGGGCAGCATCGTGTGCCCAGCTTCCCATCATCCGCTGCCCCCAGGGGAAAGCCTTCACCTGGGTAACACTGGGTGTGAAAGCAGTGGACATTCCTATTGTGAAGGCTGTTATATACTCCATCCCATGTGACCCATGCTAGTCCAATTGCAGTTGTAAAGGCTACTGGGATTCAGTGGGGACAGATTTTATTTTCCCTACACGGGGGGGTGGGGGGGGGTTGGGGTTCCTGGCGGGCACCCATCTTGGGTTAGTGGCAGCTGCCCTTGCAGACCTTTTACCAAGGTACAGGTAGGACCCAGTCGAGCACCTTTATTCTAAGTATACAGCACGTCCTGTTCAAGAATATATTCCTTACTCTTGGGTAATACATCCAGTAGATGGCGCTGGACTGGAGAGACATAAAAGTTGCTCCTCCCGGCCCCATAGATACAGGGGCCTCCCACAAATTCCCCAGTTCTTCTCTGCAGTCTGGGCTGCGATGACTAGAAGATGGCTCTTTCTACTCGCAGGTGAACATGGCTTATTAGCCTGCGGTCCTGTAGGACTATTCCCACCCGTTCCTTTTCACTGCCTCCCGGGTGATGGTAGGCAGCACCGCTGTCAGGTGCTAAGGAGCGCTGCTCCAACCGCAGTCCCCCACCAAAGGGTAGGCGGTATAGGCCTGTGGTGAGCCTTTATGGGATGTCCCTCCCACGCGCGGTTGTTTGCCCTTCGCCCCCTCAGTTAGGCTCCTCTTAGGCCGGCCGCTGCTTCCCCTTCGCTCTCCCTGGGTAGATCTCGGGGGGGGGGGGGGGGGGGGGTTGTTGTATGTGTTAACTTTGTATATCCATGTTGTTTTTTTTTTTTTCATCGCCGCCGCACGCTTGTACTTCGCTCCGTGGATGGCGGCGGCATCGGCTCAGGCGCTGCTGCGCTGTCATTGGCCGGCCTTGTCACGGGGGCGCGTTTTCGTGCTCTTCGGGGGTCGGGCCCCTCTATGTATATGCGGGCGCCATTTTGGAGCTCCTGTGCTGCATGTCTGGCGTCTCCCTATCGCGGTCCTTAAGTGCCCCTGCGGGCTGGCTTTTCCTTGTACCTTCATTGTATTATGCTTAAGGGATCTTTGTTTTATGTTTTGCAGGCGGGTCAAACTTTTTTGTGGTTTCTCCCGGCCCTATCCCCTTTAATTAGCGTTAACTCCTTATTGGAGGGCTTTTGTGATCCATTGTCTCCCGCTTCCCTAGCGGGCTATTGGGGCATCCCGGGTAGCTTTATTAGCGTCAATCCCAATTGGCCGGTTGTGCCACAATAATCACCATATGGAGGCTTCTCAGAATAATGTGCTTGGGGTTCCTTTGGGACAAGCCCGGCTGTGTGTGGCGTGTGGGATATCCCCTATAAGTGATATGTCAGGGTGTGTGTACCCTGCACCCAGAAGACACTTGCGCTGCAGTCTGGGTTACCGGTGGCTGGGCCTGCGCTCCCTCTGGCTTCGCCTACCCCCCCCCCACGCTTACATCTGACTCCTAGTGAGGTGCATACCAGTGGGGAGTCTCAACCTGTTTGGCTGCACGGGTGGCCAGCATTGAGAGAAATATTGCTGGCTCTGGCCCGCATAAGGCTTCTGCCAAGAAGTGGCATTTATCACCTGGTGTTACTCTTTCTTTCCTATGGAGGCTGAGGAATTTTTTTTGACGTTACCGGTTATACCCCCCTGGAAGAGGGGGAATTATTTTCTGATTCAGAATCATCTGAGGATCAGCCTAAGGTTTATGGTGCCGATTCTGGGTCTGACCCCTGGGCTTCAGATGATACTGACAGGCTTTTAGCTCACATTTTTTAAGTACTCTGTATCTCTCCTCCTGCCATGACTCCGCGGCAGCAGGGGGAGCTGCTAAGAAGGCTCTCGCTGGTTTTCCCTTCAAGGGGCTGCGCCTCTTTGGTGAACGTCTGAACTTGTTTGCTAAGGGAGGAAAGTTACCTCAGCGTAGAAGGCAGCCCCGGGCCTTATGGGGTTCAGGTGCCTTTCTTCCTTCCTTCCGTGGTTCCAGTATTGGACGGGGAGCTTCCTTTGCTGGAGCCCGCGGAGATTTTTGAGGCAGAGGACGTGGCTGCCCTGGCCCCTCCTGGGGTCCCAAGCCTAAGTCCTCCCCCAAGCCCCCTCAGGCATGAAGGGGCGCCCTCACCCATCCGGGTGGGGGGGACGGCTTCGGCTCTTTGAGACATGACACCTCCAGACATGAGCAGACCGGTGGATTCAGGAGGTAGTGTCCTCCGGTTACAAGATAGTTTGCTGCCTAGCCGTCCCCAAGATTATTCAAATCCCGGTTAGCTCAAAACCCCCTGTCAGCTCAGTGTCTGTCCCTTGCTGTCCAAGGCCTTCTGGAATTGGGAGTCATCTGCCGGGTGCCCTTGAGGGAAAGGGGCAAAGGCTACTATTCCAGTCTTTTCATTGTTCCCAAAAAGGACGGGTCCATCAGAACCATCCTGGATTTAAAGCGCCTCAACAAATTTGTCAGATTCAAACACATGGAGACTGCGCTCCGCTGTGAATTCTCTACGCCCAGGGGACTTCATGACCTCTGTAGACATCAAGGATGCTTATCTTCACATACCTATTTTTCCAGGTCATCCAGAGATTCCTCAGGTTCGCTCTGGAGGATCAGCACTACCAATTTGTGGCCTTGCCCTTCGGTCTCACCTCGGCTCCCAGGGTATTCACCAAGGTGCTGGCAGGGATGATGGCTCTGCTGAGATCTCAGGGCATTCGCATTCTTCCCTACTTGGACGACATGCTTAACGCTTCTCAGTCCTTCCAACAGGCAGAGCTGGATACTCAGCGGGTGGTGTCCACACTGGAGTCATTCGGCTGGGTGATCAACCACTCCAAACCTTCCCTGTCTCCTTCCATGGTGAAGTCCTGTCTGGGCATGATTCTGGATTCATCTCAGGTCAAGATCTTTCTTCCTCAGCAGAAGGTGGAGAGTCTTCAAGAGCAAGCACAGATTGTTCTGTCTTGTCCTCATCTGTCCATCAAGCAGGGAATGCAGCTGGTGGGCCTGATGGTGTCCTGCTTTGAGGCGGTTCCATATGCTTCAGCTTCACCTCTTGTCAGTATGGTATCGGGACCCCGTGTCCTTGGATCAGGTGTTTGTCCTGTCTCCTCTGGCCTCCTCTGGCCAGGTGGTCTCCATCGTGGTGGCTGGACTCGAGGAACCTGCTGGGGGGGGCAGATCCTTTCTGGCCCCTTTCTGGGAGACTGTCACCACGGATGCCAGTCTGACAGGTTGGGTGGGGCTTTTGGAAATCCCTGAAATTCTAGTGTCAGTGGGGCCCTCAGGATGCCCATACCCCTATCAACAATCTGGAGTTGAGGGCGATCAGGTTGGTTCTCGCCCACTTAACCCCACACTTGCGGGGTCGGGCTGTTCAGGTCCGCTCGGACAACCAGACGGCGGTTGCCTACATCAATCAGGGAGGGACCCGGAGCAAGAGGGCCCTCAAGGAAGTGTCCCTGATACTGTCCTGGGCGGAGGAGAATGTTCCCTGCATCTCAGCTGTGTGCATCCCGGGGGTGGAGAATCTGTAGGCAGATTCTCTATACAGGGGGACCTCTCGTCTGGGAGAATGGTCCCTCAGCAGCAGGGTGTTTTGCTCCCTGTGCCACCACTGGGGTCAGCCGGATGTGGATCTGTTTGCGTCCCGTCACAAGCTTCCAGTCTTTGTCTCTCTGTCCCAGGATCCTCTGGCCTTGGCCATGGATGCCTTGTCAATGTCTTGGATGAGTTTTCAGCTCCTGTATGTGTTTCCCCCGTTTCCCCTGCTGGGCAGGGTACTGCACAAGATGGCTCAGGAAAGGGTTCCCAGACATCGTGCAGCTGGCAGTGGATCAGTACGCCCTGCCCCGGGTTCCAGATCTGCTCACTCAGGGGCACCTACGCCACCCCAATTCTATCTTGATGGAAAAGGGGCTGCCTGCCTTTATTGTTAATACCATGATCAGGGCTAGGAAAAGGTCCTCTTCTTCCATCTACTATAGGGTTTGGTGTACTTATATTGACTGGTGCGAGTCTAACTCTCTTCCCTGTCGTGTGTTTTCTATTCCTAGGATTCTGGAGTTTCTGCAACATGGTTTGGATCTGGGTCTTCAGCTCAGTACTCTGAAAGGTCATGTTTCTGCCTTGACCATTTTTTTCCAAAGATCCTTTGCTTAGCATCCCCTGGTCAAGACCTTCTTCCAGGGGGTCACTCATGTGCATCCCCCACGTAAGCCTATGTTACCAGTCTGGGACTTGAACTTGGTCTTATCTGCCCTGCAGGGGTCTCCCTTCGAGCCCTTGCAGGGGGCCCCTTTGTTCATTCTTACGCTTAAGGTAGTCTTTTTGGTGGCTATCACTTCTGTTAGACGTGTTTCTGAGTTGGCGGCACTTTCCATCAAACCTCCATATTTTGAGAGACACCAGGACAAGGTGGTGTTTCGTTTTTAGCCAGATTTTCTGCCTCAGGTTGTTTCTGCTTTTCGTCTCAATCAGGACATTGTTTTGCCTTCTCCTAGTAACTCTAAGGAGAGGGTTTTACACTCTTTGGATGTGGTCAGGACTCTGACGTTCTATTTGGTGGTTACTGAATCCTTCAGGAAGACTGATGCTCTTTTTGTGCTCCCGTCTGGACCTAAGAAGGGTCTGGCTCCGGCTAAGTCCACTATCGGCAAGTGGATCCATCGGGCTGTGATACAGGCCTACTCTGCTAAGGGAAAGGAGCCTCCCTTCCGCTTTAATGCTCATTCTACTCGTGCTATTGGTGCCTCTTGGGCTTTTCAACGCCAGGCTTCTGTTGAACAAGTTTGCAAGACCGCCACTTGGTCTTCTGTTCATACTTTTTAAAGTTTTACAAGGTTGATGTTAAGGCCTCAGCTGATGCTGCTTTTGGTCGCAAAGTTCTGCAGGCGGCAGTGGTTTAAACTGTCTGCTTTCACTTTTGGGGATCCCACCCTACCTTACGGACACTGCTATTGGATGTCCCAAGAGTAAGGGATATATTCTGGAACAGGACGTGCTGTATACTTAGAATAATACAATTCTGTGATTACTCACCTGTAGAATTGGTATTATACGTATACAGCACGTCCTGTTCCACCCCATGTTATCATTTTTTTTTAGCTACCTCTTTATGGTGATTGTTCTTATGTTCCATTTTTAGAAGGGTTATAGTTCTCCCGGCTTCATTTTAACTGCTTTTCAATACTGGGGAATTTGTGGGAGGTCCCTGGTATATATGGGGCCGGGAGGAGCCACTTTTCTGTCTCTGCAGTCCAGCACCATCTACTGGCTGTATTACCCAAGACTAAGCAATATATTCTGGAACAGGACGTGCTGTATACGTATGATACCAATTCTACAGGTGAGTAATCGCAGAATTGTATTTTTCTTTATTTTAACCAAATGGATTTGGAGCACACTCTGTTTTTATATTAGGTTTCTTTTGCCTTTTGTGTCTTCTAGCAGAAAACCTTCAGATGGACATAGACTAGAAGCTGTGGCTTCCACTCCCTCTCTTAGGTAGACGGTTGAGATTAGTCTTTGGAAGGATTCACGGTTATTCCAGATCTAGCAGTGATTGATCAGGTTGGTCTATATGGTCAGTCCTGTGACCAGACATTCATACAGGACAGGTCCAAGCACCTTGTGAAATTCGGTGATCTGTGTAGGGTGAGTGTTGAAGGCCTATGTAGTCTTGTGCCACTATTATGGCCCATCTCACCAGCAAAACAAGGACTGCACCACAGTGGAGTTTGTCTGAGGTTGTTCTCCACCATCCCGTAGTTTGAGGGCCTCCTCCTGAGCTGGGTTCCTCTCCTAAGATTTATCCCTGGGGACCGAAAATTTCTCCTGGAATCAGCAGGGCCTTGTTTCTGATGCCTCAGCATCTGGTGTTCTCTTGCTTCCTTATTGGAAACTTATTGAAAACCATTCTACAGCGACTGGGCAACTGGAATTGCAAGCTGGATAAAGCTGATTAGTTTCATTTATGGCTTATAGCCTTGTGTACACCTCAACATTTTAAGGTGACACAAAAGCCACCCACGGTGACCCTGGTGTCTAAAAGACTGCAATGCCAGCTACTAGATTTACCCTGGGGTATCTGTAAAACCCCCTCGGTTGCTTGTAAACTTACTTTTCCCGGTGACTCCCTTGGGCCTTCTGCCGTGGGGGAGTTTCGCACACTAGAGGGACACCAGGAATGAGGCTAACAGGCTGTCAACATCATTTGGTATTCTTGAGATCAACCAATAAGCAGTCTAAAAAATGGCAGGTGTGCGTGGCCTTGGTGGAGGAAAAACCTGCTTGCTTGAGTGCCATCGCTGAGCCAGTGTAATCGCCCAAGGAAATCTGGTGGGGAGGTTGTGTGGGACATGTGGGGTTTTGTGCTGCTGTAAGTTGGCACTTTGGTGACCAATAAGGCTTCATCTCCACAATGTAAATGCAGGCAGCAAAGACCAGGAGTCCCGAAATCTATGGATTTTATCAGTATTGAACGTTATTGACCAACATGAAGCTTAGTGAGACCATTTTACCATTGGATGGACTTTTTGTCGTCTAGGATCATCATGCTTTATCTCTCTGAGGTTACAGATGGCAAAATCATACATTGGATCATTGGTAGTCCATGAGTGTGCTTTTTTTTTTTTTTTTTTTTGGCATTTTGACTAGGTTAATCCTATTTCGGGTAAATGGCAAAATTAAAATCAGCAATGACCTTTTATTGGTTAACACTAGTGGCATTGATGGCAATATCTCGAGCCACATTCCTAATAGTGATTTTAAAATTATTTTAATGATTTTTTTGTTTTTTACTTGCCTTTGAAGCCAAGCCTCAGTTTGGTTAAGGCTAGTTTTAATTGAGTGAAAGGGGAAACTGGCTACAGCCATATTTATAGGTTAAATTTGGCATTCTATAAAGGAAGGAGAATAATTTAACTTACTACTTCCTTGTTTTGGTACTGAATAGGCACAGAGCTCCCTTTCGACCAAACAATATGTGTGAACCAATCCCACGGTGCATGCACTTCAATCAAGGTCCACCTGAGTGTCCACCACCAAGATGTCATGCCTCTTACCAGACTCCCAAAGAATGGCAGGATTGTTAATAATATCTCCAGATTCTCATATAGTGGATCCCACATATGGTCAATCCCGACAAGAAACTTTGGCAAAACTAGAATATCACTCCACAATATTGTCTCCAGAGTAGATATATAAGCAATCAGCATATAAACAAAAAGAAGAAACAAAAAATGCATCTAGTGTGATATTGCACATAAAACCAGTTTCATCCTATGAAAATGCACTCGCATTAAAAATCCGTATGTACAGCTTTAAGAATAATTAGGTGGCTCTCACCCACTCCAAAAACGTCAGACCTGGTCCACCGAAACGCGTCGGCGGCAGGCAGTTTACCTATACATTTACATGGTTTTACGGATCTGGCCAGGTCTTATGTTTTTGGAGTGGGTGAGAGCCACCTAATTATTCCTAAAGCTGTACATACGGATTTTTAATGTGAGTGCATTTTCATAGGATTAAACTGGTTTTATGTACAATATCACGCTAGATGCTTTTTGTTTCTTTTTTGTTTATATGCTCCGATTTGTTTATATATCTACTCTGAAGACAATATTGTGGAGTGATTTTCTAGTTTCTTGTCTGGATTGACCATATGTGGATCCACTATATGAGAATCTGGAGATATTAATAACAATCCTGCCATTCTTTGGGAGCCTGGTAAGAGGCTTGACATCTTGGTGGTGGACACTCAGGTGGACCTTGATTAAAATGCATGCACCGTGGAATTGGTTCACACATATTATTCGGTCGCAAGGGAGCTCTGTGCCTATTCAGTACCATTTTAGTTGACTCTCTGCGGATTGAGTTTTTGCACGTCGAGCACCCGCAACACAATAAGAACTGTTTAAAGAAAATGTTTTATTTGCCATTTCAGCGTGGTATTGTCTTTTATATTTCCTTGTCTTGTATGTGCTTTTTTTCCCCCAACTGGAATTGTCTATTTTGCACCAGAAATGGCCTTATTGGATCATAATTGTCCCCAACCCCATGCTTTAATACAAAAGTTGATGCTCTAATTTATTTCCTGGTTATAGTAGCTTTTTTTTTTTTCTAGAGTATAGAAGTAACAGTCCCAGCTGTCTGTTAATGGCATCATTACTGCCTGCTATAATTAATGAGGATTACTCAAATGTTATTCAGTTATTATTTTAAACCCTCATGTTGCTGGATTCCCCTAAAAGTGCATTCAGCTCCTATTCACACTTGCCAGGAAACCCAACCTTGTTGCTAGGCAACACATCATATTAAAGTTGTCGCAAACAGGGGCATGCTAGATCTCTGTTTGAAAGAATGAAAACAAGCTTCACATATCGAATTTTTCATGGCGATGAAAGATTTCTGTTGTAGAGTATTCGTACTATTTCTGTGCATTAAAAAAGAATTGCTGTTGATAAAGAATATAGTTATTCATTTATTAACAGACTATAGATAAGCTAAAACTTAAAGGCTAACTGTTGGTTTTGCCCAACTCTGTATTTGTACTGTGTTAAAGGGACTCTAAACCAAATGGCAAAAATAAGGCAGCGAGCAGCTAGTTTGTTGCCTCTCCATTTCTTTCAGAGCCATGTATATGCTGTAGCATGGCTCCTTAGTTTGCCTGTATTTCAATTCAATTTCTCCAGGACCAAAAAAGTGATGGCTACTCTGTACTTTGGAGCTCTGTGTGAGTGAGCACAGCGAGCCACAGTAGTCCAGCTAACCAGAGCAGAGTTAGACTCCTAAAGCTGTGCAATGGCATGCCCTTCCCAGCTCACCCACAACCCATAAAATGAAGATATGGTAATTAAATACAGTCAGATGTTGAGAAGCTTTGAAAGCCTCTTTGTCTGCAGGCGGGGGTATAGGTGCAGGTAAAGACATTCTCCATCTCAAGGAAAATGAACTTTCCAAATCTGGACAAACTTCCAGTAAAAGCCCCATCCTTTTAGGAAACCCAAGGGACATTGGCTATCGCTTCTATCTAGTATCTGCATAGTCCCTAGGCCCCGGCAGAAGGAAAGCCTGTTCCTAAGGGTTCTGGGCCTAATGCATGTGCTCTATTGAGTCAGTGCTGTGTATCTAGTTTCATACCAGACCCCTTTAACATCAAATTCTGGCCAAGATTAACAGGTCCCACTTGTTACTGCACTTGATGTATCAAGTCTTGATCTTTTTAATTGAAGCATATCCTCAGTTGGTGGTTGTAGTCTCCTCGCCTCGCCTGCTTCTTTCTCCTGGTCCATTGAAAGGTTCTCACCATGGAAGCTAGATGGTCAGACTGAGGTTGTGCCCAGGGGGGTCATTAAAGAAGAAATACAATTCTGTGATTCTCACCTGTAGAATTTGTTCTTTCACTCCAGGGTGTCCTGAATCAGATACATATGGGTTAACTCTTGACTGAAGGACTTGACTGCAAGATAAAATGGTGTGGTTCCTCCTGGCCTATGTAAACCTCCAACTGCTCCTTGCAATCGAGTAATGAAAATGTAGTGGTAACAGCTGCACGAGAGGACACCGCCATGTTTGTCAGGAAAAGGAGAGCTATAAGTTCTAACACAAATTTTTTTATTCCAACACACAAATATATTTCCAATATTTACAAGGCATTACCATGACTAAGGTGCCCAAGAAATACATCTAGCAGCCTAGCAGATGGGGGGGGGGGGTGAAACCCTGGAGAGGAAGAGGATAGAAACTAATTCTATGGGTAAGAATCACAGAATTGTATTTTCTCTCATTCCACTCTAGGGCGTCAATCAGATACAAATTGGGTGTCCCAAAACAGTGCCCTTCTTTCAGGGTGGGAATCTCGAATGTCAAAGCCTTGAAAAAAGTAAACCTCATCTGAAGAGTTCACCACCGTCTGTAATACTTTTTGACTGAAAGCGGTGTCAACTGAGGCTCTTGCGTCTGCCTTGTAAAACTTGGTAAACTTATGAACAGAAGACTGGGTAGCAGCTTTGCAGACATGTTGTACTGAAACCTGGTGCTAAAAAGGCCAGGATGTGCAAATAGCCTGGGTAGAATGGGCAGTGACCTGATAGGAAGGTTCCTTCCCTTTAGAAATGCAGGCTTTCTAATCCATCGACTAACCGTAGAATTGGCTGATGAGAAACCCTTCCTTTGACACTCCAGAATTATGAACAAGGCGCCAGTCCTGCGGAAGGTCTGAGTAGCAGGCATATAATATTTAAAGACCATTTCCAGGCAAATAAAAATATAAGCTATTCTCACAATTTCTCCCACAGACCATCTCTCCTAGTCCAGGGAAGCAGAGCTCACCTAAAAGGCTTGATCCATGTCCCTTGGTGAGATGCTATGTCCCCTCCATTGCAGTGAATGGTACAAATAGCTTTTTTTTTTATGCCTGAAAATTTACTTTAAGAGCTCTCACCACATTCAAGGAGTGGAGAACTCGCCTCTTATGGCTAGTAGGATGCGGACACGGAAGACTTCATTGGGATTGGAGACTTCATTGGGAAGAATGTCCTGTCTTAAAGCAGAAAACCGCCTTGTTTATCACCAAGTAAGGAGATTTGACCGCTAGAGCCACTAACTCCGAAAACTATCCTAACATGTAATTGCCTGCAGGAGGATGACCATAAAGCGGGCCAACAGTCAAATGAATTAAATCAGACCAACACAACAAACGGTGCTCATATGCATGAAATTTAGATTGCTGCACATAATAAATAATTTACCTGTTTCTAACACCTGCTGGGATAAATTTTAAACAAGATGGCTGCTCATGGGCTTGCAGACCACCTGCAAACAGGAAGTCATGCTGGGCTTCCAGTTACTGTGCATTTCAGTTATGTTAGTTGGGAGAGAGCTCCAAAATGGCCGCTACCTTTCTTTTTCAACTGTGCCAGGCTGTTGGTCTGGTTTAAGAGTCATCAAAAAGAGTAAAGCTTCCGCTAGAGATTTAAACTGAGGGCACTGAAAGGCCGATAAGTCTAGATTCAGGTCCCAAGAAGGCAAGAGACTGATTCAGGGTGCTCACACAAGGGGGGCACCCTTCATAAATGTCTGGTGGTGCCCCCTGATGGTTGATATGTCACTACCGTCATTTTTGCTTCAGCCATAGTGAACACCTCTGAAACAGCAGGGCTTTAACCCCTGGCATTCAGTTTAACAATATCATACAGAGCAGAGATGACTATATTCTAAGTGTGCCATACACTCCACTTCGGTCTTCATGACATCTGAGTAATCTCCAGTAGAGGGCGAACTTCTGCAGAGATGAATATGCAAAAATGAAAGCCCCTCCCGGTCCATATATACCTGGGACCTCCCACCAATTCCCCAGTTTCTTCTCTGCAGAGAAGGTGACAAGACAGAAGATGACTTCTTTACTTACAGGTAATCCGGGCTCGCGCCCGGCCTTCTATTATCCCTATTACTGCCAGGACCCTTCTAAATTGCCCTATATTGAGCCTCCGAGCTTAGGCTGCGGGTCCCGGTGAAGGTAGGAGCACCCTATGGGTGCAGCAGGAGCACTGCTCCACCGTGAGACCTCACTATGGTGTAGGCGGTTTTCCAGGTTTCTTGGTGATCCTGGTGTGGGATGCCCCGTCCCGTTAGGCTTATCGCCGGCTCCTGGCAGCATTCCCCCCTTCCGGGTCCCTTATTCCCCTCCAGGGAAGGGGGGGGGTTGCCAGGCCTGACCTATATTTCGTTTTCCCCAGCCCTTGTCCCTGTGTGCTGAGTGTTTTACTTTGTGTGTGAGGTGTTTGCTGCCTTACTGGCTTACTAGGGACTGATTACAGCCTGGGGGAGCTTCTCCGCGATCGCTGTGCTTGTTGTATAGGGGTCCGCATTGCTGGGGGGGCGTGGCCTCGGCAAACGCGCTTTCTGCGCTGGCCCGCCCTCCCCCTGCTCTCCCTCCTCAGGCACGAGGCTGCGTGGGGGCCATCTTTCTCTGGCAGGCCGCATAGCAATCGGTGTGGTAAGGGCCCGATGGCCATCTTCTGAGCTTGTGTGTGTGTGTGGGGGCCCCTATTTACCGGGGGCCCCCACTGGTCTCAATTCTGTGGGTGTGCCTTAATCGTACTGTCTGGCTGGGATACCTGTATATTTACAATGGTGTGGCTGCAAGATCAATTGCTGTGGTTTTTTACATGTAATGTTATGGCCATTTTTACACACCTCAGCGCTTATGTTGCTTGTTTTGTGTGTTGCCCTGTATATGTGCATATTAAGGGGTCCCTCCTGGTCCTGGGGTCCCTAGTAAAAAAAAAGAAAAAAACGTCCACCTAAAATCCTCCCACCGGGACTTTTAAGGGGCATCCCGGATTGCTTATGCGTAATTCCCTGCAGTCTTGCGACTGACCACAAATATTCACCATATGGAGGCTCCGCAGGATACCGGGCCTGGGATCCCTTTGGGACAATCTGGGCCATGTGTGGGGTGCAGGGTATCCCTTACGGGGGAGAATGTGCTGATCTGTATACCATGCGCACAAAAGGCCATAACGCGGCAGTCTGGTACCCAGCCTTCTCGGTTGGCCCCCCCCCCCGCTTCATCGCCTTCCCCTCCCCACCTTATCCATACCCCAAGCGACATTGGTACCAGTGGGGAGTCGCTTTCTCATGTTTGGGCTCGGTTGGCCAGCATCGAGAAAATGATTGCTAGCTCGGTGGGCAAGAAGGCCCAGGCTAAAAAAAGACATTTGTCGTCGTCCCAGCCATTGTGGGATATTGACAACGAGTCCGCTGATTTGTCCGATTATTCCCCATTAGAGGAGGGGGAATTGTATCAGGATTCAGAGGCTGACTATGTTCAGCCTGGGAATTCCAATGTCGGGCAGGCGCTGAGGGATGCCGTAGATACGGCCACTGTTTTGTCACATTTATTGGAGGTGTTGGATATTGAACCGCCTGCGGCGCCCCCTCTTAAGAAGGGGGAATTTTTTGGGGCCTTCAAGCCCCATCTGGAATTCCTTACCCAGGGTCATTTTGATGCGCTGATCCTTAGAGAATGGGAGAGGCCCAGTCGGCTTCCTGGTGTGCCTCAGGGATGGGATAAGAAATATCCTTTTCCAGTGGAGGTGGTTAAGCGCTAGTCTTCTCCTCCAAGGTCGACGTGCCTGTTTTTAGGTTTGACCAACTCTTCTGTGCTGAACACCCCTGACGCCACCTCCCTTAAGGATGGCGAGGATAAGCGCCTTGATCAGATGGCGTGCCACGCATTTGCCAATGTGGGCTCGGCCCTGCAGCCTGTTAGTGCATCTGCCCTGGTGTCGCTTGCTACCAGGTCTCTTATCAGGGACTGGCTGAATAACGCTCAGTTTGATCCAGTTGGCGCTGAGTTCGCTATCCTTAAGAAGTGCAAATTGTTTATGGATTTTGTCATGGCTGCGATGGAAGACTCTATTTTTGTGTGTAGTAGGACGTCAGCCTTACTGGTGGCCATGCGCAGATTGGTCTGGCTCCGTCAATGGACAGCGGACGTTGTAGCCAAGAAGTCGCTCACAGCTCTTCCCTTCTTGGGTGCGTGGCTGTTTGGAGATAAATTGGATGCTGTTGCTAAAGGAGGTAAGTTACCTCAGCGGAGGAAACTGCACCGCCCCTTTCGGGGGGTGAGCTCGTTCACTCCTTCCTTTCGAGGGGCCAGAGCATCTAGGGGTCTGGCCTTCTCAGGTGTCAGGGGCTCGTCCTGGAACAGAGGCAGAGGCCGGGCACGTCACAGACAATTGGATCTTGGAAGTGGTCTCCTCCGGGTACAAACTGGAGTTCGAGTTCTGGCCGCCCCCAAGATTCTTAAGGTCTCGGGTGCCCTCGGACCCTCAGGCTGCACAGGGGCTCCTGTTAGCAGTAAAAAACCTTCTGGACATGGGGGTTATATGCCCAGTGCCTCTGGCGGAGAGAGGCAGGGGTTTCTACTCCAACCTTTTCACGGTTCCCAAAAAGGAGGGTTCGGTGAGACCCATTCTAGATCTTAAGGTTCTCAACAGATTTCTCAGAGCCAAAAAGTTCTGCATGGAGACTCTGCGCTCGGCTATCAATTCCCTTGGCCAAGGGGATTTTATGACATCCATAGACCTCAAGGATGCGTATCTGCATGTTCCGATTTTTCAGGCACATCAGAGATTCCTCCGCATTGCGGTGGAGGATCAACATTATCAGTTTGTAGCTCTTCCCTTCGGTCTGACCTCGGCACCGAGGGTTTTGGCGGGCATAATGGCTCTGCTCAGATTTCAGGGCATTCGCATTGTGCCTTATCTGGACGATCTGTTGATATCAGCTTCTTCCCTTCATCAGGTGGAACTGGACACCCATCAGGTGGTGTCGACCCTGGAGAGGTTCGGGTGGGTGATCAACCGCACCAAGTCTTCTCTCTCCCCGTCTCGTGTGATTTCATTTCTGGGCATGAATCTGGATACCAGTCGGGCCAGTGTGTTTCTTCCCCAGACCAAGGTGCAGGGGATTCAGGGCCTGATCCGTCTTCTTCTGGCCAGTCCTTGTCCCTCTATCCGACAGGGGATGAAACTGGGGGGTCTGATGGTATCCTCCAAGGCGATGCCGTTTGCACAATTTCACATGAGATCTCTTCAACTTCACCTATTGACGTATTGGGACAGGTGCCCACAGTCATTGGATCAATTTTTCAGGACGTCTCCCAGGGTTCGGCAGTCCTTTCAGTGGTGGCTGGACTCGAGCAATCTGGTGAAGGGCAGATCCTTTCTGGTCCCTTGTTGGGAGACGGTTACCACAGATGCCAGCCTGTTGGGCTGGGGAGGTTATTGGAAGAGTCATCAGTTCAGCGGGGTGTGGGGTCCCCAGGAGGCTCACACCCCCATCAATGTATTGGAGCTCAGAGCCATTCGACTGGTTCTGGCTCGGCTGACCCCACATTTACGGGGTCTTCCGGTGCAGGTTCGTTCGGACAACCGAACGGCAGTGGCTTACATAAATCACCAAGGGGGGACTCGCAGCAGGAGTGCCCTCAGGGAAGTCTCTCTGATCCTGCACTGGGTGGAGAGCAATGTTCCTTGCCTTTCGGCAGTCTACATTCCGGGAGTGGAGAATATGGAGGCGGATTCCCTGAGCAGGGAATCCTCTCGCCACGGAGAGGGGTCTCTCAACCCCGAGGTTTTTCTGGATCTATTTGGTGACTACTTCTTCCTTCCGCAAGATGGACGCCTTTTTCGTGGTGCCCTGCCCCCCCCCCCTTTAAGGGTCACTGCGCACTCTACTCGTGCTGTTGGTGCATCCTGGGCTTTTCAGCACCAGGCTTCTGTTGAACAATTTTGTAAGGCTGCTACTTGGTCTTCCGTTCATACTTTTTCCAAGTTTTGCAAGGTTGATGTGCGAGCTTCAGCGGATGCTGTTTTTGGCCGCAAGGTTCTGCAAGCTGCAGTGGTTTGAGTTGGTACATTCTTTACTGTTTCTGGTTCCCACCCATGACGGACACTGCTATTGGATGTCCCAGATGTCATAAAGACGGAAGTGGAGTGTATGGTACACTTCGATTACCATCGTTTTGTGAGTACTCCCCTTTAAAACGGGTATTATGAGTGTGCCATTCACTCCACTTCGCCCCACCCTTTTTTTCAGGTATTCTGGGGCTTTTATATGGTGAACCTTTGGTTTTGATTGTTAAGGTTATATTTGGTTCTTCCTGGTCCCTTTACGGCTTTTATACACTGGGGAATTGGTGGGAGGTCCCAGGTTTATATGGACCGGGAGGGGCTTTCTTTTTTGCATATTCATCTCTGCAGAAGCTCGCCCTCTACTGGAGATTACCCAGATGTCATGAAGACCGAAGTGGAGTGTATGGCACACTCGTAATACCCGTTTTAAAGGTGAGTACTCACAAAACGGTATTTTTGTAGACTTCCATGTTGTATTTTATCAATTGAGTGTCTAAACTACGGAAATTACCAGCTCGTAGCTGAGAATTCAGCTGCTTCAACCACTTCTTGCCTGCTTGGCCACCATGGAAGCAGCACAGGCTGGTTGCAAAGCCGATCCCACAATAGAAAAGGTATGCCTGGACACTTGATCATGGCGCTTGTCCACCGGATACCTAAGGGAAGCGCTGTTTGAAGTAGGAATAACTGTATTCCTAGACAGTCCAGAAACAGGCTCCCCTCTCCCGTGCTGGAAGAGTTCCCCTTCTTTATGCTGCCAAAGAATCTAAGGAAGATTCTAAACATCCTCCTGGTCTGAATCTGAAGACTCTATGGGGTCTAAATGCTTCAGTATCCTAGACACTTTTTAAAGATCTTGAGTCCGGCTGATCTTCATGCCTTTAGGTTGGAAGAAGTGGCTTTCCAAACGGGATAATCTCTTCGCCAATTCCAGCTGGAAATAAAAGCCTGGGATATCTGGATAGGATGGCATGCGAAGCTGCCCAGCATGAAATTTTAAATTGCTACAGTGCTTCTGCACCTTGTGCAGTCATCTCCTTTTTTTTTTTTTGGCGGGGGGGTTCTTTTTTAGGTTTAGTAACCCTTTAAGGGAAGCTAATGGGTTAACCTCTCCGAAGGGCGAGACTGCAAGACAAAAAGGTGTGGTTCCTCCCCCCTATATAGACTTCCGGCTGCTCTCTGCAATTGAATTTTTTATTTCCTCTTATTTATTTTCCCTTACGTTCCTGCTAATCTGGTTGAACCCCCCCCCCCCCCAATGCCTCCTGGTGTCGTTTATACCGATAGCGTCAGATCAGGGTGAATTACGGGTAAGCTCCAGGGTCCTGTGGGCACTACAGGGTGTCGCTTAATTATTTATAGATGACCCCCCAAGGCTTGGAACTCTAATTAAGGGACAACTAGCTGCATGTTTGTCTGGTGAACCTGCAGGGGAGACCATGGGGAAGTTTTCCACTTTGTCTGTTCGTTTTCACTTCTTTCAGTTGATTTTTATATTTAATTTTTAAGTTAGGAGGCAGGGCTGTTACACATGATGCTTTTTCAAATTTCACGCCAAGTAGGCATCAGGGGGGCCGGGACATGGTTTCACCTCTAGCAGAAAGGATGGTTAAAGCCCCTTCAGGGTTGCCACTCCCTTCCGGCAGAAACGAAACGTTTCAGAGCTTGCCGCCACATGTGAAGGAGAATCTCTTCACGCTAGGCCGGATCCCCGAGTCTGCAACTGCTTCCCCTTCCTCGCGTGCCTTATTTGCGCTTGCACCTCCCTGGGCCACTGACTGCATAAAGCTGGGCACTTCCTTGAATCTCAGAAGCTTCTTTGGTGGTGGAGCTCTCATCCGTTAGGGAAAAGTAATTTGGATTTGGGTTCTTTGTCTGAATAGGTGTCTCAAGAATCAGATAACGAATAATTTGGGTATCCCTGCTCCTAGAGCTCCTAAAAGAAAGGAAATCCATACAGATCCGAAAAACAGAAGCAGCTGTTTCCTGAGCGCTCTCATTTTACAGGCTTTTTCAAAAGGAATGAGAAAATCCAGACAAGCTTCCCCACCATTCCTAGAGTCCTGAATACTAAATACCCATTTCCCACAGACCTAATTAAGGCATGGTCTTTTCTCCCTTCATCCTTCATGACGACCCACTGAGAGGCTCCATCCCCTGGGAGGAAACACAAACTGAACAGAGGTTAAAACCCTTTTTCTCCATCAGCTTTGTTTCCTTCCCAAGGAACCACTGGACAGTAGGCTGCAATTTTTCAGCTCCATGAGACCATGGAGAAACCTGCTGAGCCTGAAACCCTTGATGTACATGTGTAGCTCACCCAAGGTTCACAGGCAGCCAGGGCAGTCCCCCCATAGCCTACCAGCGCACTATTTATTGTGGTCCAGCTAATTTAGAAAAAAGTGAAGCAGTGACCATTTGGTACTCAGACAAATCTCTGTTGAGCCTCCGGTTAGCTGCGGTCTTCATCCTTGTTTTTCTCATTTTCCAGGATTCTCCTAAGGAAAAAAGGTGACGGAAACTCGTGGCCGCTGACCCGGCATTGAGCTGACGTCACTTCCAGGTGTGGACTCGACACGTGGGTGACCCGGAAGTAAGAGTACTTCCTCCTTATTCAGTATAGAGGAGGCAATGGAGGCCTGAGCAGCATCGGCGCCCCAGCAGTCTACAGCGAAGTCGGGTCTTCATTTCTAGCCTAGCAGCAATCCAGGGTCCTGGGCAGAACAATACAGGTGCAGGCAGTATCGTTTCTGATCCTCACACCTCAGGCAAAATGCCTCAGGAGAAGTCTGTAATAAATCCTGTAATTGTCCTTTAACCTTCTCCTTTATTTTTGGTGGATTAGGCTAGAGGCAAGGACCCCTCCCCCCCCCCCCCCCCCCCCAAAAAAAAAAAAAAGCTTAAGGATCCTAAACCCATTAAATGCTGTAAATCCTGTAGTGTTACACTTCCGGATTCCTGGTAGAAGTATCCTAAAGAGGACTTGGTATACGGCCTCATTACCTTTTAGACCTACCTTGGCACCAGATGGTGTCATCAGAGGCTCAGCAACCTTAAGGGTTACCTGGAGTGTGACACTCCTAGGGAGAGTATTTTAGATACTTTACCTACTCAGAGCCGTTTCCTTTCTAGCTAATGCTTCAGTGGTGGCCGTCAGAGCCATGGGTAGTTTACTGCCTTGCTGGCCTGAGCCAGAAGAGCCCTTTGGCTTAAAACATGGGTCAGGTGATCTTTTTTCCAAGGCTAAATTGTGCATCATTCCATCCCATGGTAATCTCCTATTTGGAGAAGACTTCTGACTCATTCTAATGAAACGGGTAAGAAATTCCCAAATAGAAAGTGGAAATTTCAGAGATACATCAGTATTTGAGGCAAGCCCGTCCTAAGACCTTCCCAGGGTAGACAAAATGAGCAATAACACCCAGAAGGCCCTAAGTCTCCGTCCTCAGAGACTCACCTGGTTTGTAGCCACCTGTAGAGCCATTTCCCAAAATGAGTCTGTGCTACAAACAGTGGAAATTGATTGGAGTCAATTTATGTCAATTTAGACCTACAGGAATTTTATTTTCGTTTTAATCATTTCTTCATTTAATGAAACCGTCTGAAGGAGGAGATACCAGCAGTCCTTGAATTCCTGCAGGAAGGCTTCGAGAAGGGACTGGCAGTAAGTACGCTAAAGGCTCAGACTTCAGCATAAGTCTTTCTAGGCCACTTGAGACAGCATCAACTAATCAATTCTTCCAGATAAGGCCATACTGAGACCTGATCCTTTATTTTTGCCAAAGATTCCTACATCAATTAGCAGATCCGTGACATTGTGCCCCCAACATTGTCGGTTGCAGCTGGAACATGAGGACCTCTCTCTCTTGTGAGAAGAGCACTAATTATATACTTAGAAATATCCAAAGAATGGCAGATAGTGGAACAACTTTTTTCAGTGGCAGGTAAAAGGCACAGCCACCTCTAAAGCCACTATTGCCAGATGGATTAAAAAGACTATTATGCAGGCTTGTATATCCAAAAGAGTCTCTCCTCCACCAGCACATTCAACCAGAGCCACGTTTGCTTCCTGGGCGGAAAGGACAGGTGCCTCTATAGAAGAGATCTGTAAAGTGGCAATGTGGTCTTCACCCGACCCCTTCCTCAAGCCCTATAGACTAGATCTCCTATCAGCAAAGCATCAGACCTTTGGTAGAAGAGTCTTACTAGCAGCTTCCCTCCTTAAGGAATAATTACTTGCCTAATCCTCTCCGTGGGTCATCATGAAGGGAGAAAATCCCTGTTAGACTTACCGGTAACATTTTTTCTATGAATCCTTCATAACTACCCCTTAGTTCGTTCCCATGTTCTACGGTTTACCTTATGTTACTTGCTTAAGACTGAGGTAGAGAGGAAGGGGTGGGGGTTTTAACCTCTGTTCAGTTTGTGTATCCTCCCAGGGGGTGGATTCTTTCTCTCCATGGGTCGTCGTGAAGGATTTCTACAAAAACCATTACCAGTAAATCTAGCTGGGATTTTCCTAAGCGTCTGGATCAGGAATCCAGGCATGCCTTTTCTATAGTTGGGTCGGCCTTGCAGCCAGCCTGCTCCGGCATGGCAGGCAAGAAATTGTTAAATCGTCAAGCACGTGGATAATACCAATCCAACCTCACACAACCTCTACAGCACCCCAATTTAGTTCTGGCTTGACTGCCTGGCAATTGAAACCTCTCTTCTGGCAATAATTTGAGCTCAAAAGCAGACTTTGTCAAAGATTATCAGAATTTGATGGCTGTTTATTGCTTTGGGTGAATCCAGGGGTTTAACTTCTTGTAGGGGCTCACCCATGTGCGACCTCCCTGAAAGCCCCTTCTGCCTTCACTTTTAACCTCTGGCAGAAGTCTAACTGGGGTTGATAACATTTAAGGTCATCTTCCTAGTGGCAATTACCTCAGTACGGCGGGTTTCTGAATTAGCAGCCTTATTAGTTAAGCCTCCTCCTACACAAGGTCAAGACGGTCTTCCATCTTAAACAAGCCTTTCTGCCAAAAGTGGTTTTCCCCTTCCGTCTTAACAAAGAGGTGGTTTTGCCCTCTTTATGCCCTGCGCCAGTTAGCCAAAAGGAGAGCGTCCTCCACTCCCTGGACGTAATGAGAGCACTTAAATTGTATTTTTCCACTACTCGGACCTTCTACAGGACTGAATCATATTAGAGGGGCCACGGAAAGGTTTAGCGCCAGCCAAGTCTACTATCAGTGATTGATTAGACATCCTCTGTTTGAGGCTACGGCCCATTCTACCCGGGCTATTGGAGCTTTCTGGGCTTTCAACACCAGTTTTCAGTAGAGCAGGTCTGCAACGTTGCTACCTGGTCTTCAGCTCACACATTTGCCAACTTTCAGCTCACACATTTGCCAACTTTCAGCTCACACATTTGCCAACTTTCAGCTCACACATTTGCCAACTTTCAGCTCACACATTTGCCAACTTTCAGCTCACACATTTGCCACCTAGTAGTAGTAGGCTCTGTAATTGCTCAGAAGAGCTAAAGCCCTTTTTAAAAATGGGCACCATATTTGCCCTGCACCAATCTATAGTGACAAGAGACTGGCACCAGGCAAATGTGGTACCCATTAAAAAAAGAAGGCTCTGGGCCTTCTCCGGGCAGTTACAGACCTGCAAGTTTAATATATATTGTGAGAAGATTGCTTGAGGGGCTATTAAGGGAATACATACTCGAATATGTAACGATGCATAAGTGACAACCAGCATGGTTTTACTAAGGGCAGAAGCTGCCAAACTAACCTGATCTGATTTGGCTTCTATGGGGAGGTGAGTAGAAGCCTGGACAGAGGGTGGCTGTAGATATAGTTTTTCTGGATTTTGCTAAAGTATTTGACCCTGTCATGGTCATAGACACTTATTCGGGAAATTGAGGTCTTCAGAATTAGAAAATACAATTTGTAACTCTATTGAATACTGGCACACGGATTGTATGAAGAGAGTTGTGATTCCTACTTCTACCTACTCTGAATGGTTACCAGTTGTAAGCAGTGTACCACAGGGATGAGTGCTGGGCCCACTAATATTCAATTTGTTTATAAACGACATAGAAGATGGAATTAATGTAGTGTCTCCATCTTGAATCTTGACACCAAGCAGTGCAGTCTATTGAAAATATTCACATGCTTCAAGCGGACTTGAATACTTTCAGTGTCTGGGCATCCACTTGGCAAATATAGTTCACTGCAGAGAAATGTAAGGTTATGCACTTGGGGTCTAATAATCTTAAGGCTACATATTTCCTCGGGGAGTAACCACCCTGGGACAAGGGCACTGCTTTTGGAGGAGAGAGAAGAAATCAATTCTACAGGTGAGAATAACAAAATTGTATTTTTACATCATTCTTGGACTCCTGTGGGGTGTTTGTTTGTTTTTGTTTTTTTTCTAGTACCTGCATATCAATATGAGAATTTGGGTTTTAGTACTCGCTGTAAAGGTATTTTCTAGAAGTTCTATAGTGTGACCGTTTCTTCAGCTGGCACGTGATTGTGTGTTGGTGTACGAGCTGTCTGAAACAATGTTCGAGTGGTACGGTTTGCTACAAACTGAGCGTTCATTCACTGAATGGAGCATATGTGACTTTTTTTTTTTCCCTCTACAAGACTGCAGAAAAGATTCAAAGATCAAACCATTCGATCATTTAAATTGATTTAAATTTTTTCAAAAAGTCTGTGTGGGTGGCGGAGGTCTTTCATGACTTTTTAATTTATTTATTAATCAATCAATCTCAAACACTTGCCAAAACAGATTAAAGCTGCTTACTCTGTCCAGCCAGAAATGTAAGCTTCTTCATTATACCTTGTTTGTTTTATTAAAACTGAATATTAAATTCTGAACAAAAAGTTGCCCATGCCAATACTTTAGCCCATCACTTGGGTGTTTTGCAAAGTATATAGTTTTTTAATGTTGTGGTGTGGGTGGGTTATTTTTTATAATGCTTATAATACATTTTGTAATACAATTTTTGAGCATGCGCTGCAATCCTGAAGGCTGCCTGTCTTTTGAAAAATTGCAGATAGCAGCACTTTGTAACATGGGATTTGGATTTTTATATTTGGATACTAACTTCCAGGTCATTGTCTTGGAGCACCTGTTGCTTTTAATGACGGGCTTGATTCAACAAAGGTATAAAAAAATTCGCTTTACTCGGAAAATTGGATCGCATGCGTGAATTTTTAACTTTTTCATGCGATTCAGCAAAGGGGTTGAATTAAATACGTGCACTCGAATGTGTGCAAAAATGCGACCGTAACATTTTTTAATCGCTCGTAAAAAGGCTGTAGCAAGCGTAAAATATTGGAAAATGTGCTCAAATTCTCCCATTCTTAACTGTGTATGTGCATTTCTGGGGCAGAGCATTGTTTCTCTGATTTTGCATGTTGTTATCCTTTTCATAGGTTATTTTTGCATGCATTCATTTCCCAACTTTTTTATTTGCCTGTTTACCTATATTTACATGGTTAATATTGTGGCTACATTTGAGCAATAGGCAAGGTATACTGTAGTCTAAGCACTAATGAAACTACATTTTTTTTTTAGGGGGCATATATTTCAGTTTTTTTTGGGGTGGGGGTTTAAATTAGCAGCCAGCTGGTTGTAGACATTGGGCTTGATTCAACAAACAGAGAAAAAATATTTTTGGTTGGAAAATTGGATCTTTACCCCAAATGGTGCATTTGTTTTCTACATTTCACACAGCTTCAGAATGATCAGGTGACATCCCCATGTAATAGATCTCAGGTGACAATTGTTTTTAATACACTAGTGCAACTAGTCACTTTGTTAAGAAGGATCCCATTCATCCATGTAATGCTAGTTATGTATTTAGTAATAGATAAAGGCAACTGGACTTGCAGATTCTTTTGCCTCACATGTTTTGTTCTTCATCCCACTATTATGAAAGGCAACTGGATGATTTGTGAAATGTGTTGAAGTAAAAAAAACATCTGTTGCATAGATATATTCCTACAGATATGCTGGAGTTAAATGTATTTATTTTGTAACCGTTTCAGATAAAATGAAAGCAGAATCGCGGTCCTTCCCTCAGATTACCAGACTGGTGCACCAGTCATAGTAAGGCCAGGGTCAAAAAGCTGAACCAACTGCCCTCCAACCCCAGAGCCTTTGGCCAAGGTTTATCACTTTGTCTGGGGGTATCAGCTTTAATATTTTATTAAAACAGTAATTAAATATAAAATTAACTAATAAAGAGATACACTGAGTAATAGATTAAGGCAACCAGACTTTGTTTTCTCTTGCTCCACATGTATTCTTAGTATACGGTACGTCCTGCTCCAAATCTAATACTTACAGTTGGGATATACTCCGCCAGATGGCACTGGACTGCAGAGACATCGAAAATAGGCTCCTCCCGGCCCCTCAAATACCCAGGGACCTCCCACAAATCCCCAGAATTTCTCTGCAGTCTGGCTGCGAAGGACGAGAAATTGGCTCTCTACTCGCAGGTGAGCGGGGTTATTAACCTGCGGCCCTGTAGGACTATTCCCACCCCTTCCACTAGTAATATGCCTCCCAGCCTTGGCTGCGCTGGTCGGGTGAAAGTAGGTTGCTCCACCGCAATCCCCCACCAAAGGGTAGGTGGTTCAGGCTTATGGTGAGCCTCTATGGGATGCCCCTCCCGCACTATTGCCCCTACCTATCGGTGGGCCCTATTTAAGTGGCCGCCGTCCTCCCTCGTCCTCCTTGTAGTCTTCGGGGGAAAAGAGGGGGGGGGGTGTGTGTGTATGTGTATAGATATGTGCTTTCTCTTTTCACATGCCCTTATTCTTGTGTCTGCCGCCGCGCTGACTTGTCTTTACTACTTTTTAAATTTGCCGGCTCCGCGCTTGGCGGCGGCATTACCTCAGGCGCTGGTGCGCCATCTTTGGCTGTTGGCCTTCTGGCTTCGCGCTCTTCGGGGGGGCGGGGCCCGTCTTTGGCGCGTTCCGCGTCATCGCTATTACTGGCCCACCCCTCGAGGTATACCGACGCCATCTTTTCTGCTTGGTTGGCCTATGCGTGATGGACTCCTACCTACCGCGGTCCGTAAGTGCCCTCGCGGGCGGCTTTATCTCCTTCACTTTTTTTACAATGTACTTAAGGTCTTGTCTGCTTATGTCTTTCAGGCGGGACGAACCCTTCTTGGCTTCTCCCGGCCCTGTTTTAGTATATTACTTTTAAGCCTTGTAAAAATTATACTCCCACTTCCCTAGCGGGTTATTGGGGCATCCAGGGTTGCTATATAGCGTTATTCCCTATCGGTGTATAGCGCCGCTATAATCACCATATGGAGGCATCCCAGGATAATGTTACCGGGGTCCCTTTGGGACAAGACCGGCTGTGTGTAGCGTGTGGGCAGCCTCATGCTGACGCTGACAAGGCGCGGGTCTGTGTACCCTGTGCTGAGCAGGTGCTTGCATTGCAATCTGGCCTGCCAGTGGCTGCACCTCGTTTCACTTCACCTACTCCCCCAAGCTTAAATCTCACTCCCACTGAGTTGCATACTAGTGGGGATTCTCAGCCTGATGTGTCTTCTAGACTGGCTACTGTTGAACAGATTATTGCGAAGTCCTTAGCGCGTAAGGCCCCTGCTAAGAAGCGGCACTTGGCGCCTAATGTTACTGTTTTCCCTATGGGAACTGAGGAATTTTGGAATCTGTGTGGCTATACCCCGTCTGATGAAGGGGAGCTCTTTTCTGATTCGGGCTCATCTGATGAGAGACCAAGGGGTCATGACGATTCTGGCTCTGACCCCTGGGCCCCCGGATGACACTGACAGATTATTGACCCAGATTTTTGAGGTTCTGTCTATCTCTCTCCCTGTTGTGGCTCCCAGGCAAAGAGGGGAGCTTTTCCATACAGCAAAATCACGTTTGGAATTTCCAGAGCAGGCACATTTCCATAACCTTGTGCTCAAGGAATGGGAGCACCCCAGTAAACTTCCCGGGGTTCCAAGGAGTTGGGATAGGAAGTATCCCTTTCCTGCTGAGGTGGTTTAAATGTTGGTCATCCCCCCCCCCCCCCCGAGGTGGATGCCCCGATCCTAGGGCTATCTAACACCTCTGTCATGCATTCCCCTGATTCTACTACCCTGCGAGATGCCGAAAACTGGCGTATTGATCAGCTGGCATCCCACGCCTTTGCATGTGCGGGGACAGCGCTGCGTCCGGTCTGTGCCTCTGCCATTACTACTGTGGCCACTAGAACCCTTATCAGAAATATGCTTGATAGTGCCCCTGATTTGCCTTGTGAAGTGTTTAATGCACTCTCCAGTTGTGATGTTTTTGTAAATTTTGTCCTATCAGCATTGGATGACACCATCAGAATGTGTGCCAGAACTTCTGCCCTCATGGTGGCTATACGCCGCTCGGTTTGGCTGCGCCAGTGGGCTGCTGACAACGCTGCCAAGAAGCCCTCACTGGTTTTCCCTTCAAAGGACTGCGTCTGTTTGGAGACCGCCTGGACCTTTTTGCTAAGGGAGGCAGGTTACCCCAGCGCAGGCGGCAATCTCTGCCCTTTCGGGGTCAGGGTTCCTTCTCCCCTTACCGTGGTGCACGACAGGGAAGGGGGGTTTCTTTCCCGGGGGCCCGGGGAGATTTCTGGGGTAGAGGCAGAGGACGTGGATGTCCTGGCTCCTCCTGGGGGCCCAAAGCTAGATCCTCTCCCAAGCCCCCCTCAGGCATGATGGGGCACCGTCACCCATCCGGGTGGGGGGACGGCTGCAGCACTTCGCTCACGTCTGGAGGCTTCATGTCTCAGACCGGTGCATTCAGGAGGTAGTGTTCTCCGGTTACAAGTTGGAGTTTGCTGCCGATCCCCCTTCAAGATTCATCAGATCCCGGATTCATCAGGACCCTGTGTCAGCTCAGGAGCTAGTGCAAGCAGTGCAAGGCCTCCTAGAGCTGGGGGTCATCTGCCAGGTCCCTTTAAGAGAAAAAGGCAAGGGCTTTTATTCCAACCTATTCACGGTACCCAAAAAGGATGGTTCTGTCAGGCCCATCCTGGACTTCTCAACAAGCTTGTCAGGGGCAGGCGCTTTCGCATGGAGACGCTTACCTTCATATTCCTGTGTTCCCAGGTCATCAAAGGTTCCTCAGGTTCGCTCTGATGGATCAACACTACCAATTTGTGGCCTTGCCCTTCGGCCTCACTTCAGCTCCCAGGGTGTTCACCAAGGTGCTAGCTGGCGTGATGTCTCTGCTCAGATGTCAGGGTGTCCGCGTGCTTCCCTATCTGGACGACATCCTTATCACTTCCCAGTCTCTACATCAGGCAGAGTTGGATACTCAGCTGGTGGTGTCCACTCTGGAGTCATTTGGATGGGTGATCAACCACCCCAAGTCCTCACTGTTCCCTTCCTTGGTAATTCCATTCCTAGGAATGAATCTGGATACAGTTCAGGCAAGGATATTCCTTCCTCAGCAGAAGGTGGACAGTCTGATTGCACAGGCTCAGTCCCTCCTAGCTTGTCCCCATTCCTCCATCAGACAGGGGATGCAGCTGGTGGGCCTGATGGTGGCGTGCTTCGAAGTGGTCCCTTTATGCACAGTTCCACTTGAGGCCTCTGCAACTTCACCTATTGTCAGTATGGGACAAGGACCCAGCGTCCCTGGACAGGGTCTGTGTGCTCTCCCCCCTTGGTCAGGAGGTCCCTCTTGTGGTGGATGGACTCAAGAAACCTGTTGGGGGGGCAGATGCTTTCTTGCCCCTTCCTGTGAGACGGTCACCACGGATGCCAGTCTGTCAGGTTGGGGGGGGGGGGGGTTCTGGAAGTCCGTGCGGTTCCAAGGGAGGTGGGGCCCTCAGGAGGCCCACACAACTATCAATGTCTTGTAGCTGCGAGCGATCAGGTTAGTTCTGGCTCGCTTGACTACTCATCTTCAGGGCCTGCCTGTTCAGGTGCGCTCGGACAACCAGACTGCAGTTGCCTACATCAATCATCAGGGAGGGACCCGGAGCAAGGGGGCCCTCCAGGAAGCATCTCGGATCCTGACTTGGGCGGAGGCCAATGTCCCCTGCATTTCAGCTGTGTACATCCCGGGGGTGGAAAATCACCTGGTGGACTCGCTGAGCAGGGGGACCTCTCGCCAGGGAGACTGGTCCCTATGCAGCAGGGTGTTTCAATCTCTGTGTCACCGTTGGGGCCAACCAGATGTGGATCTGTTTGCGTCCTGCCACAATCACAAGCTTCCAGCTTTTGTCTCTCTGTCCAGGAATCCTCTGGCCCTGACCTCGGATGCGCTTGCAATGTCATGGGACTTTCAGTTCCTGTATGTCTTCCCCCCCCAATTCCCCTGCTGGGCAGGGTTCTGCGCAAGATTGCTCTGGAAGGGGTGCCAGCAATTCTGGTGGCCCCCAGGTGGCCAAGAAGAGTGTGGTTCGCAGACGTGGTACAGCTTTCAGTAGATCAGTACGCTCTGCCCTTGGTGCCAGATCTGATCACTCAGGGCTCACTACGCATCCCAATTTAGAAACTCTGGCTTTGACGGCCTGGCTGCTGAAACCTCCATCTTGATGGAGAAGGGGATGGCTTCCTCAGTTGTGGATACTTTGATTAAAGCTAGGAAGAAGTCTTCCTCTTCCATTTATTACAGGGTTTGGCGTGCCTACATTGACTGATGTGAGTCTAAGTCTCTTCCCTGTCGTGTGTTCTCTATTCCCAGGGTTCTGGAGTTCCTGCAGCATGGGTTGGAGATGGGGCTCCAACTCAGTACTCTGAAGGGTCAGGTTTCTGCCCTGGCTATTTTTTTTCCAGAAGTCCTTTGCTCAGCACCCTCTGATCAGGACTTTTTTCCAGGGGGTCACTCATGTGCGTCCCCCACGTAAACCTATGGTGCCTGTTTGGGATTTGAACTTGGTTCTGTCAGCCTTGCAGGGTGCTCCCTTTGAACCTGTGTAGGATGCTGCCTTGGCCATTCTTACGCTCAAGGTTGTGTTTCTGGTGGCTATCACTTCTGTCAGGCGAGTTGGCGGCGCTGTCCATTCAGCCCCCCTATTATGAGATACACCAGGACAAGGTGGTGTTTCATTTCAAACCTGATTTTCTGCCTAAGGTAGTGTCTGCCTTTCATTTGAATCAGGATATTGTTCTTCCTTCTTTGTGCCCTAATCCTAGCAATGCTAAGGAGAGAGTTTTGCACTCTTTGGATGTGGTTAGGTTTCTGAAGTACTATCTGGTGGCTACTGCACCTTTCAGGAAAACTGATGCTCTTTTTATGGTCCCTTCTGGGTCTAGGAAGGGTTTGGCACCTGCCAAGTCTATTATCAGCAAGTGGATTCGTCAGGCTGTGATTCAGACCTACTCTGCTAAGGGGAAGAATCCTCCCTTCCGCCTTACTGCTCATTCCACTCGTGCTATTGGTGCCTCTTGGGCTTTTCAGCACCAGCCTTCTGTTGAACAAGTTTGCAAGGCTGCTACTTGGTCTTTTGTTCATACCTTTTTAAAGTTTTACAAGGTTGATGTTAGGGCCTCAGCTGACGCTGTTTTTGGCCGCAAGGTTCTGCAGGCGGCAGTGGTTTAAACTGCCTGCTGCTGATTTTTCTTGGGGATCCCACCCTACTTTATGGACACTGCTATTGGATGTCCCAACTGTAAGTATTAGATTTGGAGCAGGACGTACTGTATACTAAGAATAATACAATTCTGTGATTTCTCGCCTGTAGAATTGGTATGAGTATACAGTACATCCTGCTCCAACCCACCCTTGGTTTGCATTTTCTTGGATCCCCTGTATGGTGATTGTTATCATTGTTATAGTTGATATTTTGGATTGTTTAATTCTCCCGGCTTCTTGTTCACTGCTTTGCAATGCTGGGGATTTGTGGGAGGTCCCTGGGCCGGGAGGAGCCTATTTTCGATGTCTCTGCAGTCCAGCGCCATCTGGCGGAGTATATCCCAACTGTATTAGATTTGGAGCAGGACGTACTGTATGCTAATAATACCAATTCTACAGGTGAGTAATCACAGAATTGTATTTTTATTTATTCATCCCACTGGATGTATGTTAATTTTTTTTTATTTTTTACTTTTTCTTGTTTCAATAAGATTGAAGACAAATCATGGTCCCTCTCTCCACATTACCAGGCTAGTGCATCAGTCTGGTCCTAGCAACTCACTAGACCCTTTGTTTAGTCTTTGGCCCAGGTTTGGTGCTTTGCCTGGGGTGTCGGCAGTTTTAAATTAAAACAAAAAAAATATAAAGTTACTTCTGCATGTCTTTTACACTGATAAAAAAAAAACATTCTGGCAGTTGTTGACCTGGCTTTTTTAGGTAACATAACCATAAGGGAATGTGCTGAGAATTTTTTATACCTGCTCGGGGCAGCTGTAAATAATTTGTTTAAAAGCGTAGTAGAAACTAGATTCAAAACATTGCTGAATCACTCATTTTTTACAATTGTAAATTTCAGTTGTATTTTTTTCACTTCAGACAATTTTTTTTAACTTCACGAGAAAAGACAAGTGTAGAAAATGAAGCTTGTTTTTTTTTTTTAGTTAAATCAAAAGAATTTGAAAAAGCTAAAACTGTATTTTTTTTTTTTTTTTTTTTTTTTTTCTTAAGAAACAGACTAATTTCTTGTTTCAAACTTTGTTTAATCGAGCCTATAGTGTTGTTTTTTTTTATTTCTTTGTCCACTTTTTGTAATGTTTGTCCTGTTCCAACAATTTTCAACAACACTACAAACCCACATTAGGAAGAATAGATCTAAACTATTCAGCATTTCTCTCCCTGTATTTTATGTTTTATAGATTGCGTTGCTAATCAGAAGATTTATAATCAACCTTTGACGCATACTAAAATAAAGCTTGCCCTCCATTTTCACTGATACTTCAGTAATATGCCAAAACACCCCTGTCACTGCTGTATGGCTCTTTCGCCCATTATTGTCTTCTCATGAATATAAGGAAACACAGGTTACTATGGAAACCATTGCTTTTATGGTACTTATGGTGAACAGGCTACACTTCACGCCTGCCTCTTATCTACACGGGTTCCTTGTATAGCCAAGCCTTGCCCATCTGCTCAAAATTCACAATGAATATGGAAGATATGGATGTGATCATTTTGCTCCACTCTAATAATCGTGTATATCATGACTACCCTGATATGCTTGAAATATCCTTTGACCTGCTCATAGCATGTCATCTTTCTGCTGCCTGATTTCTCTACAAATTTAAATGAAACAAAATGTGAATGTTAGGTGGTCACCTATAAATATTATGTAACACAGGGCCCTTTCAAATGTATGAAATATAATCTGTCACAGTAATAGGTCTAATAGGACCTAATTTACTGGTATTGTTATATGAGCAGCTCTTTCTAGGCTGAATACACCTGTGGCTTTATTTGCATGACCTAAAATAAAATATAATGCAAGTTGATACGATTCATTATTTATTTGGTCTATGTCAAATATTTCATCTAACAAGCATTTTACATTGCATTACATTATTTTATTGCTTATGGAAGTAAGATATGGTATACACATTTAAACTTTCCAAATCAGGAGATTTACATTGGTGTAATCATAAACATTTTAAAATCCATTTTTTGTAAATGATATTCAGCAGCCCTCTCTAAATATTAACATTAACTGGCAGTTTGATTAAAAAAGGACCAATCTGACACATTCAAAGATGAAGACTATAACTAATTGTACAGTTGAAGGTTAATATATTTTACATAGCTCAAATACTGTAGACTTTTTTTAATTTGAGTGTATGCCAATGACTGAGATTTATTTAAATGTTATACACCTTTTGCCTCTGCTTCTTTTCATTTGCTTTTTGTATGGTTTAGACCAGACCTGGGCATTGTAAGGCTCGGGGGCCGTATATGGCCCTTTGATTGGCTCTGACCGGCCCGGGCTGAGCTGGCTGGCGGAGTTCCTCTGCTCGTGATTTGGCGTCCCTCCACTCGTGCTGCCTGCGAGGTGCCCACCCGTCCCTCTTCGCAGCAGGACAGCGCCTCCCGCACTGTACACAGGTGATCACTTAAGCAGCAGCTGATCGGCTGCTTGGCTCGTTGGGTCTGGCGCGTTCTCCCTTCCTCACTCAGTGCTGCTGCTTAAGTGATCACCTGTGTACAGTGCTGGAGGCGCCGACCCGCTGTAAAGAGGGACAGGCGGATGCCCAACAGTGAAGAAGAGCCCAACCAGGGGAGGAGAAGGAGGTAGACTCCGGCGCCATCTTGCCTGGGTGGAGGGGTGGGACTCATAAGTGCCCTGACTGGAAGCCATCCTCAGGCTACTGCTAAGCTTAAGGGGAAGGGGAGTAAGGGAAGTAGGGCTGCATTTGCTCTGCCCAGTGTGGTGGAAGAGTGAGCTACTGACATCTGTGGGGCGATATCTCCCCTTTCTGTGGATCCTACCAATAGGTATCACCTTCCCCTCCAGTTGTCAGCTGGTGCACATGATCCTTGTAACAAGAGGACTTTAACCCTCAAAATGTCCGCTTAAAAAAAGAAAAGGTAGATGCTGAATGCAGGGTTTTCCAAAAGAATTTACTGCTTTTTATAAAGAAATACAATTAATATTATGCAGAATTGAGTTCAGCCTTTTGACCCGGCCCTCCACAATATTTTTAGTTTCTCATGTGGCCCCATGGAAAAAAATAATTGCCCTCCCCTGGTTTAGACAATTAAACCTGAAAGTAAGAGTTACTGTTTTATTGAATTAACCCCCCCCCCCCCCACACACACACACACACACACACACACACCCACCAACTAAACTTCCAGTTAGGCAGAGTACGGTTCTAAAATCTGATACAAACTTGTGTGTTAAAAAAAAAAAAAAACAAAAAAAAAAAATATAAATATATATATATATATATATATATATATATATATATATATATATATATATATATTATATTTTTATTTATTTATTCTAAGTATACAGCATGTCCTGCTCCCGAATAGTAATAACATGTGGGTAATCCTCCGCCTCAGGCGCCGTGCGCTGCAGACATGTAGAAAACAAGCTCCTCCCGGCCCTACATATACCGAGGGACCTCCCACAAATCCCCAGATTTCTCTGCAGTGCTGGAACTGCGAAGACATGAAGTATCACGCTCTTGCAGGCGAGCGGGCCTTACGGCCCAAGGTCCTGTGGGACTATTTACACCCGTCCTCTTCAGAAGAAATATGCCTCCCAGCTTAGGCTGCGCGGGTCGGATGAAGGTAGGTAGCACCTGGTGTGCTGAATGGAGCCATGCTCCACCGCAATCCCCCCTCCATAGGGTAGGCGGTCAGGCCGATGGTGAGCCTCTAGAGGATGCCCCTCCCGCAATTTTGCCCGTGCCCCTCACAGACTTAGTCCATGGACACCGTCAGCTTCCCCCCTCTCTTCCTCCCTTAACTCGGGGGGGGGGGGGGGGGGAGAAGGGGGGGTGTGGCAGCCCTAGTGCTAATTCGCCTTAGACCTTGGTCTTTCAATGATGGGGTCGGTGTCGCGCTTCACTGTACAGTGCGAGCTGTCTTTTTTGCTAACAGTCTGCTTCGGCAGATTCATTCCAGCGTGTCGGCATTAGAGGTTGCTTACTTTCCACTGTTCTACTTTGCCGTTGGTTAGAGCTTCGCGCTCTTTGGGGGAGGCGGAGACTCGGCATGACGCGCCCCGCGTCACAGCCTGGCCTGGCCCTCCCCTCGAGGTTCGCTGGCGCCATTTTCTCTATCTTTGCGCGTGTGGTGTGGCTCGCCTCCTCCCTTGGTCATGTAAGTGCCCTCCGGGGCGGCATGGCTTCTATGTTTTTCAGACAGCGCATGGCACTGACTCCACTCCCCTTGTCCCATTATGTCGCTGCCGTCCCCGGCCTAACTTATATTACAACGGGTCCTCTTTACAAATTCTCCCACATTACTAGCGGGTTTTGGGCATCCAGGGTTGCCTATTGCATAAATCCCTGCGTTCATACTGCTTAAAAATCACCATATGGAGGCATTTCAGAATTATGGAACCGGGGTCCATCCGGGACGTGACTGGCTGTGTGCAGTGTGTGGCCAGCCCCTGGCTGAGGCTGATGGGGCACAGGTCTGCGGACAGTGTGCAGAACAGGCAGGTTTGCTAACAGAGGAACCTCCCTTCCTCACCCCCGTCTCCCCGCTCCCAAATATCACTCATGACGAGTCCCACTCCAGCGGGGATGACCTGCAATCGGTGCCGCGAGCGTTGCCCACGGCGGAGCAGGTGCATTCTGGATTGGGGGAGCGTATGGGCCCTGGTAAAAAGCAGTCCCTGACGCCTCCTGGCTCCCCGGTTCCTGACGATACAGATGATTCTGCTGATATGCAGGACCCTGACCCTTCTGAGGAAGGTGAGCTATTTTCAGACTCGGGCTCCTCCCACGGGAAGCCCGCGGGCCGTGATGAATCTGAGCCTGGTTCCTGGGGTCTGTGCGACACAGATGAAATCCTTATCAAGATTTTTGAGGTTTTGTCAATCTCCCCTCCTGGGGAGATCCCCAAGCCGAAAAGGGAGAGTTTCCATACAGCGCCGCCGCGCTTGGAGTTCCTAGAACAGGAACATTTCCAGAATCTTATATCCCAGGAATGGGAATCGCCTTGTAAGCTTAAAGGGATTCCAGGGGCCTGGGAATGGAAATACCCTTTTCCCCCTGATGTGGTTAATTTATGGTCAGCTCCCCTCGTGGTGGACGCGCCGGTTATAGGGGTCACAAACCCCCCTTTTATGACTGCTCCCTTTTACCGTACCCTTCGGGATGCTGAGGACCGGCGCATTGACAGACTGGCCTCGCACGCCTTCTCGTGTGCTGGGACGGCCCTGCGCCCGGTTTGTGGCGCGGCCATCACGCCGGTGGCCGCCAGGACTCTTGTCAGAAAGATACTAGATCACCGCCCTGAGGACCTCCCCTGGGGGGTGTTTAGTGCGCTATCAGACTGCGAAGCGTTTGTGAAGTTTATTCTATCGGCACTGGATGACACCATTAAGATGTGTGCTAGGAACTCAGCACTTGCGGTAGCCATTCGCCGCCTGGTCTGGCTGCGACAGTGGGGCGCTGATGGAGCTACAAAAAAGGCTCTCACTTGCCTTCCATTCAGAGGACGGCGGTTATTCGGGGCCCGCTTGGACCTTTTTGGGAAAAAGGCTATAGCACCCTTACGCAGAAGGCCGCTCCGGCCTCCACGAGGCAGGGTCACCCCACCACCTCCATACGTTGGTGTCAAACGCGAATCTGAGGTGTGTTTCCAGCTGTTCGGTGTGGATTTCCAACATGGGGCGGGCAGGCAGCGCCCTGGGCCTTCTGGCAGGACCAAGTCCAAATCTGCCAAAACCTCTCAAGCATGAAGGGGCGCCCTCGCCCGTCTGGGCGAGGGGACGACTGCCACAGCTGTCTCACATCCAGGAATATGCCTTCTCCTTCTGGTGGTTCCGGGATGTAATCCCCCTGGGATCAGGATGGGTTCTTGCTGGGCGGCCCCCCCTCAGTGATCGTCAGGGTGTTTCTAGTACCTACCTTTCCCTTCTGAAATTGGCGCAGGCCAGACTGGACCTACAGTAGTTGGGCGCACTTGTTAATTGCCTTAACGGTATGGGGCTTTGGCCTCTATATTTTCCTTCCTCCCCCCTCAACAGTATGAGGTAGTCTGGACCGCGTTGGCCTATGGCAGGCTTAGCATTTCTACCTTCACAAGTAGTTCATATATGACAACTCTGTCTTAGGTCACGGGCCCCCTGCGCGGAAGGGGGGCTTTCGGCCTCTTGCGAAGCTCTAGATCTTCTTAGTCTCCCTGGGGTCTGCTGGGCGCCAAGACTATGTCTAGACAGTGTCGCAGGATCAACCCTGCGGATGGAGGCATTACTTGGTGCCTCTCTTTCGTGCCCAGGCTACTAGCCTGGCGCGACTGGAGACACGCCTGAGCTGGGGCATCTGCGTTGGGACCTACCGGGTAGTCTTCCTTACTCCCCAGTCTCTGCATCAGACCAAAGCGGGTCGGTTGGCTGACAGTGTCCCCTGGGAGCTACTGGATGGTTGCTCAGCCACCTCATCCCCTCATGGTCCCTTATCCACTATCCCCCGTTCCTGGGAAATCGGCTCAGGCTTGCAGCCTTCTTCTCTGGCATTAGGGGACCCCTGGTTACGGGGGCTCTGCCCCCCTTTACTGGCGCTTTACCTTCATCAGGCGGGATGGCGACTGGTGGGCCCGTTGGCGGCACATCAAGGTGATGTCACTTATAGACCGTGCCCTTGGGCTCTTCGGCGCAGTAAGTTACTGAACCTACATATGCCCCAGCACCCCGGTGCTTGGTCTGTGCTCATGCCTTATTGGTAAGGTGGTTCCTCTTGAGCTTCCCATATGCGAGGGCCCCGTCAGGGGGGCACTCACCTTCCTTACCAGCATCTCCTAGCGAATGGTCACCCTGGGTACCAAGTCTCGCAGGCTTGGCGGGGAATGGGAAAATCCTTACACAACCCCCGGTGATTCTAGGTTGGGCCCCCTAGAGGGTCCATCTTATGCTAGGCTTGTTGAAACGGTGGGCCCCCGTTTACTCTATATGGCTGGCCTTCTCCTCCGTCAGGATCGGTCGGCGTATGGGGGACTCCTGGTCTGTTGAAAGACAATGGCCTGTTTTTAAATGCTGGTCTAAAGTTTGTGACAGGTTGCTACCTCTGGGGGTCCCTGATCCTGTCTTAGGCGGGGGTCTACCCCCCCTGCTTCTCAGCGGTATTCGCTTCAATGGATGCCCTTGGCGGCAGGTTCTGCTATCCCGGTGTTGCCCGGGGAGCCTAGCGTGGCTCTGAGGGGTCTCCCTCCTGACACAGGGCCTCTGCCCTTGTTCCTACTGCCCCAGAATATTCTGACTCTGGTCAGGGGGGCTGAGTATTTAGGCATAGCCTTGTTAATCCATATGCCTTCTCTTCATCACCCTACTGGTGGGTTCTGCGCACGGTTGGCCTGATAGAGAGTCCCATGGGATCTATGGCCTAGGCGGCCTTGGGAGTAATGGTTCACAGACGCCTCTGCTGAAGGCTGCTGAATTGTGGTATCTCTTTTAGGAGTGCGGTTCTGCCCTTATCAGGTCTCTTCCTGTTTCCAATATAAGGTCCCCTGGGATTGACTGCTGATTCTTTCGCCCCTTGGGGACGGGCCTCATCTTCTGGGTGCCTTCAGTATGAAAGGGGGTCGGGAGCTAGCTTCCCAGCTCCCCCTTACTACGTCTATAACGGCTTGTGGTATCCCATATTGATTGACATGGGCCTTAGTCTCTTCCCTGTTAGGAGTTTTCGGTTCCCAGGGCCTTTAAAGTCATTACAGCGTAAGTTGGGGTTGGCTCCCCATCTGGGGACTCTGAAGGTGTAGGTTTTGTCCTGGCCTTCCTGCAGGAGTCTGGTTCTGTCACCCTTGTAGGGAATTCCTTTGGGGATTGCCTAGCTGCATTTCCCCAGTAGTTCCATAGTCCCTGTGGGGATCAATTTTCATTTTTTACCCTGCGGACTTCCTGGGGACCCTGCTTGGATGCTGTCTCAGCTGCCCTGTAGTCCAGCCCGCTTCTCTGGGGCCTCCTGACTCCGTCAGACATGTGCCTGAGACGATGGATCTGGTTGCTTAACCCTGGCTCGAAGTATACATACTTATACAGGTACAGATATATACGGCTACAGACTTCCCATGCCTGGGGGCGTTCCTTTTACGCTGGACCTCCGGTCCAGGTGGTCAGTTGGACCTTGTTTAAGTCCCTTAGTCTAGCCATGGGCTTGTTCTTAATAATACTAATATGAGGGCCTACATCCCTCTACAGGTTTTTGCACTTCTCCCCATGCCGGCTTTCTTGGCCTTTAGGGGGACTGCTGTTCTTGGAATCTACAGGCACCTCCTTGGGTATGCTCCTGATATCTATTCCAGCGTCATTGCGCCTTTGGATCAATCCTTCTGGATGCCCCTTGATCCTGAGGAAGCCTTGGCTTCCTGATAATTAAGGGTCTGTATTTCCGCCTTGGTCGGGTGACCTGTTTCTGTTTCCCTTTGGGGGTGTTACAAGTGTTGCCACAAGGCTTCCTTGCCTGTGAGCTAGTTGGGTCGCTATACTGACCTATGTTCCTTCAGGGTAGTGCTTCTTCCCTTTTGCTGTTTACTCCGTTATCTGGGTGCTTGGGTACTACTGGCCCTTCAGCACCAGGGTTTTTTCTCTTTTAGGTCAATTACTAGACTTATGGCCTGTCTCTGTTCATACCTTCATGGTCCTGTTATGAGACTGACGTTAGAGCCTTTGCTCATGTCATGCCTGTTGCAAGTTGGCAGGTGACAGCGCCTTTACTGTCCGCTGTGCCTTGCTTTTTCTGGGGATCCCACCCTGCTTATGGACACTGCTATTGGATGTCCCACATGTTATTACTATTCGGGAGCAGGACATGCTGTATGCTTAGAATAATACAACTCTGTAGTACTCACCTGTAGAGTTGGTATTATACGCATACAGCACGTCCTGCTCCACACCACCCTGGTTTCACTTATTCTGGATCCCCTGTATGGTGATTGTTATCATTAAGATATTGGTACCAGTTATTCTGGGTGGTTTATTTCCTCCTGGCTTCTCTTCTCACTGCTTTTCAATGCTGGGGATTTGTGGGAGGTCCCTCGGTGTATGTAGGGCCGGGAGGAGCTTGTTTTCTACATGTCGTCTGCAGTGCACGGCGCCTGAGGCGGAGGATTACCCACGTTATTACTATTCAGGAGCAGGATGTGCTGTATGCGTATAATACCAACTCTACAGGTGAGTACTTCACAGAGTTGTATTTTTTTCTCCTAATCTAGAATACTGTTGTATTGTCCATGCAGGATGTAGAGACATTCGGCATGCCTAGGTTTTGCTTCTGAGTATTTTTTTTTTTTTTATATCCATCATAATTAACATAACTGCTTTTAAAAATGCCATGCACATACTCGGTAGGTAGCTATTAAAGTGATCCTATATCCAGAAAGGAAGTTTGTCATTGCCTTATAGCCCCAGCCTAGTGCCCCAAAACTGCCTTTTTTTTTTTTTTTTTTTTTAAATAACTAAAGCCTTTGCTCAGTATTTATAAAAACACTAACCTATAGCAGTGTGAAGTCTGACTGTCAACCACGTGCTGCTTAATTATGTTACAGCTCCCCAAGCATTGTATTCTGTAACTGTAATGTATTGCTAGAAAGCACCAAAGGGTGGGGCTGTCTGGCCATGGAGCAATATGGACAACTGCATACAGTTCGTTTTGTTATGAATATTGTGCAAAGACTTTAGTGTAAAAAAAAAAAAAAAAAAGTTTTTTTATGGAGTATGAGATCACTTTAATGCCTTAATACATCTGAAATTTACAAACCTATTAAGGCAGACCAAAACCTTCTGAGCTTGAAAAATACATTTGGCCAAAGCCCCTGCTGATACTCTTCTCTTAGGGTGTAGAACTAGAAATGGAGGATGTTTTTGCCTACTGTATTGTGACATCTGCAGGAAACAACTCTTTGAGATTCAGTCTCGGGTTATGCTCTTGCAGAATTGTTTATGGTATTTTTGGGAAACTGCTGCCATTTCTTTATAGTGAGAGATATTTTAGGTATACCACCGAGATGAGGGTGTAGCTGCATTATGATGTTTCATCTGTATGCTCACCTGTATGCTTTTAATTTGTAAATCCTCTTTCTCTTTTTTATTTTAAGGTTCTATGCACGTGATTCTGGCCTTCTAAAGTTTAAAATCCAGGCTGGTCTTCTTGGACGACCCATCAACCACACAGTTCGCAGACTTGTGGCCTTCACCTTTCATCCCTTTGAACCATTTGCAATATCTGTACAGAGGACTAATGCCGAATATGTGGTGAACTTCCACATGAGACATATATGTACTTAATCAGTGTGTCAAAGCTTCCTTTTTTTTATTAAAGATTAAGACTACATCCGTTTTGTTTTTATGTTGGTGTTTTTGGGAGAACTAGTTTCTCTTCCTAAGATTAAAAAAACATCCATGAGTTCAGTATTAACTGCTTTTTAATCAGAAAATATCTCACTAAGGAAGTGGTACAAGTCACTAAGAATTGAAAATGCTTTCCGTAGTAAAAAGTCACTTTTGAGCCAATGATCACTTTGAGTGGAGGTGAGGGGGGGTTAAGGTAGGAGTGGTAAGGGTAAAAATACCAGATTTTATATGCTTTAAGGTTTATTCTACCTCCTTTTTTTATTTAATAGCTTTTTAACTCTGCAAGCTGTCCTCTGTGATGGGAGTGTCAGGGATGTGTGTATTGCACTGGTGTGAGCTTGGATTGACTGGCTCTTTTAGCCTACCACTACGAGGGGGTGCTTGCCTGATACAAGTTTCTGGCTTTGGTTTGTGGTCAGGATTAGGGGGAGGCGCTGGAGGCTGCAAAGTGGAAAAAGGAATTCCCCTTCCTTTCGGTAACCAGAGCAAAGAGGCAGGAGCATGGCATGGGACAGACACTGCATCAGGTAAGCTGGCAGGCAATTGATTTTAAAGTTTGTCTAGTCAATCACTTTAACTTTTCAAGCAAAATTAAAGCCTGGCTGCCCTATAGTTACCAGGCTCCTTTAAGAATGTACAGTAAGGACGGTTTATAAAACGTTTTAACTTTTTAGGGGCCATTGTACCAAGGGAATAAGAATTGGGTAACGCAAGTTAACCTTTGTATTATGAAAATTAATAAACCCACTTTTTATTCTTTGCCATAGCCTCATTATGTGACTAGTTACTATGAGGTGAGGTCATAAAATTGTGACATGTCTTGTGAAACCAACTGCATAAGAGAGGCTTTTCTTTTAGCATTGCTTTATGGCCAAACACAGCCATTTACAATGTGTAGTCAGAGGGTATATATTTTATTTGAATTGAGTTGGGTAGGCCTTTATATTATGTGGTTGTTGCTAATTTTGAAATATTTGAAAGCAATTTGTGGCTAATCTGATTTAATGTACCTGTGTTTTTAGATTAATCATAGGAGCAGTTGCAAAAAGCCATCTGATTCATGACGAAGGAAACGTGATGTAAACCTATGCTGAATATCCTCTAAACTCTGCAAGTGCAGGGTGCCATTTATTGGCCAGCCTCACCCCTTACTACACATGGTTATGCACCTAGAATAAACCTGCTGCTTGAATTACCTTTGCTCCAGGGTAGATTTGCTGTTAAGATCCACAAGAAGAGAGTAGTGAGCCTGTACACAGAGCTCTGCTGCTCAGCAGTGTCCGTAGCAGCAACGTTCTGTGTACACTGTATCTTCTTGTATATCCGTTAAAACTGATTATAACTTTACTGTTATACTGTAAGTTCCTGCCCCTGCTAGTTTAATTTCTCTGCACTAGATCTAATGCTAGGGGGCAGAGATTAAGTTTAACAGGGCAAATGACCATGCCTGCTTCTTTCCCTCCACACAGGAGATCAGAAGGGACCATCTTGCTCTGTCCTTCAAAGTTATCTGATGTCGTGAGCACAGGCTCTCCTGCAGCTTGCTACTTTCCACACGGTCCTGCTTTGTGCAAGCCCATGTTTCTGCTGCTGCAGAGCCGAGGAGATGGGGGAGTCCTCTACCTAGAGGGGGGTCGCAGCATAGTTTTGACATTCTTCAGGGGAACATCTTGTATCTAGTTCTTTTGGTCCCCATAAGGGCTCTGGGCAAACAGGATTAATGCCCAAAAATGGCTGTTGATCATTTTGATATGGTTTGCTATCCTTACATGGATACCATGTCCCTTTCTAACAAAGAGGCACTAAGTATACTAATAAACCCTTAAGACTTGGACAAAACAATTAGATGTGTTTATTCAGATCTGACAGTCAAAAAGTCATAATTGATCAGGCAGCTGACCTTTTAAATGGTGCTGTCAGGAGACTGTCTGAACACCCTACTAGTGAAAGTTTCCACAAGAGCCGACCACTAAAAAGCCCAGTGCTACAGATCTCTTAAGGTTATTTCTGTCCATGTGCTCTAGGAACCAGGGGCCTCTCCCTTTAGCCATTTCTAGGAGGAGGTAAATCGTGGAGGCCCTCCTGGTAGAAGTTCCTGCCTGACTTTCGGGACAAGGTCTGACCAATTTGGCATGCTCCTTTTTGTGTGAGGACAGACTAAACCACCCAAGCTGTGTACCCAGGGCCATGAGTCCCAACTATAGACTGACAGAGGTCCCCCTACCCTCTGCTGGTTTGTATTGTGAGAAAATAAGGTCAACCTGGTTGGGAAATGGGTTCCATGCAGTGAGACCATGTCAAAAAGCCAGTTGCCCCACAGGTGAAACAGAAATCAAGCTCAGCCCTCCATCAGATCTGATCTGGAGAAGGAGAAGCCTTATCTGAAATCTGAGAAATGACATCTTGAACACTGGTTTTGGTCAGGTATGGACATGGACATGAGCTGATTGTTTTGAACTTGTGTGAGAGCTTGATGAGGCAATGTTGACTGAACTGGAAACCAGAGGGCTCCTTGCCAGGTCATCTTACTTTTGTGCATGGGAGACAGGCTTCCCTTCCTGAAAAAGCAATGCTGTCCAACCTAACCTGCCCCTCCCTAGCCTGTAGCCTGGGCATGATCCATGGTTGGCGCAGCAAGTATGTTAGGCTATACCTCATTATTGTAAATGTCTGTGCCTGGGGGGGCAGGGATAATGAGGAATTGCTCACAGGCCACTGTAGATGCATTCTGACAAGAGCTTTACCTGGAAGGTGGTGAACATACATGGAGCTAATGCCGGGATTGCCTTCAGTAAGCCTACCCCAAAATGAGCTAGATAGACTGGTTCTAGGTGGTAAGTCTGAAGAGGGAACTCCCACATAAAGCCTTTTGGTAGTTTGCTCCAAATTGTTTTGCTATAGTCCCTGAAGTGAGTGGATTCTAAAGCTTTTTCCAAATCTTCTCCAGAGTAGGGGGGTAATGAGTTGGGAACTACACCAGACTGCTTGTTAGTGCCAATGTCCGGCCTAAATCCATAAAGGCCCATGAGTGTAACCCAAGGCCCCTTGTAACTCAAAGCTGGACTGGTTGCCTAATTAAAGGGGAGAACCCAACACATGTCTATCCATCTGCGTCATGAAAGCATGGGGTCTCATTAACGGCTGGGCCCAAATGTGTAATCCGGTATCCGTGTTTTCTCCCTGTAAGGCAAGATTTTTCTGCCAGTCAGGGTGGTACAAAGCAACTCCCTGCACCATGGGCCTAGCTGCTCCCTCCTGCACAGTAGAAAGGTTCTCCTTTGGAGGGATTCTTCTTGCTGCTTCTTGCTGCCCCCCTGTTTGCTCTGGGCACATGGATGCTTACAGCTCAAGTTTCATGAATTTACTCTGCAGACCTCAGATCAGTGGTGACCACTCCACTTGCCTTTCACCGGCTCCTGTGCTGCACATCTCAGTCACAGCCCTGGTACAGGCCTTCATAACCTTGGTATATTGTGCGCTTTTTAAGATTAGGCGCCTCTGTATGTGGAAGTTTCCTGTGTACGGAGGCTCCCATTGATCTAAATGGGAGCATGTCATACTGAGACTACGGTCACCTGCCTTGCTGGCTTCCGGTAACCGCTTTGCGGGTAATCGATGCTTGCCGCAGGTGAAAGGTACGTGGACTGTTATCTGATGGGCCTGTGCAACATGGAGAGTACTAATGTTTCTCCAGCCAGGCCTTGACTTTGCCTGCACTGTCCTCTCATCTGAAGTTCAGTAGGGACTGTGTTGAGTTTGAGAGGAAGTTCTTCTGCCTCAATACACTCTAATTTGATGAGATGACATACATCTTGCAGAATACAGCCCAACAGGACTTCACATACCCATAAGGCTTAAGGCATTCAGGAGGTATGTCTTCTTTTTTGCCCCTCCAGAGATGAAAACAAAAGCTGAAAGCTTTGTCACCAGGTCATGGCTTAGAAAAGCCGCCCTTTCAGTTTACAGCCACTAACACACTTTTCACGCAGCCTTGGATGAATCTTTCCACAGATTAGGCTTTCAATTCCAGTTTAATATTAGTCAATTCCATAGGACTGCTAGCTGGCTTCTTTACTGCAAATGTTTTGATGGGTTGAGGAAGCTGCTCTACTTGTCTGGAACACTAGAAAAATTATGTGCATCAAAGTTGTAGTAAGGATACTACTTTGAGTCTTTATTCACTACAAGGTACTAACCTTAAAGGAGCATCCATATAATTCTGCTGGATGGCGGAAGGAGAGGTTCCTTCGGCACCTGGCATCTAGAAATATGCAGCCAGGCTTGTTTTTAATTTTTATTAATGGAAGGAAGAGGAAATCGGGTGACAGGTTGTCAACCCTGGATTTTATTCCTACCAGGAGAAGAAAACCACAAGCTTGGCAGGAGTTTCATTCAGTTTGGGTGTATAAGTGACCCCTCCTCTCATTAGCCAATACGTTTATATGGGTTTTTAGTATTACACTATTTCACGATGGTGCTCTTTTAAGCCTAGTATAGGACCCAAGTGGCGGTCACTAGTTTCATTTTTGGCTTTTACAACCATGTTTGATTATTTTTAAAAGGTGGGATTTGTTTGTTCCAGTATAGCCCTGGTTGTTTTTAGTATATGGTTCACTGTAGCTTCCAGCTGCTGTCATTAAGGTGCTCTGTTCAAATTGTTCCTTTGTCTATATACAGATTGAGACATTACAGTAGTTACGGGAAGAAACATGCCCCCCCCCCCCCCCGCCTGGATGTTTAATTTTAGTGCTCTCCATAAAAAACAATTTTTATAATCTGGCAGGGGCCCAGTTTCCCACCTATGTCTGCAGTCTTGGTCCCTCTTGGATCACAGGATGCACCAGCAAGAATTGGTTCTGCATTGTAGTGATTCTTTTCCTTCACGTTGTCTCCTGTTGTAACCTTGAAATTGTATGGAGTGGGTAGGGTTTTTTCTACAGTCTGTCTGCTAGTGAATGGCGTTTCAGAATTCAGTTGTATATGAATTGTAGGAACTGAGCCCACTGCAGGACTTTAAGAAAATTAATTTTACAGTGCATAATGAAATACAATTTTAGTACTCCTAGTAAAATTCTTTTCCCAGGAATGTTTTCAAACATTGTCTACTATAAAACGTTTTAGCCTGAACACATTGCATTTTAACTTATTTTTTTTGTTTTTAAGGTAGCATAGACCAGCATTTTACATGTGTACACTTTGCAACTAGGACCTTTTATAAAAGAAAATGTTCACCTTGTCTGGCGATTTCTGGTAGTCTGTATGGCACATATATCTAATCTAGTTTAGTCCAGGAAGTGGCTGTGTTCTACATAAGATGAATCATGGCAAATGCAGTGGTATGCAAGTGGGACCTTTTCAGAAGCAGGGTAATTGGTTATGGCAGTTTATGAAATTGCTTACAGTTGATCCAACAGTCAGTCACAGGGTCAAGGAAACTGTTTTAAATCAGTCTTCATTTAGAGATGTTAACCCTAATCACTGACGCGTTTACCATTTATTGGGCTATATAACCATTTTCATGGACTAGTCCCATTTTTACATTTTATTTTCAAAACCGTATCCTGCTAGAAAGGAAAGCACATTGTTTACCTGAGGTAGAAAACCGACGCCAAAGGTTGTATCCTTTTCAATGTTTTTTTTTTTTTTATACTTTTTCTTTTTTCCCCTAAAAGAAGTGTTGTACAATCCTTATACAGAATGTATTTTTTATACCTGTATATAGGTTGACCTTTTATTTAAATAAAAATATATACAATGTTTTAAAGTGTGTATTACATTTCATTTTTCTTTGAATCGTATTCTGCACCAATATATTGTATTCTATATAAAGGTAAAAGTACACTTGAAATGTTATTGCAGGCAGGGTCATTGTTCAAGTCTTATGTTTTCTAGTTGAGCTGCCCATTTACCCCTACGCTTATCTCCCAAGTTATGAATTCATACAGCATAGCTAAAATAGAGAGCAGATCACCTGTTCACGAGGAACTACATTTAAGGGGGGCAATTGCCTATTACAAGCTCATTGCTTTGTTTGCCTCAAAGCTACAACCCCCCCCCCCCCAGGCCTTAATGCATGTTAGTTTTCCTAACACAGTGGAACAAGAGTCCCCCCCCCCCCCCCCCCCCCAATACAATTTCCAGTGATTCAGGCCTCTATACGGTTTCTAAAGGTGGATGTAACGCTCCACCATTAGCACACACCACCTCCCCATGCGTCCCATGGTCCAATGGTGATTCTACTGAACAAACTGCCATCCACAGCCTGGTTAGAAATCACAGTGATAGATGGCTAGAGCTGCCTAACCACTTCAGCCATTAGACTCGTACAATCAATGCGACCTATACACACCTGGCATGCCCACCCCACACCCATGCCACAATATAATTAGAACTAAGCTACCAATATGTCACTGACAACACATTCGGCTACAAATCATCCAGGGATCATGCTGCAACTCTTCACTGGCTTTGTTATTGGGCACAATATTCAGTATTCCCTATATAAAGTTCAATCCATGTATTTACAGCTTATGTTATATGTTTGGAAGGTTATATAGGGTCCTTACGGCCTACTACTCCTTCTTTTGTATTTCGACCAGGCCCTCTAAGGAAGTGTCAAAGACTAAAACTGGCTCTAAGTCAAAGGAGAAAAATATGAGATATGTGCCCGATATGTGAAATCAAGTTACTAGGCATATGTTTACCTTCATCTCACATTTTCAATATGCTTTCCTGGCTGATGACCCCCTACTCTATCGCCCTCTTCTCCCCACTTCCCTTTCCTCTACAAGCCAGAGTGGACCCATTTGGGACCATAGGCCTCATCCTTAGATCAAGGACTTGCTACAAATTGAGGTCCTATGTCAAATGCCAAACTGTTATAAACTGAAAGTCCAGCACCTTGCTACAAACGGAGGGACGGCTACAAGCTGAGCACTACCCAAGCCAAATTGCCTGGTCACAAGGTACATCTAGTTAACCCTTTCTCACAATACATTTAATTAAACATGGCACACTAACCACCTCCTTATTAACAGGCTAACCTGCCACCACGGGGTACCTCAACAGGGGCCTACCCTTGACCAGTATACCCTACACCCCCAGGTATGAACCCCAATCAAAGGTGGACCTTAGACTGTGGTATGATATATGGGCACCACTGACTTGGTATTGGCATTGAAATATCAATCTCTTCTCTATCTATCTGTATATTATAGGCAGCTCACAACAAACCATTACTAAAAAGGGCAAAACACATTGAATCTCTTATCACATTAAGACATACTGTACTAATGTGTGGGAATTGCTGATCCCAATACCTGTCGCACTGTTAACATTACTGTGTATTAACCACTGATAAAACAGGCTTTTCTCTTGCCACGCAGGACATGTGCTTTAAAATGTTCTAAGAAATGTCAGCAGCAAGTGACACCAGATGTAGATCTATTTGTCTGTGAAGGTTCCCATTCACCCAGGTCATGGTATGTAGGAATAAATGTAGGACTTGTTGATTTATTTTCTTGAAGACTCTTCTCATCTGCCTGGCTTTCTCAATTCAGAGGGACTTGTACAGGAATCTGGCAACAATAAATGGTAGCTCCAATCCACATCCACAGGGGCTTGATATCGAGTATGATCTGCCAAATTGGTGGAAAGAACTTTAATCTTCCACTCATTCTGTCTATCATAGGCACTACTTCCAAATTCGCCCAATTCAGGGGAGTCTCATTGTGAAGGTAAACAGGTCTTGAGGTCAATAGACTACTCCACACAGTTAGAACTTCCACTTATGACATGAAGAAGGCCAACTGTGGATGTTCAACGTTATTCAACTTATTCCTGTGAACTTGTATTGCTTTTAGTCTACTATACTACTACTATACTACTACAGTAGTATTAACTTTTGTTTTGTACTGTTGGAAAATGGTTTAATTAAGAACCTTAAAAATAAATCCGACTAGGTCTTTGCGCCCAAACGGCACCTTGAAAATAGCTTGCAGGGAATTCTGGAATCCCTCTGTCATGTTCTTTTAGATAGAATGTATGACCATTACACTGTAGAAAGAAAGAACAAGCAGGATCTTCTGAAATTCTTTATGCCACAGGCTTAAATCTGGTGGATTGTGATTATCCTATCCCATCTGAGAAGGATACATTTTTGGGGGGCAAATCTAGCCAAATTTTCTATTCTATCTGTTAGGAGACATGGCTTTGCATCATGTGGTATATTGAGCTTTTTCTTTCCACTAGTCTTATAGTTTGTCTGGAGGTTTGTGTGGTGGCAATTCCACCATAGATGCAATACCGATGCGGGGGGGGGGGGGCTTGATTACACCACTAGTATTGATATGGCTCAATGGTCATCTTGTATTCTGTAGTTAAGCAAGTCCTCACCAAAAATTTGTACGGTAGATAAAGTTTAAGGCTGATTGTGCAGATTTTTCTTTCGAATTGCACAAGGGGTCTAGATGGCTTGGCCCACCCATGGAGGTTCAAACTAACCTATGTTTTGTCTGCAGTATGCACAGGTAGTTGCTGCACTTTGGACCCCTGCTACTGCTTCTACCTTGCTCCTTAGGAAATGGAAGTGATGCACATGGGACAGGCATCAGCTGAGCTGTACACTGGCTAATTATTGTTGAGTTTAGAGTCCTTATAATTTATGGGTCAGAATTCCTAAGGCACATTCTACAATGCTAGAGCTAAGGCTGTAGGTGAAAATGCACTTGCTGTCACCTGATGCCCTTTTTGCATAAGGTTTCTTTAGGTGCTCTGAGATCACAAGGGTCTTGTCTAACAAATAAAATATAGGTGCGGGGCACCAGCCTCTGGTAGATCCAGGGTTCCTTGGAAGTTCTCTTCCAAGCAGAGCAGGCTGAAAGATAACAGTCTGCTAATAATATTTAGCTGTGGTCAGAAAAGCAGTACAACAATGGGTAAATCCTCACCCCTCTGTTAATTCTTAGTATACAGTACGTCCTGCTCCAAATCTAATACTTACAGTTGGGATATACTCCGCCAGATGGCGCTGGACTGCAGAGACATCGAAAATAGGCTCCTCCCGGCCCCTCAAATACCCAGGGACCTCCCACAAATCCCCAGAATTTCTCTGCAGTCTGGCTACGAAGGACGAGAAATTGCCTCTCTACTCGCAGGTGAGCGGGGTTATTAACCTGCGGCCCTGTAGAACTATTCCCACCCGTTCCACTAGTAATATGCCTCCCAGCCTTGGCTGCGCTGGTCGGGTGAAGGTAGGCAGCACCACCGTTGGTGCTTAGGAGCGCTGCTCCACCGCAATCCCCCACCAAAGGGTAGGCGGTTCAGGCTTATGGTGAGCCTCTATGGGATGCCCCTCCCGCACTATTGCTCCTGCCTATCGGTGGGCCCTATTTAAGTGGCCGCCGACCTTCCTCATCCTCCTTGTAGTCTTCGGGGGAAAAGAGGGGGGGGTGTGTATGTGTATAGATATGTATGTTATGCAGTCTTTGCTTCACTTTTCACATGTCTTTTATTCTTGTGTCAGCCGCCGCGCTGACTTTATTGCTTTTAAATTTACCGCTGCGGCATTACCTCAGGCGCTGGTGCGCCATCATTGGCTGTTGGCCTTCTGGCTTCGCGCTCTTCGGGGGGGGGCGGGGCCCGTAATTGGCGCGTTCCGCCTCATCGCTATTACTGGCTCGCCCCTCGAAGTATACCGACGCCATCTTTTCTGACTTGGTTGGCCTATGCGTGACGGACGCCTACCTACCGCGTCCCGTAAGTGCCCTTGTGGGCGACTTTATCTGCTTCACTTTTTTTACGATGTACTTAAGGTCTTGTCTGCTTATGTCTTTCAGGCGGGACGAACCCTTCTTGGCTTCTCCGGCCCTGTTTTAGTATATTACTTGTAGGCCTTGTAAAAATTATACTCCCACGTCCCTAGCGGGTTATTGGGGCATCCAGGGTTGCTATATAGCGTTATTCCCTATCGGACTATAGCGCCGCTATAATCACCATATGGAGGCATTCCAGGATAATGTTACCGGGGTCCCTTCGGGACAAGACCGGCTGTGTGTAGCGTGTGGGCAGCCTCACGCTGACGCTGACAAGGCGCGGGTCTGTGTACCCTGTGCTGAGCAGGTGCTTGCATTGCAATCTGGCCTGCCAGTGGCTGCACCTCGTTTCACTTCACCTACTCCCCCAAGCTTAAATCTCACTCCTGCTGAGTTGCATACTAGTGGGGATTCTCAGCCTGATGTGTCTTCTAGACTGGCTACTGTTGAACAGATTATTGCAAAGTCTTTAGTGCGTAAGGCCCCTGCTAAGAAGAGGCACTTGACGCCTAATGTTACTGTTTTCCCTATGGGAACTGAGGAGTTTTGGAATCTGTGTGGCTATACCCCGTCTTATGAAGGGGAGCTCTTTTCTGATTCAGGCTCATCTGATGAGAGACCAAGGGGTCATGACTATTCTGGCTCTGACCCCTGGGCCCCGGATGACACTGACAGATTATTGACCCAGATTTTTTGTCCATCTCTCTCCCTGCTGAGGCTCCCAGGCAAAGAGGGGAGCTTTTCCATACAGCAAGATCACGTTTGGAATTTCCAGAGCAGGCACATTTCCATAACCTTGTGCTCAAGGAATGGGAGCGCCAGAGTAAACTTCCCGGGGTTCCAAAGAGTTGGGATAGGAAGTATCCCTTTCCTGCTGAGGTGGTTAAATGTTGGTCATCCCCCCCACCCCCCGAGGTGGATGCCCCGATCCTAGGGTTATCTAACACCTCTGTCATGCATTCCCCTGATTTTACTACCCTGCGGGATGCCGAATACCGACGTATTGATCAGCTGGCATCCCACGCCTTTGCATGTGCGGGGGCGGCGCTGCGCCCGGTCTGCGCCTCTGCCATTACTGCTGTGGCCACTAGAACCCTTATCAGAAATATGCTCGATAGTGCCCCTGATGATTTGCCTTGTGAGGTGTTTAATGCACTCTCCAGTTGTGATGTTTTTGTAAATCCAATCAACATTGGATGACACCATCAGAATGTGTGCCAGAACTTCTGCCCTCGTGGTGGCTATACGCCACTCGGTTTGGCTGCGCCAGTGGGCTGCTGACAACGCTGCCAAGAAGGCCCTCACTGGTTTTCCCTTTAACCCTTTAACCGCCAGCCTACCTTGAGATTTTGTCACCCTTTGTTGCCAGACCATTTTGCACTATTTTGCGCTCCACATGTTCAACTGTGATTTTTGAAGAGATTTCCCAGTATTTCCCTGGACAATTATATATTGTTTTTTTCAGCACAGTCTGGGCTTTAAGATGAAGTGTCTTGTTTGTAAGATTGTCAGTGTTTTTTAAATATTTTTATGGAAAATATGTAAAAAAAAAACCCCAAAAACATTTTTTTGACAATTTTAGTGTGTTTTCCTAATAAAACATGCAAGTTGTTCCAGAAAATCATATTGTGTGTAAAAGCCCTATTGCTCCCGATTGCAACAGTACCACATATGTATTGGTAGACATCCTTTCCTGCCCACGAGACACATAAAACTAAAAAGAGCGACTGAGCAAATTTTCAACGAAAATACACCATTTTGCTCTCCTTGCGGTTTTTCAACCAAAACACCACTTTTCAATTGAAATACCCCCCACAAACCATATGTTCCCTGAAAGTACACACCTCAAGCGTTCTAGGCGTACCAGGCTTGTTGTTGTAGCTGCAGCTTTCTGGGCGCAAGCCTTCCCGAAACTCACTGGTTGTACCGGATTTCCCTAAAAAAATAGCAAAAATGCAGCATTAAGACCAAATTTTTCTATAAAAAACATGCGCTAACCAAAAAAAACTAATCAAATCTGAAATGGCAAGGTCTTCTGAACAGAACAATACCCAACATGCATAGCTATCTCCAAGGGTAGGGCTGCCAATTACCCCAAAGCAAAGCGTATGCATAACGGGCATTTCACTTGAAATTTCCTGCTCTGCAGACAAAGTGCGCACCTTGCGCTTTTTCAACCAAAACATCACTTTTCAATAAAAATACCCCCCACAAACCACATGTTCCCTGAAAGTACACACCTCAAGCGTTCTAGGCGTACCAGGCTTGTTGTTGTAGCTGCAGCTTTCTGGGCGTAAGCCTTCCCGAAACTCACTGGTTGTACCGGATTTCCCTAAAAAAATAGCAAAAATGCAGCATTAAGACCAAATTTTTCTATAAAAAACATGCGCTAACCAAAAAAAACTAATCAAATCTGAAATGGCAAGGTCTTCTGAACAGAACAATACCCAACATGCATAGCTACCTCCAAGGGTAGGACTGCCAATTACCCCAAAGCAAAGCGTATGCATAACGGGCATTTCACTTGAAATTTCCTGCTCTGCAGACAAAGTGCGCACCTTGCGCTGTTTCAACCAAAACATCACTTTTCAATATAAATACCCCCCACAAACCACATGTTCCCTGAAAGTACACACCTCAAGCGTTCTAGGCGTACCAGGCTTGTTGTTGTAGCTGCAGCTTTCTGGACGCAAGCCTTCCTGAAACTCACTGGTTATACTGGTTGTTGTGGAGGTTGGTCTCTGACCTTCCCCTCCAGGGCATTCCAAATCGGGATGCCCCTGGGGAAGAGCGCCGGAACCACCGAACTGGGCAGATTTATTTGTTGGTCATGGGGCACGGGCTCCCCTATGGGCATGCGCTCGGGAGCCCCGTGACCAAACTGAAAAAAAAAAACACACAGTCCCTCTCCAAGATCAACATCTATTTTTTTTTTAGTTTTTTTTAAATACCTTTTCTTCCGGGGTCTCTTCCTCAGTACTTCAGTCAGTCACACGTCCCTGACCCAGCAGGTGGCCGGAGTCCGGCGGCCTGCTCTCATGTCCCGCGCCGGCAATGCTCTGTAGCCAATGGCTGAGGCAGGGCAGGCAGGGCGAGGAGGCCAATCAAGATGCCGGCTGTCAGAGCCGACCAAGATGGAGGCCAGGTGGGTGCGAGCGCGGCCGCCAGGGAGCACATGATCGCCTGGGGGGATAGGATGGATGGCTGCATGGGGGTGACAAGATGGATGGCTGCATGGGGGTGACAGGATGGATGGCTGCATGGGGGTGACAAGATGGATGGCTGCATGGGGGTGACAAGATGGATGGCTGCATGGGGGTGACAAGATGGATTACTGCATTGGGGGTGACAGGATGGATGGATGGCTGCATTGGGGGTGACAGGATGGATGGATGGCTGCATTGGGGGTGATAGGATGGATGGATGGCTGCATGGGGGTGATAGGATGGATGGATGGCTGCATGGGGGTGACAGGATGGATGGCTGCATGGGGGTGACAGGATGGATGGCTGCATGGGGGTGACAAGATGGATGGCTGCATGGGGGTGACAAGATGGATTACTGCATTGGGGGTGACAGGATGGATGGATGGCTGCATTGGGGGTGACAGGATGGATGGATGGCTGCATGGGGGTGACAGGATGCATGGCTGCATGGGGGTGACAAGATGGGTGGCTGCATGGGGGTGACAGGATGGATGCATGGCTGCATGGGGGTGACAGGATGCATGGCTGCATGGGGGTGACAGGATGCATGGCTGCATGGGGGTGACAGGATGCATGGCTGCATGGGGGTGACAGGCTGCATGGGGGTGACAGGATGCATGGCTGCATGGGGGTGACAGGATGGATTGCTGCATTGGGGGTGACAGGATGGATGGATGGCGGCATGGGGGTGACAGGATGGATGGCTGCATGGGGGGTGACAGGATGGATGGATGGCTGCATTGGGAGTGACAGGGTGGCTGGATTGGGGGTGAGAGGATGGATGGCGCCATGGTGGTGACAGGATCCACCCACGGCTGAGGGTGAGCGGGGAGCCGTCGGGCGCGCGTCGCGCGTATAGCCAGCTAATAGGGGGCGGGCAGGCGGGGCGGCGGAGGCTAGGCTGGTGGAGGGCGTTTTGCCGGCGATCGGCCTTACCGTCGACCTGGGCTCCAGAAAAGATGCTGCGCCGGATGAGATAAGCAGGGGGCGCCGGCTGATGACAGCTGCCGTGCGCCCCCTGCTGATTGGTCAGGGGAGCGATCGGGTGACTTGGGTCACACCCAGGTCACTGACCCCTGGACTCCCTGCAAGCTGCATCCACAGCAACTGGCCCGCTGATGCCCCCCCGATGGCCCGGAAGGTAAGGGAACGCTAGCCACGTAAAATTTACATGGCTGGCGGTTAACTGCAGGAGAGGCAGCCACGTAAATTTTACGTGGCTGGCGTTTAAAGGGTTAAAGGACTGTGTCTGTTTGGAGACCGCCTGGACCTTTTTGCTAAGGGAGGCAGGTTACCCCAGCACAGGCGGCAACCTCTGCCCTTCTCCTCCCCTTACCGCGGTGCAAGACAGGGAAGGGGGGTGTCCTTCCCTGGGGCCCGGGGAGATTTCTGGGGTAGAGGCAGAGGACGTGGATGTCCTGGCTCCTCCTGGGGTCGCAAAGCTAAATCCTCTCCCAAGCCCCCTCAGGCATGATGGGGCGCCCTCACCCATCCGGGTGGGGGGGACGGCTGCAGCACTTCGCTCACGTCTGGAGGCTTCATGTCTCAGACCGGTGGATTCAGGAGGTAGTGTCCTCCAGTTACAAGTTGGAGTTTGCTGCCGATCCCCCTCCAAGATTCATCAGATCCCGGATTCCTCAGGACCCTGTGTCAGCTCAGGAGCTAGTGCAAGCAGTGCAAGGCCTCCTGGAGCTGGGGGTCATCTGCCAGGTCCCTTTAAGAGAAAAAGTCAAGGGCTTTTATTCCAACCTATTCACAGTACCCAAAATGGATGGTTCTGTCAGGCCCATCCTGGACTTAAAGATTCTCTGTTTGTCAGGGGCAGGCGCTTTCGCATGGAGACTGCGCTCTGCCATCAGTTCCCTGCGCCAAGGGGATTTCATGACTTCTGTGGACATCAAAGATGCTTACCTTCATATTCCTGTGTTCCCAGGTCATCAAAGGTTCCTCAGGTTTGCTCTGATGGATCAACACTACCAATTTGTGGCCTTGCCCTTCGGCCTCACTTCAGCTCCCAGGGTGTTCACCAAGGTGCTGGCTGGTGTGATGTCTCTGCTCAGATGTCAGGGCGTCCACGTGCTTCCCTATCTGGACGACATCCTCATCACTTTCCAGTCTCTACATCAGGCAGAGTTGGATACTCAGCTGGTGGTGTCCACTCTGGAGTCATTTGGATGGGTGATCAACCACCCCAAGTCCTCACTGTTCCCTTCATTGATAACTCCATTCCTAGGAATGAATCTGGATACAGTTCAGGCAAGGATCTTCCTTCCTCAGCAGAAGGTGGACAGTCTGATTGCACAGGCTCAGTCCCTCCTAGCTTGCCCCCATCCCTCCATCAGACAGGGGATGCAGCTGGTGGGCCTGACGGTGGCGTGCTTCAAAGCGGTCCCTTATGCTCAGTTCCACCTGAGGCCTCTGCAACTTCACCTATTGTCTGTATGGGACAAGGACCCAGTGTCCCTGGACAGGATCTGTGTGCTCTCCCCCCTGGTCAGGAGGTCCCTCTTGTGGTGGATGTACTCAAGGAACCTGTTGGGGGGGGCAGATCCTTTCTTGTCCCTTCCTGGGAGACGGTCACCACGGATGCCAGTCTGTCAGGTTGGGGGGGTTTCTGGAAGTCCCTGCGGTTCCAGGGGAGGTGGGGCCCTCAGGAGGCCCACACACCTATCAATGTCTTGGAGCTGCGAGCGATCAGGTTAGTTCTGGCTCGCTTGACTACTCATCTTCAGGGCCTGCCTGTTCAGGTGCGCTCGGACAACCAGACGGCAGTTGCCTACCTCAATCATCAGGGAGGGACCCGGAGCAAGGGGGCCTTCCAGGAAGTGTCTCGGATCTGGACTTGGGCGGAGGCCAATGTCCTCTGCATTTCAGCTGTGTACATCCCGGGGGTGAAAAATCACCTGGCGGACTCTGAGCAGGGGGACCTCTCGCTAGGGAGAATGGTCCCTATGCAGCAGGGTGTTTCAATCTCTGTGTCACCATTGGGGCCAACCAGATGTGGATCTGTTTGCGTCCCGCCACAATCACAAGCTTCCAGCTTTTGTCTCTCTGTCCAGGGATCCTCTGGATCTGACCTCGGATGCGCTAGCAATGTCATGGAAGGACTTTCAGTTCCTGTATGTCTTTCCTCCATTCCCCTGCTGGGCAGGGTTCTGCGCAAGATTGCTCTGGAGGGGGTGCCAGCAATTCTGGTGGCCCCCAGGTGGCCAAGAAGAGTGTGGTTCGCAAACGTGGTACAGCTGGCAGTAGATCAGTACACTCTGCCCTTGGTGCCAGATCTGATCACTCAGGGCTCACTACGCCATCCCAATTTACAAACTCTGGCTTTGACGGCTTGGCTGCTGAAACCTCCATCTTGATGGAGAAGCTGGCTGGCTGGCTGGCTGGCTTCCTCAGTTGTGGATACTTTGATTAAAGCTAGGAAGAAGTCTTCCTCTTCCATTTATTACAGGGTTTGGCGTGCCTACATTGACTGATGTGAGTCTAAGTCTCTTCCCTGTCGTGTGTTCTCTATTCCCAGGATTCTGGAGTTCCTGCAGCATGGATTGGAGATGGGGCTTACTCTGAAGGGTCAGGTGTCTGCCCTGGCTATTTTCTTCCAGAAGTCCTTTGCTCAGCACCCTCTAATCAGGACTTTCTTCCAAGGGGTCACTCGTGCGTCCCCACGTAAACCTATGGTGCCTGTTTGGGATTTGAACTTGGTTCTGTCAGCCTTGCAGGGTGCTCCCTTTGAACCTGTGCAGGATGCTGCCTTGGCCATTCTTACGCTCAAGGTTGTGTTTCTGGTGGCTATCACTTCTGTCAGGCGTGTGTCTGAGTCGGCGGCGCTGTCCATTCAGCCCCCCTACTATGAGAGGCACCAGGACAAGGTGGTGTTTCGTTTCAAACCTGATTTTCTGCCTTTCATTTGAATCGGGATATTGTTCTTCCTTCTTTGTGACCTAATCCTAGCAATGCTAAGGAGAGGGTTTTGCACTCTTTGGATGTGGTTAGGCGTCTGAAGTACTATCTGGTGGCTACTGCACTTTTCAGGAAAACTGATGCTCTTTTTGTGGTCCCTTCTGGTCCTAGGAAGGGTTTGGCTCCTGCCAAGTCTACTATCAGCAAGTGGATTCGTCAGGCTGTGATTCAGGCCTACTCTGCTAAGAGGAAGAATCCTCCCTTCCGCCTTACTGCTCACTCCACTCGTGCTATTGGTGCCTCTTGGGCTTTTCAGCACCAGGCTTCTGTTGAATAAGTTTGCAAGGCCGCTACTTGGTCTTCTGTTCAACCTTGTAAAACTTTGAAAAGGTATGATGTTAGGGCCTCAGCTGATGCTGTTTTTGGCCGCAAGGTTCTGCAGGCGGCAGTGGTTTAAACTGCCTGCTGCTAATTTTTCTTGGGGATCCCACCCTACTTTATGGACACTGCTATTGGATGTCCCAACTGTAAGTATTGGATTTGGAGCAGGACGTACTGTATACTAAGAATAATACAATTCTGTGATTACTCACCTGTAGAATTGGTATTATGAGTATACAGTACGTCCTGCTCCAACCCACCCTTGGTTTGCATTTTCTTGAATCCCCTGTATGGTGATTGTTATCATTGTTATAGTTGATAGTTTGGATTGTTTAATTCTCCCGGCTTCTCATTAACTGCTTTTCAATGCTGGGGATTTTGGGAGGTCCCTGGGTATTTGAGGGGCTGGGAGGAGCCTATTTTCGATGTCTCTGCAGTCCAGCGCCATCTGGCGGAGTATATCCCAACTGTAAGTATTAGATTTGGAGCAGGACGTACTGTATACTCATAATACCAATTCTACAGGTGAGTAATCACAGAATTGTATTTTTTAATGTTTGTTTTTCCCACACTAAAGGCCCTCATGAAAGAGTTTTATTTACACACTTTCTAGGGACACCAGTCAATAAATCGAGATCATGTTTGGCCAAACAAATTGGCTGCTATCCAGGATGGCAGCTGTATAGCACCCCATAATATTTGACCGAGGGGATGCAGGGGGCTGTTGAGCTTTGAGCAGAGGGGGGGCACCACAGTATTAGGCACTGGACACAAACCTTTTAAACGCTATCAGTGAAAAGAAATTCACAGCTATTATGGTTTACTGTATGTAAATTTTTAGCCCACACAGTTGGGCAGCTAGCTGACCTAAGAGAAATTCAATACATTTAGAGAATTTTTATAAAAAACATCTTTCTTTTCTTGTGCAAAATTACAGGTTAAATTGTATCAAATGTAGCAAAGCAATGCGTCCTTGACATCATCAGTGTATTATTTTATTGCGCCTGGTAGATATTCAAATGTCCATGGATGCTTTGTACTCTTCAAAGCAGATTATGTACTAGTCGCTTGATATATTTATCTTTGGGAATACCTTGCCTGGTGCTTACATTGATGGCATGCCTCCACACACTATCTGTATTTGTTTCCAGTGTTTTGCTATCTGCTGGTACTGTGATTGCACTGGGGTGCCTGATTTCACATTGTTAACAGAATTCATCCAAGCATGACATAGACTTCTTTATTAAACAACTATATGCAACAAGCTCTACCGTGTCCTCTGTCATGAATACTTTTTACACTTGAGATCTGATGTTTGCTTCCCCAGTCTCTTTATTACATCCACCTTGCGATCTTCTATTCTGGTGCTTGCTCTTCTTTAAAGGTCTATAGCACTATATATTGCTAACCCAGGCTGCAGGGAAATTTACAGTGACCTGTATTCTACACACATGCCCTAGAGCATTGAGAATAAAAGCATTAAATCAGTATTTGCCTTGTTAGAAGATCCCGATATTTCACATTAGTCATGTACATTCAGGGCCAGGAGGAGATGTCAGACTTGGATCCAGGCAAGAGAAGAGTTAATTGGACAAATATGGTTCCAGATAATTAGTCTACCACCCAGGGATGGACAAATTCAGCAACTGTACACCTAGAAGCCAAACTAGAATGAGTGTGGTGTTGTACAAAAGTTTTGGAACACCAGTGGAATAATATCTATCATGCCCAGCTCATATCTCAAAAACGTTTAGAACATCTGCAACCATACACCATCTTTTTCCATATGGAAACTATTATTTATTCCTAAAAGTCACTGATCAGTTTATCCAACTAGGGGAGCACATTCATTCTCAAACCATGCCTTAGAATGCATAGCATATGTATTACAGTAGTTTTCTCCAACTAGTGTGTCTTCCACTGCTGCAAGAAGTCTGAGCTCCACCTTTTGCATATTACTCTGTCACGCATGGACAATGGGCGAGGCAAGTATGTTTGGCTATTGTTTGTGGACTACAGTTCGACATTTAATACGATAAGACTCACAGGTAGGAAGAGTAAGGAATTGGGTATTAGATCCACTTGTCCTGCGCATTGGAGCACCTCAAGGGTGCGTGTTGAGTTTGTTATTATATTTACTGTACATGCATGACTGCGTGGCCACATCCAGTTCCACCATCGTCAAATTTGCAAATGACACCATGGTGGTAGGCCTAATCACTAACAGTAAGGAAGAGTCATATCTGAATAAAAAACCTGGTCTTGGTGTTGTGCACACTTTATTCTTTAGTGTATTTCTCACCCTTTTGGGGCAGAAATGAGGCTCACAGATGGAAAAACTTGAAAAGAAAACTCGGACTGTCAAATCTATGGAAAGTCTACAGACTCCTCTCATAAATTTTAAATTAGCGTTTATTTGTTCCAACATGCATGTGCTATGTTCTTAGACCTCTGTCTCAGGTGCATTTAACAAACAGGGCAAACATAGAGCCACATTTATAAATAACTCCTGTCTCCACCTCCACCACCCATGACGAAGCATTGATTTGGAACCATAATGATTTCACTAGAATGGCACTAGACTATAGACATAATTACAACATAAATGGCAGTTAAACTAACTTGAAGCAGACCAACAGTCAAAAATTACTTAAACTGGACCAACTCAACATCAACACACATTGCTCATATGCTTCCCTCCCCAGAGCAATTTGATTGCTGCACATAAAAACGAATTTATCTTTTTTTAATTCGAGCAGTAGTAGGCTCATACATTTGAATGCCACCTGCAAACAGGACGTGCTGCTGTGCTTCCTGTTACTGTGCATTATCAGTTGTGTCAGTTGAATCCAGGCAGCAGCATGGCTCAGATGCTTGGAGAGGAAACTTCAAAATGGCCGCTACTTTTCTTTTCCAACTGTGCCAGGCTGTTGGTCCAGTTAACACAATAAAGGGAGACTCGACATTTAATCAAAATAAGAATACTGGAATTTGTTTATTGCTAGTCAACTGCAGCAGTTGATGGCAATGGTATGAGTGAGCTTGTTATGTCCATAATCCTAGCCTAACAACGAATCACATTAACCCACCTAGAATAGGCTTAAAGAATCCCATATTGGGCCTTTTTCCTTGTGGCAACTTCATGGGATGCCGTACGCACAGGACACAAAAATGTATAAAGTTTGAATCCAATAGGAACAAGAAAGGATGGATATAAGAACAAACACCAACTGGGGTGTAATACCTCTGGAGTTGTTTATCTACTACAGTGTCGGTGTGGAAAACAATATGTGGGCGACTCACAGAACACATAAGAAAGGGGGGTGAACTCGTAATCATAATCTGCACATTTTGACAGCTGTCAGAACAGGGACCCTAGGGGGCTTAAATAATTATTGAAGCAGTAGAAAAAAAGTGGACGTTATTAACATTGTAAAAGAGATTTTCAAGCAAGAAACCTTTTGGATCTTTAGATTAGATACATTGCACCCCTTTGGCCTTAATGTAGAGCTAGACATGAATTGCTTCAAAAAGAAGTCAAATAGCAGAATGTATTTGTTTTGTACAGATAGTAACATTGTCTTATTGTCCAGCATTAAGAATTAGAACCTGTACAGTGTGTCTTACTGAGTGAAATTAAACATACTAGTGGATATTTCATGTAAATGCCTGCATGCGTCTGTGGAGTAGGTAAACTCTAACCTCACACAACAGGTCAAGAAATGAGAAATACACAAGTGCCGTATAACACTGCCAATTAAGCAAGAGTTTTACTTGAGATTAAAGAAAACAGACATTTTACAATTCAGAAGTAAGGATTTTGGTTATATGATGATTGGAATATATTAATGTGGGATGTGTGGGTTTTAATGCATGCTTTCTCATATATTTCTATTTATATGTGATATAGATATATTAAAATGATTACAAAAAATCTATAGGAATGCAGAACTCTATAAATGATGTGTGTTTTATAATGTTTATATATGTTTGTGTGAAGTTTATTGTATGTTATAATATGTGACAATATCAGTGGTTGCAAGTGCTGGTTCCCCGCTGTGTCTGATGATGCAATAGTGAAACACGTGTCAGACGAGGTGTGTGCTGGGTGATCCCTGTGCACAATATAGCAGAACCTGCACTGGGGAGAGAAGTGGTGATATGAGGAAGGCCTGAACACTGCCCGAGTGAACCGTAGCCTCCAGGACGGGGAATACATGAGGTAATCCTGGTTTATTTGTATCAATGAACAAAATGCAAAATGAATAAACAGAAGTAAAATCTACAGTACATTCAAAATCGTATTTGGTGTGACCAAATGTTTGCCTTCAAAACCGTATAAAGGTAGGTATACCTATATTCTAAGTATACATGCACAACGTCAGGGATTTTTTAGGTTTATAGTCATGGTTTGAATAACCAATTACTCTATTTTCACCCCATAAGACACACCTAGGATTTGGAGGAGGAAAATAAATATATATTCTAAGTCAAATGTTGTACTAAAACACCCCATTACAGGCAGTGTGGCATTCCCCCATCTCATTCCCATAGGTAGTGTGGCATTCCCCCTCCTATTCCTATAGGCAGTGTGGCATTCCCCCCTCCTATTCCCATAGGTAGTGTGGCATTCCCCCTCTTATTCCCATAGGCAGTGTGGCATTCCCCCCTCCTATTCCCATAGGTAGTGTGGCATTCCCCCTCTCTTTCCCATAGGCAGTGTGGCATTCCCCCTCTCTTTCCCATAGGCAGTGTGGCATTCCCCCTCCTATTCCCATAGGCAGTGTGGCATTCCCCCTCCCATTACCATAGGCAGTGTGGCATCCCCCCTCCTATTCCCATAGGCAGTGTGGCATTCCCCCTCCCATTCCCATAGGCAGTGTGGCATTCCTCCAACCCCTTATTCAGTGTGGCGTTCCCCCTCCCATTCCCATAGGCAGTGCGGCATCCCCCCTCCCATTACCATGGGCAGTGTGGTATCCCCCCTCCCATTACCATAGGCAGTGCGGCATCCCCCCTCCCATTACCATGGGCAGTGTGGCATCCCCCCTCCCATTCCCAATAAGCAGTGTGCCATTCCCTCATCCCATTAACATAGTCAGTGTGGCATTCCCCCCTCCAATTCCCCATAGGCATTGTGGCATTCCCCCCGCACATTCCCCATAAACAGCATGGCATTCCCCCTCCCATTACCATAGGCAGTGCGGCATCCCCCCTCCCATTCCCCATAGGCATTGTGGCATATCCCCCGCACATTCCCCATAAACAGCGTGGCATTCCCCCTCTATTACCATAGGCAGTGCGGCATCCCCCCTCCTATTACCATAGTCAGTGTGACATTCCCTCCTCCCCGCTCTGGCTTCAGGCGCCACCACTGCCTCTCGGATGTCAGCATGCAGTGTGGCATTCCCCCTTACCATTCCCTATGAACAGTGTGGCATTACCCCTCCCATTTCCCACAGGTAGTGTGACATCCCCCCGATCTCATAGGCAGTGTGACATTCCCCCTATCCCAGTGGCCAGTGGCATCCTCCCTCCCATTTCCAAAGGAAGTGTGTTGTCCGGACACCTTCTGAAACCTCTCTTTCCCATCTCAGTGCGTCTTATATGGCAAAAAATATACCGAACTGGTGGTAATAGTCATCCTTTTATTCTTTATATAAAGATTGGAACAGCTTTGTAACAAAACTGGATAAGGCACGGCAAAACTAATAGAAAGGTTAGGTTTTGGAAGATAGGTACATGCCAAAGGCCCTACACTATGGCAAGACTGACCACAGCAACAAGACACATCATCGACATGGTCTCTGCAAGGCAACACATTTAAAAGCAGGCTGAGATTTCATTGTGTACTATTCAGGCTATTTTGAAAAATCACAAAGCAAGGGCAATGTTCTCGACCACAGACGCAGTACGAATGAAAAACAAAACCCCTTCCCCATTAAAATACATCGAAATCAACAGCTGATGGGAAGGATTTTTTTTTCAGTTGTACAGTAGGTCTGCTTTATCTGCACAATAGAGGTTTTCAGACAAGCACGGCTGCCGCCCACTACAGTGGTGTCTGTCCTTTGCCCCTTTTTATATTGTAAGCTTAACATTTAGGTTGGGCTTGAAGTGGCCTTGTTATGGAAATCACAATATATAAAAAGAAGATTACACTGTAATTAGGAAATGTTTGTGATGCTGCGAGCAGCACAGACATACGTGTGGTCATCTGATGGCAGCTCCATCCTGTAATTGTACAGTGCAACTCTAGTCGTTTAGCCTTTTTTTTTTATAACCAGGAAAGCAAATGGTTTCCTTACTTTTGCATGGAAGCAAAGTGCAGTTGTTTATCAACACAGGCCGGAGGACACGCATCTTAAGGCCAGCATTACGCCTGCTTGGCAGCCAGCTGCTGCGCTCTCTGCTTCCTTGTAGCTTCCAATAATCAAGGGCAGTGTTGGGAGGATTAGATGTACCTGCTGACCTTGGTTACTGAATGTTGAGGTACAGAGTTCTTCCCTCCCTCTAGACTGGCTTGATATCTTAGCCTTTGCTAATCACTGTAACTATGACGACCAGATTGGTCGCAATACTAAGAATAGCTATTAATAAGGAAAATACATGAGTTTGTTCTGTCCTTCACACGGAGATGCAGACAAAATTATTTTTTTACAAACAGGAAAAAAAGTTTTTTACCTTCAAAATCTGTTTTATTCCTAATTAGTGTCGCTGGAATATGCCTCTGTTATGTTCTGATGCAGGTCACTTGTTCTCTTTGGCTATAAACAACCAACAGACAAACAAGATTTATGGGGGTGGCCCACACTTCCCCCTACCGTGCCAGAGAGAACAAAGAAGATATATCAGAGCAGGGGAGAAGAGGGTTAATATATATCACGATAGTATACATCACCGGCAGAACTCTAGCAGCGCTACCCAGCTGGCCCACGCGTTACGTGACGGCTGCACCCTTCACTTCCTCAGGGCAATGTGTCCTAAGGATATTAACCCTCTTCTCCCCTCCTCTTCTTTGTTCTCTTTGATTACAATAGCACTTTGAAAGATTTGGAATTGGGATTGGGGTGATTGATTGAGATTGCTGCATTTTAATGACATGGGGTATGGACATAGAAATAGGAGGATTGTTTTGTGATTGATACATTGTATATATTTAGATATATTTATGGCACATGCACTTTATTAATCATGATAATTTGTAGCACATTAGTAGGTATTAGGATTATGTTAAGGGAGAAGAGGATTTATTAAAGTTCATATTTGGAACCGGCCATGATAGATAGTGAGCAGTGGTCCCATGGATTGTGTCAGGTGTATATGTTTTTAATGGTGTTTTTTAAAAAGTTGTTTATGTATGTATTTTGCCTTTATAAATAAAATAAAATTAGTATGTAACTTTTGATTTAACCAGTGCTGCGGTCATAATTCTGGCACAGTGGGGGGAAGTCTGTTTGTCTTTATAATTGCAAGGGAAGGCCAAAATGTCTGGGGAACATAGTGATAATTACAGAAAAGTCAGAAACCCACTTAAGGTGGACCAAAACCTGAACAAAACATTAAAAGATTCTACACCAGTAAAATATCCTTCCCTTAGGGGCTTCCCAAATTGTGATGTCCCGCAGTGTCAAAACCCCTAATTTCCATGTATACTCTCCTCAATCCAGGAATCGGGGTGCACAGGTCAGAAGGAGTGGGGTGTTGCAAAGTGTGACTAAACTTAGCTGCAGCTGTGTGATCAACAATCGTATTGAGTTTTTAGGGAAACCCTGGGGTTTCACACCGCAGAGCATAAGGAAATCTCTTAACCATGTGAGAACCAGTCTCCAGCGTGAAAATGTGCGTTAACTGCTGGAGATGTGCTGGAGACGTGCTGGAGACAGGGTGAATGGAGGGGCTTTCCCTTAGTCCATGGTCCCTGGAGAAACTAGTGAGGTAGGGGAGCTCTATTAGCCTCCTCACTCCCACTCTGCAACTCGTTTCCTGTCCCCCCTGCCACTAAAGTGCAGCTTGCTCAGGAGCCGGCTCTGCACACCTGCCACTGCTTCCTAGCTGTCCCCATCACGAGTCAGTCCATCGCCGAGATATCCTCGTATGACACAGCTTCTGTCAAAGAGATGTCACCTGTCTGACGCCCCTTCCGCCGAGATGTCCCATGCCAGGCCTCCATTTAGCTGTCCCCCACTCTGCCTGCCCGCTGAGATGCAGGTCTCGCCGCTCCCCAATGCTGATCCCTCAGCCACTGCCCTAACTGCCCAGCCACCTACCTGACTACTTGCCTGCCCACCCACCTACCTACTTGCCTGCCCAGTCACTTACCTGCCTACCCACCTACTTACCTGTCCACCTACCTGCTTGCCTGGCCAGCCAGCCAGCCAGCCACCTTCCTACTTGCCCATCCCTCACCTACTTGCCTACCCAGCCACCTACCTACCTGCTTGCCTGCCCAGCCACCTGACTTTCCAGCCACCTACCTACCTACTTACCTGCCCAGCCATCTACCTGCCTGCTGCTCACTTACCCTCCTACATACTTGCCTGCCCCAACCCACACACCTACCTGCAGACCAATTACCTGCCTGCCACCTATTTGCCTGACTACTTGCCTACCCACCCACCTAATTGTCTGCGGCCCACCCACCTGCCTGCTGCCCACACACCCAGCTACCTACTTGCCTGCCCACCCACCTACCTGTCTGACCACCCAGCCGCCTACTCTTCGTCCATCCACCTATCTGTCTGCCGCCTACTTACCTACCTACATGCCACCCACGTGCCTACCTACCCATCTTACTTGCCTGCCCACCCACACCTACCTGTCTGTACACCCGCCTACCAACCTGCCTGATTGTCCTTACACCCTTCTGCCCATACACCTGTCCACCTGCCTTCCTGATCTCTGGAACACAAAGAGGGACAAAAATGTATTGATCCTCTAGGCTAAATTTAGAAGGGTCATTAAGGGGTTAAAAAGCATTTCGAAAACTGGAGATATGCGCCAACTTTACTCACATGAGACATAGATTCCAGATCAGCAATAAAACTACATTTTTGGGGCCGCTTCTTAATTTTTTATGTGTCAGGAGATTAAAGTGGGCCAATTAGTTTTTATGAGTTTTGGTCAACTTTAAGGCAAATAATGTTATACAGTGAAAGAACCCCCCATCAAAATGTCTCCAGGTTATGCTAGTTATTTTATAAGTGAATTTGTGCAGTCAAAGGGGAAGCCCTCTTTAAAAATATTGAATAATTTCTATATAATGCTAGATGTCTCTTTTAACAAACTATTTTCCCAGTGAAAGATACCACAGTAATTCATTAGAAGCGTATAATAAAGGTGCCCATTTATAAACCATATTTCTAGAGAAACTAGGAGTAGTAACCTGAAAACTGGTGCTAAAGAGGGCTTCTTATATAACTTTAACAAACAATTTTCTGTTGAACCACTAGATAATCTGGCTAAAACTAACTTTTCAATTCATATATACTTTCATATGGTTTAACCAAAATTGTCTAGGCTGCTTTCAACCAGATTACCACATGGTGGCCAATATTAGAGTTTTTAGTTTCTCCTGAGGCTTTAGAAGTTCAGGGATTGCTACTACCTCTGATGCACTGTGGCATAGGGGAGATCACAGCTGTGACTTGGTCCATACTTGAAAACAGACCCTCAGCAAAGTCATTGCTACTACCTCTGATGCACTGTGGCATAGGGGAGATCACAGCTGTGACTTGGTCCATACTTGAAAACAGGCCCTCAGCAAAGTCATTGCTACTACCTCTGATGCACTGTGGCATAGGGGAGATCACAGCTGTGACTTGGTCCATACTTGAAAACAGGCCCTCAGCAAAGTCATTGCATGAGCAACAGGGGCAGAAGTGTTGCAGACTGTTGTTCCTCCCTCTCACTTGCTAATATGTTTATACGTGTAGGAATTATATAAGACAGACATTTCTAGGAAGACATGATGCTGGCAAAAGGTACACCTAGAACATTAATATTTTTTTGTTTAGTTAAATATAATATTCATGTTATATATATTTTTAGAGCAGCCTCTGCCCTGAAAAAACTTGAATCTGGTTTTTCCTTTCCATGACAGTGGAGAGCATGGTGAGCAAAAAGTGCCACTGGTTGTCCTCCAGGTCCTGCTGAGTCTTCTACCCTATCCAGTCCACTACCGTGTCTGGAACCTTATGTCTCAATATTTCCAATTCCTAATATTAAGGACATTCTTGATCGGGGCCTCTCATCCGACCCTGAAGGTCAGTTTTCGTTCGAATCAGGTGGGGGCTTCCCGGATACTGAACCACAAAATTAGGTCACATATTCTAGAAAACATTACCAAACTCCATTGTTTCTTCTGCCTGTCTGGCAACATTCCTGTTGGTCTGAGACTATTTCCCAGTCTAATCAAGTCTTGGTATTCCCTCTCACCAGTCTTAAGGAGAGGCACTAAAATTACTTAAAGCGAAGAAAACCAGGTTTTTTCACTGCCGAAGCCATGCACAACAGCACTTTTGAGATCACCGGTTGGTAGATCTCAAAGGTTACACAGCAGCAAGGTGCAGCTAGCTGGCCACATTCCCAGCATACTGCTTGGGTGCATGCTCCCCTGCCCGGGCATTCAGAAAGGCTGGGCGCAGGAGTGCTCATGTCCGTTGGGAGACAATACAGTGGGTCAATATCTTCCTTTTGTACCACCAGCACGGAATAACTTGTTTATCTCTGCGTTTAATAGATTTCTAGGATATATAATTCTCTGTCGCTCCAGTGGATCTCTGTTCATTATTGGAGTTCCTGATGGAGTGTCATGAGGTTGGTCTACCCTTTGAAGTAGGGTCCAAGACTCTTGATCTAGTGATAACCTCCTTCAGCTCTGGGGCTGCTGTTTGAACGTGAGAGATCTAGGCCTGATACTTACGGCCTTATCAAAATATGAATTTGAACCCATTATATCTGCCTTCATTGGGCAGTTCCTTGTCTTCTTCTGATGTTTACTTAATCATTGTATGTCTCACCAGTCTTTTGGAACTTGACGAGGGCTGAATCATTTTTAGGTTGACTCCGACTCCTGACTCTGGATGCCTTGCTCTAAGATTCTAGGACAGGTATACTTTTTAGGGACAGGACCCACACCTTTAAAAGTGGTCCTCCTCAATGGTCCTTGTCAAGGCGAGTTGGGTAAGGGTCTTCCTTGCCTCTTTTATTGTACAGTACCTTCAGGAGAGGCACATTGTATTGCAAGGAATTCATTTTTTCTAACCATTCCCAACTTACTATTATTTTTGGCTACATTTTTTTTAAGTACATTTTTACCTGACCACCAAGATATCCTGTGTTACCATGTCTTAGCCACATATCCTTTCCCCCCTGGGAACAGTGGCAGAGGTCCAGTCACAGCCAAGTTCAGCTAAGGGATGGGGTTGAAGAAAATAATTTTTTATTATTTACAGATGATAGTAATTGTTGTTTTCTTTTACCTCTCTGGCAGTTATATGGGTGGTGGGCATATCTATGTTTTCTCTGAAAGGTATCACTAGCTAAAGCTGCCGCCAGACTACTAGTGAAGATTCTGAAACCCCTCCTGCTTCTCCTAAAGGAAAACTAAAATCCCATTTTGACTAAACAAATCCTAAATCTGTGGTCACAGTGCAAAAAATGTAATATAACGTGAGGTTTGACGCAGATCACAGATTTCTTCAATAAGTATGAAAGTTGTATAAACACAATAACACTGTAGACTCAGCTGGGAAAGTATATTTCTCATTTGGATAGCTATCTCTGCCTAAACACCAGATAGCTTTTATCTGTTTAAAAGTGTTCAGTCTTGAGAAAAACCTTTGGTGTTTACAAATGTAGTATAATTGAAACTAACTAGCATCTGTCTGTCAAGAGTCTAAGGCAGGCAATTTGAACCCAGAATAGCAAGCCCTCTAGAGCAGAAGGGACCCATCTTCAACAGACCCCTGAACTGCAACTGGCTAATTAGAATATGGTTGAAATATTTTCTGTTTTAAGAAATTAGTGAATGTTCATTTAAACATCACCTGCATCTGTGGATTCCCATCAAGTATCCAAAAGTAAAGGATCTTAGATTTACCTTTACCTACAGTTATTTTCGAGTGATGTCTGAGTCATTATTTCTTTCTGACATGTACTCAGCTTGACAGTTCTACAAACACCTTGGCAAAATGAGGCCACTTGAACTTGCAGAATTTCCTGTGGATTTTCAAATCAATTAGAGTGGGTCAAGGAATTGTACCTTTTTTATTTCATTTTAGTTTTTTTATATAACTTTTTATTTAAAAAATGCTTCTTCATATCAAAAATAAATGCAATGCTATTAGCAGATCAATAAAACAGTGAAGACATTACAATCTGGGAAGATAGCTGATGCAGCACTCCTGTGCTGGTAGAGCCAAATATAAGGGGGCTGGCTCCATTGCTCCGCTATTACTCAGAATCTAAATATCTAGCTGAGACCTTAAATAACACTTCATGTATTCATTTATATTCATATATACCATTTTCTGGTTCTTCAGGTTAGGCTTCCCCTGGGACAAGCTATACAGATTATGCTTAGTCCACAACCTTTCTCAGTTCCTAGCATGCACTCTATCTAGCCTAGCACCTGGACTTCCACTAGTACTAGCAGAAAATCGCATCTGGGCAGGTTGAGTTGACCAACTATTTAGACCATTTACTGCACCATGAGTTCCTGTATCCTGCTGCAGGGTGGCAAATAGAGTTGCTCCTTGGAAAGGGAGGCAGCGGCGGGGTGTCGATCTCAGGAGCCCCAGGGATGATAGGCGGTGGTGAAGTGGCACTTTGAGGAACAGCGGCATGAGAGGCAGTGATTTGAGGAGCCCCAGTTGCTAGGTGGTGATCTGGAGAACCCCAGGGATAATAGGCGGCAGTGGAGTGCCAATCTGAGGAGCCCCAGGGATGATAGGCTGCAGTGGAGTGCCAATATGAGGAGCCCCGGCATGAAGGGCAGCAAGCTGAGCCCCAGTAACAAGAGGTGGGTAGAAAGACAGCTGTACACGCTGCTCTAGCTGTGTTTACAACCACAGACCAGCTGTTGCAGGCTGCAGTTGTAAACATAGCTAGAACAGTGTGTACAAGTGTCTATTACCATTGCATCAAGATGGAGAGGGGAGGGGGATTCTCTGGGCACCCCACATGACCTCCTTATGGAAATCAAACCCCAGATACCCCCCCCCCCCTGGTAATCCACCCCTTGGTATTCCATTTCCTGGTAACATACCCCCAGATGACCTCTTGCCGCGGTCACTCCCCTAGCTGAGGTCCAGCAGATCGGGCCGTAGCCCTGCTTTACCTTTAGCTAGACACAGGCCCCTGCTGTCCCCTCCCTACTTTCTTAAAACAGTAAAAAAAAATAGATGTGATCTAATCACCCCCTGCATCAGGGTGGCATGCCGAATTGGGATTTTTTTTTGCTGTCAGTCATTGGATGTCCAGGATCAGGGCACCCTGTTACTATCACTGCATCTCTAGATTACTTCCTTGGTTGGTCTTGTTTCCAAAATGGAGTTACTTTTGGGAGGATTTTGTTATTCGGTGTGACATGGCATCTGCAATGTATATCAGCCCAATCTGCGCTCCAAAATCCTGATATTGGTCCTTCCCTTGTGACCCCATTCATGTGACTAAACAGTAGTTATTGACCACAAATGAAATACCTCATTTTGTTAATTACCTTGAATCACTAAAACGGTTAACACAATTTCTAAAAGTAGTTTTGAATACTTTGAGGGTTGCAGTTATTAAATTGGGTCTTGATTGGGGTTTTTCTGGTAAACAGACCCCTTAAGGTCACTTCAAATTTCACATTTTAAGTGGTCCAAAAAAAAAATAATGTGTACTGCCTGGTAAATTTATTTTCTTCTCATCTTCCATTCTGTGGCGCCAACATCAGCAACGCGTGGGTTAACCTCAGTAGGCAGGGACTGCAAGAAAAACAAACTAAGCTCCTCGCAGCCTATGTAGGGCAGGCTGTGACTGGACACCCCCAGTTAAAAAGCAGCCAAGCCACAGCCCTGGCAGGGGAGCAATGCTATCGCGCATAACTTGTTCCGAACCTAGCAAAGAAAACTCTAACCCTGCAGAAGGCATCAGGGCAGAAGGCATCAGGGCAGGGCACCACCATCAGTAACACGCAGGATATCCCAAAGCAGTGCCCTCATTAAGGGTGGGACCGTGCTACACCAGCAACCATCTGACTGTGTCAAAATAACCAGGAACGGCAGAACTGAAAGTGAGGGCTTCACTACTGTATGCAACAGCTTACATCCCAACACGGCATTGGCCAATGCCCGGACATCAACTTGGTAAAACTTGGTGAAGGTGTGAAGGGAGGACCAGGTTGCCGCCTTGCACACCTGGTCCAACAACACCTGGTGCTGGAAGGCTCAAGATGTGGCAATCGTCCTGGTAGAGTGAGCGGTGACTCGGAAGGGCGGCTCCTTACCCTTGCAGGCATAGGCTTGTATCCATCTGCCTGATCCACTTGCTGAGAGGGGAGCTGGCAGCCACCAGGGCTCCCCCATCTTGGCCCCTCTGGGATCACAAAAAAAAAAAACGTCCGTCTTGTGTACTTCCCATGTAGCCACCAAGTAGTACTTTAATGCCCTGACTCCAAAGACTCCTGACACAAAGAGGGCAGTATGATCTCCTAATTTAAATGGCAGGGTGAGACCACCTTGGGCAAAAAATCCTGTTAAACGTGGAACACGGCTTTGTCTTTCTGCAGCACCAAAAATGGTGACTTGATAGTGCAGCCAGCTCTGAAACCTGCTGGATGGAGGTGATCACCACAAGAAAAACCACCTTCAAAGTGAACATTGCCACAGAGGCCTCCACCATGGGCTCAAAGGGTGGCCTCTGTAGTGCCGATAGGGCTAGGTTGAGATCCCATGACTAGATCAACGAGCATCTAGGAGGACGCATGCCATGTTGGACCATGGAATGATCGTCCTCCAACAGAGACTGCACCTCCTGCAGAGCTGTGTTTCTCTGCACCGGAAGGGGGACCCAGGCCAGGTGAGTATCCAACGCCATTCACAGTTAAGTTGCCAACCTGGAGGGGACCCCTAGGACTTGGGGTAGTTAATTCCAGCTTGGACAGCACTATCATGATGTCTTGCAGCGCTACTGGCAGTGATGGAGCCCTGACGAGCAAGTCATTGAGGTATGGGTTGATGCGCACTGCCTGACTCCACAAGAGCGACATCACCACCACCAAGACTTTCGTGAACACCCGGTGGGCCGTGGACAGGCCAAATGGCAGTGGCACAAATTGGAAATGACGGGTGCCCACCGCAAAGTGCAAACTTCAGGTGACCGGGGAAAACCAGGATATGCAGGTAAGCATCCTTTATATCCACCGTGTCCAGAAAATCCCCCTGTTCCAGCGCTGTCATGATCGACCTTAGAGATTTCCTGAGGAATTTCCACAACTGGCAAAACTGTTCAGATGGCGGAGATCCAGGATCAGTGGAATGGATTCGATTTGCAAGCCACTGCCTGTAATGTCACGTGGGAAGGCTTGGACACCACTACTGGTGTGGAGGCCACCACACTGTTGTGTATTCAAGCAGCTATCCCCCACCTAGTCACGTGAGGGTGCCCGTCAACCCTGTGGGGGCTTGGCTGAGGGCTTGGGCCTGTCACCCCATGGGGACTTGGGCTTCCCTGTGGCTTCACCTTCCCTGAATTGTCCTCGTGGCGCCTGGAGTCAGTAGATCCTCTGAACTTCCGGAAGGGACGAAAATTTACTGGCTTTCGAAATGAGGTCCTCTGTTTCCGCTTCTGAGGAAGCCAAGTTTATTTCCCTCCCATGGCCTTCCTGACCAGGTCATCCAGAGGTTCACCGAAAAGACAACCCCCCAAAAAAGGGGAGGTCAGTAAGCTACTTTTTGGAGTCAGTCAACCACTGCTTCAGCCAGACCAAGCGCCGCACAGTGATTAACAAGGCCAGACCCCGAGCCACCAGGTGCACCATGTCTTTCATTGATGTCAAAATGTAGCTGAAAATTTCAATGCAGAGGAGTTCAGGCAAAGCGCAGTGGAGCTCAAGATTCCATTCTTTAAATGCCTCTGCTGCCTCCTCATGCTTGGCCACCATGGCCGCAGCAGAAGGTGAACGCCAACCAAGCCAACTACACCATGGAGAATGCATGCCTATCAAGCTGGTCCAACCTCTTATCCACTGGATCACTCAAGGCAGCACTATCCAAAGTAGGGATCAGAGTATGCCAAGCCAGCCCCTATATTGGATCTTCTACCTCAGGTGGCGAAGACCACACCTTAACCGTTTCCTTTGGGAAGTGGTATCTGGTATCCAAAATCTTAGGGAGAGAGAGAAACTTATCTGTCTTCTCCCACTCCTTTTCTACCAGCCTGTCAAAATGTGAAAGTCTGGGTTAAACCTGCCTGGCCTTCTGGCGCTTGTTAGGCTCACCCTACCGCTTCTGCCAGAGCAGGGGGTTAGCCTCCATAAGCTCACCAACCTGATCTGTCGCATGATCCGAAGGGTTGGCAGGAGAGGTCCTCGCCGTTGAAGCTGGGATCTTCAGAGGACTCTGCCTGAACATGCTTGTGGTTAGCATTAGCCTTCCTGCCTGGTCGGATGAAGACCAACCTGGGATGCCCCAGGGGGCAAAGGCTACCGGCCATACTCCGGCCAACGGAGCTACCCTGACCGCCACTACCTTAGGCGAGACCCCCGTTGGTTGGCGGACCCTGAGCCAAGAATTGACCTCAGAGGAATCCAAGCTGGAAGCCACGGGGGAAACAGGGTGGTCCAGCGAAGGTACAGCCAATTGCTTAAGGCACCCCAGGACTGCAGTGCAACTGGCACATAGGGGCCCCCTGTCCGAGGTCAGTGGCAGCTGGCACATGGAACATGGAGCACCACCCTACATTAAGGTATGAAACCCCAGTGCCTCTGATGACTCTAACATGGTAAGATGGCCGCACTGAGCTCTAGCCATTGCAGCTGGTATGCGAGGCGCCAAACCTCTCTGTCTGTCACCTGTGGCCCAACCTGCCGCACTACACAGAAAGAAATAGCACCGCCGTACAACTGAGATCAACCCACATGGAACGGATGTAGCAACTTCCGGAGCCCCAACCTGGAAGACAAAAAACACACATCAGACTCAGATTTCCAATATGATGAGGCAAGAATTTTTGCCCCCATGGGAGCACTACTTGACCAGGGTGGAAAACACATTGGCAGCAGTCGTATGGGAACGATCCTCAGCTGACAGAAGAAGCTCTGCAGAAACAGACCAGTCAGGCAGTAGCAACAGGGGCAGTCTCGGGTGTCCAAGGCAGAAGGAGGAAGCTTGGACACCTTTCCAAGCCCTCCCCTTAGTCTCCATTGGCAGGCCACACCTCAGCCTGAGCACTGCCAGCATGTCAGCAAATAAAGAAAAACTTGTGGGAGCCCAGCCAAGTAGCTAGGGCCCTCCCTGGCCGCATCTTGGGAGAGAGCACACCGTGACCGAGGGGCAGGCACACTAGAGGGGAGGAAGCTTAGGGGAAGGGACTGAATGGGAAGGCGACACAAGGCAGGGCACCATGTCCAACTCTAAGATCAGGTATCCTACTGGAGCAGGGTCCTGATCTGTGAAGCTCCAAACCAAAACCGCCCGAGCCCAGGGCGCGTTTACCTGACCCATAAGCACTCCCCTCACACTTCACTGTCCCACGCTATTGGTTTAAAGCGGGGTCTCCAGGAAAGTGCAGAGGGTGGGTTGGGAAACAGAGAGAGCCAAAGCCCCCACTCCCGATCATCACTGTCAAAGCAACAAAACTGGAAATAAAGAAATTAAATCTTCACATTTCCATCGACTGCAAGAAAAGAACAGGGGGTGTACGGGCACAGGCTACCCTATATAGGCCAGGGGGAGCTTAGTTTTGTTTTTCTTGAAGTCCCCGCCTACGACTGAGGTTAACCCGCGTGTTGCTGATGGTGGTGCCCCAGAACTTGAAGGGATGAGAAAGGTAAGTTTTGCTGAAAAATTGCAGCTACAATTTTAAGCATTTTCACATATTAACAAAACAACAATAAAAAAATTATGCTGATGCAAAGTAGACATATGGGGAATGTTATTTAATGTTTTTTTGCTTGTATGTCTATCTGGAAAACAATAGGTTATTACTGCATAAAGGGACACATGTCAGATTAGTAATATTTGGCCTGGTCAAAACACCAAAACTGTCTTTGGTAGGAGGGGGGTTAAACTGAGCAAAGGGGGTGGAAGTAGCTCCATCACTATTAGTTATACAAAATTATCATCATTATTCAGGGCCTGGGAACTAATTTACCGCCCAGTTTAACCCTCTCATCAACTAAATATCAAGCAACAAACATGTCTAGCTGTGTGGAAAGACAGAGATTTGGTTGCACATATCTGCAGATACATCGCCTTGTTGGGGCAGTGTGACTTCCACATGTATCTGCAGATATATGCAACTAAATCTCTGTCTTTCCACATAGCTAGACATGTTTGGTGCTTAATACTTAGATGATTAGAGGGTTAAACTGGGCGGTAAATTCGTTCCCAGGCCCTGAATAATAATAATAATTTTGTATATATAATAGTGATTGAGCTGCTCCCACCCTCCTTTATTCATTTGAATTGCCATGAGCACAAGTAGGGAGGAATTCAGCTAATATGGATTTCTCCCTGTGAAGTGTTCTAAAGGGAGACTGGCAGCTTCCCACGTGAGTAGCGCTCAAATATTTGTCTGCATTGCATGCCCCAATGTTGGGGACTCAAAATTTAGAGTAGGGACCACACTAAACACAGAGTGTCTTGCTGGGGCAGTGTGACTTCCACATGTATCTGCAAATCTCTGTCTTTCCACACAGCTAGACATGTTTGTTGCTTGATATTTAGTTGACGAGAGGGTTAAACTGGGTGGTAAATTAGTTCCCAGGCCCTGAATAATAATAATAATTTTGTATAAATAATAGTGATTGAGCTACTCCCACCCCCCCTTTATTCAGGAGGGGGGTTAACCTTAAATGGTGCAGTGAGTAGCTTCTCATTTTTTAAACAACCATGTCGGAAGAGACATCCTGTGGTTGTAGAAAACATTGGATTAAAAAGAAGAGGTTTGAGTTCTTCAAAAACTGGAAGGACGTCTCAGTGGGCTCCATGTTTTTGGAAGGGATTGGCTGCACCTAAGTAGGCAGGGTAAATCTGTTCTGCAGGTGGGGATGGCTAAAAGACTAGAGGAGTGAGAAGAAGAAAGGAAAGAAACAGACAATGGGTGTAGAAATGTAATAGGGGGTTGGGGGCCATCTAGCAAGCATAAGGGCAATATAGAAAATAGCCATAAGCATTTTAAAAGCATGCTAACTAGAAACTTGACAAATACAATGGATGAACTAGAATGGATAACAGAGGAACAATATGACATGTGGGAGTCACCAAGACAAGGCTGGATGAAAGCTATGACCGGGCAGTAAACCTACATGACTACTGTGTATAAATAGTGCGGGAGGATATATGTGAGGAAAATGACTCTAAGGTTGTGGTTTCAAGCACAGAGAGGCATTTTGATTGCCTATGCCCCCATGTGCATTAACAGCATTAAATGAGAGGAACCTTCCTCATCGGTCCCAATGAGAAATTGAGCACAGTCACATGGTTTCCGGCGGTTGAATACCCAAAAGAAGAAAAACAGGTGTTGTTCAGGATTAAACATGTTGGTGCTGTTAACAGTGTTGATAGTAATCTGTTACTTTGTATCACTATTTCCTCTAACTGCATATTCCTAGTGCAGCCCATCCTCCTTAAACTGGTCTTTCATTATCAAACTTTGCATGGTTTCATAAATCATATGTATGGATTTTATTTTTACATCCCAGCACCTCAGAAGTGTTGCCCTTGGCTTTCCATGCCATAACCACAGGAGATACCTGCTTACTGATGGCCAATAACGGACTGGGACTAAAGCTGGCCCTGCCAGCCCATGAGTGCCCTCCAAAGTTGAACCTATAGCAATGCAGTAACAAGTCATGAAGAGAGATGGGTATGGCCAAATTGATGATACTGAAGCTTTAGTATTGTGGGGGCAGATAATGTGGCATGGGTTGCCTGCAATGGTCATTATTGTGAAGCTGTAGCATTCGGACAGAACATGGACTGGGGAGGATACACTGGGCCAAGTACTGTGCTTCTAGGAGGGAGACTTGGATGGAGGGGTCTAATAAGCAGAAGTCCAACTGGTCCCAAAGCAGTACTGCCCAACGGGAGATGGGTGGTCTCCCGATCTCGCTGTAAATAATCCACCCTCGCTCCTGACCAGCATCCCCATACATCTGAAGCTAACAGTTGTACAGAAAGGTAGTTTATAATGTTCATTATTTTACACTGGGGTATCCAAAGAGTCTCCGTCACCTGTCTTCTCACCGCAGATCTAACTGAGCTGACCTGTGCTTCTTCAGCTACATAAATACAACTCCACACAATTCAATACACTATCCCCTCCCTTCGACTAGAAATCTTATGCTAATATCTACATAACTAAAAGTGTGGGTTGTACCACTTCAATCTCCCAAAATGCATTGCTAGGAAAAAAACAGACAATACAGTTTGGATTGGCATGTATTTGATTGATGTGGCATTGTAATACAAAATTTAATTGCAATGTGTGCTTTAAAGGGATGGCAATTTTAAAGTGTGAAAAATGTAAAAAATCTGGAATACGTGAGAGACCAGAGGTCTGAACACCAGGGATTCCCATTGTAAGGCTTTCAGCTGCAACTTAATGTAATGACTTATTATATGCAATATTTTCTCTGAACTGTACATGTACTGTACCTTTCCTGAAAATATAAAAACATTTTTATTCATACATTGGCTCAGTTGTTTTAGACTTTGTAATGGCTAACTACTTCAAATTTATTTCCCATGGCTATGTCTCACTATGTAACAAGCCATACTCCTTAATAGCCATCCCCTTCATAAGCAATCACATCATGCAGGAACCAAGGGGTCAGTTCACTTATTGTAAGCCTTTATTTACAATTTATTGGGGTAGCAAGAACCCCAAAATGGCCCTGACAACCTTTGGAAGAAAACATGCTCTGTCTGATTTCAATTCAGGTCACTTACTTTTAATCCACCCTACAATCGTTTTGTCTTTCCCGGGAACGCTAACATATCTCATTTCCTAGTTAGAGTAAATCAGGAGGTGATAAGAGAGGGGCACGCTTACAGGAGACAGCCTTTTGGAAGCCAGTTGCTTGTTGCTTTGAACTTAATGGATTGATTTGTCAGTAGTGACCCAGTTAAGCTCTTAATAGCGCCTTCAGCACTGATTACAGGGAAGGTGAGATGGGACTAAACTGCACACAACGCTTCCTTTGCCAGCCATGAAATAGGCCACTTAAACGTTTGCTTTGATTTTTAGGTTAAAATGAGAGAGAGGCATGGAAGCAGATATATACTTTGAAGAGTTATTACAAATGGCTCTGAGAGTGCAAGATCATTTTTATAAATGTAGAAAAGGCTACAAAGACAAGGGATAAAAGTGAAGCTTAGATGTTCTGTAATGCACTTCAAGACTCGGTGTTGCTTATGTGAAAAAGAATTAGTGGACCTGGCGTGTGTCATACAAGGAAATGTTATGCTCCTCTGCATGAATGACTGATTCATTGTTTTCTATGCCAGGAGTAAAAGGTTGCTTGTTTTTTACAGCTTTTCACTTCAGTGCAGTATTGGCTAACCAAAGGCTGGCCTACCAAGTGACCAGGGATACCCCTTGGTGGACTCGGATCCTTGGCCATACCTAGGTTTGCATGGTGCTAAGATCCCCAGCACTCCATATATTAAGCTCTCCCTGACATATGACATAATATTACGTCGTGTTCAAATGGCGCTTCTCGCAATGTGCTAATTCCTGTAAAGAAAAAGTGGTTTTGTATATGTGCAGTTGTAAAATAGGGACTTGCTTGGGGGGTTTGAAATATAGACTATAATTTAATACCAGTTCCACTGGTCGGCCCACGATAAGCCAGTGTGACCAAAGCTAATGTATAGAGTGGCACCAAATGAAAGACACCTCTGTAGGATGTAAAGGTCACTTAAACCCTCCCTGTCTGGTAGGTTCAATGTCTGCACTCTAACCCCTCTACTTTAACCTAATATAAGAGATACTTGTCTTTGAAAATTGAATGACATGGACCAAGAAATAGCTTCTCCCTGTCTCCATAGGATGAAGCTCCACTACAACAAGCTGTGTACCTCTTTGAAGAGCTCACTGATGCACTTTTTTTGTTTTTGCTTTAGCACAAAATTATATGGAAGATTTCTGCAATATCTAATGTGCTAAATTGTTTAAAAGTCGCTGAAAATTTGCACTACAAAAGGTAACAAATTCAGCATTCACAAAGTAGCCCAAAACAGTTCACATACTGCAGTAAGAAAACAGTCCAACCAGTTTAGAGAAACTAAAAGGTAAAATAAAGCCAAAATAAAAAGACCAATGCAATTAAATATATATACAGTACATCAAAGTAGGTTGTCTGTGCAAGTTTAAAGCAGTTGTAAAAAAGAATGAGAAGGAAAAAACTTCTCTTATTAAAGAAAAGCCCTCCTCAGATACTTGGTTGGCCCATGGCCATCCAGATGTTTCTGATCTCAGTGAGAGGAAGAGGATCTGTAGAAATCTCTGTGTGTGGTCCCTTTGTATTACATTGGACCTTGCCTCTTAACCAATCGCAGGTCTCCCAAATTATTCAATGGCTGATTACCTTGTATTCAATGTGTCTCACTAGCAAATCTAAGATCAACACATTGGGGTCGATTCAGAGCCAGGTGAGAATTCTGACTCTATTTTTAAATTAGCATTCACTTTCATTATCTACATTTTCACCTGGCACTGAATAGGAGTGAGAATTTTCACATGGCTCTGAATCGACCCCAAAACGGACGGCATAAAGCACATAGCTTCAGCCATTTTGGACAATTTACTTTCATTGTCTACCGGGTGTACATTTTTACCTGGCCCTGAATAGGAGTGAGAATTCTCATGTGGCTCTGAATCGACCCCTTAAGGAGGCAGAACGGATGGCATAAAGCACAAAGCTTCAGCCATCTTGGACAATACAATTATCCACCCAACAATCAATTGAACAATATACATATAGACATATTTTATCACAGAACAAAGCTATAAAAAAGGTTGCAAGATAGAGATTTGTTTTAAAGGACTATTGAATGCTAATGTAAAATCAAAGCATATGCACTTTCCTCCCATGTTGCTGATCCCTCCAGGTATGCTCACTGAAAAGGCTCTAGTTGCTGAGACCTTGTTCTATAGCCCATCCCCCATCTTTGTCTTTGTATTTAGGCCAGCTTCAATGGCCTCTTCCAGCATCACAACTTCCAAACTTGTGAAAGTATGTTAACCCTTTCAGTGCCAGGTACGCAGATTCTACGTGCTCGCTTCTACTCCACTTAAGTGCCAAGCACGTAGAATCTACGCGCCTGACTTTCCCCCCTGCTAGTTAAAAAAATAAAAAATACTCACCTGACCCCTCGTTGGATCCGGCCGGGTCTTCTCTTTAATTTGGTGCCATCCGATCCCCCACGGGGGTCGGATGGCTCCAGGAGAGCCCCTGGAATAGCGCCCCCCCCCCCCCGCTTCGGCAGCAGAAGCTGCTAACCGTAAAAAAAAAAAAAAAAAAAAAGACATTTACTTACCTGAGGCCGCGCTCTCTCCCGACAGCCTCTTCCGTGGCGAGGAGAGGGCAGAAATTGCCAGCACCCAAGACAGAGAATCAGTCTGCTCGGGTGGTTAGAGGAGAGAGGTGGGGAGGAGGAGAGGGCTGAGATCGCGCCCCCCCCCCCCTCCCCAGGCTCTCTCTTCCAAACACCCGAGCAGACTGTCATCGCAGATCGCGGGGGACAGAGGATTGGAGGTGAGTAAAGTAAAAAAAAAAAAAAAAATCTTTTTTTTTTCTTATGTGTCTGTGTCTTTTTTATTTAACATTTAACCCCTTGTGAACTGGTAAGGGGTCCATGAGACCTATGCATGTTGGGTATTGTTCTACTCGGGGGACCTTGCTCTTTCAGGTTTAGCTTGTTTTTTCTTGTTTGCATATTTATATTTTAGGAAAACATGTTATTTATTCAGTTTTTTAATTAATTTTTTTAGGGAAACCCTGTGCAACCTAAGATTTCTTTGAGGGATTACTTTCAGAAAGGTGAGCCTACTACAACAAGCTGGGTACTCTTAGAAACCTTAACATGTGTACTTTCAGGGAATATATAGTTTATTGGGGATATTCCAAATGTAAAGGGTTGTTTTGGTTGAAAAATTGCATTTTGTCTGCAGAGCTGAAATTTTCAAGTAAAATTACCGTTATGCACATGCTTTACTTGGGGTGTTTGCCAACTCTTCCCTTGACAGAACCTATGCATGTTGGGTATCGTTCTGTTTGGGGCATGTTGCTTTTTGAGACTTTACTTGTTTTTTCTTGTTTGCATATAGTTTTTTTTTTTAGGAAAATGTGGCTTGACTCTTCTTTTTTAGGGAAACTTTGTGCAACCAAAGAATACATTGAGGGATTACTTCCAGAAAACTAAGCCCACATAAACAAGCCTGGTACGCCTAGAAAGCTTGAGGTGTGTACTTCCAGAGAATATATAGTCTGTGGGGGGTATTTTAAATGTAAATGGTTGTTTTTCTGGAAAAACTGCAAGGTGCGCATAGCGCATAGCATAGTTGTATTTTATCTGAAAATCTCTTAAAGCTCTGTTTCAGTTTGGGGGCATCTCCTGGGCAGGAAAGGGTGTCTACCAATACATATGTGGTACTGCTATGAGCAGGAGAAATTGGGGTTTCGCACGCAATACAATTTTATTGACAAACTTACATTTTTTATTACAAAAAAAACACTACAAATTGCAAAAAATAGATTTTTTTTTATTTTTTTTTGCACATATTTCACCAAAAAGTATTGAGAATACACTAAAAAAAGGCCAAACAAGAGATTTCATGTTAAAGCCCAGACTCTCTTGAAAAAACAATATATCATTTTCCTGGGAAATCCCTGGAAATCATTTCAAAAATCACAGTTGAACATGTGTAGCGCAAAATAGTGAAACATGGTCTGGCAACAGAGGGTGACAAAAGCTGCAGGTAGGCTGGCAGCGGAAGGGTTAAACCAGAAGTTCAGTCAGAAATTGACTTCAGCTCCATAAAATGTTCCCATTTTGCATAATATAAATATTATCTATGTCTGAAATCTTTATTTATTCATGCATTTGCAACAAATACAAGCTTTTGACATTTAATACAAACAAACCTTTCAGGTATCACTCTAATGATTACAGACAAGTTACTTTTGGGTAAAATATGTGCAAAAAAATAAAAAAAATCTTTATTTTACAATTTGTAGTGTTTTTTTGTGATAAAAAATGTAAGTTTGTTAATAAAATATTATTGTGTGTGTGAAAGCCCTATTTCTCCCGGTTACAACGGTACCACATATGTATTGGTATACACCCTTTCCTGCCCAGGAAACTCCCCCAAACTGAAACAGCAGCTTAGGAGATTTCAGATAGGCTACAACTATGCAATATGGTTGCATAGTTGTAAGGGGTTAACTTAAAAAAAAAATGACATAGGGTCCCTTAAAAACCCTTAAAATCCCCCCCAAAAATGACGTAGGGTCCCCCTTACCCAGCATTACCGACCCGGACCAGCTATGGGGGCTTGTAGAACAGGGCGCAGGGGCCAGCATTGGTGGCCCCTGGCCCTGCAGGCTACTAGCCCACATAGCCACTAAGTGGCCCTCTGCCCCCCCCTGGCCGTTGGGGAGGCAGGTAATGGGGGGGCTGGGGGTTATGGCAAGTCACCCGCTAGCCGCAGGTGATTGCCAGCCCCAGAGCCTTGTGAACTGGTATAAGGGGTCTCATGGACCCCTTACCATTTCACAAATAGTTAAAAGTAAAAAAAGACACAGACACAAAATTCTTTATTATTCTTGTTTTTACTTATACTTACCTCCCATCCAGTGTCCCGGGCCGCTGCAGATGTCAGTAGTGATCGGAGCAGGGAGGGTGGGAGTCAGGGAGATCAGAGCCTCCCTGCCTCCCACCCTCCCTGCTCCGATCGCTACCGACAAGTGACAGTCGGAGCCCGGGTGCCGGTATAGAGGAGCGGAATGACGTCGTCCCACTACTCCCACAAGTGGGTGGGGCTAGGGGCGGGGCCAGCACCGGACAGAGAGGACGGTGAGGGCCCGTTGCTGGGTCCTCACCCGAAGAGTGGTAAGTCCAGGAGGGGGATCGGAGCCCCCCCTGGTGAAGACCCGGGGAGACCGATCGGGCTGCGAGGTGAGTTTGTGTCATTATTTATTTTTTTTTCTTTCAGATGGTGCGGAGGGGGGCTATTCTGGGCCCCCTCCTGAAGATCAGAGGCCCGGGGGCGAAAATCAAACAGCTATCTGCTAGCTAACTATCAAACGAGGGGTCAGGTAAGTCTGTATCTTTTATAGTTTTTTTTATGGGGGTTTAAAGTCAGCTACGTGAGTCTCACGTAGCTGGCTCTTAACGGTTGGAGAGGCAGCTACGTGAGACTCACGTAGCTGGCACTAGAAGGGTTAAACAGGACCAACACAACAAACAGTTCTCATATGCATCCCTTCCCGGGCGAATAATTTACCTTTTTCTAACTCTTGTTGTGGTAAATTTTAAAAACAAAATGGTGGCTCATGGATATGCAGGCCATCTGTAAACAGGAAGTGCTGCTGGGTTTCCTGTTAATGTGAATTTTCAGTTATGTCAGCGGAACCAGGCAGCAGCATGGCTGAGATGATGGGAGAGGACGCTCCAAAATGGCTGCTAACACTAGAAAATCAGTGAGGAGGCGTTTCAGCAGGATGCAGGAACAGACGTGCCAACAATGACTCAGTATCATGTATGCAGAGGCTGTTGGTCCCGTTTAATGAAGAATAGCAGCCAAAAGGGAAGATAGAGAAACCACTCAGCACAGCAAATGTAATGCTATTTCAAAGGAAGTGAATGCCTCGGCAGCCAGTTGTGAGCTTATCTGTAGTCCGATAGCATTAATTACAGTCACAGTCGACCTTACATTATCCAAACTTTGACAAGTGTTGTTAATCTGAAGCAGCAAACTCAGTGGGGTATTTCCTATGTAGTCACCTGGGAGTCACCTGGAAGATAGGCACCCGGGGGAGAGACATATATAGATCGGGCGGGGACGCGGCAGCGGGAACAGTGGACACGCTGCTTACTGCTTACATATCTCCTCATGCTGGGACCACGCTGGCTGCACTGCAGTTAACATGTAAGGTTGGAACACGGGATCTGTGACAATCCAGACGAAGGTAAGGGGATTTTATCAGGGAGTGAGGCATTTCTAAGAGGAACTCAAGGAGTAATTTAAAGTATATATAACTGACAATGCATATCTCCTTTCACAGATAACTTAGGATATCTACAATACAGCATCATAGGAATGAAGGATACTCATAATAAGGCACATATATAGAAACTGAGGTAACGCAAATTCAATTAACAACAATACAGATATTATAAGATTATAATAATAAAATAATAATACAATAATAATATTTCTGTGAATATAAATGTTAAGAATAGGAGTGATGATAAAGAGAATACCGATAACCGAGGGGACGCTCTCTTTATTTGTTCCTCCCCCTCCTCCATAGATCCAAACATCTTTATATTAGCCAGGGATACAGAAAAGGATAGAAAAAAGCTCTCCGTTTCCATCAAGACCCGATACCCTCTGACAATCTTTGTAAATAAGGTAATTAATTGCGAGGTCTATTTGTTAGGGATTGGGCTTGTTATATAAGAAAATAATGAATGTAATGTATGGTGCATAGGGCTTTTTGATAGAATATGCCATGGAGGCGAGAGCGCAGAAAATGAGATGTAATAATGTATATATAATCCCATACAACCATGCATAAACATGCTAAAACATATTTCTTCTCCTTTTTGACCATAGAAATTAGGGCACTGAGGAAGCCTACTCGGCGAAACATGTCTGCCCTGTCTGGCCAATCACCGGACTAGTAAGATACAAGAATAGCCAACTTAGGTTTAAAATTTATATAGCAATTTACACTGAATTAACAGAGCCGTATATAATTGTATGTCATCAAGAAGTATATATGTTTACTATGTAAATGAGTTGTTATATCAAATGTATGGGAAAGTGCACAAATTCTATGTGTGTTATATGTCTGTCGCATTTATGAGATTTTATATGAACATCTAAAATAAAGAATATTTATTTAAAGATTTAGAGCATTGAGAGGTGTGGTAGGTACGCTGGGTCTGATAATTGTTTATCAGGACTTGACCTAGCCCTGAAATTTCTGATCGTATTTCCTATGTAGGCAAACATGTTAACAACCATGTTCACCATTCTATGCCATGTTAACACATTACAATCACCACATTAACCCTTTAAGTACCAGCCTACCTGGAGCATTCTTCATTCTCTGTTGCCAGACCCCTTTGCATTATTTTGCACTCCACATGTTCAACTGTGATTTTTGAAGGGATTTCCAGGGATTTCCCAGGAAAGTTATATATTGTTTTTTTCAGAGTCTGGGCTTTAACATGAAATGTCTTGTTTGTCATTTTTTAGGTGTATTCTCAATATTTTGGGGTGAAATATATGTATATATATATATATATATATATATATATATATATATATATATATGTAGAGTTTTTTGTAATAAAAAAAGTAAGTTTGTCAATAAAATCTTATTGCGTGTGAAATCCTAATTTCTCCCGTTTACAGCGGTACCACATGTGTATTGGTAGACACCCTTTCCTGCCCAGGAGACTCCCCAAAACTGAAACAGAGCTTTTGGAGATTTTCAGATAAAATGCAACTATGCTAAGCGCTATACGCACCGTGCAGTTTTTCCAGAAAAATAACCCTTTACATTTGAAATACCCCCAACAAAACTATATATTCTCTGAAAGTACACACCTCAAGTTTTCTAGGTGTACCAGGCTTGTTAACATGGGTGCAGTTTTCTGGAAGTAATTCCTCAATGAATTCTTTGGTTGCACAGAGTTTCACTAAAAAAGAATAAAAAATCAGAATCAAACTCATATTTTCCTAAAAAAAAATGCAAACAAGAAAAAACAAGCCCGTCTGAAAAAGCAAGGTCCCCTGAACAGAACAGTACCCAACAAGCATAACTACTGTCAAGGGAAGAGTTGTCAAACACTCCAAAGTAAAGCATGTGCGTAAGGGTAATTTTACTTGAAAATTTCAGCTCTGCAGACAAAGTGCGTACCCCACATGCATAGGTACGTGCATGACAGGATAGGGAATGTCAAGCTCCTCCTGCCCGGCAGCCACTGCGCCTTACCTGCATGTAGCTGACCCAGGATCGTCGGCCCGCCCGCTCCCGAACCTGCTCCACAGATGCCGGGACTGCTTGTGACAGCGACACAGCAAAGCTGAAAGATACTTCTGGAGCCTCGCTCCTGCCGCTGCGACGTCCCTGAGGCTCCCAGGGATTCCTCCATCCTGCTTCAGAGCAACCTGCGGTCACCCAGGGCAACTCGACGGGGCAACACAGACGCTGCACTCCCCTCCGAGGCAAACACTCCTCCACTGGCATTAGGAAATCCGGCTGTCTACTCTCTGCCAGCATCAAGTGTGAGTTGAGAACGGCCACAGCACCACCTTCAGGTCTGGAGGTCTAAGTGTAAAACTGCAAGAATATTAGCTGCAAGAATACTATCCTACACAAAGACAGCAAGCTGTTATGAAAGCTCTTCGTGGGCCCGCCGCTCCTACCAGGTCCGGTAGGAGCGCAACACAAGGTACCACTAATCTGACACCACAGCATACAGATTAATAAAACGCAGGCGAAATAAAAAAAGAAAAAAAAAAGAAATAAATAATAAAAATAAATAAAAATAGCATATATATGAACTAGACAGATCCAATCAACCTAGGAGTCATAAAGGAGGAGAGCGGAGGAAGGAAAACGTCGAGGAGAGGGCGCTAAAGGGCAAAAAAAAAAAAAATATATCCAGATTTTTTCTCTTCACGAAGCAGAGATTTAAAAAAAAAAAAAAAACCATGAGCAGAATCACAAGCTAACACTAAAGTTACACAAGCTTTGTTCAAGGCTGTTAAAGCATAAAATGGCGTCTGAACAAAAAAAAAAAATTACGCAAGCAAACAACACTCCCAAGCTATAATTCTGGGCTGTTAACACGATCTAAAGGTAATAGCTTAACTGAACTCCCACACCAGCACCTCTTTGAACAACCAACAACCCCAGTATCAAAAGCCTGCCCATTACGACCAGGACATGGCACGCCCACACCGACAGATATTTCTAAATATTACCAACAAATAAGTAAAGCCCATGTAAAGTAAAGATATTGCTTTTTTGCAAGAATCGCATTTTAAAACAAAAAAAGAACCATATAATGCGTTCAGGGAATTTGGATCCCTGTTTTCCAATCCGTTGCGAGAAAAAAAAGCCAGAGGGGTTGCCATCCTTATTAATAAAATCTGCCAATATGAAATACTTGACAAATACGTGGACCAACAAGCGAGAACGATAGTCATCATAGCTAAAATCTGGGGCAACTGTGTACCCTGGTAAATTCCTATGCGCCCAACCAAGGTCAGGTGAAATACATAGCAAGGACGTCAAAGAGAATTGACCAAATAAAAAGGGCTTTTCTAATCTGGGCCGGAGACTTTAACATGATATACAACCCAGTAATAGATACAACCGGTGTGAAAAGAAGGGACTCAGACCTAATCTCCTACCATTATACTTGGGAACATTTTAAAAAACGTAATATTGTGGACGCATGGCATATATTCCACCCATCCGAAAAAGACTTTACGTGTTACAATAGGGCCCAAAATTCGAACTCGAGACTAGACTACTTCTTCATCAGACAACAAAATCTGTCAATGGCACCAAATTAAAGAGGAGACCCAGCTGGATCGATAGAGGGGGTCAGTTGAGTATTTTTTTAATTCGTTTTTTAACTAGCAGGGGGGGAAAATCAAGCACGTAACAACTACGTGCTTGGCACATTAGGCCCAGACAAGCGAGTCCGTAGGTGTTACGTGCTTGGCACTTAAAGGGTTAAAGGTCACACTGTTTGTGAGGGACCAATTTTTTTTTTTAGCTAAAAACGAGGAAGAGGTGACTACCATGAATGAGGCCCAAATGAAAAAAATGTACCTTTTTTTTAAGCCCCTTATTGGATTTTGTGATACAATTCTGCAGGTCTACAGGCAAGGTGCCATTTTATCCAATGAGATAGCGATTTTTGTTTTAAAGCAGACATTCAGTCAAATAATTAAAACTTAGTAAATTGTTTCCCTCCCTGGCAATCTGTGATGTAAGCTATTTGAGAGGCCTTAACCCCATGCAGGTATTGTGGAGTAGCAGGTACACTCCGTGCTCTTGAACAAAATGGGAGCTGCTATCTTGCCACACACAAGAGCTCTGCTTCTGCAAAACTCAATTGCCGAAAATCTCTGTGCAGTCATCCCTTATTTCTAGACAGAAGTAGAAAGCAATCAGCTGTAGTGACGTATTACTGATCTGCCCTCTGCTGAGAGCTCCTAGATACATTTTAGATAATTAATGACACAGTCGGAATGCTCTGCAGCTGACACATGAACGAGGTAACATGATGAAACAATGAAACAGATTCCCTTCACAGAGAATTCCTTCAGCTGCTGTTTCTTCAGTATGTGTGTAGAGTGATTGACAATCTTCTCCATGTTTCTGAAGCATATATGTCTCTTGGAGGCCAATCCCATGTAATTCTAGTGCAGCTATTCCACAACATATGCATAGGGCTATGACCTTTCAGTTTATGCCTCTGATCATCAGAGGGGCATTTTAGAGTATTTTACTAAACTTTTGTTTTTTTCTGCATGTCCGCTTTATATCAGTTTGTAAATAACCGCCTTCTATGGGTGGTTCATTAAAATTTAGAGAGGCTCTCCACATTTTAACAAAGACTCATACAGGTCAGTTATTCATGGTTCGTAAAATATTTTGTGGTTTGTAAAAATCTGCCTCATCTTAAAATGTCTATTAGGTGTAGGGCATTATATATATATATGAGAGACACTGTCAATGTAGATAGCCACTTCCATTGTTGATGAATTGCCTCCAGAGTTATAAATGTCTCCCATGCTTTTGGACATAATATGCTTATAATCTTATAAAAAAAGAAAATCGCTATTAGAGGCTTTAAGGATTAAAAGAAAGTTTTATGTTAAACTTTTTTTTTAAATGTTACTACATCATTACATAGTGGAGTAGGTAATCTTCCATGACTTATTCAAAGCTCTGTTAAATGTAGATTTAAAATTCTTAATATGTGAAGAACCACAATTTAAAACTGTGATCCAAGCAGTGGTTTTGAGCCCTGTAGGTAACATTTTCAGGTTATTCCCCTCCCTTGCTGCAGCATGCTGTCCAATTACAGGCGTCTTCGCACTGTGCAAGCATCCAAATCAGAACTTTGCTGGATGAGTTAATCCAGCACTGATTTACTAGTACGAACACTCCGTGTTTTTCTCTTTTCAGGATCAGAGCTGGATTTCTGTAAGTGGCTTTTGTCTCAACCTGAAAATCAGCACTTCTCAAATTTTAGAGACATTAATTGTGTTCATCAGATGTGAAACTAAACTTAACCTCCACTCTTTCGTATTTCTTGAAGGCATCCTTTAAGATTTTGCAACTATTAAAAGCCATGGCAGCGGCAACATTTGACAGATGCTGATCAGAATTACATGATGGTTATTATTCAGACTGATAGTGGCACTTAGCAATCATGCCTCAACTTGATTGTGGAGTATACAATTACCCAATTACAACCGGTGCAGATTGTAACTGAACCATGCTCGACAGGATTGCGGCTACATTGTGTGCCCTTTGCCATACATCTCCCCTATATAACTGTGTTGTTATAGTATTTATTATCATTTATATTTATTAAAAAAGAACATTTGCATCCAAGTTTTTGAATTGCTTAGAATACAAAATTAAAATATATATAATAAAATATGGCAATGTGCAAATCCTTACAAAGCAAAGAGTCTGGACCTTATAGGCATTATTTAAATGATTTTCAGTTTGAGAGGTAGTGAGAGCCGCTTGAGAGTTTTCCCCAGTCAGTACACAATAAATAAAAGTGAAAACAAAATAACTTAAAATGTAAAATCCCCTGTGATTGGGCAATTCTTCAGGTGAGGAGCAAATGATATATTTAATATAAAAGCATAATAACAGCAGACTATGGAAATTTAAACATTTGTTTGAGCAAAAGAAGCCATTGAAATCAATTTTAATAACCCCCCTGTGTTTCAATGATTGACAAGCAACAGTGCAAGTTCTGAAAGAAATGTGTGTAATATTATAAATAGAGATGAGCGAAGTGAACCAGTAAAACCCGGTTTTGACCCGAATTTCAGGAAACGTTTGGTTCAGAACACGGAAGACAAAATTGACAGGATTTCATCGACACCACCTCACAGGTCAAGGTCAGCCAAGGAAAAGCAGAGAGACAGTGTCCTATGGTCCCAGCTTAAGAGGTCAGGGTAGCTGGCCCAATCAGGAGGCGCTATTACAGGAGATAGTCATGTGATGTGCCATCTATCCACCATTATCAACCTGGCTGTTGCAGAAAGAGCACTGCTCTTAGAGCAGGGACAGGAAAGGAAGTGGACACAGTGTGAACTCGGGGGGTGGTGTGCTGCAAAGAAAAACTGCATCTGCCTGAGCTGGGACCTGCTGGTCAGTGTAGTCCAGTCTGTAAAGTCTTAAAACTTCAGTGAGGGTATTTTTATTTTTTGGCCACGTCTAGTTTAGCTGCCACCTGTCACTGCGTTGGGGAACTTGGGGTACACAGTGCCTCAGTGTTTAATACAGTATAAAAAAAAAATCAATCTTTTTTCTCATGTCAAGGAATTTTCTTTTTGGGGGGGGGGGGGGCAGCTCTGTTTTAACTGTGCAGGCCTTGTCTCTCTGTAAGTTGGGGTCCATAGTGCCTCTTTGTTAAATACAGTTTAAAAAAAAAAATCAATCTCTTTTACTCTAGTGGGGCGCCAGCTTTTCTCAGCATCCTGGTTGCAATAGCTAGTGATCAGGATAATTTGTTTGATGACAGTCAGCCTTTGGAGTGTGTTGCGTAGGTGGGGGAGAGGGAAGTGGTGTCCGAGACGTAAAGCTGCAGCAGTGGGGTTGGTGGTAGACATGAACATACTGGCAGTTATGAAGGTGGTTGTGGTGTGGCAAGTAAACCATGATGAAACATCAGAATACAGAGGCAGGTGTAGTTTTTGACATCTGGGAACCAGACAACAAGGAATTGACATCGTCAGAGCAAGAGGGTACTTCTGGCACTGCCACTGAGAAGGAGCCTGAGCCAAGGCAGGGTTAAATCATCTGCAAAATGTCACAGGGCTAGAACTGCTGGTATGGTCCACTGAGGATCACTGATGCTGCTTTTGCAGACTCCAGAAAAAAGCCCAACAGAGGAGGAGCAAAGTATGGTGTTGGGGTTGTTGGAAGAGCTAACTCATGGCCCACTGGGTCAACCTTGTACAGCACAATGCTCCGACGCAACAAGGTCAGGGATTAGTAACACCTCCATATTTGTGCCAATCTGCTTCAGCTTTGGACACCAGGCACCTATCCTCCTCCTCCTCAACAGACGGGAGACAGCAGGGCGTAGCTTACCCACCTCTGTCCTTTCATCACTGCCATGCCGTATTATAAATGCTGAGCCTAGGCGAGAAAAGCCACAATGCTGAAGAGTTGCTGCCGTACATGCATGAGGAAATCTCCCGCTGGCTGTCTCCACGTCTACTTAGATTGGGCAATGCCGTTGCAGATAATGGGATGAACATTGTGGCTGCTCTGCATCTAGGTCACATGACACATGCCTGGCATGCATCATCAATCGGGTAGTCAACCGCTTCCTAAAACATATATTGGTCTGGTGGATGTTCTAGCCCTGTCCAGGAGGGTATGTGTTTGCTATAGCTGATCCTATGCCTTCAAACATGCTTTCCTAGACTTGCAGCTCCAGAATGATCTTCCCGAACACTGCTTAATCTGCATGTTCCCACATGCTGGAATTCCACCCTACATATGCTGGACTGCCTCTACCACCAGCGCAAAGCAGTGAATGATTTCTTCCTGCAGCAAACGGCCTGCTTTTCCAGACAGTGTGATTTTAAGCTTCGGTATTGGTAGATTATCAGAGACATATGTTGCATGCCGAGGCATTTTGAAGAGGTGAGATTTGTCAGCAGAGGCAACAGCAGAATGAATGATGTTATGCTGCTGATATTCATTAAGGAGCAAATGCTTACAGTTATGATTGAGCCTGCCAAGGCTTGCAAAAAGTCATTTCTTCTTCTTCAACTAAATTGTCAGGATACCAATCCCACATCCACTCCCTGTTAAAAATTGGACAATTTTTTGAGGACTTGCTCACTACTGCCAGGCCAACACAAACGCAGGTCTACCCCCTGTGATGCCCAAAATGGGTACATTTTTCAATGCTTGTAAAAAGCCATTACTTTTTTTCACTTTCCACGAACGCCAACTTTGTTGCTCCTAGCCACAGGCTATTGAGTTGCTAATATTAAAAAACACACATGACAAATATACAAGACACACCAGGGGGCGCCAGAGTGCCTACTAATAATTCATGATAACATGGTTCCATATAAGGTAAGCTCAAGGCTGGAGGTATTAAATACAGTGCCTAAACTAATACAATGCAACTTACAAAAATATATACAAAATGTGCAAAAATTGTGCAAAAAGTCAAGTAGTCATAAAAGACATAAAGTGCCTATGCAGAGCAGTAAACTACACTCAAAAATAACAATCAAGACCAGCCGAGACAGGTAGAAGAGACATGGAACAATAAGTCAAAATAAGTGAGACAACTGGACCTACCCCCAGGACTACTTGACTTTTTGCACAATTTTTGCACATTTTGTATATATTTTTGTAAGTTGCATTGTATTAGTTTTAGCACTGTATTTAATACCTCCAGGCTTGAGCTTAACTTATGTGGAACCATGTTATGTGTGTTTTTTAATGTGTATTGTCTTATGTTCATTTTTACCTATATGTAATTCCCAATAAAACTATTTTTGTATTATATACTTAGACGGTAGTGCCCTATTTTCCCATCCGGTCTTGGTTATTCTTTTGGGTGTGTGGGGACCCTATACTCTCTCCTTGCTGTTGCAGACTATTTGCCAAGCTTAGTGAGCACACCATTGTACCTGGACATTTATATAAATTCTGGTGCGGTCCGTGCATATCTCCTGTTTTCCCATGTTTGGTTCTTTATCCGTTGGCTCGTAGCAAACCAGCTCAGTTAAGACCAGAATTAGCTGTACGCAGACCACATAATTGAGGTTCCTGTCTATAATTTAAGAGACAGCCCAAGCTTTGTAACTCCCCAGTCACCCCTCTCTCCTGCTGTGCTATAACTGATTTGGATGATAAAATAATAAAACAACTCATCTAATCCCCCAAATCTTTCACTGATGCTGGTGGGGCTATGCATGGCAGCCATGGACTTGAGTGAAAGACCAGTACAGGCACACTTCTGCTTGAGATTAAATTCCCAACTTCAGTTTCCATGCAGATTACCCACCTTCAGTGAGTTTTTTTGTCTAAATTGTATTTGAGTTTAGCACAGGGAGGGGTGGATTTTGACTATCCCAGGTTTTAGTCCTTGACCCGGGGCACCCTGATCTGGGTTGCCCTGCTGTATGAAACCCCCCAGGTCACCTAGTCTAACTCACATTTCAGCAATATCTTCTAACACACCAGCTACTGTTGGGGACTAGAGGACTCACCAGAAAATCTTAGGGCGCGGAAATCATTGGCAAGGCAATCTTGAGTAGCAAAAAAATCAGCTTTTTTCCCCATAAAACATTCAGTTTATTGAAGTCCATAATCAAGGTTCACAAGTATACAAAGGTTAAAAGCAGCACTGCAGATACCAATGAGGCGTTTCAAGACAGTTTTTGGCTCCAAATCCATTCCAAAAATGACCCTTTTATAACACATATATATCATAACCACTGGCCCATAGTGTCCGTATCCGTACCCGCAGCTGTGCACACTTGGAATTACTTAGTCGCAAATGGCCGGGTGTCCAGACATACTTCCCGGTCGAGGCAAACCAGCTGCGGGCACTCAGGGACACAGGCTGCGGTGGTGACAGGCAATAAATGAATTACCAAAATGAATCAATGAAACAATTTATAGCAAATTTATAACAAACAACAATGGTGATATCTATATACAATTGATATTTTTCTATGATATACCTTGTTATTTCGCACCTGGTTTGTCTCTACCAGAAAGTGTGTTTCGGACACTTGATCCTGGTATCAGGACTTTCTCTCTGATGTATCATTTTTGTTTTCAGCTGGAGCTTTTAGTCACACCTGGCGCTTTTGATTGGCCAGTTTAACATCTCAGCTGGCCAATTGTGGTTAAGTAATTCCGGGCCGACGGCGGTGATATCGGCTTTTGCAGTTGCTTCAAGTGTAGGTATGATCTATTTTTTATAAAAGGGTTACTTTGGGATGGTTTCGTATAAAACTAAGAGCCAAAAACTGTATTGAAATGCGTCATTGGTATCTGCATCTGCTTTTAACCTTTATATATTTGATCTTATGGACTTCAATAAACTGGACATTTTATGAGGAACAAAGCTGGATTTATTGCTACTCTAACTCACTTTTCCTGGTCCTACGCTGCATGCATGGCCTCTCGTCCAATCAGCACGCTCGGATGCACTCATGTCCACTTGTCCAAGACTTGGCCCCAGGCGAGTCTAGCCGAGCATGCTAGCTGCTACATTCCAGCCACCCTCTAGCAGTGAGCGTGCTCGTGCCGGCCATTCACAATTACCTGGTGTGGGAGCACCATGCTAAAGATATAGCAGGTGGCGGCTAGCGCATGCGCCGTTGGATCAGGGGAGACCTGGGGGGATTTCACACAGCAAGGCATCACTTTAATTTTCTTTCCAGACAAAAAAAGCTCAACTAAGCTCCCTCTTGCCTAAACACATAATAAATCTGGGGGAATAGGTCCTGTAATGTCCTTTGCATGTCTCGCAAACTTGTATAAAGGAAATGAGGCGAAGAAGTGCTTGGCACACCTATGTTACTGTGAATAAAGTTGTACACTCCATACAGGAGCACATTGGGGGGTAGGGGTCTCCAAGACTGGTAAGTTTTATTTCACAATCTGTTGTACGGGAGAAAATGGAAATATATATATATATATATATATATATATATTTGTCAATGCACAAGTAGCAAAGATATACAAATTACAAACCAATGTGCAAACACACAAAACTGTGGGGGTAGAAAATCCTAATAAGGCCACCTTGCAATATAGGAGGTAACCGAGTCTAAGAGTAGATTTTTCATGGATTTTTTAGAGCCTTACACCACTTTGTACTAAAACAATCACTCTCTGGGCAACAATACTAGTCAATACCAGTTAATGGGGAATTTAATTTATGGCCAGACCCTTTTAAAGAGGAAATAAAATCACTTCAACATTTATCTCTCCTCAACCCCAGCAGCACCAAATGGCATGTCCCGCAGCATTTCCACGCCTGACAAGTCAGCAACCCAGCTGCCAAATACTCACCGTTTCCATGTTAGTTGTATGGTAGCCAATCACGTGATCTCTGTTGTTCTGATGAATAGTTTGACAGTTGAATAGCTGGAGTAAAAAAGCTAATTTAGAAGCAAGATCTCACCGAATGCGAACGTTGCTTCACCAAATACTAATTATGACCCAGACTGAGAACAGACTTACTTTTAAGGGACCGCCTCTCAAGCCTCCCTTTTAGGTACTAAAATTAATCTGATTATTACTACTTCTGGGTAGAAATAAGGGATGATTGCACTGAGATATGAGGCAATTTGGGACACTTCCATTCAATCATATGTTCAGAGACAGAAGCTTTTTAACCCCGATTGCAAGAGGTGGTTTTAGAGGAGTAAGGGGACTAATTTATTTTTGAGTGGAGGTCTGCTTTAAGGCTGTGGAAGGTATTTGTGTCTTTTGTATTTATGCCCACAGGTGCCCTTTACCCATTTGGTGCCAGCTACGTGATACTTGCATAGCTGATGTTTCCTATAATAAAAATAAAACTACAAAAGATAAAAACTTGGTGATCGGTGTGGGACAGAGGATTGTAGGTGAGTAAAGAAAAAAAGTATTTTTAATAAATTACATTTCGCTCTGCTGCGTCTGCTGCTTTTTTGAGCTTGAGGGGCTGGCAAGTTACAGTCAGGTAGCCTGGAATGCAGTCAAGTTTGGATTTTACGAGCTGGCCGATATGCCTAATGTCATGGGTGCTATTGATTGCACACACATGGGGCGCTGGTGCCTCCAGTTGCTGATGAGTATCTATACATTTATGTCTTTGTTTGTCCTTTGCCTTTTTCATTTCATGCACTATATTGAATGTTTTAAGTAGTCTAGCTTTACCATATTTAATGTTTAATTTCACCTTGCAATGTATTTGCTTCTCTAAAGTGGACCTCAATCTCCCCTTTCAACTAGTAGTCCCAAAGGCATGAATGTATTTAGCCTCTTCCTTGTTCTATTTAAACACATAAGTTAAGGCCCCAGCTAAGACAATCAGACTTTTATATACTCAGCCAAAGAAGCCAATCTTACCAGTAGTTGTCCCTTCCTGTATAGCATATGTTCTATCAGTGAAGTTGTGCGTTAATATAGCTTTGCTTTTGACTGGTGTGCTTTGTGTCTTTTGTGTAGGAACAGTAAGCTTGGACATTCCATCAGTGTTCAACCTGACCTTAGGTTTATCTATGTGATGGCTGGATTTCCGGGCTCCACCCATGATGCATACATTCTGAGGAATTCCAGTCTGTATGGGCGTTTTGAGTCTAGCAAGTTATCTGGAGGGTGGCTACTTGGTAAATCTTAACATTATTAGTCTTTTATTCTTGTATTTTTGCCTCATGTCTAGTGGATTCGTCAATGCATCCCCTGTCCCTTTTTTTTGCCAGGTGAGAATGTTACTCTTAAGTATGTGGCTCAGGAAGACCAGGGCTGTTGTGGAGTGTGCATTTGGCTTGGTAGTTGTAGTTCCTGGGTGCCCATGTGTGTTATTTTTCTGCAATGATAAGATGACTTAATGTTAATCTAGACACGTGCCTTGTGTGCATAAGCAATGCTCCCATGTTTGACAAGTCATTAATGTATTGGAATAGACACATTAAAAAACTGTTCATTAAACTATGAGTTAGCATGTTTTTTCTTTTCTGTTATCTTGGCCTTTGATGGTCCACCAACACCACTTGCAATGGCATTATGAACTAAACTATTGTAATGAGTCATATGCCTTTGTTTACCAAGCAACCTAAACATTAGAACTACTAACCTACTGCAGCAGCATTCAGGTCGGAATCAATAGACCCTTGCAAGCCCTGGAGTGTGGCAGGGTTTAGTAGTCCATAAACCAGTTCCTCTGCCGGTGTAAATGTTTATTTTAGACCACCTTGGATTTGCAACCGTAAAGAAACAAAAAAAATAAAAAATAGTGTCATGCCAAGGTCACGCCCAACATCAAAAGCCAACAGCACAATGCATTGTTACCCCTGTTGCTTGTGCTTGTTTTGTTTCTGGTGCATGGCATACTTTATGTCCGCAAATTTTCGTTGGACCTGATTCACATCCTTTTTTTCCAGCCCGGCACTACTCACCTGCCAATTGATGGCCTCCCAGATGTGGTATATTACTGATTTAGGGGTTGCTCTTGAACTTTGGCCATACAGCTCAGCAAAATGGTCCAACACAGCTGTTGCCAAAGCCATACACTGGCCGTCACTACACCTCCCACTCAGAGTGCTTTGGGCATCATTTCCCTGGGTGCTGGGTGGAATAGGGCACATGTGGCCCTGAGGTGTGGTAGATTAATCTGAACAGTAAGGAAGCAGTAAGGGTAGGACTGCTCTGCTGTGCCCTGGTAGTTGGCCTGCCCCTGCTGGCTGGTGTTTTCTGGTGTGAGTTTGCAGGCAATCGGTGGCGGGCCCCATGGTGAGAGTTTCCAGTATCCTGCGCTTCAGCCTGGTTGTGGCTTTTGTGGCTGCGTTTTTTCCCAGCCATTTTTCACTGCTGAGAATGAAAGTTGCTGTATGCGAGCGGAGCTGGCTCCACTCTAACAACTTATACTTCCCCACTACGTCACCGCGTATGGCCATGCACTGAGGTTTCGACGCATCCCAACTTCCGGGAACCACTGGGACGCATCAGATGATGCATATATCATCCCCAAAATGGCACCTTCACTGTTCCCCGTGACCAGGAGTATACCATCATGCGCATAAGTACATGAAAATGCATACATTTTCATGCGCCTGACGAGGCCGGCCAAGGCTGGCAAGATCTGGTGGCTGTGAAGGTGGTGGCAGACAAGTGCCAACGACCTCCGGCTCCTCTGCAGGTGAACCCCATGTGTTGTAATGTGTCATTTTGTGACATTTCCTTCTACATGGCCAAAATATCCCTGCAGGTGAGCAGCGTGGGGGTTGAGGTGCTCCGATACAATCTCAAGAAGAAGGTGGGTGATATACTACACATGAAAGGGGAGCTAATAAACACCTCAAACACATTCACTATTGTTTTATTTGTCATCTACAGACTCGGACCAAGAGGTGTGGCAGGTTCCAGTCAGAAAGCAGAGGCTAAACACTAATTGTGATTTTTTCTTTTACAGTACACACACAAGAGATTCAGCAGTGCCTGCAAGAACTGACAGCTGCTGTGCATGGGCTGGTGGGGATATTGAGGAGCTGGCCACAACCATGGGGAGCCACCCACCATAAGGCACTGGGAGCCTGCCACCTTCTTTTAGCCACCACCACCCCAAACATTGTACATAATTTTTAAATAACATTTTATATTTTTATAATTTTAAATTTTAATAAGAAAATTCACAAAACATTTTACTTATGAAAAAAAAACAACATCATTATAAATAATAATACACAAACTATAATTAACGTTGTGTTGTCTTTCATTCAATAGAACTAACAATCAGAGTAATGTTGACATTCTATCCATGTGGGCATCTTAAATATACAAATAACAAGCATGAAAGCGGTTAAGGTAAGCATTAGGAAGAAGAAAAGAAGAATGCATGACAAGCATGAAAGTGGATAAGGTAAGCATTAGGAAGAAGAAGAGAATAAGAATGCATAGCAAGCATGAAAGTGGTTAAGGTAAGCATTAGGAAGAAGAAAAGAAGAATGCATGGCAAGCATGAAAGTGGTTAAGGTAAGCATTAGGAAGAAGAAAAGAAGAATGCATTGCAAGCATGAAAGTGGTTAAGATAAGCATTAGGCATTAGAAAGAAGAAAAGAAGAATGCATGCCAAGTATGAAAGTAGTTAAGGTAAGCATTAAGAAGAAAGAATGCATGGCAAGCATGAAAGTGGTTAACATAAGCATTAAGAAGAAAAGAAGAATGCATGGCATGCTAAATAGTTTGGAACAGAAGAGAGTTGGCACAGCAAGTAAGTAATGGGCTAGCAGGGCCAGGGTATAGGAAACAGTTAAAAAAAAAAAAAGAGGTTTGCATATGCTTAGAAGCCACCAAAAATGCCAGCGTATGCGTATAAATTTCACAAAAACGATTAAATTGAGGTGTTTAAGGGATAAATAGGTAAAAATAGGACTTGGGATAATTGATCACCCAACCGAATGCCTCGAGAGTGGACAATACCTTCTGAGTGTCGCTCTCGGCCTGCTGAAGAGATTGAGCAGCAATCAACAAGTCGTCCAGATAAGGAACAATACGAATGCCCTGGCTCCTCAGCAGGGCCATGACACCTGCCAGTACCTTGGTGAACACCCGAGGGGCCGAAGAGATTCCGAACGGCAATGCCACAAACTGGTAGTGTTGATTCTCCAAGGCGAACCTCAGGAACTTCTGATGTCCCCGCAAAATAGGAACGCAGGGCCGAAGTGAACTCACTGCAGACCGTAAGGTCTCCATGCGGAAGTGTTTGAACCTGCCAAACCTGTTGAGACCCTTCAGGTCCAGGATAGGTCTCAGAGATCCGTCCTTCTTGGGCAACATAAAAAGATTGGAATAGAACCCTCGACCCCGTTCCTGATGAGACACAGGACAAATCACTCCGGACGACAGAAGATGTTGAACAGCCAACCTTAGGCCCTGCGCCGTCAAGGGGTTCTGGGAAATCCGGGACCGAAGAAATCTTGGGGGCAGCCAAGCTGCCAGCTCTATTTTGTAGCAGGAGGACACCACCTCCGGAATCCACCGGTCCGAGACGTGCTGTCTCCAGACGTGAGCAAAAAGCAGAATCCGTCCCCCCCCACCCGGGTGGGTGAGGGCGCCCCCACATGTCTGAGGGGCCTTGGCAGGGGGCTTGGACTTGGCCCCCCCAGGAGGGACTGGGACGACCACGGGATCTACCTCGACCCCAGAAGTCCCTGCGGCCACCAGAGAAGCAAGAAACATGTCCCCCTCGGAAGGGACGAAAGGAAGAAGAGCCCCGAAAGGACCGTACCTGCTTCCGGCGCTGAGGGAGCCGTCCATCCTTCGCCAAGAGATCAAGACACTCCCCAAAAAGACGAAGTCCCAGGAAGGGAATCCCAGTGAGGGATTTCTTGGCGGCAGCATCGGCCGCCCACTGCCGCAGCTAGATAGACTGACGAAGAGCAACCAGCAGGGCAGAAGCCCTGCTGCCAAGCCGGACAGCATCGTCCATGGCTGAGATCACAAAGGCAATGAAGTCTGCCCTTGCGAGATCTGGCGACATTCACAAGGCACCGTACCCTCTTTTTGATGGCAATAGCAACAATGGCCGTGGCAAAGACAGGACGCAGACCAGCACCCACAAATGTGAAAGCGTGGCAAGCGAGTTGATCCATACACCTATCAGCATTATCACGAAAGGTAGTAGTGTCAGGGGACTGCATTACCGAGGTGTTGGAGAGCCCCAGAACAGGAGCATCCACCTCCAGCGGAAGTGACCATAGACGAATCAGATCCTCAGAGAAGGGATACCATCTGTCCAGAGCCTTAGGCACCAAAGGCAATTTATTAGGTCTCTCCCACTCCTTAAAAACCATTTTGGAGAAGTGACCTTGCTCAGGAAGAACCAGACGCTGTCTATCAGGACGAAAAAGATCCCCTTGTTTCTTTTTGTCCGTCTTCGGGGGAACAATGTGCAGGGTATCAAAAACCGCGGCCAATAGTTTTTCTGTGTCATCGGGGAGCCAAATGTCCTTGTCTGAGAAGGACCCGGGGTCACTAACAAGATCACCCGGTTGACCCCCTAAGGAGTCAGAATCATGAAATAACTCGCCCTCCTCCATAGACTTATGGCCCCAAGGGCCTCATAATCATCATCGGCAAAGAGGGAATAAACCGGTTACAAATGTCGCTTCTTACCCAAGGCCTTGCCGCCGGACGGGCGGGACAACTGCCGCAAAAGGCTGGCCACCCGCAGCGCCAGATCCGAGTGGGGCCCCCTGCTAGCTTCCCCCTTGCTGGGGGCTAAATGCAAGTGCGGGGGTGTCGCGAGGCCGCAGGCAAAATAGGACGGGGGAGAGTGGCGTTTTCCCCATCCTGTTCCGCAATGATGCTCTGGGCACAGGGGACACAAATCACGCTGCGATGTATGTACACATGAGACACAGCTTAGTCCGCCCCGAGGGGCCCCCAGGCTTGCTATCCCCAGAAGCCTCCATATGGTGATTAGAAAAAGCCAGGAATCCAATGGTAACAGGCACTAAAGGCCCAAACCCGGAAAATCCCCCCACAATAGTCCCTAAAAAGCCCAGGGGGGGGGGATGGATGGACCGGGAGAAACCACAGTAGTAATAAGGGACCCGCCTAAAAGACACAAAAGGGGGACAAAATGAGCGTCCCACAGCACATACATCGCAGTCACACAATGACAGATAAAAATAAAAACAGTAAGGGACCGGACTCACGGACCAGGCAAATTGCAGGAGACCCAGCGCAGCAGCCAGACCCGGGACGAAGGAGCAGAGTGCGGCCCATTGAGGAGATAGGCTCCCCACATGAGAAGCAAAATGGTGCAGAGGAGAGGCCAGCAGCACCTCGAGGGGCGGGCTGCGCGAACCTCCAGGCGCCCGAGTAAAGAAAATGGCGCCCGGACTGAAGAAAGCAGGGAGGGACTCCCCCCTCCCCTTCACCCCTGCCACGGAGCACGCTGTCGGCGCCCACGGCAGGCAGGCACGCCGCCAGGCCGCCGCCCGAAGAAGGAGGCCGCCCCCCCCCCCCCGAAGCCAGCGCGTCAGGGAGGCAGAAGGGCAGGAGCGAGGAAGGTGAGTAAAGCAAAACGGTGAAACACAAAGTCACAACAATCCAATAAAGCATGTGGGATACACAGTCAGATCAAGCATAAGGGGTCCCCAGGTGGTTCCTCCCCCCCATATAGGCTCACCATAGCCTATGGCCGGCTACCCTTTGGGTCAGCAAGGCTCTGTGAATGCCTGACCCTCGGTGTTCCCCTACCTTCACCTGATCCGCAGCTGGGGCTGGGAGGCAGAATGGGTCCCGGAAGCAGGTGGGAATAGGGCTGCAGGGCAGACAGGCTTGGGATGCCCCGCTCGCCTGCGATATCCATCGCAGAGATAAAAAAAATTCCATCTTCGCAGTCCGGACTGCAAGAGAAATCTGGGAATTATAGGAAATAGCTGCCCTTATATGGGCAGGGAGGAGCCACAGGTTTCGTCTTGCAGTCAGCTACACCACCTTGTGGTGGATAACCCAATTGTGAAGAATGAAGTGACCCGAGCAGGATCCCAGGAAAAATGTACCTTTCCTATAATGACAGCCTTCCAGCACATGGGCCCACACCGCCACACGCTGCGATCCACTCTCTCTCTACCACAATTCAGCTGTATTATCTGTAATCACGACTTTGCACAACACTTGCAGGTAGGAAATGTTCTCCATGTTCCTTGCAAGGGTTTTGCCATTTGCTCATCAGCCACAGAAGACCCCATTCTTGCTGTCTCTTCAAGCATGATGGGATATGAAGTTTAATGTGCTGTTACTGGGGAATAGGCTAGCTCCAAGTTTGTTATGGTTAAAAGACTTATCAACATGGCAAACAGTGAAAACACATGCCAGACTCTCTGCTAATGTTCTCTGTGTAATTTTTCAGCAAAGGCTTAGCATAGCTTTTAGCAGGGCTCTATAAGATCTAGCTGGTGTTTGGCATTATTTGAACTAGGAATTAATAACTATCCTGAATTTACTACTTACAAAGTGATAGAATGTATATTGGAGGAATTATGACACTTTATAGTATATTGCTTTTTAGCTGACAAACTATTAGAGGTGCGTTAGCCAACATTTATGTAGGCTGGCCAGTCACTACCGTGTGTATAAGATGTTTCTCTGCCCTCTATCTGCAACTAACTTGTGTCACTATACACTCTATGTGTAACGTCCATTGTCCCTGTAACTTACTTGTATATCTCCACTCTCTATTGATCCTGTCAACTGTACCTCTAACTGACTGTAAACTGTAATATCTGCCTATAACATTTAAGGTTTTCTAAAGAGTGGTCGATAACTTATTTACTAGACATTTACTGTGCTAGTAATTAAACATGTGTTCTCTATTGTACCTGTAACTTACTGTAATGACTGCATATTACATTTAAGGTTTTCTAGAAAAACTTTGGGAACTTACTGAATTTGTTTAAGGATATTCATTGTGCTAGTAATTACACCCATTTTCAGTTTTTATATCTTGCTGTGTGTACTTTTCAAACAGAGGGTTGTATGTGCAAGGCATTTGAGGGGAATATTATTCTTGGGATAGGAGTTTTGGTATTTGCAATATTTAAATATTGATTTATAATCAAAATACTGGAGGATAATGTGAAGTGAATATGAATGTATAATGTAATATTTTCACGTTGATTGTAATTCCATGTTGAAATACACACATATAACCATATACTGTATACCTGGCACTGACAATTATTTAGTGGGCAATTTTTAACATTGCTGCTAGTATTTAGTCTCCACAGGAAAGTTTCTTTTGGTCAAAAAGTCATACATAAGGTCTGTTGATAAAATATCCCATTCCCCAAGAGCAGCAAATGATAAGGACGAGAGAAACAAAGAAAAATGCAAGAACGAATAAAGAGAAAAAAAGCAACCAAGCTTTTACAAAACAATCACGCGCGTTCTCTGAAAGGAACCTGAGAGCACTTTTCAATACGGATAAATGGATGCTCAGCCCTATCTCGCTTCCTGTTTTTTAGCTGGATAGAGGAGCTGAAGTGGTGGTGGTCAGAGAAAGAAAAAATGAAAACGTGGGGAGGGGGCATAAAAAGCGTGTATTGAGAAGTATTCTGCTAAGCAAGCCCTTGTTCCTCTGCAGCCAGCTATTAGGCGGTTCAATAAAAACGACAGTAAGCAAGTCTTGCAGTCATTGAGTGCCAATTAATGTCTAAAACACAGAACGGAATGGAGAGTATTATGCAACACGGAGGAAACAACAATGTGGGTGCCCTTTACCCTGTTGTGACCTTTTGGGCTGTGCGTAAGTAATTTGGATATGTTTATCCAAAAAACAAAGCAAGTAAGGTCACACAGTTAAGACTCAGATGTATTCACCTAATGCTAAACAGCAACTTTTCTACCAATGAGAAACACATATTTGCTATATGCATATTCATGTTTACAGCGGAGCAAAGGTGTGCTATTTGAGTGCCATATATTTCTGTCTTTGTTTGCAAAGATCAACTAAACAAGATGAACAAGGGAAAATCAAATAGTGGATTTATTTAGCACTAAAACAGCCAAGCAGTAAAATGTGACAGACCTACCTGAAAAAGGAAAACAATGTAAACCTATAAAATGCTGGTTTATGGAAGAAGGTTTAATTTATATTGATGCAAATGAACATAACCAGAATTACATAAAATCAGATTATAGGCAGTATAGTGAAAGGTAAAACTTTTGTCTTACAGTAAAGAGAAAGAATGCCTGAGGCTAAACACTACAGGCAACACATCCATCATTTTTTCTTAATACGTGAAACACATATACATGAAAAAAAAATCCTCAAATTCTGCTCTGTAAATGAATCTGCTTGTTTTATTTATATTTGTTTTATAGGGTGTTTTTTTTTAGGGCCGGCACCAGCACTGGGCACACCAGAGGAGTGATCTAATGTCACTGTGAGTAGGAGGAAGGGGTGGTAAGGGCTTTCCTGTCACTCACAGTAATTTGAGCTCACTCCTCCGGCTGCAGGTGGGTGGGCAGTTGTGCTGGCTGGGTGAAGGATCTGGGTCCTCCACCTTCTGCAGAGCAGGGAGTGGTGTGCAGCATGCAACACTCTGTGGCAGGGAGCGATGGCTGTTCAGCTGACCAGGTGAATGATTTGCGTCCTCCACCTAGCTGCTGGGCAGGAAGCAGTGTGGCATACCCATGGTGGACAATGGACATAGCCCGCTGCTGGATAGTGAGACAGTAGGTGAGTTTTTTTGGAGAGATTCAATTTTGTGAATCAACCAAACGGGCATGTGGTCAGATGGAACTGTGGAACCACTGTCGTTTGCTTGCACTGAGAGCTCAGATGGGAAGGGTGGCTTTTTTGGCATGGTACTGGATAAATGGATTTAAAAGAAAGGCTAACTTTGGAGCCCTACTACAGCTTCTACGTGGCTCTGCAGGAAATGGAGCTAATGCACATGAGACAGGCATCAGGTGAGCTGCTTGCTGCCTTATTGCCTGGGCTGTCCCTTTAAAATGTCAAACTGTAAAAATTGTGACAAGAAAAATAATACGAGGCTGATTTCGGCTAAATAAAAACATCCTTGTTCAAGCTTTTCAAAGTATGTTGGGACAACTTAAAGAGAGAGGAGAAGTTAAACTGAAAGGTTTTGATGTGGAGATCTCCTTTAACGTAGTATTAGCAGGTCTAGCTTCAGGAGCTGAGATGTGTGGGACTTCAGCTTTCTGAATATTAAGGAGGCCATAATTCAATTTAATGGGAGAGCTGTGACAAAGAACAAAAAGTTGTCTGCTTGCCCACTACCTTATTGTGCCGGTTCCAAAATATTTGGCTTGGACCAAAAAGAATCTAAAAAAGTCCCCAAGGTCTAAATGAATATGTTATTGAGCCCAGGGGATGTGTAAACTATTTGCCCATCTGTAGACTTCATGTGTTGGCACCAAACAAGCCTGCTGACTTCAGATAAGGCATTAATGATAGGAAAAGTCCCAGAAACCCATACTGAGACAGTGGTAGCAGAATAAAGAGCCTCAATACAGTTCCTCATTTTGGTCCCCAAACCTATATGGAGAGGAGCACTGTGCATAAAAGATCAATCTATATGATCAAAGGAATTCTTCACATTGGTTTAAAGGAGGAGCAAGGGATGTGCTCCTAAATTCCACACAACCTAACATGAAACCACACTAGTTTATGTAGGTGTAAAAAGACAATTCTGTGAGTACTCACTAGAATTGCTTTTACTTTGCATGGCACGGCCTGCTTCAAGAAGTCCTTATGTATGGGATATTCCGCCACCAGGTGGCGCAGTGTACTGCAGAAGACTTGTGGCTCCTCCCAGCCCCATATAAAAACAGGAATCACCACAGACCTCTCCAGTGTTGACAAGCAGTTATACAAGAAGCTGGGAGGTAATAAAGGTAAAAAAGGTAACAAACCCAAACTAACTTGGAACAATCACCATAAAGAGGCAACCAAGAATAATGATAACAAGGGTGGGGTAAAGCAGGCCGTGCCATGCAAAGTAAAAGCAATTCTACAGGTGAGTACTCACAGAATTGTCTTTTCCCTATTGCATGGCACGGCCTGCTTCAAGAAGTCCTTACGTATGGGATGTCCAGCAGCAGTGTCCATAAGGTAGGGTGGGATCCCCAAAAAGTAGCAGCAGGCATTTCAAGATCCACTTGCTGATAGTGGATTTAGCCGGAGGCAAACCCTTCCTAGGTCCAGCAGGAAGAACAAAAAGAGCATCAGATTTCCTGAAAGACTCAGTAGCAACCAAATAAAACTTCAGAGGCCAGACAACATCCATAGAATGAAGGGCCTGCTCCTTGGAATTATCAGGGTTAGGACACAAAGAAGGCAAAACAATGTCCTTATTGAGATGAAAAGCAGACAACCTTAGGTAAGAAATCCGGCTTAAGCCGAAAAACCACCTTATCCTGATGCCGCTCAAAATAAGGAGGTTTGATGGAAAGCGCCGCCAGCTCAGAAACTCGCCTGACCGAAGTAATGGCCACCAAAAAGGCCACTTTAAGAGTCAGAATGGGCAACGCAGCCCCACGGATAGGCTCAAAGGGAGGACCCTGCAGAGCAGACAACACCAGATTCAAGTCCCAAACTGGTAGCATAGGCTTGCGTGGCGTACGCACATGAGTAACTCCCTGGAAGAAAGTCTTAACCAACCGGTGACTGGCAAAAGATCTTTGGAAAAAAATTGCCAGAGCTGACACAAGTTGAAGGCCCGAATACAAACCATGTTGCAAAAATTCCAGAATCCTGGGGATAGAAAACACCCTACAAGGAAGCGACTTGGACTCACACCAGGCAATGTAAGCATGCCAGACCCTGTAGTAGATAAAGGACGAGGACTTCTTCCTAGCCTGAATCATAGTATCAACAACAGAGGCCGGTACCCCCTTGTCCATCAAGATGGAGGTTTCAGCAGCCAAGCCGTTAAAGCCAGCGTTTGTAAATTGGGATGGCGCAGCTGTCCCTGAGTGAGAAGATCTGGATCCTTGGGCAAGACGTACCGATCTACTGCCAACTGCACGTCGTCTGCGAACCACACCCTCCTTGGCCAACAGGAGGCCACCAGGATGGCTGGTACCCCCTCCTGGGCTATCTTGCACATCCCCCTGCCCAGCAGAGGAAAAGGAGGGAGCACATAGAGGAGCTGAAACCCCGTCCAAGGCATTGCTAGCGCATCAGTGGCGAAGGCCAGAGGGTCCTGTGACAGGGAGACAAATCTGGGAAGCTTGTGATTGTGGCAGGACGCAAACAGGTCCACATCCGGCTGACCCCAGCGGTGACACAGGGAGTGAAATACCTCGTAGCTGAGGGACCATTCCCCTAGCCGAGACGTCCCCTGCTCAGGGAGTCTGCCTCCTGGTCCTCCACCCCCGGAATGTAGACCGCCGAGATGCAAGGGACATTCTCTTCCGCCCAAGACAGCATCAGGGACACTTCCTTGAGGGCTCGCTTGCACCGAGTCCCTCCCTGATGATTGATGTAGGCAACCGCCGTCTGGTTGTCAGAGCGGATCTGAACAGCTCGACCCCGAAGGTGTGTGGTCAGCTGAGAAAGAACCAACCTGATCGCCCTCAGTTCCAGGACATTGATGGGAGCATGGGCCTCCTGGGGGCCCCACCGACCTTGGAACTTCAGAGACTTCCAAAAGCCCCCCCAACCGGTCAGACTGGCATCTGTGGTGACAGTCTCCCAGCACGGAGGCAGAAAGGTCCTGCCCAATAGAAGGTTCCTTGAGTCCAGCCACCACGAGAGGTACTGTCTGGCCAGTGGGGACAGAGCAAATTCTTGGTCCAGGGTCCCGATCCCAAACTGACAAGAGGTGCAACTGAAGAGGTCTCATGTGAAACTGAGCAAAGGGGACCGCCTCGAAGCAGGACACCATCAGGCCCACTAACTGCATCCCCTGCCAGATGGAGGGATGGGGACACAAGAGCAGAGATCATGCCTGCTTCTGAAGGCCCTCCACTTTCTGCTGAGGCAGGAACACCTTGACCTAAGAGGTATCCAGAGTCATGTCCAGAAAGGACCTCACCAAAGATGGAGACAGTGAAGACTTGGGAAAGTTGATCACCCAGCCGAAGGACTCTAGAGTGGCAATCACCACTTGAGTATCCTTCTCGGCCTGATGAAGAGACTGAGCCGCAATCAGAATGTCGTCCAGATAAGGGAGGATGCGAATGCCCTGATTCTGCAGCAGAGCCATCACGCCCGCCAGCACCTTGGTGAACACCCGAGGCGCCGAGGTGATACCGAACGGTAAAGCCACAATGCTGATCCTCTAGAGCGAACCTCAGGAATCTCTGATGACCTGGAAAGATAGGCACATGAAGATAGGCATCCTTGATATCCACGGTGGTCATGAAGTCGCCCGGGCGAATGGTACTGAGAGCCGAGCATAGCGTCTCCATGCGAAAGTGCTTGAACCTGACAAACTTGTTGAGACCCTTCAAGTCCAGGATGGGCCTCAGAGACCCGTCCTTCTTGGGAACCATGAAAAGATTGGAGAAGAACCCCTGACCCCGTTCCTGGGGAGGCACCAGACAAACGACTCCTGACTCCAACAGAGGTTGAACCACAAGGCGCAAACCCTGAGCTGACAGAGGGTTCTGAGACATCCGGGATCTAAGGAATCTTGGGGGCGGCCAGGCTGCAAACTCTATCTTGTAAGCGGAGGACACCACCTCCTTAAATCACCGGTCTGAGATATGAGCAAAGAGCTGAAGCCATCCCCCCACCCGGATGGGTGAGGGCGCCTCCTCATGCCTGAGGGGCCTTGGGAGGGGGTTTGGGATTGGAACCCCATGAGAGATCGGGAAGACCAAGGGATCTGCCACGGCCCCAAGAATCTCTGCGGCTACCCGAGAAGAGGGAGCCACGACCTCCTCTGGGAGCAAGAAAGGAGGGCAGGGAAGCGGAGGGCCCCCGAAAAGGCCGAGGCTGCCTCCTACGCTGAGGTAACCTACCATCCTTGGCTAGAACATCTAGACGCTCACCAAAGAGCCGCAGCCTCGCAAAGGGGAGCCCAGCGAGAGCCTTCTTAGCAGCAGCAGAGGCTGCCCACTGACGCAACCAAACAGAGCGGCATATAGCCACCAAAAGTGCAGAGGCCCTACCACCCAGCCGTAAGGCATCATCCATGGCAGTAAGGATAAAGGCAACAAAATCAGAGCAAAGCAAGAGGGCCCTAGTATCCTCCCCCCCCCCCCCCCCACCAGCCGTAGCGCCATCACAGAGACGCTTGAGCTGTTTCTTAAGGGCAATAGCTGTAATGGCAGCAGCGCAGACCGGAAGCAGCCCAGCCCCCACACAAGTAAAGGCATGGCAGGCCAGCTGATCCATGCGCCGGTCCTCGCTGTCCCGCAGTGTAGTAGTGTCAGGGGAAGGGATGACCGAGGTGTTGGACAGCCCTAGCATCCACCTCAGGGGGACACGACTATCACTTGACCAGGTCAGCAGGAAAGGGATACCTCTTATCCAACCCTTTGGGCACCGCGGGCAATCTATTAGGACATTCCCACTCATTGAGCACCATAGTAGTGAAATGGCCCTGCTCAGACGCTGCTTATCAGGACGAAAAAGCTCACCCTGCTTCCTCTTAGCCACCTTCGGGGGGACAATGTGCAAAATTTCAAAAATGTGAGACAACAGACTATCAGTGTCCTCAGGGAACCATGATTCCTCCCCGGACGCAGACCCAGGGTCACTGTTGTAACACTCCTGCTGGTCCCCAGAGGAGTCAGAGTCCTGGAAAAGCTCCCCCTCCTCTGGGGAGTAACTGCCACCAAAAGCATCAATTCCCTCATACTCCTCAGGAAAGAGGAAGGGCGTGGGAGCCAGGTGCCGCTTCTTGCCAGAGGCCTTTCTTGGAACAGGCCTGGCAAGCTGCCTTTCAATGCTGGCCAAGCGGAGTGCCAGATCAGATTGTGACCCCCTGCTAGCATCCCCCTCACTGGGGGTTAAATGCAGGCGCGGAGGGGTAGGCGTTGCCGAAGGTGGCGCAGCCGGGATTGCCCCGAAGGATCCCCGAGCATGCTATCCCCAGAAGCCTCCATATGGTGATTAACACAGGCGCAATAGGCCAGCACAGGGTAAGGGCTAATAAAAAGCCACCCAGGATGCCCCCAGAAGCCAGTAAGGGAGAAACCACAACCACAGTTGTCCCGTCTGAAAGACATAAATAACATGCACATAAGCCTCCTGCAGCACATGCCCCAAGGAAACAAAATCCCCGAAGGGGACTCACGGACCAAGTAGACCAAAGGATCGCCAAGCCGCCAGACCACAGGAGAAAGCGACACAGGCCGCAGCCCAGGGAGGAAGAGGGGCCCCAGACTAAAAATGGCGCCGGCAGAAGCACCTCAAGGGGCGGGCCGCAGGGGGGAAAGCGCGAAAAGGACGCTCACGTGACCGCGCCGGCGCCATCACAATACAATACACGCTTCACAGTTATAGCGCCGCCCGCCGCAGAGCGTAGTACAAAATGGCAACGGCGGTGAAAAAAAACACAGTTAAAACACTCGGGCTACCACCTGCACCCCCCGAACACACGTCAGGGAGAGGGGGGGGGGGAGAGCGAGCAGGCAGTGGCAAGAGCCAGGCCCGGGATGGGAGGGGGGACCCTAGAAACCAGTGAAACAAGGCACACAGTCCCCAAAACACTCACCCCCTCAGAAGCTAGTAAAGGAACTCTGCATCCCTCAGTAGGCTCACCATAAAGCCTATGGCCGGCTACCCTTTGTGGTACAGGGTCTGCGGCTTGGAGCCGCGCTCCTTGAGCACCTGACCCTAGTGCTCCTCTACCCTCACCCGATCCGTCAGCCGAGACTGGGAGGCACAGAGGGTCCGGAAACGGGTGGAAATAGACATGCAGGACCACAGGCTTGGTTGCCCCGCTCACCTGCGCAATATAAGAGCCATTTTCTATCTTCGCAGTGTCACTGCAGAGAAAACACTGGAGAGGTCTATGGTGATTCCTGTTTTTATATGGGTCCGGGAGGAGCCACAACGCTTCTGCAGTACACTGCGCCACCTTGTGGCGGAATATCCCATACGTAAGGACTTCTTGAAGCAGGCCGTGCCATGCAATAGGAAAAGTAGATGATCCACAAAGACCTAAGCCATATGTTGAGAAGAAATCAGGGACTGTTTCTGGCACAGAATAGGTAAAGGAAGGTATACGCCCTAAATAAATCTGGGAGGGGAGATAGGACATCTGGCATTGTCTTAAATGCCATAAGGAACAAGGGCAAAGGTTTATGGAAAAAGGTTTTATAGTACAAAGACCGGTGGGCTTTACTAAATATCAAGACTTCCTCCAGGTTAAAGAGGAGGTGCCAATGTTTTGAATATCTGTATAGTCACGATTTTCCTCTAGTCCTGAAGATCTGCTGGCGCTTGATGGTCCTGTCACTCTCTTTATAAAGCTGCGGAATAAAGATGAAGATGCAATAGTATACCACATTAGTGAAATGAAGATGAAGGATAATATGAGCATTTAATCAGTTACCAGCTGTTGCTATTTTTCTCTATGTTGGTTTGTTGCTATGTATCTCCGTTTCACATGATGTAGGATCTTGATTAATTATTGGTCTATTTTATTCTTGATGGTACCTTGTTGGGGCCGTGTACCGGTATGCCCAACTCCCCTTTATTTCTCTCTCGCTGTAGAGGGCATATGGGTTTTACTCATTTATTTAGGGATGTAGAGAATTGATGGGCAGCCAATGGCACCCTATGCTGCCCTAAATTATTGCTGTGTTGATCTGAATATTGGTTGGTTCTGGAATATAGTGCTCTAGGTGTGATACTATATAGTGTTGGGGTGGTGTTTTAACCACCATATATCAAAACCGTTTAGTACTTCTTAATTGGGGTGTTGGGCTCCATAGTTGCACATTTTGATCATCTCTAGGTAATGGGCCCTTAGGGTATGTAGGGACCCCACCATTAGTCATTTTATATTAAGGTAAGGTGCAAGGGGCCGTTATTGACGGCAGGTATGTAGCACCAATGTACCTGGCATTGGTGCAGTAAAGCCGTATAGCTTGTTTTCCAGCATCAGCTGCTGGTGGCAGTTTGCTGCTGATGATTTAGAATAGCCGAAAGGCTAACCTGGGACGGCTTTACTGGGATGGAGTAGAGCAGGGTGGGACTCCATCCCACTACCCAGGTCCGGGTTTTGCGGGCTGTTTAAATAGCCTGGGGAATCAGCTGTGGCCTGTCCTTTGTCTAAGAGCTCACATGGGAGTGAGACTCTGTGAGCCTGGCTGAAATCTCCTGTGGAAGCTGTTTCATGCGGACCTGAGACATATTTGACTGTGAATAGAACCTTTGCTCAAGGACTAAAAGCTGTTTGCCTGACTGAATCATTTATGCTGCGGTTTCCTGAAAAGGTGATGTAACCTGTATGGACATATGCTTTTGTGGATTTTTGTGTGAAATAAACACAGACTTTACTTTGAACTGTTTGCCTCCGCCTCTATACTGCTGACACCCGGTCGCCTACCAGAGCTAATCTCCACATTTGGTGTCGGATGCAGGCACAGCAGTGAGGCCGTTGCTAGGAGCAACCGACGAAAAAGTTTTTTGTTGTGCATGTCCTATATTAAACCTGCCAGGCTGCTACCTGGGACTGCAGACAAAATGGAGGCGGTCGTGAAAGCGCTCGTGGAGGCCAACAGGCAGCAGCATGAGACCAACAGGCAGCAGCAGGAGACCAACCAGCTGTTTTTGCAACATGTGATGGCGCTGCAAGCTGCAGATGCGCCCAAAAGTATTCCTGATGCCCGGAAAGCTGTCCGCTCGGCGCTCACAAAAATGACCCCTTCAGATGACGTTGAGACTTACCTGGCGGTGTTTGAAAAGGTGGCTGCAAGGGAGAAGTTGCCGCATGACCAGTGGGCTGATGTCATCGCTCCATTTCTGGCGTCTGGACCCCAGCAGGTGTTGTTTGATCTCCCAGAGGACCAAGCCGCTGACTACCCGACTCTGAAGGGTGAGATACTGGCGAGACTGGGGGTGAATGTGTGGGTTCGGGCTCAGCGGGTGCATCAGTGGAGCTACCAGTCGGCAGAGCCCGCCCGACCCCAGTATTATAAACTGCTTCACCTGCTGCAAAAATGGCTGCAGCCGGAGTTGTTAAGCCCCACTGCCATGTTGGACCGCTTGCTGGCGGACATTTTTTGGAGGGCTTTACCGCACCCTCTTCAGCACTGGGTTGGCCAGGTATCCCCTGACAACGCACTAGGAATGGTGGACCCAGTGGAGCGATATGAGGCCACCAGGAACTTGCAAGGCGGCTCCATGAGGAGGGATTCGGGGAAACCCTGGAGGTCCCCGCCCCAGCTCAGGCGAGTGGCGTCCCCTAAACCCTCTCAGGACCTACCCCCCAAAGTCCCTGCCCAAGTGTTGTGTTGGGGATGTAAGGAGCCGGGACATATCAGAGCCAATTGTCCCCACCAGGGGGAGCCCATGGACGTGAACTTTGGTTACCGCCCTTCCATGTATGCCAGGAGGCTGTGTGCTGCCGGTGTCCCTGAGCTTGTGGGGCAAAGTCACCTCTGTCAGGTGAAAGTGGGAGACACCCTGGCTGTGGCCCTTTTGGACTCGGGGAGTATGGTTACCCTGGCAAGACCCGCCTTAGTACTGCCCGATGAGTACACTGGGCGGAAAACCGGGGTTTTGTGCATTCATGGGGACCTGAGAGACTATGCCACAGCACAAGTGTCTCTCACCACCGTCTCCGGCAGCTGGAAACATGAAGTCGCTGTCGCTGCTAAACTCCCGTATGAACTGATTATTGGGAGAGACTTTCCAGGGTTCAGGTCACTGTGGGCCAAGTTGGCAGTTCCGGAAACCCGCGAGGCGGGTGTGTCCCCAATAGACTGGCCCTACTCAGGGGAGACCCCGGTACCCTGGGAACCGGAATCAGGAGGCACCGTGGAAGAGGTGCCCGCCCCTAAAATGGAAGAGGGGGAGTCAACCCCACTAAATGTTATGGTTGGAGATGTGGAAGAGTTGGCAGATCTCCATGTCCCCACAATTAACTTTGGTACCGCTCAACACCAGGACCCGACACTGTCTCGGGCCTGGGAGAATGTTCTTGAGGTGGAAGGTGAACCACAACAGCCAGGGGCGGAGTTACAGTTTCCTCGCTTTGTGGTTCACCAGGAAATGTTGTACCGAGTAAACAAGGTACGTGAAAAGGTGGTGGAACAATTGGTGGTACCCAATCCATATCGCAAGTTGGTGTTGGATTTGGCCCACCAACATGTTCTGGGTGGACACCTAGGCCAGCAGAAAACTCTGGACCGCGTTTTACAACGATTCTACTGGCCCAGTGTGTACAAGGAGGTGGAGAGATATTGTGAGTCCTGCCCAACATGTCAGATGACTAGCCCTCAGCCTCATTACCGTGGTCCCTTAGTTCCTCTCCCAGTTATTGAGGTACCCTTTGAGCGGATTGCCATGGATCTAGTGGGTCCAGTGCCAAAGTCCGCTAGAGGGCACCAACATATTCTGGTGATCTTGGATTATGCCACGCGGTACCCTGAGGCAGTGCCCCTGCGTCACACCTCTGCCAAGCTCATTGCTAAGGAGCTTATGGAAATGTTTTCCAGAGTAGGTCTGCCTAAAGAGATCCTGACCGATCAAGGTACCCCGTTTATGTCGAAAGTAATGAAAGAGCTCTGTAAACTGCTGCAGGTGAAACAGTTGCGGACATCCGTTTACCACCCGCAAACAGACGGCCTAGTAGAACGGTTTAATCAAACTTTAAAGACCATGTTAAAAAGGGTGGTTGCCAAGGATGGGAAGAATTGGGACTTGCTGCTGCCCTATCTGATGTTCGCAGTGCGAGAGGTGCCCCAGGCCTCTACGGGGTTCTCGCCCTTCGAACTCTTATACGGTCGACATCCACTGGGCCTGTTGGATATAGCCAAGGAGGCCTGGGAACAGCAACCCACACCCCACAAAAGTGTGGTAGAGTACGTGACTCACCTACAGGAACGGATAGAGACCGTCTTGCCGCTTGTCAGAGAACACATGGAGGCAGCGCAGCGGGCCCAAAGCAGGATTTATAATCGGCAAGCCAGGGTACGGAACTTTAACCCCGGTGACAGAGTTGTGGTTCTGGTACCCACGGTGGACAGTAAATTTCTAGCGAGGTGGCAGGGTCCCTATGAGGTCATTGAAAAAGTTGGGGAGGTGACTTACAAGGTCACTTACATCAGCCTGGGCGGAGGAAGCCAGAGCAGGTGTACCATGTAAACCTGCTGAAACTATGGAAAGACAGGGAGACCCCTGGGGGTGACAGTCCCCGACCAGGTATGGTGGGGGTGGAGCTTCCCATCCCTCGGTCTGTTATTAGAGAAGCAGTAGTCGAGGTGAAAACTGGAGACAACCTCTCCTCTAAACAGACTCAGGAAGCCAAGGAGTTTATTAGCAGAAACACAGACGTGTTTTCAGAACTCCCTGGGCGCACTTCGGTCATCCAACATGATGTTGTCACGGAACCTCAGGTCAAGATCCGGTTGAGGCCTTACCGGGTACCTGAGTCCCGGCGACAAGCTATCGCGGAGGAAGTGCAGCAAATGCTCCGGTTAGATGTGATTGAAGAATCAAAGAGTGAGTGGGCCAGCCCCATAGTCTTGATTCCCAAGCCCGATGGTATGTTGCGGTTCTGTAACGATTTCCGCAAACTTAATGAAGTTTCCAAGTTTGATGCCTACCCTATGCCCCGGGTAGATGAACTCATTGAGAAACTAGGCCAAGCCAGGTACTTTTCGGTTTTGGACCTCACAAAAGGGTACTGGCAGGTGCCCTTGACTGAGGCTGCCAAGGAGAAAACAGCCTTTATCACACCAGAGGGACTGTTCCAATACAAGGTATTACCCTTTGGGTTACACGGCGCTCCCGCTACGTTCCAAAGGTTAATGGATATTGTCCTCAGGCCACATCGTCGGTATGCTTCGGCATATCTGGACGATATAATTATCCATAGCACGGATTGGGAAAGTCACCTACCCAAAGTCCATGCCGTAGTGGATTCCCTCAGGAAGGCTGGGTTGACGGCAAACCCGAAAAAATGTGCTTTAGGCCTAGAAGAGACAAAATACCTGGGCTATGTGATTGGGCGAGGAGTGGTCAAGCCCCAGGTCAACAAACTAGAAGCCATCCGTAACTGGCCACGTCCTAACACCACCCGCCAAGTAAAGTCATTTCTGGGGTTGGTGGGATATTATATGCGGTTCATTCCCAATTTTGCCACCCTAGCGGCACCATTGACAGACCTATTAAAGGGACGCAAGTCTGTCATGGTGAAGTGGAATGAACAGGCCGAAAAAGCGTTCTCCGCTTTGAAGTCTGCCCTGTGTGGGTCTCCGGTGTTGGTGACACCCGACTTTAAGAGGGAGTTCATAGTGCAGACCGATGCCTCCGAGGTAGGTCTCGGTGCTGTACTGTCTCAGGAAGTCAACGGGGAGGAGCACCCCGTTGTCTACATGAGTCGCAAATTAACACCCACGGAGACCCGGTATAGTATAGTGGAGAGGGAGTGTTTGGCCATTAAATGGGCCCTGGAGTCTCTTCGCTACTACTTGCTGGGGAGAAGGTTCCGGCTGATTACGGACCACTCTCCCCTCAAGTGGATGTGCCAGGCTAAGGACAGGAATGCCAGGGTCACCCGATGGTTCTTGTCACTACAAAACTTCAAGTTTACAGTAGAGCACAGAGCGGGACGATTATTGGGTAATGTGGATGCCCTGTCCCGAGCACATTGTTTGGCATGTGTCCACCCCCTCAGGGTTGAACAAAGGGGGGGGGGTATGTGGTAAGGTGCAAGGGGCCGTTATTGACGGCAGGTATGTAGCACCAATGTACCTGGCATTGGTGCAGTAAAGCCGTATAGCTTGTTTTCCAGCATCAGCTGCTGGTGGCAGTTTGCTGCTGATGATTTAGAATAGCCGAAAGGCTAACCTGGGACGGCTTTACTGGGATGGAGTAGAGCAGGGTGGGACTCCATCCCACTACCCAGGTCCGGGTTTTGCGGGCTGTTTAAATAGCCTGGGGAATCAGCTGTGGCCTGTCCTTTGTCTAAGAGCTCACATGGGAGTGAGACTCTGTGAGCCTGGCTGAAATCTCCTGTGGAAGCTGTTTCATGCGGACCTGAGACATATTTGACTGTGAACAGAACCTTTGCTCAAGGACTAAAAGCTGTTTGCCTGACTGAATCATTTATGCTGCGGTTTCCTGAAAAGGTGATGTAACCTGTATGGACATATGCTTTTGTGGATTTTTGTGTGAAATAAACACAGACTTTACTTTGAACTGTTTGCCTCCGCCTCTATACTGCTGACACCCGGTCGCCTACCAGAGCTAATCTCCACAATATGTATAATGGTTTAATATAGCCTTGTATTGCTGGATATAGTAGTGATAGAGTAGGGCTTTATGTTATTATGTTTAATATATTTAGTTTGTGATATGAGTTCTGATAGGGTTTATGTTGTATATGAGTACGTTATATGTTTTATACGTTTGTATATACTCACCTGTCCCTGCTCCTGTGCGGGTTTTGTCGTCCCCGCCGCGCGCCTGTGCCCTATCATGGTGCGCACGTCCTTCTGGGTGTGCGCGCGCCATTACTCTGGCGCGTTTCCGGCCGGGACGCGTCAGAGCCTTGTCACTGCTGGACACGTTTCCGGCCGGGGCGCGTCTGGCGGTTGGCGTGGGCGAGCGGCGGGTGGCGCTGGAGCCTGCCAGGTGAGTATACAAGTAGTGGGTTAGGTGGTTTAGAGGTCTGTGTTTGTCCTGAGGAAGTGACGCGGTCTGCCGTCACCTAACGCGTAGACGCACGGGAGGGGGGCTACTTGGTCTTGTGTCATGTAAGATCCTTTTTTTGATACTTGTATCTGCATTTCTTTCATTTTACCCGGCTGGTCCTCAGCTAAGTAATGGTAGGATTGACACGGTAGGTCAGGGTATATTTGCACTTTAGCATTTGCACTTCTATTGTTGTAGATTTTATTATGTGTTGTAGGGATTATTATGTTACTTGAGGGTTTGTATATATGAACACTAGAGCACTTTAAGATTACCAGCCCGGTATTATAAATTGTTTATATTTTTAATACTATTTAATATTATTATATTTATGACCATGGAATAGCGATGTACCATCTTTTAGCCCCCTCCCCCTCCCTTGATGACTTGTGTTATGTGTTAAATGTTTTTTAATGTGTCTAAATTAAGTGTAGATATTTTTGTAATAAACATTTATTTATGATGATACTCCAAGCAGTGGTGCCATATATATTTTGAGGGTAGTTGGGAGTTGTGGGACCTTTAATCTTTTATATTGTTTACACTTGGTGTTACTACCCTCTGTTGTGCACACTGTATCCTAGTTATTAAAATAGGCCAGTGTGGTTTCAGTCCATTTCCCCTTTTCCTTATATTTGTTACATCGAATATCTGTTGGACGAGTTATAGGAACATTAGATTCCCTAGTACTGTACAGTAGCTCTCAGCTGTATCAGAAGGAGTGGCTACTCGCTGGCCAGGGCTGATTTTAAACAATACTTTTTATTTACCCTGAGCTTAGTCCCAGCTCTACTTCAATGAGTGCACAGTCCCTGCCATCCTGGCCCATGGGCCTAGTCCTGACCTTCCTCCTTGTTTGCCTGCTACCTCCCTGCCTGCAAGCCATTTTGCCTGGCATGTTCCTATGCATCAAATATCCTGCTATACTCCCATCTGTGCCCAGTCCCTTGACTTTTTCCTATGTGTGCGCATTTTGACACCTTCAAATGTGTGCTCACTCCCTGAAACCCTCCCATGTGTTTCCACCCCCTGACACCCCCCTAACTTTTTCACTCCCTTATCACCCTCCTTCACTTATATCCCTTTCGCTGCCAGCCTACCTGGAGTTTTTGTCACACTCTGTTGCCAGACCATTTTGCACTATTTTGCGCTCCCCATGTTCAAATTAGATTTTTGAAGGAATTTCCAGGGATTTCCCAGGAAAATTATATATATTTTTTTCAGCATAGTCTGGGCTTTAACATGAGATGTCTTGTTTGTCATTTTTTAGGTGTATTCTCAATATTTTTGGGTGAAATATGTGAAAAAAAAATAAAAATCAATTTTTTACTATTTGTAGTGTTTTTTTGTAATAAAAAGTGTAAGTTTGTAAAAAAAATCTTATTGCGTGTGAAATCCTGATTTCTCCCAGTTACAGCGGTACCACATATGTATAGGTAGACACCCTTTCCTGCCCAGGAGACTCCCCCAAACTGAAACAGCGCTTTAGGGGATTTTCAGCTAAAATACATCTATGCTATGCGCACCTTGAAGTTTTTCCAGAAAAACAACCCGTTACATTTGAAATACGCCCATTCTCTGGAAGTACACACCTCAAGCTTTCTAGGTGTGCCAGGCTTGTTGATGTGGCCACAGTTTTCTGGAAGTAATCCCTCAATGTAATCTTTGGTTGTAAAGAGTTTCCCTAAAAAAAGGATAAAAAAGCTAAATCAAATAATTTTCCTAAAAAATCTATATACAAACAAGAAAACAAGTATAATCTGAAAAAGCAACATCGCCCGAACATAACGATACCCAACATGCATATCTACTGTCAAGGGAAGAGTTGCCAAACACCCCAAAGTAAAGCATGTGCGTAACGGTAATTTTACTTGCAGACAAAGTGCGCACCTTGCGTTTTTTCAACCAAAACAACCCTTTACATTTGGAATATCCCCCATAAACCATATATTCCCTGAAAGTGCACATGTTAAGCTTTCTAAGCGTACCCAGCTTGTTGTAGTGGGCTTATCTTTCTGGAATTAATCCCTCAAAGAATTATTTGGTTGCGCAGGGTTTCCCTAAAAAAAGCTGAATAAAAAACACCTATTCCTAAAATATAAATATACAAACAAGAAAAAACAAGCTAAGTCTGAAAGCGCAAGGTCCCCTGAACAGAACAATACCCAACATGCATAGCTACTTTTAACCCTTTTAATTGACAGTCTACTTGAGATTTTGTCACCCTCTGTTGACAGGTCATTTTTCCCCATTTTGCGCCATGTTTTGCGCCATTTTTGCTGGAATTTTCTCGAAAGGTATAAATATTTTTTTTTGCAGCAGAGTTTAGGCTTAACATGAAATGTCTTGTTTGTAAATTTTATTATGTTTTTTACAATGTTATTATTCAGTAAAAAAAAAAAAAAAAAAAAAATTTTTTTTTAGAAAATTGCCTCCTTTATTTTAAATAAAAAATGTATTTTTTTAAAGAAAACTATATTGCATGAGAAATCCCCATTTCTACCGATTAGAACGGTACCACATATTTATCGGTAGCCCCCCGTTCCTGCCCAGGAGACCCCCCTAACTGAAACCCCCTAACTGAAACAAGTACTTTAGAACATTTACAAATAAAATACAACTACCATCCACACTGCAAAGGGTTAAATCGAGAAAAAAAATTACATAGAGTCCCCCTTACCCAAAATAACCAGCCCGGGACCAGCTATGCAGGGCTTGTAGAAACAGGGCGCAGGGGCCAGCTTTTGTGGCCCCTGGCCCTGCAGGCTACAAGCCCGCATAGCCCATGGCCACGGGCTCTTCTGCTCCCCCCCGGGCTTTGGGGATGCAGGTAATGGGGTTGCCGGGGGTTAATGGCAAGTCACCCGCTAGCCGCAGGTGACTTGCCAGCCCGCAGCCTTGTGAACTGGTATAGGGATCTCTTGGACCCCTTACCAGTTCACAAGGGGTTAAGTGTAAAAGAAAAAACACCACACACACAGAGAAAAAATATTTTATTATTTTTTTTTTAATACTTACCTCCCATCCATCTTGCTCTGTGTCCCTCGGCAGTCACTGGCTTCTGCTCACCTACTGGAAGCCTTTTATAGCTGCTGGGTGACAGAACATAAGGGGTTAATTAAAAAAAAATGACATAGGGTCCCCCCTCCCAGGGGGACCCCATTTTTGGGGGGGATTTTTAAGGGTTAAAAACCCTTAAAAATAAAAAAAAAATGACATGGGGTCCCCCTTACCCGAAGTAACCAGCCCGGGACTAGCTATGCAGGGCTTGCAGGAACAGGGCACAGGGGCCAGCTTTTGTGGCCCCTGGCCCTGCAGGCTACAAGCCCGCATAGCCCGTGGCCACGGGCTCTTCTGCCCCCCCTGGGCTTTGGGGAGGCAGGTAATGGGGGTGCCGGGGGTTAATGGCAAGTCACCCGCTAGCCGCAGGTGACTTGCCAGACCCCCGAGCCTTGTGAACTGGTATAAGGGGTCTCATGGACCCCTTACCAGTTCACAATGGGTTAACAGTAAAAAAAACAAAAAAACACAGAATAAAGAATGACTTTATTAAAAAATAAAAACTTTTTTACTTTACTCACCTCTGATCCTCAGCTCCTGTGTCCCTCGCAGCTCTAATGGCAGTTGCTGTCATCGCTGGGCAGTGGAGGAGGGAGGCAGGCGATCAGATCATCACCTGCCTTCCTCCTCCTGTGGCCAGCGATGACAAGTGTCAGAAATGACAGCCCGGAGCCAGGACGACAAGGGGCGGGGCTTAGTGGCAAGATGGCGGCGCCCGTCGAGGAGGACAGGGAGAGGGCCTGTCAGGCCCTTTCCTGAAGCTGGAGAGCCGGGGAGGGAGCAATCGGAGGACCCCCTGGTGAAGAGGAGACCCTGCGGGAGCGATCGAGCATTGAGGTAAGTAAATGACATTTTTATTTATTTATTTTTTTTAACATGTATTTCGGCGCTGCTGAAGGGGGGGGGTGGCTATTCCGGGCCCTCCCCTGCACCTGGGGGGGGGCCTGGGTGGGGGATCGAAGCCCCCCCAGATGAAGAGGAGACTCGGTCGGATCGAACAAGGGGTCAGGTGAGTGTTTTTGTTATTTTACTTTTACTGTAGCAGGGGGAGAACTCAAGCGCGTGGATTCTACGTGCTTGGCACTTAAAGGAGCAGTATCGTGAATTTTTCTTGGTGACTTATATATAAATGGTACTTTGAATGTAGGAGTAAGTGTTGGAGTAAGAATTACAAATGTAGAAAAAATGATGTGTGTGTTGTGCAGCTGGAGACTAATAGCTCATGTTTATGTCTTCTGAGTGTCGGGACCTGACACTCTGGCCTGTTCCATGCTGAGGAGAGGGGTGAAACAATGTATCAGTTCCATTCTGAGGAGAGGGGGAGAACAATGTATCAAAGTCTCAGCTGTTCAGTGCTGGCAGCAGTCCAGCATCAGATAACAACATTGCAACATTGCCTGGCCAGAACTTATATATCTAAAACAGAGAGAAAAGCTCTAGAAGTCATTTAGCTGATTTTGACAGTTTTCCATTCATGTTGGCTCTGCTGCAGAATCTTTCAGTTTACCATTTTCTCTTTCATATTCTTATTTTTCATTTTTCCATATGATCTTTCTTTCAGCTTTGTGTGTTTTGAGCAAAGCCCAACCCCGAAGAATTTCAGTCGTTTTCAGTCAGTTTAGTTTATTTTGTATAGATTTTACACATTTGAGTCACCTGGTCTCATAACAAAAGCAGCACCTCACACACACACAGCCGTTACCACTGATTACAGCATCAGCCTCTGAGGTAAAGTGTTGCTAGGAGACCAGTGGGCTAAATGAAGCAGCTCACTAAAAACAACCCAGCAGATCCCCCTATTCAGCAAATGGACTGAGCCATTGTAATTATACAATTTAAAAGAGAGGCATATATTTTTTTCTTTTTCTATCGCCAGGTTACTTATACACGTTAGAAGCTATTGTGTGGCTATTTAATTATTTATCTTTTTTAATGCAAATTTCGCGATACTGCTCCTTTAAGTGGAGTGGAAGCAAGCACGTAGAATCTACCTGCTTGGCACTGAAAGGGTTATATGACATAGGTGTAAAATGGCTGACAAATAACTCCCAACACTATTCAGTTCTTGTGTGAACATGCAAGGAACATTGTCATTTCTGAAAAATTAGATGACAGTGACACATGGAAGTCTGGAAGGAAAATATCTATACTTGCATTACCCCTGGACCAGCTCATTCAGAGAAAAAGCGATAGGCCAAGATTTATTCTCAGAATTTCTAGACTTGGAATTTTTTCCTTTCAAAAGCACTTTAAATCTGTCAGATTGCGAGTGTGTCTCCTGTGTACATCCCACAGATTTGCAATTGGATCCAGGTCTGGGCTCTAAATTCCAGTCTTTGGATTTCTTCTGGTGAGGCAAATCTTTTAGGTTTTGGCAAAATATACTGTAGCTGGGACTGCATGTTTTTCACGGGCCAGACATATAAAAAATATAGGAGATTGTTGTCACAGGCAGTACACAACCAGTGGTTGCCAGAAATTCCTGCAGCTCCTTTAAAGTGAAAGTCCAGTGTAGCAATGACCCCCCCCCCCACCGCTGAGGTATAGCCTCATTTTGTAGGAAATGTCAGTACAGAAATAGATTAAGGAGTCACTCAGCACTTAAATTTCCACACTCTTCCCTGTACCACATGTACATCTATTAACAAATTGAATATACTTGATTCATTCTATATTTACAATCAAGAGAAAGTAAGCAAGTGAGTGAGTGAGTTGAATGGAGCCATATCCCTGCTCACCTCTAGCTGCGGGGTGTACCCACACCAACCAGTCACAAATGCCTGGTATGGGTACGTGCCTAGTTAAGGATATGTGGCCTGCACATGCGCCGTTGGATTGCTGGCTAGGTGATTTTACTCAGCGATTCCCTGGTGTTTCACACAGTAGAGCATCCTACATCGGGATGTTCCATAGAGTGAGGGTTTTTTTTTTACATGAGCTACTGGGCAAGTGTGTATATGTTAAACTGTAATTCCAAATAGGGATGTTCCAAAGATTTCTTGATCAACTGGCCATAGACTTCAGGGATGGCCATTTAGGTGGTTTGTCCACTTTAACTGGAAGACAGACAAGCCAGGAGTGACAGGTTTTTTAATGTACCATTCCCCTTTTACAGACGTGAATTTGTAAGGGGACCAAACCTCACTTAGCCTACTCTCTGGGAATTCCAGCTGACCGTCAAGGGGTAAAATCTACCAGGGCAGATATCACACAGCTGACTGGCTGAGGCTTTCATCTCAGTTGGGGATCTCCCTCTCTACCCTATCGCTTTGGGTCCCTACAGGCACACTCACAGCAGTTTTTTCTAGTCCTTGTATAGTGGGTGGAAGTATACAGGTCAGACACAAACCGTTTTTTAAAAGGATGCTCTTTGACTGTACATCAGGTCATATAATGCATCATGATCTCTAAAGCGATAGAATGAGTCAAGATAAAGTGTTGTAACATGCTAAAATACTGCTCTTAAATGTATTTTGGGTAAGCTTCAAGATGAGTGTAGCCAGGTATTGGGGAAATCAAGAAAGATCCTTGGCTGCATAGCACAAGACATCACCAGTAGGAAGAGGAGGATTGTGATCCCACTCTGGTTGACAGATAAGGGCCCTTATTTAAGAAGGGATAGCGTCAGGTAGCGCCTGGTTAATGAGAGGTAGCGACTGGTCAACGCCGGACACGGCACGCAATTACACATTTATCAAGCAGAATCTGTTGAGCGACTGGGATAGCGCCATGTAGCGTCTGATTCATCATTTTCACAGCCTCAGTGAACAGCGCCAGCGTTCAGCCTTGCACAGCGCCAGGTATGACCTCTCGCTACCTGGCGCTCTCCCATACATTTCAATGGACGATCCTTTTCTTCTCTTTAAACTGTTTTTTTTTTTTTTCAAAAAAATCACAAATAATTCTTTGACCTCTTCTGGCATTGAAAAAGCAGTTTTTTCATAATTTTTTCATTTTTTAAATATTTCCTCAAAAATGACATTACAGGTCTGGCATTAAAGTGTTCATGTTACAATGTTGCTACAATGTAATTCCATATGTTTTCGCTTTGTTACTAGTGGATAGATGCTTGAAAACAGACTTTAAACATACCGCCTCCTGCGCTCTGGACTTCAAACAACTATTTTTCAGGCCAGAGATTTGTGAGGCTGTTTTTTGCTGAATATGGTGTGAGTTGGTCGCTAAGAGCAGTTGCTAACATGCGCTCCCATACAGCGCTGTACTGGTCATATAGCGACTCCTCACAATGTATTCAACAATACTGAACAGCGACTGAGTCGTTATAAAGTAGCGGCTCACGGCCGAGCACTGCGACTACTAGCGGGCACTCTGAAAATGCCTGCTACAGACGCTCATCTGTCGCTACCTGCCGCTAATGATAATAATAATCAGCCTGAAGGAATCTTGAGTGCAGTTCACAAGGACCTCCCCTTCAAAAATACATTATTCAAATGTAAGGGGTCCGAATGTACAGTATGGAGAAAAAGAAGAGACACAATTGAAACCTCGATGTGAAAGTTTCGAAGAAAGTTCAGGAAGTCAGCATTTTAAGAAATGTAATGACAGAACAAGTGAAAATAACCTGAAGAGAGTTAGTGAAAAGATCAGGAGCAATGTCAGAGAATTCTAACTAAAAAAGAGTTTTGAATGCTTTAAACAACCTTCCAGAAGATGAGATTGGAAAATCATCAGTAAGTAAATTTAAACATGCCTGGGATACGCATACATTTATCCTAATATACTGAGAACATAAAGTAAAAATTAGATGGTCTATGTGGTCTGCTTCTGCTGTCAATGTTTCTTTGTAAAAGCATTTATCTATGAAATTGCAACTACCCCTTTAATTTACAGTCTTTGAATTTTCTGTTAAGCGTTTTTGTAAAAAAATCTATGTAATATTTTATTACTATATACACAAAAATATACCATACACAATGCAAAAATAGTAATTTTTTGGAACATATATTCCATAGATAGCCAATCAGTTATACAGTAGCAAGCTACTCATCTTGTCTAAAGGGTAGGGGTGAGATATCGGGCAGTGCTCTAAATTATGGTCCCCCAGCTACCTAAAATCTTGATATATATCTATTATACACACAAATACACATACTTTTTTAAGAGCTGTAGAAGCTTCCACTCAGACTAATAGCAACTCTTGAAATCCCTACTACCTTAACAGTGTGTGCCTCATACATAAAAAGCTATGGCACTGATGCTTATAATGAGGCCTTGAGTGAGTAAAATCCAAAGTGGTTGCCATGGTAGCTCATTTCTTTCTCTCTTAAAGAGGAAAAACACCATTAGGTAATTATTAATAACAGTGTATTGGGCTACGCCAAAGTTCATGATGGCTTCTGTATGCAGCCGAGATCTAACCTCGCCAATGGGCCCTTGTGTCAGGCAGCTTTTTGCTACCCAAAGAATAATTCAGGGTCATGTCGTGGGAACAAGATGGATTATTATATTTTCAAAATAAATATGCAAAGAAAATTGTACCAATATTATAAAAACTTGCAAAAGGTATTATAAAATCATACAAAGCTTTTGTTTTAGTGATTAAATACTCTTTACCATACGTTTAGCTTATAATTAATCAAGAAAGTCTTTTTCCCCCCATTTTTTTCTGGCTTGCATGGACATTCTTATTTATTGGCTTTTGCTTTTTCGGCAATTTCGCGTGACCTTTCTGGAAAAACCTTAATTTAGTATCACAATATAACAGTGGCTAGAAGTAAAATATCAAGGCAAAAATCAAGTTTCATAAAAAAAGGTTAGGGATATCAAAAATCCTTTCTTCCGTCAATTCAAAGGAGCAAACAAGGAGTACACTGTACCGTTTCCATTGTCTGGTCTTGAGGCCACGTGCTCAACTACAGCTCTTGAATGTAACAAAAACTCTAGCCATTACCAAGGTATTTTCTCTATTTTTTGTTCCACTTAGGTGCTATTGCTTAAAGAATATACTATTTTCTGTGTGAGCTGTATGTTTCCAGCATGGGGGCTAAAGGTCATCCTGATTTTCAAACTCAACACACAAAGTGAAAGAAAAATCTTTTTCTTCTAATTCTAAAAGAAAATTCACTGTGCCATGAATGGGGCAGTTTAAAAGGTAGATCATTTTACAAGTTACCTCATTAGAGCTAATCTGCCCTCTTACCTGTAGGACTACCCTATCACATGTGCAGGTGATTTTATTTTTTTAAATAAGAGAAAACCATTATTTTTAAACTTGTGTGCTGACCATTCAAAAAACCCTCCCAAAAATTCTAGGGACTCTAACCACAACATTTTTAAAGGAAGACGTTTGGTGTTCTGCCTTATTGTTTTTCTCAATTGGAATGTTAAAGAAACATTTGTGTTATGATTGTGCCCCGATACCTGTGACTTATGTATCAGCATATCAGCTATATTCCTGTAGCTCAGTGTTGCTAAAGTGGGAGTGGTTTTCTGGCCATTGGTAAAGCCTTTGGTATATTTTCTAACTGCAAGTCCCCAGAATCCTTCCACTGTAACAGGCGAGCCTTGGCTAAATTAAACAGCTGTAATGACCTACTCAGATAAGAACCCCCATTAGCTGCTGATACAAGACTGTGATCCTCTCTCATAAAAATGCTAAATTAGAGCATGAGGGGTTAAACATGCGAGTTCAAGAATGTGGATTTTAGTCTCTGGCTTGCTAATTATCTGATTGGCTAAGAAAGTCAGGAAGTCTCTGCTACATACACAAACCACACCACTTTGGTGTACATTGCTAAGATAAACACATTAAAAAAAATAAAAAAAAAATGTTCTTGTTACAAACACACAAAGCTTAAAGTGGACCAACACCCAGGATTTTGACTATCCTGGGTTTTGGTCCACTTCGGCGGGGCACCCCGATCGGGGGTGCCCCGCTGTGTGAAACCCCCCAGAAACCCCCAAAAACTCACGCGAACGCTCCCACGTGAACGCCGCAGCCAATCCCCGCCAACGTCCAGGCGGGGGACAGGAACGTCCAAGCCGCTTCCGCCGCCTCCCGCGCGTCACTCTCGGCGCGCGCGCGCGCCCCCGCCAGCCATTCACAGAGGGTCGGCGCGGGCGCGCGCACGTCTGGAGGGGGAGGCGGCGGCGGCGGATCAGGTAAGATGTTTTTGGGGTTTCTGGGGGGTTTCACCCCACGGGACATCCCGATCTCGGATGTCCCGCGGGGTGGGAGGTGATCGGCCCGGGAATCTTATAGATTTCCGGGCCGATCACCCCTGGGTGTTGGTCCACTTTAGGGATGAGCGAATCGATCCGGACGAACCCGGATTCGATCCGAATTTCAGGAAAAATTCGATTCGGATCGAATCCGAATTTCCCCGCGATTCAATCGCTCGAAGTTTTCCTTTAACATCCATTCATTTACATTACAGGCATTCTAAGATGGCGGACGGGACATGTCCAGACATCAACCCCGCGCCAGTGCAAGCTGGGACAGTCACATGCAGCCTATCAGCAGCCAGCAAGCCCGGTGACGTCACAGCGATATTTAAGGCCGGCCATCTTGCTTTCCAGCATCATTTCTCTATTGCATTCGTGACAGACAGAACGCTGTGTAGCTGAGAGAGAGACAGACAGTTAGACAGGCAGGGACAGACAGGGACAGGCAGGAGACAGACAGAAAGTAAGCGAAAAACAGGGAAAGGAAGGGAAAATCGGAGGCTGTCAGTTTTTTTTTTTTTTCATCCAGCCTGCTTTGTTAGCGTTTTCAGGCTGCTTACACTAACTAACAGTGCATATATACTGAACTGATCTTAAGTCTGCTGTGAGGCATCCCATTCTGTGACTACACCAGCCTCTATTTAATAGCATAATAACCATTTGCACTTATTCTCATAGAAATCAGGCCTGATAAAGACACTTTTGCTGGGCATGCTCTCTGGTTTTTGTGGCATCCCATTCTGTGACAACACCAGCCTCTATTTAATAGCATAATAACCATTTGCACTTATTCTCATAGAAATCAGGCCTGATAAAGACACTTTTGCTGGGCATGCTCTCTGGTTTTTGTGGCATCCCATTCTGTGACAACACCAGCCTCTATTTAATAGCATAATAAACATTTGCACTTATTCTCATAGAAATCAGGCCTGATAAAGACACTTTTGCTGGGCATAGCACTACTGGTTTTTGTGGCATCCCATTCTGTGACAACACCAGCCTCTATTTAATAGCATAATAACCATTTGCACTTATTCTCATAGAAATCAGGCCTGATAAAGACACTTTTGCTGGGCATAGCACTACTGGTTTTTGTGGCATCCCATTCTGTGACAACACCAGCCTCTATTTAATAGCATAATAACCATTTGCACTTATTCTCATAGAAATCAGGCCTGATAAAGACACTTTTGCTGTGCATGCTCTCTGGTTTTTGTGGCATCCCATTCTGTGACAACACCAGCCTCTATTTAATAGCATAATAACCATTTGCACTTATTCTCATAGAAATCAGGCCTGATAAAGACACCTTTGCTGTGCATGCTCTCTGGTTTTTGTGGCATCCCATTCTGTGACAACACCAGCCTCTATTTAATAGCATAATAACCATTTGCACTTATTCTCATAGAAATCAGGCCTGATAAAGACACTTTTGCTGTGCATGCTCTCTGGTTTTTGTGGCATCCCATTCTGTGACAACACCAGCCTCTATTTAATAGCATAATAACCATTTGCACTTATTCTCATAGAAATCAGGCCTGATAAAGACACTTTTGCTGGGCATAGCACTACTGGTTTTTGTAGCATCCCATTCTGTGACAACACCAGCCTCTATTTAATAGCATAATAACCATTTGCACTTATTCTCATAGAAATTAGGCCTGATAAAGACACTTTTGCTGGGCATAGTACTACTGGATCTTTTTTGGGGGCATCCCATTCTGTGACTAAAGCAGCCTCTGTTTAAGACCATATAAGCATTTGCTCTTATCATATTTGAAATTAGCCTGATAAAGACACTTTTGCTGGGCATAGTACTACTGGATCTTTTTTGGGGGCATCCCATTCTGTGACTAAAGCAGCCTCTGTTTAAGACCATATAAGCATTTGCTCTTATCATATTTGAAATTAGCTTGATAAAGACACTTTTGCTGGGCATAGTACTACTGGATCTTTTTTGGGGGCATCCCATTCTGTGACTAAAGCAGCCTCTGTTTAAGACCATATAAGCATTTGCTCTTATCATATTTGAAATTAGGCCTGATAAAGACACTTTTGCTGTGCATGCTCTCTGGTTTTTGTGGCATCCCATTCTGTGACAACACCAGCCTCTATTTAATAGCATAATAACCATTTGCACTTATTCTCATAGAAATCAGGCCTGATAAAGACACTTTTGCTGTGCATGCTCTCTGGTTTTTGTGGCATCCCATTCTGTGACAACACCAGCCTCTATTTAATAGCATAATAACCATTTGCACTTATTCTCATAGAAATCAGGCCTGATAAAGACACTTTTGCTGGGCATGCTCTCTGGTTTTTGTGGCATCCCATTCTGTGACAACACCAGCCTCTATTTAATAGCATAATAACCATTTGCACTTATTCTCATAGAAATCAGGCCTGATAAAGACACTTTTGCTGGGCATAGCACTACTGGTTTTTGTGGCATCCCATTCTGTGACAACACCAGCCTCTATTTAATAGCATAATAACCATTTGCACTTATTCTCATAGAAATTAGGCCTGATAAAGACACTTTTGCTGGGCATAGTACTACTGGATCTTTTTTGGGGGCATCCCATTCTGTGACTAAAGCAGCCTCTGTTTAAGACCATATAAGCATTTGCTCTTATCATATTTGAAATTAGCCTGATAAAGACACTTTTGCTGGGCATAGTACTACTGGATCTTTTTTGGGGGCATCCCATTCTGTGACTAAAGCAGCCTCTGTTTAAGACCATATAAGCATTTGCTCTTATCATATTTGAAATTAGGCCTGATAAAGACACTTTTGCTGGGCATAGTACTACTGGATCTTTTTTGGGGGCATCCCATTCTGTGACTAAAGCAGCCTCTGTTTAAGACCATATAAGCATTTGCTCTTATCATATTTGAAATTAGCCTGATAAAGACACTTTTGCTGGGCATAGTACTACTGGATCTTTTTTGGGGGCATTCCATTCTGTGACTAAAGCAGCCTCTGTTTAAGACCATATAAGCATTTGCTCTTATCATATTTGAAATTAGGCCTGATAAAGACACTTTTGCTGTGCATGCTCTCTGGTTTTTGTGGCATCCCATTCTGTGACAACACCAGCCTCTATTTAATAGCATAATAACCATTTGCACTTATTCTCATAGAAATCAGGCCTGATAAAGACACTTTTGCTGGGCATAGTACTACTGGATCTTTTTTGGGGGCATCCCATTCTGTGACAACACCAGCCTCTATTTAATAGCATAATAACCATTTGCACTTATTCTCATAGAAATCAGGCCTGATAAAGACACTTTTGCTGGGCATAGTACTACTGGATCTTTTTTGGGGGCATCCCATTCTGTGACTAAAGCAGCCTCTGTTTAAGACCATATAAGCATTTGCTCTTATCATATTTGAAATTAGCCTGATAAAGACACTTTTGCTGGGCATAGTACTACTGGATCTTTTTTTGGGGGCATCCCATTCTGTGACTAAAGCAGCCTCTGTTTAAGACCATATAAGCATTTGCTCTTATCATATTTGAAATTAGGCCTGATAAAGACACTTTTGCTGTGCATGCTCTCTGGTTTTTGTGGCATCCCATTCTGTGACAACACCAGCCTCTATTTAATAGCATAATAACCATTTGCACTTATTCTCATAGAAATCAGGCCTGATAAAGACACTTTTGCTGTGCATGCTCTCTGGTTTTTGTGGCATCCCATTCTGTGACAACACCAGCCTCTATTTAATAGCATAATAACCATTTGCACTTATTCTCATAGAAATCAGGCCTGATAAAGACACTTTTGCTGGGCATAGCACTACTGGTTTTTGTGGCATCCCATTCTGTGACAACACCAGCCTCTATTTAATAGCATAATAACCATTTGCACTTATTCTCATAGAAATTAGGCCTGATAAAGACACTTTTGCTGGGCATAGTACTACTGGATCTTTTTTGGGGGCATCCCATTCTGTGACAACACCAGCCTCTATTTAATAGCATAATAACCATTTGCACTTATTCTCATAGAAATCAGGCCTGATAAAGACACTTTTGCTGGGCATAGTACTACTGGATCTTTTTTGGGGGCATCCCATTCTGTGACAACACCAGCCTCTATTTAATAGCATAATAACCATTTGCACTTATTCTCATAGAAATCAGGCCTGATAAAGACACTTTTGCTGGGCATGCTCTCTGGTTTTTGTGGCATCCCATTCTGTGACAACACCAGCCTCTATTTAATAGCATAATAACCATTTGCACTTATTCTCATAGAAATCAGGCCTGATAAAGACACTTTTGCTGGGCATGCTCTCTGGTTTTTGTGGCATCCCATTCTGTGACAACACCAGCCTCTATTTAATAGCATAATAACCATTTGCACTTATTCTCATAGAAATCAGGCCTGATAAAGACACTTTTGCTGGGCATAGCACTACTGGTTTTTGTGGCATCCCATTCTGTGACAACACCAGCCTCTATTTAATAGCATAATAACCATTTGCACTTATTCTCATAGAAATCAGGACTGATAAAGACACTTTTGCTGGGCATAGCACTACTGGTTTTTGTGGCATCCCATTCTGTGACAACACCAGCCTCTATTTAATAGCATAATAACCATTTGCACTTATTCTCATAGAAATCAGGCCTGATAAAGACACTTTTGCTGTGCATGCTCTCTGGTTTTTGTGGCATCCCATTCTGTGACAACACCAGCCTCTATTTAATAGCATAATAACCATTTGCACTTATTCTCATAGAAATCAGGCCTGATAAAGACACTTTTGCTGTGCATGCTCTCTGGTTTTTGTGGCATCCCATTCTGTGACAACACCAGCCTCTATTTAATAGCATAATAACCATTTGCACTTATTCTCATAGAAATCAGGCCTGATAAAGACACTTTTGCTGGGCATGCTCTCTGGTTTTTGTGGCATCCCATTCTGTGACAACACCAGCCTCTATTTAATAGCATAATAACCATTTGCACTTATTCTCATAGAAATTAGGCCTGATAAAGACACTTTTGCTGGGCATAGTACTACTGGATCTTTTTTGGGGGCATCCCATTCTGTGACTAAAGCAGCCTCTGTTTAAGACCATATAAGCATTTGCTCTTATCATATTTGAAATTAGCCTGATAAAGACACTTTTGCTGGGCATAGTACTACTGGATCTTTTTTGGGGGCATCCCATTCTGTGACTAAAGCAGCCTCTGTTTAAGACCATATAAGCATTTGCTCTTATCATATTTGAAATTAGGCCTGATAAAGACACTTTTGCTGGGCATAGTACTACTGGATCTTTTTTGGGGGCATCCCATTCTGTGACTAAAGCAGCCTCTGTTTAAGACCATATAAGCATTTGCTCTTATCATATTTGAAATTAGCTTGATAAAGACACTTTTGCTGGGCATAGTACTACTGGATCTTTTTTGGGGGCATCCCATTCTGTGACTAAAGCAGCCTCTGTTTAAGACCATATAAGCATTTGCTCTTATCATATTTGAAATTAGGCCTGATAAAGACACTTTTGCTGTGCATGCTCTCTGGTTTTTGTGGCATCCCATTCTGTGACAACACCAGCCTCTATTTAATAGCATAATAACCATTTGCACTTATTCTCATAGAAATCAGGCCTGATAAAGACACTTTTGCTGGGCATGCTCTCTGGTTTTTGTGGCATCCCATTCTGTGACAACACCAGCCTCTATTTAATAGCATAATAACCATTTGCACTTATTCTCATAGAAATCAGGCCTGATAAAGACACTTTTGCTGGGCATAGCACTACTGGTTTTTGTGGCATCCCATTCTGTGACAACACCAGCCTCTATTTAATAGCATAATAACCATTTGCACTTATTCTCATAGAAATTAGGCCTGATAAAAGACACTTTTGCTGGGCATAGTACTACTGGATCTTTTTTGGGGGCATCCCATTCTGTGACTAAAGCAGCCTCTGTTTAAGACCATATAAGCATTTGCTCTTATCATATTTGAAATTAGCCTGATAAAGACACTTTTGCTGGGCATAGTACTACTGGATCTTTTTTGGGGGCATCCCATTCTGTGACTAAAGCAGCCTCTGTTTAAGACCATATAAGCATTTGCTCTTATCATATTTGAAATTAGGCCTGATAAAGACACTTTTGCTGGGCATAGTACTACTGGATCTTTTTTGGGGGCATCCCATTCTGTGACTAAAGCAGCCTCTGTTTAAGACCATATAAGCATTTGCTCTTATCATATTTGAAATTAGCCTGATAAAGACACTTTTGCTGGGCATAGTACTACTGGATCTTTTTTGGGGGCATCCCATTCTGTGACTAAAGCAGCCTCTGTTTAAGACCATATAAGCATTTGCTCTTATCATATTTGAAATTAGGCCTGATAAAGACACTTTTGCTGTGCATGCTCTCTGGTTTTTGTGGCATCCCATTCTGTGACAACACCAACCTCTATTTAATAGCATAATAACCATTTGCACTTATTCTCATAGAAATCAGGCCTGATAAAGACACTTTTGCTGGGCATAGCACTACTGGTTTTTGTGGCATCCCATTCTGTGACAACACCAGCCTCTATTTAATAGCATAATAACCATTTGCACTTATTCTCATAGAAATTAGGCCTGATAAAGACACTTTTGCTGGGCATAGTACTACTGGATCTTTTTTGGGGGCATCCCATTCTGTGACAACACCAGCCTCTATTTAATAGCATAATAACCATTTGCACTTATTCTCATAGAAATCAGGCCTGATAAAGACACTTTTGCTGGGCATAGTACTACTGGATCTTTTTTGGGGGCATCCCATTCTGTGACAACACCAGCCTCTATTTAATAGCATAATAACCATTTGCACTTATTCTCATAGAAATCAGGCCTGATAAAGACACTTTTGCTGGGCATGCTCTCTGGTTTTTGTGGCATCCCATTCTGTGACAACACCAGCCTCTATTTAATAGCATAATAACCATTTGCACTTATTCTCATAGAAATTAGGCCTGATAAAGACACTTTTGCTGGGCATAGTACTACTGGATCTTTTTTGGGGGCATCCCATTCTGTGACTAAAGCAGCCTCTGTTTAAGACCATATAAGCATTTGCTCTTATCATATTTGAAATTAGCCTGATAAAGACACTTTTGCTGGGCATAGTACTACTGGATCTTTTTTGGGGGCATCCCATTCTGTGACTAAAGCAGCCTCTGTTTAAGACCATATAAGCATTTGCTCTTAGCATATTTGAAATTAGGCCTGATAAAGACACTTTTGCTGGGCATAGTACTACTGGATCTTTTTTGGGGGCATCCCATTCTGTGACTAAAGCAGCCTCTGTTTAAGACCATATAAGCATTTGCTCTTATCATATTTGAAATTAGCCTGATAAAGACACTTTTGCTGGGCATAGTACTACTGGATCTTTTTTGGGGGCATCCCATTCTGTGACTAAAGCAGCCTCTGTTTAAGACCATATAAGCATTTGCTCTTATCATATTTGAAATTAGGCCTGATAAAGACACTTTTGCTGTGCATGCTCTCTGGTTTTTGTGGCATCCCATTCTGTGACAACACCAGCCTCTATTTAATAGCATAATAACCATTTGCACTTATTCTCATAGAAATCAGGCCTGATAAAGACACTTTTGCTGGGCATAGTACTACTGGATCTTTTTTGGGGGCATCCCATTCTGTGACAACACCAGCCTCTATTTAATAGCATAATAACCATTTGCACTTATTCTCATAGAAATCAGGCCTGATAAAGACACTTTTGCTGGGCATAGTACTACTGGATCTTTTTTGGGGGCATCCCATTCTGTGACTAAAGCAGCCTCTGTTTAAGACCATATAAGCATTTGCTCTTATCATATTTGAAATTAGCCTGATAAAGACACTTTTGCTGGGCATAGTACTACTGGATCTTTTTTTGGGGGCATCCCATTCTGTGACTAAAGCAGCCTCTGTTTAAGACCATATAAGCATTTGCTCTTATCATATTTGAAATTAGGCCTGATAAAGACACTTTTGCTGTGCATGCTCTCTGGTTTTTGTGGCATCCCATTCTGTGACAACACCAGCCTCTATTTAATAGCATAATAACCATTTGCACTTATTCTCATAGAAATCAGGCCTGATAAAGACACTTTTGCTGTGCATGCTCTCTGGTTTTTGTGGCATCCCATTCTGTGACAACACCAGCCTCTATTTAATAGCATAATAACCATTTGCACTTATTCTCATAGAAATCAGGCCTGATAAAGACACTTTTGCTGGGCATAGCACTACTGGTTTTTGTGGCATCCCATTCTGTGACAACACCAGCCTCTATTTAATAGCATAATAACCATTTGCACTTATTCTCATAGAAATTAGGCCTGATAAAGACACTTTTGCTGGGCATAGTACTACTGGATCTTTTTTGGGGGCATCCCATTCTGTGACAACACCAGCCTCTATTTAATAGCATAATAACCATTTGCACTTATTCTCATAGAAATCAGGCCTGATAAAGACACTTTTGCTGGGCATAGTACTACTGGATCTTTTTTGGGGGCATCCCATTCTGTGACAACACCAGCCTCTATTTAATAGCATAATAACCATTTGCACTTATTCTCATAGAAATCAGGCCTGATAAAGACACTTTTGCTGGGCATGCTCTCTGGTTTTTGTGGCATCCCATTCTGTGACAACACCAGCCTCTATTTAATAGCATAATAACCATTTGCACTTATTCTCATAGAAATCAGGCCTGATAAAGACACTTTTGCTGGGCATGCTCTCTGGTTTTTGTGGCATCCCATTCTGTGACAACACCAGCCTCTATTTAATAGCATAATAACCATTTGCACTTATTCTCATAGAAATCAGGCCTGATAAAGACACTTTTGCTGGGCATAGCACTACTGGTTTTTGTGGCATCCCATTCTGTGACAACACCAGCCTCTATTTAATAGCATAATAACCATTTGCACTTATTCTCATAGAAATCAGGCCTGATAAAGACACTTTTGCTGGGCATAGCACTACTGGTTTTTGTGGCATCCCATTCTGTGACAACACCAGCCTCTATTTAATAGCATAATAACCATTTGCACTTATTCTCATAGAAATCAGGCCTGATAAAGACACTTTTGCTGTGCATGCTCTCTGGTTTTTGTGGCATCCCATTCTGTGACAACACCAGCCTCTATTTAATAGCATAATAACCATTTGCACTTATTCTCATAGAAATCAGGCCTGATAAAGACACTTTTGCTGTGCATGCTCTCTGGTTTTTGTGGCATCCCATTCTGTGACAACACCAGCCTCTATTTAATAGCATAATAACCATTTGCACTTATTCTCATAGAAATCAGGCCTGATAAAGACACTTTTGCTGGGCATGCTCTCTGGTTTTTGTGGCATCCCATTCTGTGACAACACCAGCCTCTATTTAATAGCATAATGACCATTTGCACTTATTCTCAAAGAAATCAGGCCTGATAAAGACACTTTTGCTGGGCATAGCACTACTGTTTTTTGTGGCATCCCATTCTGTGACAACACCAGCCTCTATTTAATAGCATAATAACCATTTGCACTTATTCTCATAGAAATTAGGCCTGATAAAGACACTTTTGCTGGGCATAGTACTACTGGATCTTTTTTGGGGGCATCCCATTCTGTGACTAAAGCAGCCTCTGTTTAAGACCATATAAGCATTTGCTCTTATCATATTTGAAATTAGCCTGATAAAGACACTTTTGCTGGGCATAGTACTACTGGATCTTTTTTGGGGGCATCCCATTCTGTGACTAAAGCAGCCTCTGTTTAAGACCATATAAGCATTTGCTCTTATCATATTTGAAATTAGGCCTGATAAAGACACTTTTGCTGGGCATAGTACTACTGGATCTTTTTTGGGGGCATCCCATTCTGTGACTAAAGCAGCCTCTGTTTAAGACCATATAAGCATTTGCTCTTATCATATTTGAAATTAGCTTGATAAAGACACTTTTGCTGGGCATAGTACTACTGGATCTTTTTTGGGGGCATCCCATTCTGTGACTACACCAGCCTCTATTTAATAGCATAATAACCATTTGCACTTATTCTCATAGAAATCAGGCCTGATAAAGACACTTTTGCTGGGCATGCTCTCTGGTTTTTGTGGCATCCCATTCTGTGACAACACCAGCCTCTATTTAATAGCATAATAACCATTTGCACTTATTCTCATAGAAATCAGGCCTGATAAAGACACTTTTGCTGGGCATGCTCTCTGGTTTTTGTGGCATCCCATTCTGTGACAACACCAGCCTCTATTTAATAGCATAATAACCATTTGCACTTATTCTCATAGAAATCAGGCCTGATAAAGACACTTTTGCTGGGCATAGCACTACTGGTTTTTGTGGCATCCCATTCTGTGACAACACCAGCCTCTATTTAATAGCATAATAACCATTTGCACTTATTCTCATAGAAATTAGGCCTGATAAAAGACACTTTTGCTGGGCATAGTACTACTGGATCTTTTTTGGGGGCATCCCATTCTGTGACTAAAGCAGCCTCTGTTTAAGACCATATAAGCATTTGCTCTTATCATATTTGAAATTAGCCTGATAAAGACACTTTTGCTGGGCATAGTACTACTGGATCTTTTTTGGGGGCATCCCATTCTGTGACTAAAGCAGCCTCTGTTTAAGACCATATAAGCATTTGCTCTTATCATATTTGAAATTAGGCCTGATAAAGACACTTTTGCTGGGCATAGTACTACTGGATCTTTTTTGGGGGCATCCCATTCTGTGACTAAAGCAGCCTCTGTTTAAGACCATATAAGCATTTGCTCTTATCATATTTGAAATTAGCCTGATAAAGACACTTTTGCTGGGCATAGTACTACTGGATCTTTTTTGGGGGCATCCCATTCTGTGACTAAAGCAGCCTCTGTTTAAGACCATATAAGCATTTGCTCTTATCATATTTGAAATTAGGCCTGATAAAGACACTTTTGCTGTGCATGCTCTCTGGTTTTTGTGGCATCCCATTCTGTGACAACACCAACCTCTATTTAATAGCATAATAACCATTTGCACTTATTCTCATAGAAATCAGGCCTGATAAAGACACTTTTGCTGGGCATAGCACTACTGGTTTTTGTGGCATCCCATTCTGTGACAACACCAGCCTCTATTTAATAGCATAATAACCATTTGCACTTATTCTCATAGAAATTAGGCCTGATAAAGACACTTTTGCTGGGCATAGTACTACTGGATCTTTTTTGGGGGCATCCCATTCTGTGACAACACCAGCCTCTATTTAATAGCATAATAACCATTTGCACTTATTCTCATAGAAATCAGGCCTGATAAAGACACTTTTGCTGGGCATAGTACTACTGGATCTTTTTTGGGGGCATCCCATTCTGTGACAACACCAGCCTCTATTTAATAGCATAATAACCATTTGCACTTATTCTCATAGAAATCAGGCCTGATAAAGACACTTTTGCTGGGCATGCTCTCTGGTTTTTGTGGCATCCCATTCTGTGACAACACCAGCCTCTATTTAATAGCATAATAACCATTTGCACTTATTCTCATAGAAATCAGGCCTGATAAAGACACTTTTGCTGGGCATGCTCTCTGGTTTTTGTGGCATCCCATTCTGTGACAACACCAGCCTCTATTTAATAGCATAATAACCATTTGCACTTATTCTCATAGAAATCAGGCCTGATAAAGACACTTTTGCTGGGCATGCTCTCTGGTTTTTGTGGCATCCCATTCTGTGACAACACCAGCCTCTATTTAATAGCATAATAACCATTTGCACTTATTCTCATAGAAATCAGGCCTGATAAAGACACTTTTGCTGGGCATGCTCTCTGGTTTTTGTGGCATCCCATTCTGTGACAACACCAGCCTCTATTTAATAGCATAATAACCATTTGCACTTATTCTCATAGAAATCAGGCCTGATAAAGACACTTTTGCTGGGCATGCTCTCTGGTTTTTGTGGCATCCCATTCTGTGACAACACCAGCCTCTATTTAATAGCATAATAACCATTTGCACTTATTCTCATAGAAATCAGGCCTGATAAAGACACTTTTGCTGGGCATAGCACTACTGGTTTTTGTGGCATCCCATTCTGTGACAACACCAGCCTCTATTTAATAGCATAATAACCATTTGCACTTATTCTCATAGAAATTAGGCCTGATAAAGACACTTTTGCTGGGCATAGTACTACTGGATCTTTTTTGGGGGCATCCCATTCTGTGACTAAAGCAGCCTCTGTTTAAGACCATATAAGCATTTGCTCTTATCATATTTGAAATTAGCCTGATAAAGACACTTTTGCTGGGCATAGTACTACTGGATCTTTTTTGGGGGCATCCCATCCTGTGACTAAAGCAGCCTCTGTTTAAGACCATATAAGCATTTGCTCTTATCATATTTGAAATTAGGCCTGATAAAGACACTTTTGCTGGGCATAGTACTACTGGATCTTTTTTGGGGGCATCCCATTCTGTGACTAAAGCAGCCTCTGTTTAAGACCATATAAGCATTTGCTCTTATCATATTTGAAATTAGCCTGATAAAGACACTTTTGCTGGGCATAGTACTACTGGATCTTTTTTGGGGGCATCCCATTCTGTGACTAAAGCAGCCTCTGTTTAAGACCATATAAGCATTTGCTCTTATCATATTTGAAATTAGGCCTGATAAAGACACTTTTGCTGTGCATGCTCTCTGGTTTTTGTGGCATCCCATTCTGTGACAACACCAGCCTCTATTTAATAGCATAATAACCATTTGCACTTATTCTCATAGAAATCAGGCCTGATAAAGACACTTTTGCTGGGCATAGTACTACTGGATCTTTTTTGGGGGCATCCCATTCTGTGACAACACCAGCCTCTATTTAATAGCATAATAACCATTTGCACTTATTCTCATAGAAATCAGGCCTGATAAAGACACTTTTGCTGGGCATAGTACTACTGGATCTTTTTTGGGGGCATCCCATTCTGTGACTAAAGCAGCCTCTGTTTAAGACCATATAAGCATTTGCTCTTATCATATTTGAAATTAGCCTGATAAAGACACTTTTGCTGGGCATAGTACTACTGGATCTTTTTTGGGGGCATCCCATTCTGTGACTAAAGCAGCCTCTGTTTAAGACCATATAAGCATTTGCTCTTATCATATTTGAAATTAGCCTGATAAAGACACTTTTGCTGGGCATAGTACTACTGGATCTTTTTTGGGGGCATCCCATTCTGTGACTAAAGCAGCCTCTGTTTAAGACCATATAAGCATTTGCTCTTATCATATTTGAAATTAGCCTGATAAAGACACTTTTGCTGGGCATAGTACTACTGGATCTTTTTTGGGGGCATCCCATTCTGTGACTAAAGCAGCCTCTGTTTAAGACCATATAAGCATTTGCTCTTATCATATTTGAAATTAGGCCTGATAAAGACACTTTTGCTGGGCATAGTACTACTGGATCTTTTTTGGGGGCATCCCATTCTGTGACTAAAGCAGCCTCTGTTTAAGACCATATAAGCATTTGCTCTTATCATATTTGAAATTAGGCCTGATAAAGACACTTTTGCTGGGCATAGTACTACTGGATCTTTTTTGGGGGCATCCCATTCTGTGACTAAAGCAGCCTCTGTTTAAGACCATATAACCATTTGCTCTTATTATATTTATATTATAAGACACTTTTGCTGGGCATAGGCTTACTGCTGCCTGCCAGGTGCACTTCTGTTGAGGCATCCCATTCTGTAACATAGCATACCCCTCTTTATTTACACTAAGCAGCTCTCTTATTTACACTAAGCAGGCCTGTTGGAGGCTGAGTGTTACTGCTCACTTTTGGTGTGCATTATATTCTGTTTCATATAGACCCACCGCTGCCCGGGGGATCTTAAAATATCACCTACTACCACGCCAGTTAGACTATGTCGGGCAGACAAGTGCCTGGAAGTGAAAAGAGGAGTGGCAGAGGCCAAGATTCCGCAGGCAGAGCTCGCATCAGACTGGGGGCCAGTAGCAGCAGGAGTCACGCTGAGAGACCTAATCTGCCAGTATCTGCTAGCGGTCGGGTCTCCACCAGTAACGCATCTGCCATGGTAGATTGGTTGACGCGCTCATCAACAACATCATCACAACTTACGTCTGAGACCCCCAGTCTAGGGTCGGTAGGTTCCTCTGACACAACCCTGAGTTGGCATGCCCCGAGAGCTGTCCCTGTCCTCCCATTGCCTCTGTCCTACGCCGTTCCCTCCCCCAGCGACGTATCCTATGCTTTGGGTTCAGCTCCACTCTTTAGTGAGGAGGACCATCAGATAGAGGACAGTCAGCAGCTACTGCCCAGCCAAGAAATGGAGGTGGCTTCTCTAGCTAGGCAGACAAATAGTGATGTGGACAGTGTCGTGGGTGCTGCGAGCGTTCCAGCTCCTGCGCCAGACACTGTTGACGAATCCACGAACATCAGTGACGTACAGCCACAACTCGGTGATGATGATGATGATGACGATGAAGCCGATCGCACTTGGGAGCCGGGTGATGAAGGGGCTTCATCGTCATCATCAGGAGAAGAGGGGCGCAGGTTGCCCCGGAGTCAGCAGCTGAGGCAGCAAGGTGGTAGCAGTCAGCATGGGGGCACAATTCCAAAGGCTGGAGCCGGCCGGGGCCGGGGTAGAGCACCTGCTGTGCGGCAGTCTACCTTATCGGGAGGTAGTGGAGCAGGGGTTCCTGGAGTTGGCAACAGCAGCAGTGAATCAGTGAGGCCAGGGGGTGGGAAAAGTAGCTACTCGGCAGTGTGGCAGTTTTTGCTGAGGCATCCGCAGGAGGGTAACATGGCCACATGCAAGATATGTAGGCAAAAGGTGAAGCGTGGCCAGGGTCCAAATGTCCAAAAGGAAGCCTGACCCATGCCCCCTGCATGGCTCACGTCTTCAATCTGGTTGTCAAGCGGTTTCTGAAGTGTTCCCCCCATCTGCAGGACATCCTAACAACTTCAAGGAAACTTTGCATGCACTTCAGCCACTCCTACACCGCCAAACACACCCTTCTTGAGCTACAGCGTCAGAATGGTATCCCCCAACATAGTCTGATTTGCGATGTTTCCACCCGTTGGAATTCCACCCTTCACATGTTGGACCGATTATATGAACAGAGAAAAGCCATCACGGATTTCCTGATGATCCAAGCAGATAGGGGGACTCCCCTGTGTAACTTCAATGTCAACCAGTGGCAGCTCATACGTGACACCTGCCGTTTGCTCAGGCCCTTTGAGGAAGCCACTTTATTTGTCAGTCGGCAGGATTACGGGATGAACGACGTGATTCCACTGCTTCATGTACTACAGCACATGTTGGAAACCATGGCTGGTCAGGGCACTGGAGACATGGCGTTTACATCTTACGGCCACATGAACCCCGTTGGAGCTGAACTGGAGGAGGAGGAGGAAGAGGAGGAGGAGGAGTTGCCCAGCGAAACACAGTTTAGGCTTGGCGAAATGGCTGGTTTATCTAGTCAGCGGACAGGAGAGGAGGAGCAGGAGCAGCCAGAGGAGCTAGAGGTTTTTGAGGAAGGCGAGACAGAGGACCCGGGCACACCGTGGCAGTATGCAGTGGAGATGGAGACAGGTAGTCCATCCGAGTCACTTGCGCAAATGGCACGAAGCATGCTCACGTGCTTGCGTAGTGACCCCAGAATTGTTTCCATCTGTCGGCGGGATGACTTCTGGCTGTCCACCTTATTGGACCCTCGCTTCCGGCACAAAATGGGGGCATTTTTTAAACCCACCGAGAGGGAGGACAAACTCAACTACTACAAAGACATTCTACGTAGGCAGTTGGCCGATGCCTATCTGCGCCATGGTCCATACTCTCGCAGGTCTGACTCGAGGGGACCTCTGCGCTCACCTTCCACTGCCATGGCCGCTGGGGGGGTTGGCAGGAGCAGCAGCAGCAGCTCCATCAGCAGCAGCAGCCTCAGTCTTCAGTCGCTAATGAGTAGCTTTCTACACCCGCATAGTGAGGCTACTCATGAGCAGCAGGAAGACCTGGAGCAGGACCTCAACCAGCAGGTCATGTCATACTTTGACATGACCATGCCAACACACCTTGAGGATCCGCTGGACTTCTGGGCAGCCAAACTTGATTTGTGGCCGCAACTAGCAGAGTTTACCCTGGAAAAGCTGTCCTGCCCGGCAAGTAGCGTGCCATCTGAGCGGGTGTTTAGTGCGGCGGGGGCCATAGTTACGGCGAGGAGAACTCGTCTGTCAACTAAAAATGTGGAGAGACTCACCTTTGTCAAAATGAATCAGGGATGGATCAGCCAGGATTTCCACCCACCAATGCCTGATGCATGCGACTAGATTCAGCATGGTGCCACGTTTTACACTTTCCAAATGGTGCAAAACATATTTATGTCTTTAGGCCATTTTTTGGGCTCCTGCTGCTGCTGCTGCCAACTTCTGCCAACTCCAGGGTGTTATTCATCCAATTGTTGGGCTCCTGAAGCCAACCCCAGTGTCACTTTAAAGTAATATTTGGGCTCCTGCTGCTGCTGTCAACTCCTGCCAACTCCAGGGTGTGATTCATCCAATTTTTGGGCTCCTGAAGCCAACTCCAGTGTATATTTGGGCTGCTGCTGCTGCCAACTTCTGCCAACTCCAGGGTGTGATTCATCCAATTTTTGGGCTCCTGAAGCCAACTCCAGTGTATATTTGGGCTCCTGCTGCTGCTGCTGCTGCCAACTTCTGCCAACTCCAGGGTGTGATTCATCCAATTTTTGGGCTCCTGAAGCCAACTCCAGTGTATATTTGGGCTCCTGCTGCTGCTGCCAACTTCTGCCAACTCCAGGGTGTGATTCATCCAATTTTTGGGCTCCTGAAGCCAACTCCAGTGTATATTTAGGCTCCTGCTGCTGCTGCCAACTTCTGCCAACTCCAGGGTGTGATTCATCCAATTTTTGGGCTCCTGAAGCCAACTCCAGTGTATATTTGGGCTCCTGCTGCTGCTGCTGCTGCCAACTTCTGCCAACTCCAGGGTGTGATTCATCCAATTTTTGGGCTCCTGAAGCCAACTCCAGTGTATATTTGGGCTCCTGCTGCTGCTGCTGCCAACTTCTGCCAACTCCAGGGTGTGATTCATCCAATTTTTGGGCTCCTGAAGCCAACTCCAGCGTATATTTAGGCTCCTGCTGCTGCTGCCAACTCCAGGGTGTGATTCATCCAATTTTTGGGCTCCTGAAGCCAACTCCAGGGTCTCTTTAATGTAATATTTGGGCTCCTGCTGCTGCTACTGTCAACTTCTGCCAACTCCAGGGTGTGATTCATCCAATTGTTGGGCTCCTGAAGCCAACCCCAGTGTCACTTTAAAGTAATATTTGGGCTCCTGCTGCTGCTGCTGCTGTCAACTCCTGCCAACTCCAGGGTGTGATTCATCCAATTGTTGGGCTCCTGAAGCCAACTCCAGTGTATATTTGGGCTCCTGCTGCTGCTACTGCCAACTTCTGCCAACTCCAGGGTGTGATTCATCCAATTTTTGGGCTCCTGAAGCCAACTCCAGTGTATATTTGGGCTCCTGCTGCTGCTGCTGCCAACTCCAGGGTGTGATTCATCCAATTTTTGGGCTCCTGAAGCCAACTCCAGTGTATATTTGGGCTCCTGCTGCTGCTGCTGCCAACTCCAGGGTGTGATTCATCCAATTTTTGGGCTCCTGAAGCCAACTCCAGTGTATATTTGGGCTCCTGCTGCTGCTGCTGCCAACTCCTGCCAACTCCAGGGTGTGATTCATCCAATTTTTGGGCTCCTGAAGCCAACTCCAGTGTATATGTGGGCTCCTGCTGCTGCTGCCAACTTCTGCCAACTCCAGGGTGTGATTCATCCAACTTTTGGGCTCCTGAAGCCAACTCCAGTGTATATTTGGGCTCCTGCTGCTGCTGCTGCCAACTCCAGGGTGTGATTCATCCAATTTTTGGGCTCCTGAAGCCAACTCCAGTGTATATTTGGGCTCCTGCTGCTGCTGCTGCCAACTCCTGCCAACTCCAGGGTGTGATTCATCCAATTTTTGGGCTCCTGAAGCCAACTCCAGTGTATATTTGGGCTCCTGCTGCTGCCAACTCCAGGGTGTGATTCATCCAATTTTTGGGCTCCTGAGGCCAACCCCAGGGTCTCTTTAATGTAATATTTGGGCTCCTGCTGCTGCTGCCAACTTCTGCCAACTCCAGGGTGTGATTCATCCAATTTTTGGGCTCCTGAAGCCAACTCCAGTGTATATTTGGGCTCCTGCTGCTGCTGCTGCTGCCAACTTCTGCCAACTCCAGGGTGTGATTCATCCAATTTTTGGGCTCCTGAAGCCAACTCCAGTGTATATTTGGGCTCCTGCTGCTGCTGCCAACTTCTGCCAACTCCAGGGTGTGATTCATCCAATTTTTGGGCTCCTGAAGCCAACTCCAGTGTATATTTGGGCTCCTGCTGCTGCTGCTGCCAACTCCAGGGTGTGATTCATCCAATTTTTGGGCTCCTGAAGCCAACTCCAGTGTATATTTGGGCTCCTGCTGCTGCTGCTGCTGTCAACTCCTGCCAACTCCAGGGTGTGATTCATCCAATTTTTGGGCTCCTGAAGCCAACTCCAGTGTATATTTGGGCTCCTGCTGCTGCTGCTGCCAACTCCTGCCAACTCCAGGGTGTGATTCATCCAATTTTTGGGCTCCTGAAGCCAACTCCAGTGTATATTTGGGCTCCTGCTGCTGCCAACTCCAGGGTGTGATTCATCCAATTTTTGGGCTCCTGAGGCCAACCCCAGGGTCTCTTTAATGTAATATTTGGGCTCCTGCTGCTGCTGCCAACTTCTGCCAACTCCAGGGTGTGATTCATCCAATTTTTGGGCTCCTGAAGCCAACTCCAGTGTATATTTGGGCTCCTGCTGCTGCTGCTGCTGCCAACTTCTGCCAACTCCAGGGTGTGATTCATCCAATTTTTGGGCTCCTGAAGCCAACTCCAGTGTATATTTGGGCTCCTGCTGCTGCTGCCAACTTCTGCCAACTCCAGGGTGTGATTCATCCAATTTTTGGGCTCCTGAAGCCAACTCCAGTGTATATTTGGGCTCCTGCTGCTGCTGCTGCCAACTCCAGGGTGTGATTCATCCAATTTTTGGGCTCCTGAAGCCAACTCCAGTGTATATTTGGGCTCCTGCTGCTGCTGCTGCTGTCAACTCCTGCCAACTCCAGGGTGTGATTCATCCAATTTTTGGGCTCCTGAAGCCAACTCCAGTGTATATTTGGGCTCCTGCTGCTGCTGCTGCCAACTCCTGCCAACTCCAGGGTGTGATTCATCCAATTTTTGGGCTCCTGAAGCCAACTCCAGTGTATATTTGGGCTCCTGCTGCTGCTGCTGCCAACTCCAGGGTGTGATTCATCCAATTTTTGGGCTCCTGAAGCCAACTCCAGTGTATATTTGGGCTCCTGCTGCTGCTGCTGCCAACTCCAGGGTGTGATTCATCCAATTTTTGGGCTCCTGAAGCCAGCTCCAGTGTATATTTGGGCTCCTGCTGCTGCTGCTGCCAACTCCAGGGTGTGATTCATCCAATTTTTGGGCTCCTGAGGCCAACCCCAGGGTCTCTTTAATGTAATATTTGGGCTCCTGCTGCTGCTGTCAACTCCTGCCAACTCCAGGGTGTGATTCATCCAATTTTTGGGCTCCTGCTGCTGCCAACTCCAGTGTCTCTTTAAAGCAATGTTTGGGCTCCTTCTGCCCCTCATAGTGATGCCACTTCAACTCTCTGCAATTGTGCCGCTCTGCGATTCTATTAGCGATGCCTCTGATCTGCATGTGATATTTATTCAAAGTATTATTTAACTAACCCAGCACGCATCCTGTGCGTGTTACAGCAAGGCAGAATGGTTTACAACCCTATTGAGGCTCTAGGAGGCTCAGAAATAGCCGTTTTTAATAGTGATTCGTCGCGAATTTATTCGGGTCGAAACGATTTTTGTCGGAAAATTCGGCGAATCAGTCGAATCGAATTTTTCAAAAGTTCGCTCATCTCTAGTCCACTTTAAAAAAAAAAAAAAAAAACACAAACAGATAAGTTCAGAACATTGTGACAATATTTAGGCACACAATAAGGTAAACTTGAATTTCAAATACCATCAAAAGTGCAATTACCATTTAAATACCCCATAGGGGCCTTTATTTCCACATTTGAATAATTGCTACCTTGATAAAAAAAAAAAAAGAGAAGAAAAAAAATAAATATTTTACTTGTAGAACAAGATTAGGCACATGGGATTTTAAAAAGCTGTTCGAGCCTAGTCTACCAACATTCAGCCTTCAAAAAAAGAAAAGCAGGTGCTGCCAAAATATTTGGAAACTCCCTTAAAAGAGTAGTTATATACATTCTAATAGCAACTAATGTTCAATTTTTGGATAGGCTGTGTTTGGAGAGACTCCACACAATTAAAGGCAATTAAATTTAAGGCAAAGAGAAAAAAAAAAAAAAAAACGCACACTTTTCCTGCACTTAAAGTGCACCTTTACTCAGAAAAAAAGCTCATGTTGTCAACTTCCATCCCCAGCCCAATGCCCGAAAAAACAGCCTGTGCTTTTTTTTTTTTAAACTAAAGCTTTGCTTTTGCCCAATATTGTATAAGAGACTTAACAGGTAGTAAAGTGAATGGCAGCCATATGCTAATTAGTTCAGTTACTAATAATCATATTACAGCTGATTCAACATTTTTCTCCTTAGTGAACTTGAACACTATTTTAATGGTGCACATTTTAAATAATTTGCACAGCTAAAAATAATGCTGAATTGCACTATAGGAGAAAAATAATTTACATTCTCACAATTCTCACAGAAAAAGGTGAGAAAAAAATGCAATCTTGATTTTTTCACAGTGCAATTCAGCATCTTTTTTAGCAGTGCAAATTTATAAAACATTTGCACAGCTTAACACTTTGCTTAATTGCACCTAGGGAAAAAAAAAGTCAGAATAATTCAAACTGTGCTGAAATAGCCCTAATGGTAGTTAGGTTGATGTGCTCCCTATTGCTGAGCTGTGTGTACCGTGACTGAACCTCATCACTGGGGCAGGGCTACTCGGCCAGGGAGCAATATGGCCGAATGCATTGGGTTTATGTTATGAATATTGAGCAAAGGCTTTAGTTAAAAAAAAAAAAAAAAATACCATTTTGTGAGTACTCACCTAAAAAATGGATATTGTCACTGTGCCACACACCCCGCTTCACCTTTAAATTCTTCACGATTGGGTTACTCACCGCCAGGTGACGCTGTTGCAGAGAGGAAGTCTTGTAACGAGCCCCCTTCCGGCCTATATATACCTGGTACCTCCCATTTATCACCAGTGATTTAAAAAGCAGAAAGACAAGGTACCAGTAATCTGCCGGTAACCTCAAAATAAATAAAAGCTTCACCATATGAAGGATTCGGGATACCGAAAAGGGCGGGAGTGAAGCGGTGTGTGTGGCACACTGACAATATCCATTTTTCAGGTGAGTACTCACAAAATGGTATTATTCTCAGTGTGCCACACACCCCGCTTCACCTTTATATTCTTCACGATTGGGACATCCAAAAGCAGTGTCCACAAGGGATGGGTATCCAAAGGCAAGGTGAAGCATAACTTAAATGACTGCAGTCTGCAGAACTTTGCGGCCAAAAACAGCATCCGCTGAGGCTCGCACATCAACTTTGTAAAACTTAAAAAAAGTATGAACAGAAGACCAAGTGGCGGCCTTACAAACCTGTTCAACAGAAGCTTGGTGCTGAAAAGCCCAAGACGCTCCAACGGCGCGAGTAGAATGAGCAGTGATACGAAAAGGGGGAACTTTCCCCTTAGCAGCATAGGCCGCAACAACGGCCTGACGTATCCATTTGCTAATGGAAGATTTGGCCGGTGCCAAACCCTTCTTAGGCCCACAGGGCACAACAAAAAAGGCATCCGTCTTACGAAAAGGAGACGTGATAATCAAGTAGTACTTAACACAGCGTACTACATCCAAACAATGCAAAACCCTCTCTTTGTCATTCTTAGGATTAGGACACAAGGAGGGAAGAACAATATCCTGATTCAAATGAAAAGCAGAAACAACCTTAGGAAGAAAGTCTGGTTTGAACCGAAAGACCACTTTATCCTGATGCCTCTCAAAGTAAGGTGCCTGGATAGACAAGGCCGCCAACTCCGAGACACGCCGGACCGAAGTTATAGCTACCAAGAAGACAATCTTCTGAGTCTGGGTAGACAAAGCAATATCTTGCAAAGGCTCAAAAGGAGGAGCCTGAAGAGCAGAAAGAACCAAATTCAAATCCCAAACAGGGAGTAATGGTTTCCTGGGGGGCCGCACATGCGTAACCCCCTGGAAAAAAGGATGAAGCGCAAAACGCTTCTGAAAAAAGATAGATAAGGCAGAAACTTGCCCTTTCAACGTACTTAGCTGAAGACCAGAGTCTAGGCCAGATTGTAAAAACTCCAGAATCCTGGAGACCGAAAAGATCCTACAAGGAAAAGATCTAATCTCACACCAAGCGATATAGGCTTTCCAAGTCCTATAGTAGATGATAGAAGAAGACCTCTTCCGGGCACTGATCAGAGTCTTGACGACTGAGTCAGAAAGACCCTCCTCCTTCAAGATGGAGGTTTCAGCAGCCAGGCCGTCAAAACCAGCGCTGGTAAATTGGGGTAACACAACCGACCCTGAGTGAGCAGATCGGGCCGAAGAGGCAGAACGAACTGGTCCACTGCCAGCCGAACGATGTCTGCGAACCACACTCGCCTTGGCCACTTTGGGGCCACGAGAATGGCGGACACCCTTTCCAGAGCCAACTTCCGAACCACCCTGCCCAGCATGGGTATCGGAGGAAACAGGTATAGAAACCCCAGATCCCCCGAGCTCAGGGACATGGCGTCCACTGCCAGAGCCAGAGGATCCTGGGAGAGCGACACGAAGTTCGGGAGCCTGTGATTGTGACGAGAGGCAAACAGGTCCACCTCCGGTGTCCCCCATCGAAGACACAGTGAGCGAAAAACCTGAGGATGGAGAGACCATTCTCCCAGACGGGAAGAGCCCCTGCTCAACCGGTCCGCTTCCTGGTTCTCCACTCCTGGAATGTACACCGCCGAGAGACAAGGGACATGGGCCTCCGCCCAGGACAGGATCAGGGACATTTCTCTGAGAGCACCCAGACTGCGAGTCCCTCCCTGATGATTGATGTAAGCAACCGCTGTTCGATTGTCTGAACGCACTTGGACCGGAAGGCCCAGAACGTGTTGAGTCAGGAGAACAAGAACCCGACGGATGGCTCTTAGTTCCAGCCCATTGATGGGTAAGTGGGCCTCTTGAGGTCCCCACCGCCCCTGGAACTGAAGCTCCTTCCAGAATCCGCCCCATCCCGAAAGAGTGGCGTCCGTGGTGACAATTTCCCAAAGAGGGGTCAGGAAAGACCTGCCCTTCACGAGATTGGCCGAGACCAACCACCACTGGAGGGACTGCCGGACCCGGGAGGACAACTGGAAGGGCTGATCCAGCGACCGAGGCTGCCGGTTCCAGGACGCCAACAGATAAAGCTGAAGCGTCCTCGTGTGAAATTGAGCAAAAGGAACTGCCTCGAAGGAGGCAACCATCAACCCTACCAGCCTCATCCCCAGACGGATGGACGGCCGAGGATTGGAAAGTAGGACCCGAGCCAACTCCTGAATCAGATGAATTTTGGACTGGGGGAGAAACACTCTGTGTTGATGAGAGTCCAACTGCATCCCCAGAAAGGACACCACCCTGGCCGGAGCGAGGGAGGACTTGGGGAAGTTGATCACCCAACCAAAGCTTTCCAGCGTGGAGACCACCAACCTGGTGTCTGTCTCCGATTGATCGAGTGACGGAGCCATGATGAGAAGGTCCTCCAAATAAGGTACGACACGAATGCCCCGAGATCTGAAAATGGCCATCACCCCTGCCAGCACCTTGGTGAACACTCTTGGAGCCGAGGTAAGGCCAAACGGAAGTGCCACGAATTGAAAATGCTGATCTTTCATCACGAATCGAAGAAAACGTTGATGAGCCTGGCAGATGGGAACATGAAGATAAGCATCCTTGATGTCTATGGACGTCATGAAGTTCCCCTGCCGAAGGGAACAGACGGCCGTACGCAAAGTTTCCATGCGAAACTTCCGAATACGGATGAACTTGTTGAGTAATTTCAGGTCCAGGACGGGACGAACCGACCCGTCCTTTTTGGGGACTGCGAAAAGATTGGAGTAGAAACCGAGGCCCATCTCTAAGCGTGGTACCGGCCGGATGACCGCCATTTCTAACAGATTCTTTACTGACGCCAGGAGCCCCTGTGCGGCCAAAGGATCGATGGGCACCCGAGACCGAAAGAACCGTGAAGGAGGGCGAGACCCGAATTCCAGTTTGTAACCGGACGACACCACCTCCCAGATCCATCTGTCCGGAACCTCCTGGTCCCAAACCTGGGAGAAGTGTCGCAATCCTCCCCCCACCCGCACGGGTGAGGGCAGCCCCTCATTGCTGAGCGGGTTTACCAGCAGGCTTGGGCTTGGTGCCCCAGGACTGAGTGGGACGGCCACGGCCCCTCCCCTGGGTCCAACCTGCACCTCTGGTAGCGGGAAAGGAAGCCCCCCTACCCGCTCTGAATCCCTGAAAGGAAGGCCTAACAGTACTTGCCCCCCGAAAGGGACGACGAGGCCTCTTGCGTTGAGGCATTTTACCACCTTTTGCAACTGAATCAATTTTATCACAAACAGTCGCAAGCCCAAAAAGGGAAGTGCTGTGAGCACCCTTTTAGAAACTGAGTCCGCCGACCACTGGCGCAGCCATACTGACCGACGAATAGCCACCAGCATTGCCGCTGTCCTGCTACTCATAGCCAGCGCATCGTCCTGAGTGGTCAGAACATAGGAAATAAAAGACACACTGCTTAAGAGCAGTAAACTCATTACAAGCGGGATCAAGATCCACGCATAGATGCTGAATAACAGACCTAACCGCCAATAGAAGAAGCGCCGAGGCACACACCGGCCGCATCGTCGATCCGGCACTAATAAAACCATGGCGAGCGTACTGGTCAATCCGACGATCCTCACCATCCTTAATGGCAGTGGTCTCAGAAGACTGCACCATAGCCGTGCTAGAGAGCCCTAGCACAGGGGTATCGACGTCAGGGGGAACCGACCAAAGCTTCACCAATTCTGGTGGAAAAGGATAACGTTTATCCCAACTGGAAGGAATTCCAGTTAACCGTGTGGGATGTTCCCATTCCTTAAGCACAACCCTCTCAAAGTGTTGTTGTCTGGGAAATACCAAACGCGGCTGAGGCACATTAAACAACTCACCCTTTGGCAGGGTGACAGCCTCAGGCGGATCTAAATTCAAAATTTCAAACATTTGAGCCAGAATGGAGGGGGTGTCAAGGGAAACCCCCGCAGCCAGATCGCCAATAGCATCAACCTCAAGCTGATCTGCAGGCTCATCTGATTCCACCAGGAATTCCCCCTCCTCGTCCAGGGAGTAATCGGACCAATCCACAGGCTCACATACCTCATCCTGTGAAGCCGGAGGTACAGGAAAAAGGTGTTTCCGTTTCGCAGTGGCCTTCAACCCTGCATTAACGGAAACTATCTTCTCGAGGTTGGACAATCGTGCAGACACCTCGGATTGCGAATCCCCACCTTTGACAATGTCACACGGGGTCCGGAACAGGGAGGGAGGGGTAGGAGATGATGGAAGTTGCGAGGAGCCAGCAGCCGGAGGGACGGACTGACGCGCAATATTCTGCTTTGCACAAGGAATGCACAATATAACATCATCGCCTGGGAGCGGAGTCCCGCAGCCCCCACACAACCTGGATGGCCCAGAAGAACCATTTCCGGTTATTGGAAGCCTCCATATGGTGATTTATGGTATTCGCACAACCATGGGTTTTAGGCATAAGCCACCCGGGATGCCCCTTTATATTAATGTCCCGGGAGGGAGGATTTAATTTATAATAATAATGATCCCCTTTTAAAATTTTTTTTTAATTTTTTCCAATATATATATATATACATAAATATATAAATATGTCCCAATTTAGAGTAATAGGACTAGCCAGGTATAATAGAACCGGGAAGCCACTGCATTGAGGGAATCCCAGGATCTGTGGGGAAAAAAAAAACAACAGTAAGATCCCCAGAAAACAAATGGCAGCATGTAGTATAACATTCATGCAACAATATAACACATAATAAAAAAAACGCACCAGAGTGCTTAAAAGAGGCCAAAGAATTTTAACCAGCAAAAAACTCTTGTCCTTTGTTTTTCCTTTTTTTTTTTTTTTTTTTTTTATATAAATCAATCATAATAAAACAATAGATGGCCCCACACGAGATGAGGCCGCTTACCTGCCCAAGCAAGGCTGAATCACCAAGGCACCCGAACCGCAGCAGTAGCAGCAGGAGGCGCAGTAGCAGCAGTAGGCGCAGTAGCAGCGGCAGCAGAGATAAAAAATTTGTGCGGCTGAGTGCCCCGCACCTGAACTCTAATGAGAGGAAGGAAGGAAGGAAGTGCGGCTGGGGCCGTTGTATGACGCCGCCGCTCCAGCCACGCCCCCCTCTCACGTCATCCGAGCCCCGCCCCCCCAGATTCAAACAGTGCGGCCCGCCAGACGGCGGTGCCGCAAAACAAGAGGGCGCCCGACGCCCTCAGTAGACGGGGGGGGGGGGGGAAGGAAGCTAGGCAGCCATGAGCAAAACAGCGCTGACAGCGTGGCCCGCCGAACGGCGGTGCCAACCCAATTTAAAAGAGGAAAAAGGGAGGGGGGGAGAGGAAAGGACGCAGGCAGCATCAGCATGCCTGCCACCGTACGGCCCACCCTGGCCGCCCTAAAGCTGAACCAAACTCTGGCCAATCAGGTCAGCAGCAGCTCGCCCAATGGCGGAACTGCCAGTAAGGAAAAACAGAGAACAATCAGTGTGCCATGTAAAAAGAAATAATCAGTCAGGCCATGTGCACCCTTGCTTGCAGTGCAGACCTGAACATAACAAGGTAAAGTAAGTAAAAACATACCAGTAAAAACACACATGCATACACACATCCCTCCACCCCCCCCCCATAGTGAAGGGAGAAGGGACCGTAACGGGAGAGCGAGGGGCCAAGGGGAACCTCGGGACAGGGGCATCCCAAATCCGGATCACCATGCCGGATAGCCGCATTGCCCCCAAAACAGGGGGTCAAGCGGAGGAGATAAGCTCCTAGGCACCTATAGTGCCATCTACCAATTGCCCAGTGAGCAGCCTAGGCTGGGAGGCTTCCATTTAACCACAAAGGTAACAAACAATCAAAGCTGGGCAGAAATAGACCAAAAGGGGGTGCCGGGGTAAGCAGGAGACTTCATTCTTCTGTCTTGTCGTCATGCAGAGAGAAAAACACTGGTGATAAATGGGAGGTACCAGGTATATATAGGCCGGAAGGGGGCTCGTTACAAGACTTCCTCTCTGCAACAGCGTCACCTGGCGGTGAGTAACCCAATCGTGAAGAATTTAAAGGTGAAGCGGGGTGTGTGGCACACTGAGAATATCGCAAGGTGCGCACTGTCTGCAGAGCTGACATTTTCAAGTAAAATTACCGTTATGCGCATGCTTTACTTTGGGGTGTTTGGCAACTCTTCCCTTGACAGTAGCTATGCATGTTGGGTATCATCCTGTTCGGGGGATGTTGCTTTTTCAGATTTTACTTGTTTGCATATAGTTTTTTTTAGGAAAATGTGGCTTTGATTCTTCTTTTTTATTCTTTTTTAGGGAAACTCTGTGCAACCAAAGAATTGATTGAGGGATTACTTCCAGAAAACTGTGCCCATGTCAACAAGCCTGGTACACCTAGAAAGCTTGAGATGTGTACATCCAGAGCATATATAGTTTGTGGGGGGTATTTCAAATTTAAAGGGTTGTTTTTCTGAAAAAACAGCAAGGTGCGCTTAGCGCGTAGCATAGTTGTATTTTATCTGAAAATCTCCTAAAGCGCTGTTTCAGTTTGGGGGAGTCTCCTGGGCAGGAAAGGGTGTCTACCTATACATATGTGGTAACGCTGTGACCAGGAGAAATTCGGGTTTCACACGCAATAAGATTTTATTGACAAACTTACATTTTTTATTACAAAAAACACTACAAATTGCAAAAAATAGTTTTAACATTTTTTTGCACATATTTCACCCAAAAGTATTGAGAATACACTAAAAAAAGGCCAAACAAGACATTGCATGTTGAAGCCCAGACTCTGCTGAAAAAAACTATATATAATTTTCCTGAAAAATCCCTGGAAATCCCTTCAAAAATCAAGGTTGAACACATGTAGCGCAAAATAGTGAAACGTGGTCTGGCAACAAAGGGTGACAAAAGCTGCAGGTAGGCTGGCACTTAAAGGGTTAATTGGCTCCTGGCGTCCCGCACCCAAGCCACTATCCCGAGTGAAATGTTAACCGCTTATGTCACTATAATACAGAAACCTGGGAAGGACCCACTCGCCTGCGGCAGTTATAGGCCCATTTCATTGCTGAATGTGGACCTTAAGCTCTTTGCAAAAGTTCTGGCAAATAGGCTATCGGGGCTGCTCCCGGGGTTGGTGGACGGCGATCAGTCCGGCTTTATCCCCGGGCGGGAAGCCCGCGATAATACAACCAGATTATTGAATCTTCTTCATAGGGTCAAACAGACCAGGGAGCTGGGTGTTCTGCTGTCCGCCGACGCCGAGAAGGCCTTTGACTGGGTGAACTGGCAGTTTATTAGAGCGGTTCTGGAGCATATTGGATTGGGGCCTAGGGCACTGCAATTGGTTATGGCCCTCTACTCGGATCTCTCGGCAAGAATCAAGGTTAATGGCGCCCTATCGGGACGAGTTGACATTAGGAGTGGTACCATAGAGGGATGCCCCCTTTCTCCCTTGATTTTTGCATTATCTATGGAGCCTTTCTTGTGCAGGATTAGGAGACAGGGGGATATCTGAGGGGTCACAGTTGGATCAGCCACACATAAAATTTCAGCCTATGCGGATGATCTACTCTTCTTCCTCACGAACCCGACAGTGGGCATCCCAGTGTTACTGAAGGAGTTTGAGAGGCTTGGTAGGCTTTCCTTCTTAAAGATAAACTATGACAAGTCGGAGGCTTTGGGGGTGAATCTCTTCAGAGAGACAGATGCTCTCCTCAAAACGCCATTCCCATTTACATGGCCCCCTTCGGCCATTACATATCTAGGTACTAAAATTACAAAATCAGTAGACGGGATATACACTGCAAACTTTGGCCCCCTCCTTTCCAGAACTAAGACGGATTTAGCAAACTGGGACCTTCCCACCTTCTCGTGGCTGGGTAGGACAAGCATTATTAAAATGAAGATTTTACCCAAAATGCTTTACTTGCTTCAAACCCTCCCTGTACATATCCCTAGAGCATACTTTAAATCCCTGAATTCGATTTTCGTAAAATTTATCTGGCAGGGACGGAAACCAAGACTGAAACTGCGACTTCTCTTTAAGCTACGACAGGCTGGGGGAATAGCTTGCCCTGACCTGTTTCAGTACTGGCGTGCTGTCCATCTCCAACGCATATTAGATTGGCACCATCAAGGAGCGAGGAAGAAATGGGTGGGCCTAGAGGCGACCTGGCTGCAAACCCCTCTGAGGGATGCGGCTTGGGTGGCCGGTACGGGGAGGACCCTTGTTAAAGACCACCCGCTCATAGCAGCCTCCATTGGAGTCCTTGATAACAGAGAAAGGGCGGAGATATCACGGTGGCCGACCCCTCTGGTCCCGCTGGTGCGCAACCCATCCCTCCCAATTGGCATTCTCCCTCGGCATAGAGAGACCTTTAATGAAAAGGGTATCCCGAGAGGGATGGACCTCATATCGCCTTTTGGTTGGACGCTGTTAGAGGATCTCAGAGAGGTGGGACACGCACCTGTTTGATCAGTGGCTTTTGTTTACCTTTCGGAGCTCTCTTCTGAGTCTGGGGCCCAAACAGGCGCTGACCAGGGCCCTTACCTTATAAATGCCTCACACGGTGGTATTATACTCCGCAGAGACTGCATAGCATAGCCCCGTCTGTCCCTGTAGAATGTTGGAGATGCTGGCGAGCGATGGGGAGCTTTTTCCATATATTTTGGGACTGTCCCAAGATCGTGCCCTTTTGGCAATCTGTAGCCAAAATCGCTGGGGAGATTGTGGGCCGTCCGGTGCCCCGGGACCCCTCTCTGCTTCTCCTGCACTTGGCGGATGTCCCTCTGAAGACATATAAGAAGTCCCTCCTGAGGCATCTCATTAATGCAGCAAAGGCTGTCGTACCGAGACTATGGAGACTGGAGGTGATCCCTTCGGTGACGGTCTGGGTGGGAGAAATCAACCGTGTCATGGAAATGGAGGAGCTGACCGCATCTATCCATGAGAGTACGCAACAATTCTTGCAGACCTGGACGCCATGGTTCCTTTTTAGAGATACAGACAGATTCAAACAGCTCACAGTTGTTGGCCACCAGGTAGGCCCTTATTTCCTCCTGCAATTTTATCCACCCGAAGCTACTCCTGGTTTCTATGCGATGTGTAGTGAAGAGCTGGGGACTCCTGGCTGCTGATTGAGGTTGCACCCTGTTGAGTTGATTTTCCAAGCATCCCCTCCCTACGTTCCCCTCCCATCCCATCCCCATCTCCCCCCCTCCCTTCTTTCCTTTGCTCCTTTCCTTAAGTCTTTCCTCTCTTTTCGTCTTTTTCTCTCTCTCTCCGATCTCTATTGTGCTGAGCCAGCTCGCTTCAGAGCAAGAAGATTAAAATCTGACTTTTGTGGCTCTCCCCCTGCGTCAGTGGGGCCCGCCGCGGGCGCTAGACACCTAGTTCCCGCGGGGTCTGTTGTCGAACCAGGTGGACAGTAAATCGCACACATCATATGTCATACTTTGTCTTTATTAGAAATGAGCATTTGTTAACGGTTCTTAACTTTATGCACGTGTATTTTAATTGACTGTTTATGTATTGGCTGGCTCTGTAAAGTCACAACATTGTACCTATTTATTCACTTCTGTGCTGACTTGTTATAATTCTGAAAAAGAATTAAAAAAAAAAAAAAAAAAAAAGTCTATACACCCCTTTTGTTCCTCATAGCTCCGGCATGCAGCACCGGCATCTTCAAACTTACCAATGAGGGAGACTGGGTGATTCCATCCTCCATCGCTGGCTAGACATGGTGGTGTCCATCAATATGGCTTTCGGTCCCCTAACACTCCCACTCCATTCACTGCAATGGAGGGAGGTGGGTCATGCTGAACCTGCTTTGGGACACCCCACTATTGCAGTGAATGGATTAAAGTTTAGGACAGTGCAACATGTAGCCAGATACAATGGGATAACATTCAGGCTTGCCTTCAGTTTAACTTGAAAACAAACTCCTGTTGCCTTTAGCCATATTTACCATGTTTCCTTTTTAAAAAGCTCCCTGAATAATCTTCCTCGATGTGTTTTTTTTAATCTGTCATCTCCAAGACTGAGTAAATGGCACATTTAGTTATAGGGAACTAGAGAGCCCCCCCACACAGACACACACACACACACTAGACAGAGGTGAGTTTTAAGATTCGCTGACATTTTATTAAAGGCATCTTAAGTGCAAGGTGGGAGAAACTGGTAATCACAAAACCCATTTTTCAGCCCTTCTGCACACAAATCAACCTTTTTGACAAGTGCTTTAAAATGGCTTGAATTATATAAAAAAAACAAAAAAAAACAAACTAGTGGCATAAATGCATTTTTTTTCCAGAGTTTTTTTGGAAAAGGCACAGGCTGCGTTTATGCTTTCTGCAGTGTCCCTGTTTATACTCTGCGAGCTTTGCGTGGACGACAACCATTGTGCGGGATGGGTGTATTATCTGTAATGGATACCACGTCCAATCCTCCCATTGTTAACCCTTTAATGGCATGCTGCGTAAAGAAAAAACAAAACATTTGTATTAAACAGCCAAATAATTTCAGTTTGCTTTGTCGGTAGAAATAGCTGTTTAAAGTGAATCACATCTATTCAGCTCATGACCCTTTTAACTAGCCAGCACCTAGAGGTGGCATAAACTATCAAATCACTTCTGATTAGACTTGAGGGTATTTTTTTTTGCAGACCAAGCAGTTTTTAATAAGCGCCAGATAGAAGGTTTTTTATTCCAGTTGTATGTAAATGGTTTGGTAGAGATTACCGTTACTGTGAATGGTTAAGCAAGTTGAAAATTAATTGATCCTAAATTGCTAAAAGTTATAAATGGCACATAACCTTAGTATTTTTAAGGACAAGTATTAGCAAATGTGTCTGAAATTGCACTACTAATCTGTGATAGCCTTGACTATAGAATATTGTGCTAAATAAGTAAAATATCCATACACCGGATTTAATTTCTATTCAGCGTCATCATAAGGCTCACAGTGTCCGACAGACAAAATTAAGTTGTGTTCCTTGCTAATATGGCTGTAATTTAAGGCTTAAAGCTTATTTAAAGTGTCTGCTCTGGATTCCCAAACTGAAAAGAGATACTGAGCATGGAGAGAACACACAGACCATGTATGCCTACATGCAAACAAACGGTTCTTCTAATTTATGGCCTTCATTTACACAACCATCTTTTTTATTTTTTTAAATAAAAAAATTAGATTACTAAAATGTGTTTGAAGGTCCAAGCCATTATAAATTAGGAGTTTAATTTAAGCAATTTATATTTTTCAAATATTATATAAGGAGACAATAAAAATATAGTATTTAAAGCCTTGGGTTAGGTATGGACAGTACCAGCTTCAGTTAAACTATACGTTTTTACATTGATTAGATTCATGGTACATTCGATTTGTCAGATTAAATCATTTATACAATCAAACATTTAAAACATTCAAAACAATTAATCGAGTAATTACTTTCTTGTTCACATGTTTTGCAGAAAATGGCAAAAAAAAATCACGTGACCAGCAGCAGCCATTCAGGCTTGATGTGTAAGCCCACTCGGCAATTCCAATTGGTTTATAGGCAGTCACGTGAATGGCAGCCATAAAATGAATTAAAAAAAAAATGTGGCTAACTTGACCATAGTGGCCCGTTAAGGTACCACACGGTACTTTAAAAAGGGAGATCCACATTTGATGGAATTTTTGTGTGCTAAAATTAGCTCAGTACTTTGAGGAACAATTTTGTATTTTTTCTTTTGTTAGAAAATGTGTTTTATGGAAGCAGTTTTTACTATCCGCCATCTGCTGCCGTTGGCAACATACACCAAGATCTATAAGAAGGAAGAAGTAAGTCCTGTACACGCAGAATGCTGCTGCTGGGTATGTGTAAGTTTAAAGGGACCTCACATCAGCAGCAACCAGCATAGCAGCAGTGTTCTGTGTGTACAGAGCTCACCTCTATCTTGCCCATGGAAACAAATTGCTGGTACTAAAAACTGCTTGCATAAGACATTTTATAACATAAGAAAAAAAAAAACACATACTAGATCAGCTCAGCACATTGAGCGCATCCATTAGGCACAAAAAATATACACCATTCTCAGAGTGCTCAGCAGCTGCTTAGAATAAACCATGGCTGCTTTTTAGACAATGTTAGAAGAGTCTGGATATTTAACACCTGACTTTACCGAATAAGCGGGGGGTGCCGCTGTTTTGTCTTACACTGGACACATGAGATCTTATTGAGTTCTATATATGTATATGTTTTTTTTGTCCCTACCTGGCTGGTCCTCTCTTTACTAATATTAGTTTAGATATTTGCACTTAGGCATATTGCACTTGGCACTTTTGGGATAGTGTTGTTGTATTATATAGGCAAATTTGGCATTCATTAGGAATGCACACATCGGCATTGTTTGGGTAGTGGACATAAAACATGTATGATTATTTTATGTGATGTTGATTTGACCAGTGTACCTCAAACAGCAATTGCGTCATCTTGTTTCCCCCCTCCCCTCTCTCCCGTCTTAGGCAATTTGTGTTAGGTGTTTTTAGCATGGTTTTAACGTGTGTTTGTATTATACTGTAAATATATGCATTGAAGCAGTCCTTCACTCTGAATAAGAGCCAATCTTATATGTTTCCCACACCCAGTGCATACAGATGGCTCGCATTAAAAATCATCCTACCTGCATCTACTGCATGTTATGAGCCTTTAAACATCCAAGATGGCGTCTCATGGAACAGACAGCCTGCAAACAGGAAGTGCCTTCTGACTGTGCTGCTCTGCATTTTGGGATTGCTGACCTTTTCCTGACCCCAGCTCTGCTTTGTCTGAGCAAAGCACAGCTATAACCCACCCCCTGTACTTTATCCCACTCTTCTCTCCTCAGTGAATGTGATGCTTCTCAGTTAAGATGGTGGCGCCCGTATACTAGAGTCCTGAACAGAATTGCAGCCCAGCGGGGGAAAGAATAATAAGTGAGTGACTAAAAACTTAAAATATATTAACTTTAGATGCTGGGGAATCGTTTAAGGGTTTGGGCTTTCAGAAAATCATGGTGAAGGTCCAGTTTAATAAAATTGTGGATATTTTGGAATAATCAGTGGTGCCACTAAGATTTTCTTTGGGTTAGGTTTTTGGGGGGTGGTGGGACCCTCCCCTTCTTATGTTCACAAGATTTATCCTAAAACGTTATCAAAATAATTGTTCGTGTACCTCTCGTTTTCAGTGTAACTGTTCCTAACTTACTCTTGTTATTGAATCACAACTCAACCCCCCCCCCCCCCCCTAAAAAAAGATCTGTACTTCAGAGGATACATTACTGAAACAATGCCCATCTAAAAATACTCCTAACTCATAGGGGTCATTTTTTGTGACTATCCACACAGGCAGTTACAAAGCACTGCAGCAACACAATAATTCATCTAAGCCGATTAATTCGAAAAACATCAATCAGAGGCTGAATTAAAAGTTTGGGTAACTACGCAGACCCCTTTATAGTGGTATAGTCAGTCCCCCCCCGCCGAGACAGGGCAAGATTAAAAAATACAATTCTGTGATTACTCAGCTGTAGAATTGAGATTTATAAATATTTATTACACAATTATATGTATACAGCACGTCCTGCTCCAGATAATTCCTTACACATGGGTAATACATCCACAAGATGGCGCTGGACTGCAGAAAACGTGTTGTGGCTCCTCCCGGCCCTATATAAAAGTCAGGGACCTCCCAAAAAATTCCCCAGTATTGACAAGCAGTTAACAAGGAGCCGGGAGAACAATAACAACAGGAATTCAAAAATGAACAATCACTGTACAGAGGTAACTAAGAATAATGATAACAAGGGCGGGATGGAACAGGACGTGCTGTATACATATAATACCAATTCTACAGGTGAGTAATCACAGAATTGTATTGCTGTAAGTATACAGCACGTCCTGTTCCAGAATATTCCTTACACATGGGACATCCAATAGTAGTGTCCGTAAGGTAGGGTGGGATCCCCAAAAAGTAACAGCGGGCAGTTTAAACCACTGCCGCCTGCAGAACTTTGCGACCAAAAGCAGCATCAGCTGAGGCCCTAACATCAACCTTGTAAAACTTAGAAAAAGTATGAATAGAAGACCAAGTAGCGGCCTTGCAAACTGAACAACAGAAGCTTGGTGCTGAAAAGCCCAAGAGGCACCAATAGCACGAGTAGAATGAGCAGTAAGGCGGAAGGGAGGCTCCTTCCCCTTAGTAGAATAGGCCTGTACCACAGCCCGACGGATCCACTTGCCGATAGTGGACTTAGCTGGAGCCAGACCCTTCTTAGGTCCAGATGGGAGCACAAAAAGAGCATCAGTCTTCCTGAAGGATTCAGTGGCCACCAAATAGAACTTCAGGAGTCCTGACCACATCTAGAGAGTGTAAAACCCGCTCCTTAGGGTTACTAGGATTAGGGCACAGAGAAGGCAAAACAATGTCCTGATTGAGATGAAAGGCAGACACAACGTTAGGTAGAAAATTTGGCTTAAAGCGAAATACCACCTTGTCCTGGTGTCTCTCAAAATAAGGGGGCTTGATGGAAAGCACCGCCAACTCAGAAACACGCCTAACAGAAGTGATAGCCACCAAAAAGACTACCTTAAGAGTCAAAATGGACAAAGGGGCCTCACGCAAAGGCTCAAAGGGAGACCCCTGCAAGGCAGATAAGACCAAGTTCAAATCCCAGGCTGGCAACATAGGCTTACGTGGAGGATGCACGTGAGTAACCCCCAGGAAGAAGGACTTGACCAGACGATGGTGAGCAAAGGATCTTTGGAAGAAAATATCCAAAGCAGAAACATGACCTTTGAGGGTACCAAGTTGAAGACCCAAATCCAAACCATGTTGCAGGAATTCCAGAATCCTAGGGATAGAAAACACCCGACAGGGAAGTGACTTAAACTCACACCAGTCAATGTAAGCATGCCATACCCTTTAGTAAATGGAAGACGAGGACTTCTTCCTAGCCCGAATGATGGTATTAACAACAGAGGCAGGCAGCCCATTTTCCATCAAGATGGAGGTTTCAGCAGCCAGGCCGTTAAAGCCAGCGTTTGTAAATTGGGATGAAGTAGCTGTCCCTGCGTGAGCAGGTCTGGATCCTTGGGCAGAGCATACTGATCTACTGTCAACTGCACGACGTCTGCAAACCACACCCTTCTTGGCCAACAGGGGGCCACCAGAATGGTTGGCACCCTTTCCTGGGCAATCTTGCGCAACACCCTGCCCAGCAGAGGAAAATGAGGGAACACAGAGAAGCTGAAAGCTCTTCCAAGACATTGCTAGTGCATCCATGGCCAAGGCCAGAGGGTCCTGGGACAGAGAGACAGACTGGAAGCTTGTGATTGTGACGGGACGCAAACAGATCCACATCTGGCTGACCCCAGCGGTGGCACAGGGAGCGAAACACCCTGCTGCTAAGGGACCATTCTCCCAGACGAGAAGTCCCCCTGCTGAGGGAGTCTGCCCCCAGATTCTCCACCCCCGGGATGTACACAGCTGAGATGCAGGGAACATTCTCCTCCGCCCAAGACAGTATCAGGGACACATCCTTGAGGGCCCTCTTGCTCCGGGTCCCTGCAGACATGTAGAAAACAGGCTCCTCCCGGCCCTACATATACCGAGGGACCTCCCACAAATCCCCAGCATTGAAAAGCAGTGAAATGAGAAGCCAGGAGAAACCAACCACCCAAAAAAACTGGCAATAACAACAATGATAACAATCACCAAACAGGGGATCCAGAACAACGTGAAACCAGGGTGGGTTGGAGCAGGACGTGCTGTATGCATATAATACCAATTCTACAGGTGAGTATTTCACAGAATTGTATTATTCTAAGCATACAGCACGTCCTGCTCCAGATGTAGTAATTACATGTGGGACATCCAATAGCAGTGTCCGTAAAGTAGGGTGGGATCCCCAACAGAAAAGGCAACAGCAAGCAGTTTAAACTACTGCCGCCTGCAAAACCTTGCGGCCAAACACAGCATCAGCTGAGGCCCTAACATTAACCTTGTAAAACTTAGTAAAGGTATGAACGGAAGACCAAGTAGTGGCCTTGCAAACTTGTTCCACAGAGGCCTGGTGCTGAAAAGCCCAAGAAGCCCCAACAGCTCGAGTAGAATGAGCAGTAAGACGGAAGGGGGGAGACTTCCCCTTAGTAGAATAGGCTTGAACCACAGCCTGACAAATCCATTTACTGATGGTAGACTTGGCGGGAGCCAAACCCTTCCTAGGCCCGTGAGGCACAACGAAGAGAGCATCAGTCTTCCTGAAAGCCTTAGTGATAACTAGGTAATACTTGACGCACCTAACCACATCCAAGGAATACAAAACAATCTCCTTAGGGTTACTAGGATTAGGGCACAGAGAAGGAAGTACAATATCTTGATTCAAATGAAAAGCAGACACCACTTTAGGTAGAAAGTCTGGCTTGAAGCGGAACACCACCTTATCCTGGTGTCTCTCATAATAGGGAGGCTGAATAGATAAGGCAGCCAACTCAGACACACGCCTAACGGAAGTGATAGCTACTAAGAAGACAACCTTGAGCGTGAGAACAGCGAGAGCAGCCTCCTGAATAGGCTCAAAAGGAGCACCCTGCAGGGCCGATAAAACCAAGTTTAAATCCCAAACAGGTACCATAGGCTTTTGAGGGGGACGCACATGAGTGACCCCCTGAAAGAAGGTCTTGATAAGGGGATGCTGGACAAAGGTCTTCTGAAAGAAGATAGACAGGGCCGAAACCTGGCCCTTCAGAGTACTAAGCTTAAGACCTAAGTCTAGACCATGTTGTAAAAACTCCAGCACCCTAGAGACTAAAAATTCCCGGCAGGGAAGAGACCTAGACTCACACCAGTCAATGTAAGAATGCCAGACTCTATAATAGATAGCAGAAGAAGTCTTTTTTCTGGCTTGCACCATAGTAGCCACTACAGATGCAGACAAGCCCTTTTCCATCAGGATGGAGGTTTCAACAGCCAAGCCGTCAAAGCCAGAGTTAGTAAATTGGGATGGCGTAGAGACCCCTGAGTTAGAAGATCTGGCAACCTTGGCAGATCGTACTGATCTACTGCCATTTGAACCACGTCTGTGAACCACACTCTTTTTGGCCACCTTGGGGCCACCAGAATCGCAGGTACCCCTTCCAGAGCAATCTTGCGCAGAACTCTGCCCAGAAGGGGAATTGGAAACACGTACAGGAGCCGAAACTCCCTCCAAGACATGGACAGGGCATCCGTGGCCAGAGCCAGAGGATCCTGAGACAGGGATACAAAGCTTGGGAGCTTGTGATTGTGACGGGACGCAAACAGATCCACATCTGGCACACCCCAACGGTGACACAGGGACTGAAATACCCTGTTGCAGAGGGACCATTCCCCCTGACGGGACGACCCCCTGCTCAGAGCATCTGCCAGCAGGTTCTCCGCCCCCGGAATGTAGACAGCCGAGATGCATTGGACATTGGCCTCTGCCCATGTTAGAATAAGAGAAACTTCCTGGAGAGCCCCCTTGCTCCGGGTCCCTCCCTGATGGTTGATGTAGGCAACCGCCGTTCTGTTGTCTGAGCGCACCTGAACCGCAGACTCCTCAGGTGATGGGTCAATTGTTCCAGCACCAATCTGACCGCCCTGAGTTCCAAGACATTGATAGGTAGATGGGCCTCCTGAGGGCCCCACCTCCCCTGGAAGTGCAGGGACTTCCAGAATCCCCCCCAACCCGACAGACTGGCATCCGTTGTGACCGTTTACCAGGAGGGAGCCAGGAAGGATCTGCCCCTTGTCAAGTTCCTGTGGTCCAGCCACCACGCAAGGGATTGTCTGACCGAGGGGGGAACCACCCATATTCCGTCCAAGGACGCTGGGTTCTTGTTCCAAACTGACAGAAGGTGAAGCTGCAGGATTCTCAAATGAAACTGGGCGAAGGGCACCGCCTCGAAGCTTGCCACCATCGAGCCCACCAACTGCATTCCCTGCCGGATGGAGGGATGAGGGCTCGAAAGCAGGGACATCGCCTGCGTTGTCAGAGCTTCCACCTTCTGCTGAGGAAGGAATATCCTTGACTGAACTGTATCCAGAATGATCCCCAGGAACGGGGTCACTGAGGAGGGGGGCAGAGGACTTGGGGTAACTGATCACCCATCCGAAGGACTCCAGGGTGGACACTACTAACTGAGTGTCCAGCTCTGCCTGTCGCAGAGACAGAGAGGTGATGAGTATATCGTCCAGGTAGGGCAACACACGCATGCCCTTTAGTCTTACAGGGACATCACCCCTGCCAGCACCTTGGTGAACACCCTGGGAGCCGACGTGAGGCCGAATGGCAGGGCCACGAACTGGTAATGCTGATCCAGCAGCGCAAATCTGAGAAACCTTTGGTGTCCTGGGAACACCGGAACGTGCAGGTAAGCATCCTTGATGTCCACAGATGTCATGAAGACCCCTGGGCGCAGCGAGGCGATAGCCGAGCGCAAAGTTTCCATACGGAAGTGCTTGTTTCTGACAAATCTGTTGAGGATTTTTAAATCCAGAATGGGTCTGACTGACCCGTCCTTTTTGGGTACCGTGAAAAGGTTGGAATAAAACCCCCTGCCCCTGTCTCTTAAGGGGACCTTGCAAATGACCCCTAGATCCAGAAGGTCCTGCACAGCCAGCATGGCCGAGCTGAGGCAGGGTCCTGAGGGATCCGGGACCCAACGAACCTGGTAGGGGGCCGTACAGCAAATTCTATCTTGTAACCGGAGGACACTACCTCCTGAATCCACCGGTCTGAGACGTGGCGACTCCAGACATGCTGGAAGTGCTGTAGACGTCCCCCCCCACCCTGACGGGCGAGGGCGCCCCTTCATGCTTGAGGGGTCTTCGGGGGGGCCTTGGGCCCCCAGGAGGAACCGGGACGGCGTCCTTTATTCTTGTTCCAGGGATCTGCGCGAGACCCAGCGAAGGACACTCCTCTGCCTTGCTTAGCCCCAAGGGGGTCGATTGGGAGCTTGGGCCACGAAAGGGCCGAATCTGACGCTTGCGCTGGGGTAACTTGCCACCCTTGGCAAAGATATCTAAACTTTCTCCAAACAGGTGCAACCCCTTAAATGGAAGCCCCGTAAGGGCCTTTTTGGCAGCGTTATCAGCGGCCCACTGGCGCAACCAGACCGCTCGGCGTATGGCTACCACCAGAGCAGAAGATCTAGCGCTCAACTTAATAGCATCGTCCGATGCAGATAGGATATAGTTCACAAAAGTTTCACAGGTGGCCAGAGCATTGGCAGCATCAGAGGGAAAGTCATCCGCCCCTTCAAGAGCAGTTCTGAGCGCCACCGCCGTGATGGCTAAGGCGCACACTGGGCGGAGCGACGCTCCCCCAAACGCAAAGGCATGACATGCCAGTTAGTCAACACGCCGATCCTCTGAATCCCGCAGCGTAGTAGTGTCAGGGGAGTGCATAATAGAGGTGTTGGACAGACTTAGAATTGGGGCATCGACCTCGGGTGGCGATGTCCAACACTTGACCAGGTCACACACCAGGTCCACACTTTTAGGAACCCCATGAAGTTTGCTGGGGTGTTCTCATTCTTTGAGCACGAGGCTATTAAAATGGGTTTGTTCGGGAAATTCCAACCGCGCCCTAGCGGTGTGGAACAGATCACCCCTTTGCCGGGGAGCCGCGGCAGGGGGAGAGAGGGACAATACGTCAAAGATTTGGGTCAATAGTCTATCAATTTCGTCCGAGGACCAATGATCAGAACCAGACTCTTCCTGTCCCCTGGACTCGTCGTCGCATGACCCCGAGTCAGAGAACAGGCCCCCTTCGTCTGAGGGGGGATGTGCGTAAGAAAGAAGTAAATCATCAGATTCTATAGGAAATATAGTGGATTCAGGATTCAAATGTCGCCTCTTGGCAGTGGCCTTGCGCGCCAAGGAGCCAGCAATTACATTTTCCACACTAGCCAGTCTAGTGGCCAAATCAGAATGAGAATCCCCACTGGTATTGGGGGTTATGCTCAGACTTGGGGGAGTAGGTGAAGCGAGGCGAGGTGCGGGCCCAGCCTCAGAAGAGGTGGGAAGACCGGCTAGCGCCTGCTGTGCACAAGGGACACAGACCCGTGCATTGTCACCGCTGCTAGGTAAGACCCCACAAGCTACACACAGACGGGCTTGTCCCGAGGGAACCCCGTTCACAATATCCTGAGATGCCTACATATGGTGATTATTATGTGCAATATGCCAGTAGGGATTGACGCTATAAAACAACCCTGGATGCCCCAATGACCCGCTGGGAAGTGGGAGTGATTTATTAAAAGTCTGGACCGGGCGCTACACCGGGCCGGGAGAAGCCACCGAAGATCACGGTCTGAAAGAAACAAGGGGAACAGGGATGTCAGAGCCAAGCGAGGAGAAGCAAAAGCTAAAGAAAGGTCGCCCGTGAGGGCACTTACAGAACAGCGAGGGGAGGACAGTCTTCACCACGCCCACGTGAGAAGGAAATGGCGCCAGCGAACCTCGAAGGGCGAGCCAGAGCTGAAGATGACGCGGAACGCGCCACACCAGACCACGCCCCCCCCCCCCCCAGAGAGCGCGAAGCTCTGAGCGCGTAGCCAATCAGAAAAAAACAGTAGTTAGAAACTGAAGCCCGAGCGAGTGAATCACCTCAGGGACTAAACATGACAGGATTAGAATAAGAAAGAAACCCGTAGCGTCCGCGATCAGAGCCGCCATACGCGCCAAGTAAAAAACATTAAGGGCGTTGCGGCTAAGTTAAGATCAATGTGAAATGTGGCTCATGACACCCGGTAACCGTCAAGGGCTATAAGCTTACAAGTGTAATGGGGCAAGGTTAGGCCATCGTACACACAACCCCCCCCCCCTCTTTTCCCCCCCCAATAGCGGGGGGAACTAGGAAGGAAGGTGACCCAATACTTGGGGTTGACCGCTACACGGGGTGTGGGGCGCTGATGCGGGAGGGGCATCCTCTGAAGGCTCACCATTAGCCTTAACCGCCTACCCTATGGTGGGGGATTGCGGTGGAGCCTAGCTCCGTAAGCACACAAGGTGCTGCCTACCTTCACCCGACCAACGCAGCCCAGGCTGGGAGGCAATTACTTCACAATGAGGGTGGGTGGAAATAGTCCCGCAGGGCCTCGGGCTGTAAAGCCCCTGCTCGCCTGCGAGAGCGTGATATTTCATGTCTTCGCAGTGAGCACTGCAGAGAAATCTGGGGATTTGTGGGAGGTATATGTAGGGCCAGGAGGAGCCTGTTTTCTACATGTCTGCAGTGAACAGCGCCTCAGGCGGAGGATTACCCACATGTAATTACTACATCTGGAGCAGGACGTGCTGTATGCTTAGAATAACAGCTGAGGCCGGCACATCAACCTTGTAAAACTAGGAAAAAGTATGAACAGAAGACCAAGTAGCAGCCTTACAAACTTGTTCAACAGATGCCTGGTGCTGAAACGCCCAGGAAGCCCCAACAGCACAAGTAGAATAAGCAGTGATCTGGAAAGGGGGATCCCTCCCCTTGGCAGAGTAGGCCCTAATAACGGCCTGACGAATCCATTTACTAATGGTAGACTTGACGGGCGCCAAACCCTTCTTGGGCCCGGAGGGCACCACAAAAAAGGCGTCCGTCTTCCGGAATGGTGAAGTAGCCACCAGATAGTACTTTACACATCTGACGACATCCAGAGAGTGCAAAGCCCTCTCCTTGTTATTGCTAGGTTTAGGACACAATGAAGGAAGCACAATGTCCTTATTGAGGTGAAAAGCAGAAACAACCTTTGGCAGGAAGTCTGGTTTAAAGCGGAAAACCACCTTGTCCTGATGTCTCTCAAAGTAGGGGGCCTGAATAGACAGAGCCGCCAACTCAGAAACACGTCAAACAGAGGTGATAGCCACCAAAAAGGCAACTTTTAAGGTGAAAATGGATAGTGCAGAATCCTGCACTGGTTCAAAAGGAGGACCCTGAAGGGCAGACAACACCAAATTTAAATCCCAAACAGGTTAAAATGGGTTTGCGAGGAGGGCGCACGAGTGACCCTCTGAAAAAAGGTCTTAACCAAAGCATGAAGAGCGAAAGATCTCTGAAAGAAAACCGCCAGAGCGGACACATGCCCCTTAAGAGTGCTAAGCTGAAACCCCATGTCCAGACCATGCTGAAGAAACTCCAAAATCCGAGGAATGGAAAACACCCGACAAGGAAAGGCCCTAGCCTCACACCAATCAATGTAGGTCCGCCAGGTCCTGTAATAGATATTAGAGGAAGATTTCTTCCTAGCCCTTACAAGAGTCTGGACAACGGCTTCAGACAAAACCTTTTCCTTTAAGATGAAGGTTTCAGCAGCCACGCCGTCAAAGCCAGCATTTGTAAATTGGGGTAACAAAGCTGACCTTGTGTGATCAGATCCGGAACCAGAGGCAGCCTGAATTGATCGACCGCCAGCCGGACAACGTCTGCGAACCACACCTGTCTTGGCCACCTTGGGGCCACCAGGATTGCTGGCACACCCTCTTGAGCCAGCTTGCGTACCACCTTGCCCACCATGGGAAAGGGAGGAAACATATACAGGAGACCGAGTTCCCGCCAGGACAGAGACATGGCATCCACTGCCAGAGCCAGGGGGTCCTGGGACAGAGACACAAATTCCGGAAGCTTGTGATTGTGACGAGAGGCAAACAGATCCACCTCCGGACTCCCTCACCTGCGACAGAGGGATAGAAACACCTTGTTGCTGAGGGACCATTCCCCCCGACGAGAGGTCCCTCTGCTCAGAGCGTCCGCTTCCAGGTCCTGCACCTCTGGAATGTAGACTGCCGAGATGCACGGAACATTGCTCTCGCCCCAAACAAGAATCATAGACACCTCCCAGAGGACACTCCGGCTGCGAGTCCCTCCTTGGTGATTGATGTAAGCGACCGCTGTCCGATTGTCGGAGCGAACCTTAACAGGTAAGCCCTGAAGATGATGTGTCAGGTGCGACAGCAACAGAACCGCCCTCACCTCCAGAATGTTGATGGGGATATGGGCCTCCTCAGGACCCCACAGCCCCTGGAACTGATGTACCCTCCAGAAACCTCCCCAGCCTGACAGGCTGGCATTCGTGGTGACCGTCTCCCAACAGGGCGATTCCTCTGGTCCATCCACCACTGGAAGGACCGCTGGACAAGAGGGGACAGAACACAAGTCTGATCCAGAGACAGAGGGCATTTGTCCCAAACCGATAGCAGATGGAGCTGAAGGGGTCTCATGTGAAACTGAGCAAACGGCACTGCCGCGAAGCAAGCCACCATCAAACCTACCAGCCTCATGCATTGCCTGATGGACGGACGAGGGCTGGACAGAAGAAAACGAATAAGAGCCTGAAGAACATCTACCTTCGGCTGGGGTAGGAACACCCTGGTCTGAATGGTATCCAGAGTCATGCCCAGGAACGAAGCCACCCTTGACGGGGATAGAGAGGACTTGGGGTAATGGATTACCCACCCGAACCTCTCCAGCGTCACCACCGTTCTGGTGTCCAGCTCCGCCTGGTGGAGAGAGGATGACGTGATGAGAAGGTTTTCCAGGTAAGGCAAGATACGAATGCCCCGGACTCTGAGAAAGGGCCATCACGCCCGCCAACACCTTGGTAAACACCCTGGGCGCCGAAGTCAGCCCGAAGGGAAGAGCCACAAACTGGAAGTGCTGGTTGTCTACCACGAACCTGAGAAACCCTTGGTGTCCCGGGAAGACCGGCACATGAAGGTAGGCGTCCTTGATATCTATTGAGGTCATAAAGTCCCCCGGACGCATCGATTCGACAGCAGAGCGCCATGAGTCTCCATGCGAAATTTTTTGGTTCTGATGAACCGGTTGAGATTTTTCAAGTCCAAAATGGGTCTTATGCAACCATCTTTTTTGGGGACCGTAAAGGAGGTTGGAATAGTAACCCATACCTCTCTCTGTAGGGGGAACCGGACAAACCACCCCCATATCTCAAAAGGTTGTGCACCGCCCAAAAAAGGCCCAGTGCCGTCCGTGGATCTGACAGAACCCGGGCCTGAGGAACCTGGGAGGAGGCCGACATGCAAACTCCAGCTTGTACCTGGAGGAAATTACCTCCCGGATCCAGACGTCTTTGACCTCTAGGTTCCAGACCTGAGCAAAGAGCCGCAGCTGTCCCCCCACCCACAAGGGCGAGGGCGCCCCTTCATTGCTGAGCGGGCTTGGCAACGGATTTGGGTTTAGCACCCCAGGAAGTCCCGGGTCGGGCACGTCCTCTGCCCCTACCCCAGGCATCTCCACGGAATGCAATGAAATACGTTCCCCTGCTTGACCGAGAGCCACGAAAGGAAGGGTTGAATGAGCCCGAACCCCGAAAGGGCGGGCGCTGCTTCTTGCGTTGAGGTAACTTACCCCCTCTGGCAACAGAGTCTAAACGATCACCAAACAGGCGCAGACCCACAAAGGGAAGACCTGTGAGCGCCTTCTTAGCAGAGTTATCGGCCGCCCACTGGCGCAACCAGACCGACCAGCGTATAGCAGCCTGCAATGCCGAGGTCCTGCTACACATACGGATAGTATCATCCACGGCTGATAAGACAAAAGCAATGAACATCTCACAATGAGTGAAAGACTGCAAACTGCTCACTGCAAGGATCCAATTGGGAACCGTCCAAAAGGCCCCTAATTAGAGCTCTAGTAGCCACGGCCGTGAGCGCAGAAGCACAAACCGGATGCAAGGCCGAACCCACACAAGCGAAGGCACGCGAAGCCAATTGATCGAGAGGTCGGTCCTCACCATCCTTCAAGGTAGAGGAATCCGGGGTATGCACGACTGAAATATTGGACAATCCCAGGGCGGGCGCGTCGACCAAAGTTTAACCACCTCAACAGGAAAGGGATACTTCCTATCCCACCCCTGAGGGATACCAGGGAGCCGACTAGGCTTTTCCCATTCCTTAAGATCAGATTGTTAAAGTGCTTCTGATCCGGAACTCCAAACGAGGTTTGGCGGTCCCAAAAAATTCCACCCCTTGCGCAGGGGCCTCCGCAGGAGTGGAAATGGCAAGTACCTCAAAAATTTGAGTAAGGAGCCTATGGGCGTCAACAGTATCCCCGCGCTCTGAGCCGGCATCAGCGCCAGGGTACTGCCGATCCTCAGATGAGTCAGAGTCTGGGAACAGTTCCCCTTCCTCGAGCAGGGAACAATCAGACCAATCAAATGGCTCAATATCAGCATAATCCAAAGGCCGGCGCTGCGGGCACCAAGTGCAGTCTCTTAGCTGGTGCCTTCCTGGCCGCAGAGCTAGCAATCAATCTCTCAATGTTGGCCAGCCTAGCGCATACATCTGCTTGCAACTCCCCGCTGGTGACAACGTCACTTGGGGTCATAACCAGGCGCGGGGGTGTAGGTGATGAGGCCAGCGGGGCTGAACCGTCAGCACGTGGCCCGGCTTGCCGCACAATCGCGTGTTGTGCACATGGTATACAAAATTGCACATTATCTCCCAAAAGGGATGCCCCACATAACACACAACCGGGGTTGTCCCGAAGGGACCCAGAGTCCAGTATCCTGGGGAGCCTCCATATAGTGATTTTTGGGTAGTCGCAATGACCAATGGGAATTACGCTATAAAGCTACCCGGGGATGCCCCTTAATGTCCGTTAGTGGGAGGATTTTTGTAAGAATCAAGGGAACCCCAATTTGACCAAGGGACCTAGGACCAGGAGAAACCCCTAATAGCCTCGGTTGTCCCACCTGCAAGACACAATAGGTGGGAGCCCCTTAGCAAACATGCATACAAAACATAATATATCACATATAATGACATTTTTTTTTATATATCTATAATATATACAAATACATATATATGTATATAAGGATATACCCCTAGATATGTGCAAAGCAATATCCCAAGGTCTACAATAGCGCTGCACACATTGCATAAATATATATAATTAAATAAATGACATTAATAAGGAATGGCCCCGAGGGGCACTCACAGACACCGCTGGTATGATGGTGGCGCCGAGCCAAAAGCATGAAGGAGGAGGGAGGCAGGCCAACGCGGATCGCGCCCCGCGTATGGCACCGCCCCCTCCCGACGCGGGAAGCCTCCACAGCCGCGCTCCCAGCCAATAGGGCTGGGAGCCGGCCGAAGCGCCAACAGGGAGGGGCGGGCCGCCTTCACCAGGCCCCGCCCCCTCCCCTGACTGAACCGCAGCGAGCCGCGCTCCCCAGCCAAGGCCGAGGAGCTGGCCATAGGGGCAAAAAGACCGGCCCGCCGCCATCAGGGTGCGATCGTACCGGCCGGGACAGTTAAGTAAGTAAGGAGTAAGACACAAACACACGCGCGCTGGCAGCAGCCAGGGCATAAAAAATAAAAGGTACTGCAAAGCACACTGACACACAATACAGGAGATTAAAACAATGGAGGGAGAGCCCCCCTACTAACCGGGAACGGGGAGTAATGGAGGGGGAAGCCGATAGTTTCATATGGATACGTAGCGAGGGCTTCAGGACGGACAGGGCATCCCATGTCAGGATCACCGTAACCTGACGACCGCCTACCCCTTGGTGGGGGATTTGCGGTGGAGCATAGCTCCAAGTCAAAACACCTCTAAAGGTGTGCCCTACCCTCACCCAGACCCTGCAGCCATAGCTGGGAGGCATAGTGACATTAATAAAAGGAGTCCGGGTGGAAATAGGAAAAAAATTGGGGCCGGGTGTACACCCGGCTTACCTGAAAAATACAATTCTGTGATTACTCACCTGTAGAATTGGTAAAATGAGTATACAGTACGCCCTGTTCCAAATCTAATACAGTTGGGATATAATCCGCCAGATGGCGCTGGACTGCAGAGACATAGAAAATAGGCTCCTCCCGGCCCCTCAAATACCCAGGGACCTCCCACAAATCCCCAGCATTGAAAAGCAGTTAAGGAGAAGCCGGGAGAATTAAACAATCCAAACTATCAACTATGACAATGATAACAATCACCATACAGGGGATCCAAGAAAATGCAAACCAAGTGTAGGTTGGAGCAGGACGTACTGTATACTCATAATACCAATTCTACAGGTGAGTAATCACAGAATTGTATTATTCTTAGTATACAGTACGTCCTGCTCCAAATCTAATACTTACAGTTGGGACATCCAATAGCAGTGTCCATAAAGTAGGGTGGGATCCCCAAGAAAAATCAGCAGCAGGCAGTTTAAACCACTGTCGCCTGCAGAACCTTGCGGCCAAAGCAGCATCAACTGAGGCCCTAACATCAACCTTGTAAAACTTTGAAAAAGGTATGAACAGAAGACCAAGTAGTGGCCTTGCAAACTTGTTCAACAGAAGCATGGTGCTGAAAAGCCCAAGAGGCACCGATAGCATGAGTGGAATGAGCAGTAAGGTGGAAGGGAGAATTCTTTCCCTTAGCAGAGTAGGCCTGAATCACAGCCTGACAAATCCACTTGCTGATAGTAGACTTGGCAGGAGCCAAACCCTTCCTAGGACCAGAAGGGACCACAAAAAGAGCATCAGTTTTCCTGAAAGGTGCAGTAGCCACCAGAAAGTACTTCAGACACCTAACCACATCCAAAGAGTGCAATACCCTCTCCTTAGGATTGCTAGGATTAGGGCACAAAGAAGGAAGAACAATATCCTGATTCAAATGAAAGGCAGACACTACCTTAGGCAGAAAATCAGGTTTGAAACGAAACGCCACCTTATCCTGGTGCCTCTCATAGTAGGGGGGCTGAATGGACAGTGCCGCCAACTCAGACACACGCCTGACAGAAGTGATAGCCACTAGAAACACAACCTTGAGCATAAGAATGGCCAAGGCAGCATCCTGCACAGGTTCAAAAGGAGCACCCTGCAAGGCTGACAGAACCAAGTTCAAATCCCAAACGGGCACCATAGGTTTACGTGGGGGACGCACATGAGTGACAGACTGGCATCCGTGGTGACCATCTCCCAGGAAGGTGCAAGAAAGGATCTGCCCCCCAACAGGTTCCTTAAGTCCATCCACCACAAGAGGGACCTCCTGACCAGGGGGGAAGAGCACACAGACCCTGTCCAGGGACGCTGGGTCCTTGTCCCATACAGACAAAAGTTGCAGAGGCCTCAAGTGGAACTGAGGACCGCTTCGAAGCACGCCACCATCAGGCCCACCAGCTGCATCCCCTGCCTGATGGAGGGATGGGGACAAGCTAGGAGGGACTGGGCCTGTGCAATCAGACTGTCCACCTTCTGCTGAGGAAGGAAGATCCTTGCCTGAACTGTATCCAGATTCATTCCTAGGAATGGAGTTACCAAGGAAGGGGACAGTGAGGACTTGGGGTGGTTGATCACCCACCCAAATGACTCCAGAGTAGACACCACCAGCTGAGTATCCAACTCTGCCTGATGTAGAGACTGGGAAGTGATGAGGATGTCGTCCAGATAGGGAAGCACGCGGACGCCCTGACATCTGAGCAGAGACATCACGCCAGCCAGCACCTTGGTGAACACCCTGGGAGCTGAAGTGAGGCCGAAGGGCAAGGCCACAAATTGGTAGTGTTGATCCATCAGAGCGAACCTGAGGAACCTTTGATGACCTGGGAACACAGGAATATGAAGGTAAGCATCTTTGATGTCCACAGAAGTTATGAAATCCCCTTGGCGCAGGGAACTGATGGCAGAGTGCAGAGTCTCCATGCGAAAGCGCCTGCCCCTGACAAACTTGTTGAGAATCTTTAAGTCCAGGATGGGCCCGACAGAACCATCCTTTTTGGGTACTGTGAATAGGTTGGAATAAAAGCTCTTGCCTTTTTCTCTTAAGGGGACCTGGCAGATGACCCCCAGCTCCAGGAGGCCTTGCACTGCTTGCACTAGCTCCTGAGCTGACACAGGGTCCTGAGGAATCCGGGATCTGATGAAGCTTGGAGGGGGATCGGCAGCAAACTCCAACTTGTAACCGCAGGACATTACCTCCTGAATCCAACGGTCTGAGACATGAAGCCTCCAGACGTGAGCAAAGTGCTGCAGCCGTCCCCCCACCCGGATGGGTGAGGGCGCCCCATCATGCCTGAGGGGGCTTGGGAGAGGATTTAGCTTTGGGACCCCAGGAGGAGCCAGGACATCCACGTCCTCTGCCTCTACCCCTGAAATCTCCCCGGGCCCCAGGGAAGGACACCCCCCTTCCCTGTCTTGCACCGCGGTAAGGGGAGGAGAAGGAACCCTGACCCCGAAAGGGCAGAGGTTGCCGCCTGCGCTGGGGTAACCTGCCTCCCTTAGCAAAAAGGTCCAGGCGGTCCCCAAACAGGCCAGTCCTTTAAAAAGGGAAAACCAGTGAGGGCCTTCTTGGCAGCGTTGTCAGCAGCCCACTGGCGCAGCCAAACCGAGCGGCGTATAGCCACCACGAGGGCAGAAGTTCTGGCACACATTCTGATGGTGTCATCCAATGCCGATAGGACAAAATTTACAAAAACATAACTGGAGAGTGCATTAAACACCACACAAGGCAAAGCATCAGGGGCACTATCAAGCATATTTCTGATAAGGGTTCTAGTGGTCACAGCAGTAATGGCAGAGGCACAGACCGGGCACAGCACCTTCCCCGCACATGCAAAGGCGTGGGATGCCAGCTGATCAATACGCCGGTCTTCAGCATCCCGCAGGGTAGTAGAATCAGGGGAATGCATGACAGAGGTGTTAGACAGCCCTAGGTTTGGGGCATCCACCTCGGGGGGGGGATGACCAACATTTAACCACCTCAGCAGGAAAGGGATACTTCCTATCCCAACTCTTTGGAACCCCGGGAAGTTTACTGGTGTGCTCCCATTCCTTGAGCACAAGGTTATGGAAATGTGCCTGCTCTGGAAATTCCAAACGTGATCTTGCTGTATGGAAAAGCTCCCCTCTTTGCCAGGGAGCCTCAGCAGAGAGAGAGATAGACAGAACCTCAAAAATCTGGGTCAATAATCTGTCAGTGACATCCGGGGCCCAGGAGTCAGAGCCAGAATCGTCATGACCCCTTGGTCTCTCATCAGATGAGCCTGAATCAGAAAAGAGCTCCCCTTCATCAGACGGGGTATAGCCACACAGATTCAAAAACTCCTCAGTTCCCATAGGGAAAACAGTAACATTAGGCGTCAAGTGCCGCTTCTTAGCAGGGGCCTTACGCGCTAAAGACTTCGCAATAATCTGTTCAACAGTAGCCAGTCTAGAAGACACATCAGGCTGAGAATCCCCACTAGTATGCAACTCAGCAGGAGTGAGATTTAAGCTTGGGGGAGTAGGTGAAGTGAAACGAGGTGCAGCCACTGGCAGGCCAGATTGCAATGCAAGCACCTGCTCAGCACAGGGTACACAGACCCACGCCTTGTCAGCGTCAGCATGAGGCTGCCCACACGCTACACACAGCCGTTCTTGTCCCAAAGGGACCCCAGTAACATTATCCTGAGATGCCTCTATATGGTGATTATAGCGGCGCTATACGCCGATAGGGAATAACGCTATATAGGAACCCTGGATGCCCCAATTACCCGCTAGGGACGTGGGAGTATAATTTTTACAAGGCCTACAAGTAATATACTAAAAACAGGGCCGGGAGAAGCCAAGAAGGGTTCATCCCGCCTGAAAGACATAAGCGGACAAGACCTTAAGTACATCGTAACAAAAGTGAAGCAGATCAAGCCGCCCGCGAGGGCACTTACGTCGCGCATAGGCCAACCAAGTCAGAAAAGATGGCGTCTGTATACCTCGAGGGGCGGGCCAGTAATAGCGATGACGCGGAACGCGCCAAAGACGGGCCCCGCCCCACCGAAGAGCACGAAGCCAGAAAGGGCAACAGTCAATGATGGCGCACCCGCGCCTGAGGAAATGCCGCCGCCAAGCGCGGAACCAAGTCAGCGCGCGTCGGCGATAATTTTAAAAGCAATAAAGACAAGTCAGCGCGGCGGCTGACACAAGAATAAAGACATGTGAAAAGTGAAAGCACATATCTATACACATACACACCCCCCCCCTTTCCCCCCCGAAGACTACAAGGAGGATGAGGGAGGACGGCGGCCACTTAAATAGGGCCCACCAATAGGCAGGGGCAATAGTGCGGGAGGGGCATCGCATAGAGGCTCACCATCAGCCTGAACCGCCTACCCTTTGGTGGGGGATTGCGGTGGAGCAGCGCTCCTAAGCACCAACGGCGGTGCTGCCTACCTTCACCCGACCAGCGCAGCCAAGGCTGGGAGGCATATAACTAGTGGAACGGGGGGGAATAGTCCTACAGGGCCGCAGGTTAATAACCCCGCTCACCTGCGAGTAGAGAGCCAATTTCTCGTCCTTCGCAGCCAGACTGCAGAGAAATTCTGGGGATTTATGGGAGGTCCCTGGGTATTTGAGGGGCCGGGAGGAGCCTATTTTCGATGTCTCTGCAGTCCAGTGCCATCTGGCGGAGTATATCCCAACTGTAAGTATTAGATTTGGAGCAGGACATACTGTATACTAAGAATAGGAAAGAGGTAGCCATCATCTTGACTGTCGTCGCCGTCTGCAGAGACTAATCTGGGGAATGTGTGGGAGGTCCCGGGTATTTATGGACCGGGATGGGCTTCTTTTTCTAGTCATCTCTGCAGAAGTTCACCCTCTACTGGACCATAACCCACGTGTAATGAATACTTCCGAAGCAGGGTTTGAGACATACTTGGAATAATGAACGTATTGAGGTTTGTTGTATTTTATGACTGGACCAAGCCTTTGACTTATCGATATCAGTTACATTTTGATGTAGGAAATTCCAATATGTACAAAGGCTTTACTTTATAACTTACCACTCTGCCAGGTCCCATTCCTTTCACTACCACTCTCACATGAGAAAGACCTTTATCAATGGCTTTCTGAAAGGAAAAAAAATGACATTAAAAAAAGTCATAAGCAAGTAGTTTAATTAGGATTTAATTCTCATTTATGTGTTCATTTTATGGCAGTTTGTTTCATATTCCTTTACATACAAAGCCTGGCAAGCTTTTGAGAGAAAAAAAATAAATAAAAAAAGCACAGAAAAGAATCATCCATACTAATCTACCCAGCAATAAACAATTATAAAACAAATAGTGAGTGGCAAGCAAGGAAAAAGTGGGGAAATAAAATCATAGCTTTGGAATAACACAACGGGAATAGCTGCTTGAATAAATGGAACAGCCAGCTATGAATCTATAAGCATAAAATGCTTTTTAACGGAACACCTACTGACCATAAAGTTGAGAGACATTATTTCAGAATTGCTTAGTGATCTTGAAGAGGGCCTCTGCCTTAAATACAGCACAGATGCACCTTTTATGACCGTTCTCCGTGCAGACTTGCATTCCTCATAGGCTATAGACCTCGTAACACATGCCCTTCTCTATAAAAATAGTCCGAGATACCCAGTAATGTGATGTAGATTTCACAGAAGACGTGAATGGCGGTCAAACATGAACACCCGCTGTAGCCCAGACAACTCAGTAGGCAGACTAGATGTCAGCTCCCGTGGAGATAAAAGACTATGGGAGGCTTTCGGACACAGTACTGACAGCCAGTTTAAATTTCAACATTTTCTAAAAGCAGAGACACTGGACAAATGGACAAGTCATTTAATCAGTGTGCAGGAGCTCAAAAATAGCCTGGTCTTTACCACTGTGAAAATGCGCCGAACAGTGTCCTCAGCTGCAGGCACTTGTTTCCCAACAAATTTCAGGGCTGGCTTTGCGCATGTAGCAGATCATTGTAACTAAGCCTATGTACCCATTGCAGACAAAATATAAAATTGTTGTCACATACATACCTCAGTTTAGGACAGGTCTTTCACAGGGGAGCAGTCCCTGTCCGGTACGCCAACATACTCCATGGCCCCCCAAATCCCTTGTGGGAACAGTGTACAATAAGCCTCTCAAAAGCTCTGAGTTTTCTACTTACAGAGGAACATCAGGTAGGTTAAAACCTCACTGATCTGCTATCCCTCCTCCGGTTTTACCCTAGGGCATTATTTGCCCACCTCGCCAAGGGATCTATTTTGTAGGTCCCTCGGTTTCCAGACAACCTTCCGACAGGCGGTATCATCTTGTATCCCATCAGGCATTGTGCGCCGCCCTCAATCTCGTGTCTGCGCCGCCCCCATGAATGGGATGCAATGGGGCTGCCGAAATCCCGTGAGACTTTGCTGAGCTGCGAGATCGCGCGGTACATTGATGCGCACAGCTAAGGCTGTGCTTGTCATTAACAGACGGCTAAATGGACAGCAAGGTGAGGATCGGGCACTGACATCCAAAAAGGTAAGTAGGGGACGAACGGGGGGGGGGGGGGGGGGGGGAAGAAATCGTCCCCTTTTTATTTTTGGTCTGATGTTGTACTTTAAAGAAAAGAGTTTTGTTTTTCCATTTCTTCTGTGTGGTTGATCAGGGAAGAGCATGTCATGGTGCGCTCTCTGCTGTGATCAGACACCACGGAAGGACCACTGCGGCTTGCTGTGCAAGAGTTCCAAGGGACAGGGTAGCTGTTAGACCCCTTTATTGCATGGTCCTGAAGAATTGATTTGAAAGGAGAGAAAAACTCCTGTTTCTACCTGGCACTGCAGGAAATGGAGAAGGATGGAATGGAAAAGGAGAAGAGCAGGCATTAGGTGAGCAGTGTCATAATTGCTATTCACCATATTATCCCTTCAAAGGGGAGGAAAACCCAGGAACTTGACTCTCCCCGGGTCTTAATTCGTGCCATCCCAAATTGGCATGCACCATTGGCCGAGTGTCTACAAGCCTTCAGACCCATCTTACAGACAGGCCACTGGGGTTACTACCATACTGGACTTCCACTTTATCAGGCTCAGTGACTCCATGGGGGTAATTCACTCTGATCTCCTGCCTACCACAATCAAACAAAATTTTAGCCATTAGAAAAGTCATGAGTGTCACTGCCATCAAGGTACTAAGGCCCCCTTTTACACTGGTATAATGGCATTGCACTGAGGTAGATCGGGGCTCAGCTTTGCTCATTTGTTTACAGAGCCATATCTTCACAGGGCATTTGTGTGGGTGACCTTAAAAGGAAGAAAGGGAGACAGAAAATTAGCCATGGCTTTTCAGGTAGCCTGCTCTTACATGTTTCAGTCCAGGCTCCTCTGACCCCGCCTTCCCCTCCCTGCCGAACCACCCACAACAAGGCTTCGCCATGCCTTGCCAGTCAAAAGAGGAGCAACAAGGACAAGGAACAATTCTCAGACTCCCACCAACACTCCTGTTGCCAGCAGTCAGCCACAAATGCCAGCATAGCACAGAACACCATGCTTTGCTTATGCTGTGTTGCTATATAACGCAACTGCAATGCAGTTTAGAGCCGGAACTCGCGTGGCAACCACCTTTTCACTTAAAATGTCTACCATTGCTTTAAATGAAAAGGACTAAAGTGTTAAGGATGACACAATAGAACTTTAAGCACTACTACAAGGATGAGATTAGTTTTTTTTAAGTTTTGTAGGCTACAAAGACATCTAATTATAGGCACAAGTAAATATGCCAGAATGAAACTGTGACCGAGTGTGAACAGATGTCACCATTTAATGGACAGAGAGAAGGGATTGTTTGCAAAGCAAGAAACACCACTGACTGATGGCGCATAGAAACCAGGCAATATCATGAGCCCCCAGAAAAGGCACGTTTCTCTGCAACACTCCAGAATTCAAGGCTTGGGGCTACACACAGATTTTGCAGAGCCTCTCTAACCTTTAAAAACAGACATGCTGGTTGTGAGGGGCTGCATCTTTTATTTCTCTTGTTTCCCCCATAAGCCCTAGTGGCTGGCACATGCCTGAGGAGGCCCAACAGAATGGAGCGCTTTTGTTTGGCCTGCTCCTGCATGCACCAGTCGATGTTCTGATGTGTTTCTCGGAGGGCCATGGGAATTGTCATTGATTGTGGGGACAGTGTGCGATGAGTCAGTAAAAAGGGAGCAAGTTCAATGTTTATAAAGGAATCCGGAATGGTGAATGAAATATTTAGCCCCTGACATCAAGCAGGCTCATTTTACTTGTTGTATCTATTTCCATTCCCCTGGAATGTCCCTTTAATTAGAAACCTGTACAGAGCTTGGATAGCTTTTCCAAGTCTGAACAAATGCAAACCTTTTGCCATTTTCTGCACCTACTATTCTACAGGTGAGGTACAGGAGATTTTTCCAGTAAAGGTAACAAAGCTAAAGAGATTTACATTTTAAATAGATAACAATTGCAATAACTACCTTCTATGGAATAAGGCGTATAAAATGTGGCCCTCCAGTTTTTTTTTTTTACCCTCGCATAAAGGATGGCCCCAACACAACATCAGCTTCACAAAACAGCGTCCCTTTATACAAGGAGACATGCAGCATGGCTGGTGGTTTACTGTTCTCCAGGCATACAGGGCATCTCCAAAATTCAGGGTTCACCGATCACTGCAACTGAAAGCGGACCAAAAGTTAAAAAAAAAAAAGTTTCGTAAATTTCTTCCATAAAGCCCCCCCTGACAAAAACTATTTGAAAGGTGCAACACTGTAGCTTTATCACTTTCTGTAAGCTGTGCACAGAGCAATGAGTCATCACATCTGATGGCTTTCTGCTAGAAATATAGGATTGCACTGATGTGCGTGGCAATTTTGACTGTGGGATTGGGTATTTATATATGCTGGACTCATATGTGGCAAGATGGCTGCTGCCATGCAGTTATGCAGCATAGAGTCTGTCTGCCTGCTATTCCATAAATGCATGGAGTTAAACCCTCTCAAATAGTTTATGTCGCCGAATACCAGTGTGGGGCTTTAGGGGTGCAATTCACTATACTTGCTTTTTTTTTTTTTTTTTACTTTTGGTTCAATTTTTGACATGACATTTTACTGGTAAACAATGCAGTTTCTCTGGAATTTCTCTGCTGAAAAGAATTAGGGGTAGCCATTGCCTAGCAGTGAGAAATTGGACCTGTGACCAAAAGCATGCTAGTTCAGTTCAATGTCACAAGACTGAAGTGTCCCTGAGCAAGGCACCTACTCCCCCCCCCCCCCACACACACACACGCTCTCCGGATGATGTGGATAAGGCATCCCACCACTCCGGGCATGTGTGCCCACTGGTTTGCAGTTTGACTGCAGAGTTGGGTAAAATGCTGTGCACAAGGACACATTGGTCATACATGCATGTTATTATACAGTTAAAAAGGGAAAGTCTGCTTTCGATTTTTTAAAGTGATTATACATTGTATTATACACGGTTCCTTTGTTCTACTTTACTAGGTGGCAGCACAAACTGAGGACTGTGCCAACATAATGTCCTCTAGGTGCTGAGCAGATCTAGTACTTTTTGAAATCCTCCTTATATATCTCTCGTGTGTTTTATGTAAGCAGTTTTCACTATCTGTAATTTGTTGCTACTGACAATTGTACACCAAGAGGACATACAGAACATGTGTTTGAGGAAGGTGTGGGGTGGAGACCACATTGCCGCTTTACAGATCTCTTCTATAGGAGGCACCTGTCCTCACTGCCGAAGGAAGCAGACATAGCTCTGGTTGAATGCGCAGAAACCTGTGGAGGAGAAACTCCTCTGCATGTATAAGCCTGCACAATAGTCCGTTTTATCCATCTTGCAATAGTGGATTAAGAGGCAGCTAGGCGTCTTCACTCGCCGCTAAAAATTATCAAAAGCTGTTCAGCTATCTGCCATTCTCTGGATCTAAATAAATATTTAGTGCGCTTCTCATATCTAAAAGTGAGAGATCTTCTCCTGCCATAGCCGGCAATGTTGGGAGCACTATGTCTTGGGACCCGTAATTGATGTAGCAATCTTTGGCAAAAATAAAAGGATCAGATCTCAGTAGGGTTTCCTCACTGATAGAGCCTGCAGCTCACCTTACCCACCTGGCCGATGTGATGGCCAACAAGAAAAAAAATTTAAAAACAACCATTTTTCTGGTAATTCGTTCAATGGCTCAAATGGAGGTTCCAGTAACCCCTTCAAGATGATTGATAAGTCCCATGTGAAAAAAACTTTAAAAGGTTGCTGCCTGGCTTCCTGTTACTGTGAGGAACCTCCAAAATGGCTGCTACCTTTCTTTAACTGTGCTAGGCTGTTGGTCCGGTTTAAAGAGCGGGTAATTGCATTTAAAAAAAAAAACAAAAAAACAAATGATCAGTCTCAACTGTCTAGAAAAACTGATAATGCTGAAGTTTGAGTTTTTACTTACCGCTAGTCCCTTCTAAAACCCTTCCTGCAGGAATTCGAAGACTGTGAGTATGACTTTTTTCTTCAGTTTGTTAGCTTCACAAAATGAAGAAAAACATTTTTAAACCTTTGCACAGATGCGTCTAGTGGTCAATTTACGACTGTCCAAGAGAGTTTCAATCACTCTGGCCGAACAGCCTTTATTCTTCAAGATGGCCCCTTCAAGATCCAAGCTGTTAGCTGAAGCTTTGCTGGCTCTGGATGTAGAATGGGACTCTGATGAATCAAATTCAGAATATTTGGTAGATGCCATGGCCCCTTTTTCACCATCCTTCTCCGCTCGGAGAACCAGGACCTTCTCGGCCAAAACGAAGAAATAAAGAAGAGCGAGAAGAGGTCAACGTTATCTTCCGGATAATTTGTGGCAGTATTCTGAAAGGAGGAAGACCTAAGCTAGGTGAAAATTCCAGGGATGAGCCAGGGCATCCACTGCTAATGCACTGTCCTTCCTTGTCAGTGAGTAAAACATTTAGCATTTTGTATTTGGCAGTGGCAAAAAGGTCTATCTGAGGAAGGCCCCATGAGGCCACAATCTGGAGGAACACCTCCTGGTTTAGACAACACTCTGTTGAACCCTGACCCGACATAGAAAATCTGCGACAGCGTTCAGGGTACCCCTTAAATGAACTGCCGATATTGACAGGATCGGTTCCTGTAAGGGGAACGGAATGGAGTTTGAGACTCCTGGATCTGGTCCCGCCCTGATGATTTCAGTATGCTACTGTGGAATCATTTTCGGAGCTGATCTGGACATCTCTGCCTGAGATCACTGGTAAAAAGTGATCCAGTGCCAGTGACTGAAGTTAGAGCATCTGCTTGCCATGTATGATGGCCACTTTCCCTGGACATTTTGACTGTCCCAGAGGGCTCCCCAACCTCAGGAGCTGGTGTCTGTTGTAATAACTACGGGATTCCCTTGCTTCCACGGTCTCTCTTTTTAATATCACTGGAGACATTCTAGGGTATCTTCCTCTATTTGGACTTTCTGATCCAGTGAGTATGGGCACCAGTTCCAGCAAGATAGGAGGAATCTCTGCTGGGTTCTCAAATGGAGCCGATCCCATGGGATAGCTGGGATTGCCGCCGACCGGGCAGGGTCATGATTTCTCGCAGAGAAACCTGAGAAAAGTTGACAAATTTTTGAGTCATTGTTATGATCCTCTATCTTTTCCTGTGGAAGCAGAATCATCCGAGGGATACTGTAAATATTGTACCCGAGGAATCTGCAATAATGACTGGGTACTAGACTTGATATTTCTAAAATTGACAACCCAGTCTAAAGCTTTTAGAAGAAGAGTCTTCCTTACATGTGCTTCTGATAATACCTTTGTAAAGATCCACAGGGCTGACGACAGGCCAAAAATGTAGAGCCTTGTACTGGTAATTAAAAAGCCCCTGGTCTGTCTGAACCGCAAATCTCAGACAGTTGAGATGTAGCACCAGAATTGGAATATGCAGGTAGGCATCCTGTAGGTCTAAACCGACCATAAGGGCCTGCTCTATGAGGATGTTCCTTACCGAATAAATCAATTCCATGCTTAACTCCCTGAATCTGATGAAATGTAACCATTTCATCAGATACAAGATCAGCAGATATTTTCCACAATGGCTTTTGCGCCAGAAAACCGTGAGAATAGAACCCCCTTGGCAACCTGGTCACAAAAAAAAGCCTTCAGGCGGCTACAAACCAGGCGAGCCCCATCCCCCCCCCCTCTCTGTCAGGACTGAGACATAGTGCCCTCTGGGGGTTTGCAGAGCAAACTGCATTTCTCTGGGGCCTAGTCTGTGTCCAACAATTATTCTGCTCATTTTGTCTATCCTGGGACTGTCTTATGGTGATGTTGTCTCTAATACTAGTGAGACTGAAACAGCCTCTTCTTATTTGGAAATCTCTTACCCGCTTTGCTAGAACGAGTCAGAATGGTATCTAGGTCTTCTCCAAATAGGAAATTACCATGAAATGGAATGTCACACAACTTGGTCTCAGAAACCAGATCACCAGACCAAGTTTTAAGCCAAAGAGGCCTTTCTGGCGCAGGCTAACAGGGTAGTAGACTTAGCCGTGGCTTTGATGGTCCCCTCTGAAGCATTAGTTAGGAAAGAAACTGCTTTGAAAAGGGTAGATAAAGTATCTAAGATGTTCTTTGAAGTGTCATTCTCGAGATAACCCTTAAAGTGGACCAACACCCAGGATTTTGACTATCCTGGGTCTTGGTCCACTTCCCTGGGGCACCCCGAAGGGGTGAAACCCCCCAGATCGCCCAATTCTACTCACCTCACACCGCTCCCACGGCGCATGCGCAGGCGCTCGTCCAATAAGCGCGCTCGGAGCCGCTGAGGTATGCGCGTCAAAGCCGCATCTAACCTCAGCGGCTCCGAGCACACTGACGCCCGCATCTCGCGCCTCCCTCTAACAGGGAGCGCGTCCGCGCCGGCCATTCACAAATGTCTGGCGTGGGCAAGTGCCCTGCTAGAGTGAACCGCGAGATGCGGCCGCCCATGCACCATTGGACCGGGAGTCAGGTAAGGTTTGCTCGCGTCCTGGGGGGTTTCACACAGGGGGGCATCCCGATCTTGGATGCCCCGCTGGGAGGGATTGGATTGGCCCGCGAATCTTATAGATCAGGCTGGGTGTTGGTCCACTTTAGGGTTACGTTTCCATGCTTCTGACAACACCATCTGCTGCCAGGGTAGGTCTTCGAGTGAATGATGCAGCATCCCTAGCCCTTTTTAAGATGCCTTCTATCCCGAAATCAATTGGATCATGCAATGCCCCATATCTTCAAAGCTCATATCCGCTGCTCTGGATCTCAGTGGCCCATCTCATTTTAGACATTTGCTTCAAGGCTTCATGTCCTGCTCCTTAAAGGGGAATTTCCTTTTGAGCAAGCTTTACATAAAAAAATATTTTCTAAGTGTTGCCATTCAAACTTAATGATATCCTTCCTTAGGTGCTGAATGAACAGGAAGGATTTGGATTTCTTCTTCAAAAATTTCTTGCTGCATGGTTAAGGGCTTATCCTCGCACTTAATTCCCCAGGTCTCGTAAATGTCATCTAATAACCCTGCCAGAGGCCCCCTTGCTCTTTCTAATGTGTATACCCTCAGTAAGAGAGTGCTCTGAAGAGAGTTCACCTTCACTCTCCTCCACTATTTCCAATCCTGTTTCAACCTTATACATGATACATTAGACTACAGTTCACTTCAGTGAGAATATTTTCCCAGAAATTTAGTACAAGAAAAAAAAAAAAATTTTTTTTTTTTATTTTTTAATATATATATATATATTATATATATATATATATATATATATATAAATATATATATATATATATATATATATATATATATCTCTCTCTATCTACAATGTGGCATTAGCATTTTATAAGCAAATACTTTACATGTAATGAAGTTCACTTGTATTTCTAATAGTATGATCGCTTTAATATTGCCATATCATATATGCTTACCAGGTACTGCCTTGCTTTCTATGGATCATACATTTCTTTATACGATTAGCGTTTTCTTTTGGAACTTTTTCGGAGGCCTTATCAAGCGCAGTGTTAAATAATCATTTCACCAGCCGCGAATGCAAGGGTCACAAAGGCCTTTTATGTAACAGTGAACAGAAGACGCCAATGGGTTTATCATTTCACAGGCTTGTCCTAATTAGTTTTATTTTGTGAACTGAAACATTGTGACCTGCCTGTGCTGCTAATCATGCTGGGAAATCTCGACAGGAAGAAAGACAGACTACACAACACCTGGCCCTCATTTCTCACAACCCTGAGTTTGTGCTGCCACCTAGTGAAGCAGAACTGAGGAACAGTGTATAATACAATGTATAAAGTAGTATTTCCTGTACACAGAAATATAACATATTTACATTAACCTACCCAGAAGCAGTGTAGGACAGGTAAGTATGCGCTTTGTTGTTTTTATGTGGCTGGTGAGGGGTGCCTGGCCGAGACGCCCACATTTTGGATATGGGCAGGTGACCTCTGCTGGGTAAGACTTGCGAGATCTCGCAGGATTTGGCTGCAGATTTGGGGGTGAGCACCAATAAAAAGGGGCTGAGTCCAGAAGCTAGAGCTATGAGGGGAACAGAGTGAAGATGGGGCTGCTGAAGCAGGGCCTGCTGGAGAAGGCCTCACCGAGGGCCGTATGAGCATTCTGGTTGCCTTCAAAAAGGGACAGTTAACAACAAATGGAAAACTAAATTCAAACTCCACCATTCAAAACATATGGTAAAACAAACTCAAATCAGGGTTTTGTTCCCAGGACAGCCACAAAAATGTTTTGCCCAGGACAGATGCAGAATTACTTTGATCTGCACAGTTGCAGAAGCAGATTTATTTTACCCAGGACAGATGCAGTTGCTGATATTTTTCCCCCAGCACAGATGCAGAATTATTTCAACAGCCCTATCATCATTTTTCCTGGCCACCCTTTAGAAACTGAGGTCCCCAGGCTCTCCCTGACTGCGACTAAACAAAATCATCCCTGGATGTGGCTGGAATTGCCTGGTTAAACATCGAGGTTGTAGGGTGGTGCCTGCCCTTCAGGGAGGTTGGGGTGGTGCATCAACGAGCCTCGGGGGTACCCGTTATTGTGGGGATGAATGCGATACCCGATTTGGATGTGGAATGGGTGAGGAGATCCTCAAGAGCAAATACCCTTGAAACAGCGCACCGATCCTTAGGCCGTTCAGCAGGGGGAGGCCCAAACTGGAATCATTCAGCCTCCCCAAAAGGATCCCCTCATAGTCCCGGCTCAGCAGGAGGTGGTGGTGCCCTTGGAGACCAATGCAGGGCCTCACGCTATTAGTCGAGCCCCTCCCCTGAGTGTGCCATCCATGTAGCCCGAGTTCTGGCTGCAGTAGATGTAGGACGGGTCTCGGTTGGTAAATGTGGGACCTCAAGAGGTGTGAATGGGTAGTGGGACGATCCTGGCCAAAGTAGAGGTCTTTTAGGGGCAAGTGCTGGTGGAGGGAACCCTGGAGGAGGGAGCGACTCAGGGCCAGCACGGTGGATCCTGAAGGAAACCCTGGTACAACTCATATTGAGGAAGACAGAATCAGTGACCAGCAAAAGCAAGAATTGTGGTCTCTGATCCGAGAGTTACAGGGCGTCTTCTCCACTCACAAGCCAGATTTAGGACAATAAAGGATTTTTCCCTCCTATCCGGGAAAGGTACCAAAATATTCCCCCTCACTGGTACTAAGAGGCCAAGGAGCTAGTGGGAAAAAAACTATCTCCTCAAGCGTATGCTGCCCGTAGGATGTTTTGAGAAAACTTAAGTTAGGTACCTGGTAACTTTTTTTTAACATCCGAAAGGGCAGCATACGCTTGAGACCTCCGGGCTCCTTCCACCAAATGGGTACACGTGACCACCAGATAGGATAAAATCTTGACTCCTATTCCCCAGTTGTAGAGATCTGAAAGAGAGAAAAAGAAACAGACCCACAACTCCACTTTAAAATTTAATACATAATCCAACTCCACATAATCCAACTCCACAGAAAAAAAGAGGGAGGAAACGGCATGTGCTGCCCTTTCAGATGTTTAGAAAAAAAAGTTACCAGGTACCTAACTTAAGTTTTCTCAAAACATCCTACGGGCAGCATACGCTTGAGAGATAGGCGAGTACTACCTCATTGGGTGGGAAGAACAGCACGAAGGACACTTCTGCCAAACGACTGATCTCTCTGAGACAGAAGAACCAACCGATAGTATCTTGCAAAAGTCCTCTTGGCTGAGGACCAAGTGCCTACTTTACATATCTGTTCCATAGAGACCCCAGCCTGCTCTGTCCAAAATGTAGAAACACTTCTTGTGGAATGAGCTGTGACCCCACCTGGTATATTGACATTTTGATAAGCCATCTTAATCGTATTCTTTATCCATCTTGCCAACGTTGTTTTAGATACCTTCAGACCCTTCCTAGGGCCTTGGATACGAACAAACTGTCGGATCTTCTCCAATCTTTAGTCTGCTGGAGATATTCTAACAGATGAGTTCTGACATCCAAGGCACTCAATTCAGAAAAATCCTCCTTGTTGATAGATGGAAGGATAATCTCTTGAGTTCTGTGAAAATCAGATGCAATCTTTGGCAAGGGGTTTCTTATAGGAATCTGAAAGCTTTGTTTCACACATGGGACATCTACTCTTCTTATGTGATTTAGATCCCAAACAAGAGGATTTAGGTACACTTTTGGTAGCTTTGTCCGGGGTCTTAGACTAAAACATAAGAAAATAGGGGGACGTGAGCCCATTTCCTAATAAATATGCCCAATATTGACACCATTAATAAATAAAAGTGACTTACCAGGGCAGAGCTGGGCCTTCTCCTCCCAGAATCGGCAGTCGACGGGTTATTAGATGAATCCTGGTCCACATTAGGAATGTCTGTGGAAATATCTTTCATAGGATCCAATACAGGCTTGATGCAAACATTCTCCGCCTGCTCTGCCATTTTTCTGGTATGAGGCACCGAGGATTAGCCTCCTGAATCCACCTAAATAGGGCAGGAGCATAATCCCAATAATTGTCATTAACCCTTTTCAACATAAAATAGGAAAGGGAGGCCAATTGCACAAAATGCCAAAACAACTGTGCTTTCCCTTTTGCCTAGCACATGTTGTGGCTGAGCAGGATTATCCCGGTGCCGACTAGTGACATCACAGCATTCCCGGGAGGAAGAAGCCTGATCCTATTTCCTGTAGGGACACTATAATTGAAAACTACACCGTGCGTGCGCGTTTTCGTACCTGTATCCGGCCCGGGAGGAAGAAGATGGGAAGACCATTATCCAGGAGGAATTCGCCCGGGAACATCTCCCAGAGCCTCCCGACCGCACCGCCGGACTGCCAGCTGCCGCCAGAGGTGAGAAACCGCAACTTCCAAGGGCACTGCGGGGAAGAGAGAGCGGAATTGCATCATTCCTCTCTCTTCCCCGCCTCCTAAAGGTAAAGTATCCCAAAAATTGTAAAATTAAATTTAAGCTGGAAAAAAAGATCCCAGAACAACCAATTCTTCAGGGAACTTCCAGACAGTAACAAAATCACTCAATCATGGGGTCCGGCAACCCCGGCTTCCTCCAAAATTCATCCTCAGTAAGAGGGAAAAATAGAATGGGATCTGGCCTAGAATCCCTGAGGGTATCCCGAGCTCCTGGCATAGTAAGCCTCCAGGACTGAGAAATGGACCCCCTGCCTAAAACAGGCCCACAGCACCGGAAATACTTACCTAAACCTTTCTGGTTCAGGAGCTAGTGGTCTGGCTCCTACCTCACGGAGGAACATGGAAACAACTGGGGAATAGGAGGAGGAGTCAAGATTTTATCTTATCTGGTGGTCACGTGTTCCCCTTTGGTGGGAGGAGCCCAGAGGTCTCAAGCGCATGCTGCCCGTAGGATGTTTTGAGAAAAATGATAGGAGGAGTGACTGAGGAGAGAAAAAGCCCCTGGATAGCTCGCATTGTGTTGGTAAAGCCGCCTGATGGGACCTTGAGGTTTTGGGTTGATTACTGTAAGCTTTTGTCACGCCTTTGGGCCTCCATCATTTCTACACTTTACCATTTGACCTCATGAATGCCCCAGCGACCTTCCAGAGACTCATGGAGAGCCATTTGGGGGTGGGCGAATTCTGAATGTGTACAAATTTACTTATTATGTCATTGTGTATTCTCAGACTTTTGAACAGCACCTGCAACACCTGTGTGAAGTGTTTCAGTGACTGGCCCGATTCCAGCTAAGTTAAAGCCTAAGAAGTGCCACCTGCTGAAACGAGAGGTACAATACCTGGGTCACGTTGTCTCTCTGGACGGTTGGGGAGTGCCCCGGGACAGTCACAGAGATGCGTGCCATCCTGGGTTTGGATGGATTCTACTGGTTTGCCCTGCCCCTTCTGTCCCTGTTGCAGGGTCAGACACAGAAAAAGGAGAATGTGGCGGTTAATTGAACCGCAGCCCAACAGACAGCCTTTGAGGAACTAAAGTACTAGGTAGCCTCAATCCCCACATCCTAACCCTGCCGCATTTCAGAAAACCTTTTCAGCTGTATAACGATGCCTGCTTAGTGGGGTTAGGAGCGGTGCTAACCCAGGAATAAGAGGGCGGTAAGCAAGTTATTGCCTTTGCCTGCCATAGTTTGATAAGGGCTGAAAAGGATCATGCTGTCTATAGTTCCTTTAGGTTGGCAATACTTGCCATGGTGTGGGTCATCACAGAACGTTTTAAAGGAGTACCTAGCCTGGATCCCTTTTGTGAAGATTACAGACAGCAATCCTCCTATATGCCTCTCCAAGGCCAAGCTGGGAGTTCAAATTGGTGCACTGGCTGCCCCCATGTTTCTACTGTATCAATCTGAGACACAGGTGCAGTAGGTAGAGGTTTGCCCCCTCTACTAATAGGTTAAAGGGTCAGAACTTAAGGTTACCCCCCTTGACACATAGGCATCTGGAACTGGTACAGATTGACATGATCCTGGACACAGTCCGACCTGGGTAGGTCAGCACAAGAAGCGCTTGGAGTATGCCAAACAATTGCTGTAGAAGAAGGACCCGGGTAGAGGTGTGGCGCCACCAGGTAGGGTTGTAGCACCCCTGGTTCCCGAGAAAAGTGTTGCTGAGAGTGAAAAGCGACCATAGAAGGAGGAAACTAGACCATTTATGGCATTCCCCGGTGTCCATTGTCCGGAAGCAGCTTGGGACCAGTAACTCCACCTATGAGATTGAGTTATGGCCATTTTGGATGTGGGCAGGTGACTTCTCCAGGTTGGCACCTGCGAGATCTTGCGGGATTTAGCTGCAGGAGTTTTGGGGGTGGGGCTGTGATAAAAGGGGTGCAGTCAGGAAGCCCGAAAAGCTAGAGCCACAAGGGGAGGGCTGCTGAAGACCCTGGGGCCGTGTTGAAGTCTAGGAGGTTTCCTCTATCGTGGTGCTGTGCAAGGAAGGCGGGGTGGATAGCTTCCTTCCCCCTGAAAGAAGCTGGCTGGCAGAGCGGAGGCTGGGTAGATATTCCAGAGATTCAGGGCCTTAGCATTCCCTGTACACAGAGGCTGAGAAGATTTCCACACAGTGATCAAGCTTGGCTTAGGTGATCTGGCTGTTTTCCCTGGGAAAGGAGGGGAGCTGGTTGCTGGTTTGCCTGGAGAGAGGCTTTGCTGGTGAGTGAATCTGCAGGCCTACAGAGAAATTGATTGTACAGTAGCTTGCGTCTGGCTGACACCCTGAAGAGGCTCAGTCCTTTTGTACCCGGGTAGCTATTGTGGGCCCAACCCTGTGGGGAGGCCCAGAAGTCCCGGGGCAAGTCCTCGGGATAGAAAGTTTACAATGGGATGGCCCACAGCTTGCTGGCACCCCAAAGTTACGCTTGTTTGGCCTTGCCATTTGCCTAGCTACCCTGGAAACGTATGACTGAAAAGGTTTTGTGGACTTCTGTAAGGAAATTCAAATGATGCCTATACTTTTGGAATAATACAGCGTGTGGTGGTGCCTTCTACACATCCCTGCTGTCTCAAGGGGGACGCAGAATATGAACTAGGAGAGTATGCAGGGGCCATGTGTTTGTCTCCCACCCAGGAACGTGTGTTACAGCAGGAGGTTGGGACATTGTACACATCACTCCCCAAGACATGCATGTTAGGTGTAACCTTTATAAACAGGCAGCTAGTCAATATCTTCTCAGTAAAGAGCAGCATACCGGTAACTAGTCAAGCCTGTGCCCTAATGTAGACTGAAAATCTGCTAGGTACAATGCCATAGATTGCCAGGTATCTGCAGATAAAGTGTTGAAGGCAATTTCAACTTCAAAACAGAATGCATACAAACTGGGTACAGGCTGACTTGTTGCCAGGACAATGCAGTCACTTCACAAATCAGAAATTCTTGTCTTAAAATTTCAAGTGCAGCTGGAAATCATAAAAAGGGATCTACAACCATGGACTGCAAGTGCAACCACTGATATTGGAAATGCCCAAGGAAATCTACAACCAGCAGATGCTGATGCCTTCAGGGAGGCCTTCTATGACTTCCAAGTGCATATAAAAATAAGTTGGAGACTGCCAGTACTGGATGTGCAACAGAGAAGCATATCAATTGTTTGGAGTTCTCTTATTTATGGGCCAGGGATCTGGTTGTTTGGATCCACATACAGCCTGGTGTTGTGTTACAAATGGTCTTCATATGGCTATTAAGGACATTTTTATTCCAGCGTGTAGACCAGACTTACGGTGGCTGCTGCAATTCCAGCTGACTGAGCTGCTACTGAAGAACTTTTCTTGGCGTTTCTGAAGCCCTCAGTACCACAAGATGTGCGCACTAAAGACTTGTTGTCAGAGCCTGTTACTTGAACGTGTGTGCTAGAATATAAACATGCAAAAGTACATATTACAGGCACATAAAGATTAATCATCCACCACTGCATGTTAAGGTAGTTTACATCCATAACATATACTGGCAAGAAACACAGCAGAATCAGAAATAACATTACTCAAAACACATGAATCAGGAAGCCTTAATTCCAGAATAACAGAAAGCATACTTCCAAATTTAAAATTAATAAATCTATATTGTGTATTCATATCTTATTGGCGATAGCCACCAGCTTTTAAACTGATATTTAGACTGGTCTCCTTAAAGTTATACTAAAGGCAAATCCGATTGTTGTCCCATTGTCTCAGGCTACAAGTTGCACTTCCCTAAACTACAATCTGTTTTTAAAAAGACCCTGTAGTTCCTAAGCCTAAGATATATTTAAGAGCATTAGAGCAATGGAGATTCATAGAAAAAAAAAAAAAAATGGAGAAACAGTGGGTGTGGCAACAGTGATGGGATGTAAGCACACTGATGAGTGTGCGGTTTCAGAGCTGCAGCCAATCAGGACATCTGGGCAGGGAGTGGGGCGTGTTTCCGTCCACAGGATAAAAGCCGGCTCCAACTGGTCTATACTCCCTCCCTTTCTAAGTTTCTAAGATTGTGGCACTACCAATATTGGGCAAATGGCCAGCGAATCATGCACACTTGAATGTAGTCGTAATAGTCACTCTTCTTAACTTTTCAAGCTAAAGCTAAACATGCCTTTTTTCAGGTTCCTTTTAAGCAACTTCAACTTCTAAATGTACAGATTACATAAATTGATCTAAAAATGGTTCATAACATACTACACACCATAAAAATAATTTAATATGGAGGCAGCAGGAATTATTTCAACTATGTCTTCATAGAGATAGTTTTTTATTTGCATTCACAGTTCTGTGATGAGAAGTTAGATAAACTATCTACTACAGTACATTGGATAAGGGAACCCCATATGTGAATATAGAATCTTGTAGATTTGTTTTGCGTTTCAATTAAACACTTAGGTTATTCCACCAGCAGCTCACACTGTGCTGCATGCAAGGAGGCCGCCAATTGCTCATTCCCCTCAAACAGGGCGCGCAGCATTGCCTAGCAAGACAAATGCATTACGGCTGCTCGCTATTCAAACAGTATTGATTTCTGTTCAGTAGGTACCTTTTGCTTGACGGACACAAGCAATGCAGACTCAGGAGGATACAGATAGTGATCGAGTGTTGCTGCTGCCTAAAAACTTAATATCTACTATATCATATGTGCGACACAATATGTTTCTAGCATGTCATTTACAGCAAGTGTACCCATTGCATTATAGAAAAAATGCATTGAATGGCATTAACACAAAGACTAATTTAGAACAAGCCCGGCAAGTTAAGCTATTACTCATACACAAGGCTATATGTTGGTTGTATTTGTATGTGTTGACTTAGTTCTTTCAATTTAAAATTAGGTTAACAGGATATGAAAAGTATCAGATAATTAATAAAACGATGAACAGGGATGTTTTAGAGGGAGCATTTTTTACTTTGAAGCAAACAACCAGGTAGTGTATAGGCCCCCGTAGCAAGTGGATTGCCAATGAGTCTCATGGCCCTGCAGATATATCCTCTGGAGACACCCTCTTTTCTCTTAGTCAAGACATAATGAACCAGAAAGTCCATGATATTTTTGTGGACTTCTCCTACACACCTCAAATCAGGGTTGCCAGAGGGCCAAGAGGCTGCCCTGCTTACCTTCACCTAGTCTCAACTAGGTAAATAAAGCTTGGTACAACACTTTTGCATTGTGCCATTTACAAGGCACTTTCTATACATTTCTGATTAGCTTATTATACTGCATAAATGGCCGTACACCTCCATCCAGCCAGAATTCAGAAGTTTGGTACCAGACTCCAGATACTGGGGGGTGCTAGGAAGTCAATGTCAGGGTGGACTGAGCAAAGGCAGGCATGAACCTCATCGTCTGTAAAAATACAAACAACTGATACAAATACAAAACTGATAGCATTAAAAAGTCCCTGCACCAACAGTTTTATTGTAGACAAGGTAAGGCTATTATAAAGTAATATAAAGCATTATGTACAACATTCTTATGTTACACTTATACCACCAGTATGACCTGCATGACCTACTGTAATCTTCTGATTTCTCTTAGGCTACCATCACGATGCGTCAAATGAGATTGCAACTTGCAAGCGATAGTAAGATCGCATTCAATGGAGTGCGATCACACGCACTACCACAGCAAAAATGTGGTACGTGGGACTTTTGCAGCAAATATAAAACGTACATGGGTTACTATGGGCAATACTTTCGTAGCGATTTTGGGATGATCACTCTGAAATTGCAATGGTGTCAAAGTAGCCTCAGGAACACTAGGTGGATTGATCTAAAAATGAAGTGAAAGGCTCAGATCTGGGAGAACATGCAAAGCTATAATGAAATAATGGACCAACTTGGGAGCCATGGTGTGTGGCAAATCTGAAATCCACCATAAAGGTAATAAAAGGTACCTTATGGTGGAAGGGGGTGCAAAACTTACTTGTTGTATGTGGATTTAATGTGCACAACCGGTAACTCTTCAAATTTTTTTCCAGCCCACCGTAATGGACTGGGCTCTCCAGGAACAGGTGGAAATAGGCTATAAAGTAAAACAGATTAATTGGTCACTCCCTAACGGCTATAAAGTAAAACAGATTAATTGGTCACTCCCTAACACAACAAAACCATATGATTAGTCTTATATCTTGGCACCAACTGTGTCATATCTGCATTTCAGTTATACATGTATGTCAATCCTCTTCAAAGTCATGTAACAGGTCATGTTTTGTGGATCAAGTTGTGGCCACCCCCAAAATCTCTGCCCAAATCATCCAGCCAAAGTCCGGCATGCTGCGTTTCTGTGGCAATAGCTCTCGCACACCACTGAATGGCAATCGTAACTGCTATCGATAGCAAAACGCTAACACATTGGTGGTAACTGAATAAATACAGGAAACAAAGTGCATGCCAGATTAAAAAGCCAAACCGCCCCCCCGGCCCTCAGTATGTTTACAGTAAGACAAGCACCAAGAAGACCAGAGGTAGCTCAGATACAGCTAAACCAAGCCAAAAAGATTCCAAGTCTAATGTAGGCTGGGTTGTATGCACCAGCACGAAGATGACTGTAAAGAGGAGTTACCAGTAATTCTAGCTTCAGTCTTCTCCAGATATCTTCGTCCTGGTTAACAACGGAGATATACAGAGAAAACCCAAAACCGTGCGCATACCTCAGGGAGGGACTACTGCCTGCAATACTTACTGCCTGCAATACTATGTGGCCAATGACAGTCTTGCCTAGTTAGTATGTCAACTCGTTAGTGACCTATGAATGTGTGCTGGGATGACCAAGTAGTGGCCAAACAAATCTCTTCAATAGAAGCTCCTGCCTTGTCATCTCAGGACACAGACATGGACCTGGTAAAACCCCAACTAGCTTACCTATAATGAAATTTCTGGTAGTCCTCCAGGATGGCTAGCCAAGTATCACCTCTCACCTGGAAGATGAAACAAACTGGACAACATTAAAAGCCTGCCCCTCCCAAGCCTCAGTGTTTTAACCAAGTAATCCCAGAAGGAACATAAATCTTGCGGAAGTGATAGCAGCTAAGGAGGAGGAGCTAAAATGAAAGATACTTGCCGACAAAAACTTACCACCCCCTTCAGAGGCTCAAAAGGAGAAAGTGTAAGACTTTTCAAGACGAAGGAAAAATCCCAAATAGGAAAAGCCTTAAAATCATCCGGTTTACATCTAGCAAGAGACAAAATATAACTCAATGATCGCTTCTTGTCTGAGCTTATGGTCTAAAAATACAGAAAGAGCCGCAGCTTGTACCTTTAGGGTGCCGATTGCCAACCTCAAATCAGCCTCTTCCCGAAGGAACTCTAGAACTGCTGGAAGGCTAGACCAAACCAAATTACAAAGATAACAAAAAGGAAGAACTTCTTCCAAACCTTGCCATAAATCTTACGGGTAACCTCTTTTCTGCTTTGGAGCAAGGTCATAATCAATCAACCAGACAAGCCTTTGCTTCTAAATAGCCTCCATTCAGGATCCAATCAGGTTGAGGCTCCAAACCTGTGGGTGAGACACCGGACCCTGATGCAACAAATCTGGGATCAGTGGTAGCTTTATAGGAGGTCTCACTGCCCTCTGTTGGAGTAGCAAGGACCACAACCTCCTTGGCCACCAGGGAGCAATGAGAATTACCCAAGCCCATTTCACCATAAACTTCCTTATGGCCAGAGGAAGAGTTTGGAAGGGAAGAAATGCGTAGCAAAGACTCACTTATGGCACAGAGCATCCTCTGCTAGTGCCCCCTAATTCCTCAGCAGAGAAAAGAAGACTCTGTATTTAGAGTTTGTTTTGTTGGCAAAAAGATCTATTTCTGGTGAACCTCAGCGACTTACCAGGTCATTGAAGACTCTCTGGTTTAATTGTCACTCTGACTGCCCGAGTTCTACCCTGCTGAGGAAGTCCGCTACCACATTTAGCTCTCCCTTGATATGGACAGATCGTAAGGAAATTGTGATCTCTTCCAGTCTGGAGCAAATCATTACAGCCAGAGACCAGAGGTCTGCAGTGGTATTGTCTGAAATGATCATTTCTCTTACATCTTCCTCCAGATGACCCGGACCATATTCACAACCTGAGAGCTCCCCACTGAAAGGGAGCTCGCTTCCGTAGTGATCCAGCCTGGATACTGTGCCAAGGCTTTCCCCAAGAAAGATTCTCCAGAGTCGTCCACCACTGAAGAGAATGGCAGACTGACTCTGAAATAGTCACTAGAGTCCTGAGACTTCGGGGTCTTGTCCCAAGATTGAAGGCCTGGAGCTTACATGTAACTGGGCCAAGATGACCGCAGGTATTGCGGATGCCATGAGCCCCAGAAGCACCAAAATCTGCCTTAGGGACAGAGCAGGATGGCTCTGAATATAGACGGACAGGGAGGAGATTTTCTTTATTTTTGACTGTGGTAAGAAGGTCCTTTCTAGGCAGCTTATAACCCAACCAAGCTCAGACAGGAGAGACAATGGTGTCTTCACATTGAGATGAAAAGGGGGGGGGGGGGGGGCGGCGGCGGCAACCCCAGTTTGTCCAGAAGATCATCCTTAGTAAAAGATAAACACTGCTTACCCCCCTGCCACTATTGGTCAAGGAATGGGAATCTGGCCAGTCCCCTGGGGGTATCCCGGGTCCCAGGCGGTTTGCCTCTGGAGTCAGGAAATGAGTTTGCCTGCCTCAAACCCACAGCGCTGGATACTTACCTAAACCTTTTGGTTCAGGAGCTAGTGATCTGGCTTCTACCCATGCAGGGACACAAAAACAACTGGAGACTGGGAGGAAAGGTAAAGTTTTATCCATTTCTGCCGGTCACATGTTTCAACCTAGGGGCGGAGACATGAAGTCTCATTAGTATGCTGCCCAGAGGATGTTTTGAGAAAAAACAGAAGTCCTGCCCCTACTGGAAATATGTCAGGAAGGCTTCAGCTGTTGGAGGTTTGAACAACAAACCTCCGCTGCCTCTAAGTCTCTGGGAGGACCATTGCCTCCTGAAATCCAAGACTCTGGGATCCTGGTGATGAAACCTACCTCTTTTGGCCTCAGCACGCAGAGGAAGAGGATTCTTCCTTTTGACTTGGAATTTCTTCCCCTTCTCAGTGGAACGGGTTAAAACCTTCTCCAACACTGAACGGAACAATAGTTTACACTGGGATACCACACATGCTGGTGGTCCCCCTGCCAGGTTTTCACCCAGAGGCCCTACTGGCACAATTAGCCGGGGCCATACTTTGCGCGTTAGCCCTGATCGACATGGATGTTGCATCTGAGATTAAATTGATAGCCCTAGAAATAAATATAGGGAAACCAACATTTCCTCTTTGGGGGCATCACTAGAAACTCCACTCTTGACCTTTTCCACCCAAAGCTCCAGGTCTCTGCTCACAAGATAAGTGGCCAATAGTGGTCTAAACTGGAAAGCGTCTTCATCCCAGGCCATCTATATAAAACAATTTGCCCTTTTACCAAGGGGATCCCAAAAGGAGGACAGATCTGATTTCCAGGACACCTGAGCCAAGGAAGCATTGAGCTTAGGGCACTTAGACCAAGTCTCTATGTCAGAATCCTCAAAAGGAAAAATGCTTTTTGATGGACTTAGGAAAGAAGAACCGTGATTCTGGATTCTCCATTCCCTACTGATAATATCCTTGAGGGACTGGTGTATATGACAACAAGGATCTTTCCTTTCCAACAATCCTTGATAAAATAACTCGAAAAGTGGTTCGAAAGGAATCGAAAGTGGTTTAATCTCGGGCTCAATTTTCAGAGAGGATAAAATGCCTTTAATTAAGTCAGGAGTGTCCTCAATAGTAAAGTTCAACCTAGTACTACGAGAGGAAGCCGAGGAAGTTTGGTTCCGGACCTCTTCCTGTGCTAGTCAAATGTACCGACTAGTTCGAAGATGCCCAGATTTCCTAGTCACCAGAAGCTAACCTGTCAGGGGCAGGTTCTGGTGAGACTAAGTATGTCAGGCAGAGTAGAGGAGCCTGCTACCCTCTGACTGAGGGACCATTTCTTCTGATGCAAGACCGCTCTGCTTAAATGATCGGCCTGCAAATTGTCCACTCTTAGTAGGTGGATTGCCGAGATGCATGGAACATGTCTCTTGGCCCAAAGGAGGATCCAGCTTACTTCCTTGAGAGCTCTCCTGCTTCTGGTGCCCCTTTGATGGTTGATATATGCGACCGCCGTCTCATTGTTTGAATCCTGACGGAATGACCCCTCAGATCAGGTGTCCAAGGTTTGAGAGACAATAGAATTGCTCCCCCTAAACCTGTTAGACTGGCATCCATGGTGAAAATATTCTATTGTACCGGAAAAAAGGATTTGCCCATCTAAAGGGCTGAGGATTCAGCCACCAGGTTAGGGACTGCCTTGTCGTATGTGTCATGTAAAAGGGATGTTCCAATGTTTGTGAGTTTTGATCCCAGATCAGGGGTCTAGTGTGGAACTGTGCAAAGGGCACTGCTTCGAAGCAAGACACCATCAGACGCATTCCTTGACGAATCATCAGTTGAGCGCAGGACAAGAGATCCTGTACCCTGGCCTGAAGTTAAAGTCTCTTCTGTTCCGGAAGAAATACCTTGGCCTAAGTTGTGTCTAATGACATTCCCAGGAAAGATATAACTCTTGAAGGTATGATATGCAACTTTGGATAGCTGACTATCCAGCCAAACATTTCTATTGTCGATAAGACAGTCTGTGTATCCTTCTGAGCCCCCCAAAAAGATGGGGCCCTGCCCAGTAGATCATCTAATTAAGGGGTTATGTGTATCCTCTGGTTTCTTAGGAAAGTCATAAGGCCTGCCAAAACCTTGGTAAACACCCTTGGTGCTGACGAAAGGCCAAAGGGCAGAGCCACAAACTAAAGATGTAGGCCATATACTGCAAAGCGCAAATATTGTTGATGACCCAGAAAAGTCAGGATATGTAGGTACGCATCCTTTATATCCACTGTGGTCATAAATTCTTCCGGCTGAAGCTGCATCACTGTGGATCTTAAAGATTCCATGTAAAATTTCTTCAGGCGGACGAACTTATTGAGGCCCTTGAGATCTAATATTGGGCGTACAAAATTGTCCTTCTTGGAAATTATCAGCAAGATTGGAGTAAGACCCCTGCCCACAAGAGGAACATGACAAACTACTCCAATCTCCAAGAGATGAGCTATGGCGGATCTCAATGTTTCTGCCTTCACTGGATTTCGGGATACCCCTGACCAAAAGAACCCCCGAGAAGGTTCTTTTCATATTGTTAATCATATTAACAATAATAATAATAATAATAATATTAAAGAAAAAATAGTAGCAGGTCCTCTTTAAGGCAGCAGCCCAGCGACCCTGCTGCAGGGGCAGCCGGGCCAAGCTTTAATGACTCCTGGAGCGTCCCTGGTGATGAGGTGGCGGTATGCAGTGGAAGAGCCCTCCTCACCACTAGAGGAAGCCGACTGAAGCCACAGCTACTAAGCGGCGCGGCCAGAAAAGTGTCCCGCTCCCAGGAAATGAAGAGCACTGCAGGCTAGAGCGAGAACCGGCAGCGGCGGACCTATATACTTGCCTAGCCGAACAACAGCGATCTTCCCTTGCTGCATTGATGGAAGGAATGCCTTTTCCTGCTGTTTAGCTTGCCCCCTCACTCGAAGGCTCCGTCCCCTAAAAGGGCGCAAAATTCAAAAACGTTCAGTGCCAATGTTAAGAATAAGTAAAAAAGGAAAAATATTCCCCTGGAACCCCCTGCAGGCTCACCAGACAAAAACCTGCAGCTGACCTTTCCTTAGAGCAGAACTGCAGTCCTGTGTGACAATGTATAAAAAATAAAAAGCGACACCCCAAGACCCTGGTGCTTACCCTTACCACCCTGATCCATATCACAGCATAGCTGGGGAGGCATCGTGGGTCGATCAGATCAGTGGGAATTAAATTCCCCTGCTTCCTGGTAAAAAAAAAAAAAAAAAAAAAAAAAAACTGAAAATAAATGAGAGGAGTTCCAAGTACACCCTGCAGTACAGTTCCAACTGCAAGAATGAAACTGGATTGTGAAAGTGCAGTCAGAAGTATATAGGCCAGGAGCAGCCACACCGTCTTGCAGTCCACGCCCTTCGGTCGAGAGTTAACCCAATCGTGACTGATAGTCTGACGGCCTGGAGTAAAATAGGAGAGCAATTCTTTATTTTTAACAGCCTAAAAGAGTAGCTCCCAACCAGCTACATTTGATCAGCACTACATTATTTCACATGCCATGTGAATTCTGAAAATCAGGTAAGTCTGAACTCAACTCCCTCACTGGGCTACAGTGATCATGTAAGTAATATGGTCACATTCCCTGTTCTGTATTCCTGGGATTCTACCCCATCCACCTGTTCTTCCTACACAGCAGAATATTTAAATATAGATATTTATTTATTAATAGGTGACAGCTTCAACTTATTGAAGGTATTTTTCTGAATAGTTATGCAGGGAATAGGTGAAAATTGCTTTTTTTCCTCGGCCTGAGGTTCAGGTTTACCTGTATTCAGGGACATCTTCAGTGCTGCTTGCATTACTTGCTGAACTCTGATACCTCTGGGCACTCACAAATAGAGCTCGGCACCATGTTGTTTTTAGCACGCTGGAAACACATAAAAAGAAAAATAATATCTATAGATACTTCAGCAATGAAAGGCAACAAAAAAATGTTTTACCCAGTTATTTAGGTTATGAAAAAAAGCCTTGGTCTATCAAGCTTTAAAGTGGACCAACACCCAGGGGTGATCGGCCCGGAAATCTATAAGATTCCCGGGCCGATCACCCCCCACCCCGCGGGACATCCGAGATCGGGATGTCCCGCGGGGTGAAACCCCCCCAAACACCCCAAACTCCTTACCTTATCTTCGGCGGCGGCCGGCCGCCGCCGCCTCCCTCGCGCTCCTGTAGGCGTGCGCGTGCCCGCGCCGGCCGTCTGCGAATGGCCGGCGGGGGCGCGCGCGCGCCGAAAGGGACGCGAGGGAGGCGGCGGCGGCGGCCGCCGCTTAGACGTTCTTGTACGTCGGCGCTGGGAGCGGGGAGAGGTGAGTTTTTCGGGGGGTTAGGGGGGGTTTCACACAGCGGGGCACCCCGATCGGGGGTGCCCCACCGAAGTGGACCAAGACCCAGGATAGTCAAAATCCTGGGTGTTGGTCCACTTTAAGTGATAGCAACGTTCTTATTTTCCCCTTTTTAAAGATCAAGCTATATTTCCAGAGTATGTGAGGTTAAAGTGGACCAAAACCCAGGATTTTGACTACCCTGGGTTTTGGTCCTTTCCCCAGGACACCCCCCGATTGGGGGTGCCCCGCTGCGTGAAACCCCCCAGATCGCCGAAGCCAACTCCCCTGTTCCCGGTCCTACAGCGCAAGCGTGGCCGCTCGTCCAATCGGCACGCTCTGAGCCGCTGACGTCACATCGTCTAAGCCTTTGTCTAAGGCCAGCGGTATGGATACTGGGCAAAGGCTGAGGTAAAAAAAGCAATATATGTAGTTTAGGGGCACTGGGCTAGGGATAGGTGACAAGATATACTTCCCTGAGTATAGGTGCACTATCGCAAATTTTTGATGGGAACTTAGAATTAAATGGTACTTGGAATGTAGGTAAATTGTGTAGTGAGCAGCAAATGTGTGGTTAAAAAGTAATAAATTCATAATAAAAAAAAAATAAGCTGCATGCTGTAGAAACAAAATACTGAGGACTGGGGGGGGGGGAGCAGTGTCATTTTAAACTTGTCCCAGTTGTGTCTCATCTCTAGGAGGATGATGGGGATGGTGCGAGAAACAATAGTTTGCATAATAACTTGGAACACGGTGTATGTAAGAAGGCGAGTTCTGAATGGATAAGAGCCTACACATGTGCCACTTTAAAGTGAACCAATCACATCCACATCAGGCCCTGAGCTGGGTACAGTCACCCTATCCACTAATCTTGTGAGCGTGCTTCTGTTCCCCAGCCATTCACATAGGCTGGAGATGGGAGCCCACGCACTGCGACTGGAGAGGAGACCTCTGCTCTCCCATTTGCCCTAGCCCTGCATGTAAACAAAGGAGTTTGCTGGCCATTACATATACAGAGAAAACAGCTCGGATGAGAGCCTGTGCATGCGCCATTGGACAGGGAAGAGGTGAGTTTTTCTGGGTGTCCTGGGGGGGGGGGGGGGGGTGGGGGGGCTGTTTCACACAGTGGAGCACGGATAGTCAAAATCCCAGAATATCAGAATATAGCCTGCTTTAAAGTGAACCAAAACCCAGTGCCATCAGCCTGGCGCAGGCGCACACCCTACTAGTGGGAAAGCGGGGATGCGGCTCGTGCATGTGCTTTTGGACTGGGAAGGAAGGTAAGTGAATGGGGCAACCTGGGGGATTTCACACAGCAGGGCATCCCGATTTTGGATGACCTGGGGGGGAGGGAATTGATCGGCCTGGGAATCTTATAGATAGCAGGGTGCGTGCCCGTGCCAGGCACTTGGAGCCGCTAGCCTTAGACGACGCGACGTGACGTCAGCTGATTGGGAGAGCGGCTGCGCATGCACCGTAGGACCGGGAAGAGGTGGGTTGCGCTCAGCGACCTGGGGGTTTCGGACAGCAGGGCACGCCCGATCGTGGTGCCCCGGGGGAAAGGACCAAATGTTTGGGTCCACTTTAGGAATTTCGGAGGTCCTCCAAGTTTCACTCCTTGGGGCAACCTAAACTGGGATACCCCGTTTGTGTGAAACCCCCCAGATTCCCCGTTCCATTCACCTTCTCCACCTTCGCCTATGTCTTGGCACAGCATCCTCGCTCACCTCTAGCGGTGTGCGCTCCTGTGCCAGGCCTTTCTGTATGGCAGCGTGGGCACGCCACAGCTAGATACTAAGCAGGGGATGCAGCCGACGGCACACTCAGCCCTGCTGCTTAGCCGCTGACAGAGCCAAAGGTAGAGGAGTGAAATAGAGCACGCTGATTGGCTGAGCAGGCCACTATGCTCGCCAAGCCTGTGCTGTGGGAACAGGGATGTGACTTGGGAGATACACACAGCGGGCCATCCCAACCCTCCCCCACCGAAGAACACACGGGAAAGTGAAATTAAAGTGGGTTTTGGTGAATTCCCCTGGGGCACCCCGATCGGGGGAGCCCCGCTGTGTGAAACCCCCCAGATCGCCCGAAGAAACTCACCTCTTCCCGGTCCTATGGCACATGTGCAGCCGCTCATCCAATCAACATGGTCACGCCATCTAAGACGGTGTCTAAGGCCAGCGGCTCCTTCAACAGGGAGCATGCCCACGCTGGCCATTCACAAATGGCTGGCGCGGGCATGCTCCTTACTAGAGGGATAGTGGGGATGCAGCCACGGCCTGCACATGTGCTGTTGGACCGGGAAGCAAGGTAAGTGTATGGGGCATCCTGGGGGTTTTCACACAGTGGGGCATCCCAATTTTGGATGTCCCATGGGGAGGGAATCGATCAGCTAGGGAATCTTATAGATTTCCAGGCCAATCGAGCTGGGTTTTGGTCCACTTTAAAGCGAAAGTGGTTAGTCAGCACAGACCACTATAGTTGAGCAGTCCCCCCATATAATAGCAGGGTACATGCACAAAGCTGTTACCATTGGTTCTGGACAACTTTCTCCTGATAGTGAAGGCGCCACATTACTTTTTCGAGGCAATGGCGGGCCAGATCTCCCCTGGCAGAGGTTTCCCTACAGGACTGTGTGACAGAGGAGGAGTTCTCCCCTCACTTACCCGCATGTCCTCTGCAGCACACCCGGCAACGCCGCCCGCCACACAGCCTCCATCTTTCCCAGCAGCCGGTAGCCCGTTCTGCAAGGTCACGTGGGCGATACCATCTCAGCCGCCGGGCCGGGGGTGCGCGGGCAGCACAAAGTAGCTGACAAGAGACGAAACAGCTCCGTTTATTCCCCTGCATAAGAAAGCTATGCACGTTATTTTATCTATCTATACGCAGCTCAGGCTTTACAACTCTGAGCTGCGCCATTGCAATTGCAAGGCTCATGACTAAACGATACTATTCAGGCTAAAAATACCAGTACTGGCATGATAAAAGTAATTCAGTCTCAAAAGTGTGACGTCTACAGTGATGTTGAAAATTTGTATGAAGTCATTTTTGTGTCTCTCCCGACCCCTATTTCTGTAATGGTCTAGTCTTCCGTCGCTGTCAGGGCGCCGTGACGTCAATCACTGTGAACATGGCGGCGCCCGTGCGGAGGTTGGTGGCGGGCGTGCTGTCATGCAGGAGGCTGGTGTGGCGAGCGGCGGGCTGCCGGGCGCTGGCGTCTGTGGCGGGCTCTCCCTGGAGGCTGCACGGGGCAGTGTGTCTGAAGAGGGTGCCGGTGGTGTCGCGGGAGCAGAATGCCTTGCAGCGGGAGGTCGCCGGGCTGCTCCAACAGGTCTGTGACCTCACACCCTGCACCGAGTGTGCCATAGGGATACATATAATACATATGTCTGTCTGCTGTGAGCTGAATTCCCTCCACTTCCACCTCACTGACCCCCCTTCAGCTCCTAACAGGAAGTCCAGGGCCAGAAGAAGGCAGTCTTTTCCATGTGTTGCTCTGTCAAATGGGGGACAGGAAATGGCTGTGCACGCTGGAAGAGATGTGGCTCCAAGTGGAGTGTCTAGCGGTTTCCTGTTCCTCATCTGACAGCATCACATGGTATTTGAAGTGGTGTAGGCGTGTTTGTGGGCATCTATGGCCATTGTAGGCTTGTGCACACATAGGAATTCTTCCTCCGGGGAGCAGTTGGGGGTTAGGTGCCTTGCTCATGAGCACTTCAATCGTCCTATGGCCGGGATTTAAATTTGCAACACTCAGGTCACAATGCTGCTTCCTTACATCTAGGCCACAACTGCCCCTGGAAGAAAAGCTTTAAAGTGGACCAACACCCAGGGGGGATTGGCCCGGGAATCTATAAGATTCCCGGACCGATCAGATCCCTCCCCGTGGGGCATCCGAAATCGGGATGTCCCGCGGGGAGGAACCCCCCAGGAGGCCCACAATCCTTACCGGCGATCCAACGGCGCATGCGCGAGACGCGGCCGCGTCTCTCGCTTCCCTCTAGCAGGGCGCGCTCCCGCGCCGGCCGTTTTGTGAATGGCCGGCGCAGGCACGCTCCCTGTTAGAGGGAAGCGAGAGACGCAGCCAATGACAGCGCTCTGGTATGCGCGTCCAAGCGGCTTTGGACGCGCATACCAGAGCGGCTCTGAGCGCTGTCATTGGCCGGACGAGGTCACGTGGGAGCGGGGAGAGGTGAGTTTTTGCGGCGATCGGGGGGGTTTCACACAGTGGGGCACCCCCGATCGGGGTGCCCCACCTAAGTGGACCAACACCCAGGATAGTCAAAATCCTGGGTGTTCACTTTAAAGTGGATTAAAACTGAGCAGGATCCATTCCCTCCCTCCGAGGCATCCACAATCGGGATGCCCCGCTGTGTGAAACCCTCCAGATCGCCCGCTACACTTACCTTACTTCCGGGTTCAACAAGAAATGCGCGGGCCGCATCCCCGCTGTCCCTCTAGCAGGGCGTGTGCCTGCGCCAGCCATTGGTGAATGGCCGGCACGCTCCCTGTTAGAGGGAAGCAGGGGATGCGGCCACCAGCGTGCGCGGAGCCTCTGTGCTAAGACGTCAACTTCGAAGTCCATAGCTCAGCGGCTCCAAGTGCTCTGATTGGATGAGCGGCTGTGCTTGCGCCGTAGGATGAGGTGAGTTGATGTGGGAGATCTAGGGGGTTTAATGTAGCCGGGGGACCAAAACCCAGGATAGTCAAAAACCTGGGTTTTGGTCCACTTTAAAGTGGAACAAAACACAGCAGTGGCCAGCCTGTTTTGATTCTAAATATTCCAGGGCCAGCTGCTGGCTTTCCCCCAAGGAATTGGGATGCCCTGCTGTGTGACCCCCCTTCCGCAGGGCACCTGTAAACACTCAATGTTCTCTCGCCCATCAGAGCGATTTTTATAGGCTGGGACTTATTTCAAACAGAGTCCTTTGCCGAATTATGTAAGGCAAAGGGCTCTGATTGGACGAGAGCCTGCGCATGCACTGTCGGATCGGTGAAAGGTGAGTTTTAGTGGGCTTTCTAGGGGGTTTCACACAGCAGGAATTTGGGATGCCCCCGGGCACGGAACAGAACCTGGTAAAGTCAAATTCCTGGGCATTGTTCCATTTTAAAGCTGACCTAGATTCCAGCATAACTTTATAACAATGGCCCCCAGGGCTTCCCGTTTCTGCATGCCTATCTTGCTAAAGGTCAGTCGGTAGTCAAAATGTGTATTAAAGTGGACCAAAACCCATGCTTTTCTCTCCCCTGGGTTTTGGTCTGGTTTACTGGGGCATCCCATGTAGAATCCCTCAGTTTAACTGGTGTTCTTTCCTCTCCATCGATCCTGCAGTGCATGCGCAAGCTCTCCTCCAATCAGGATGCATTATAGCTATCTAATTTATTCTGATTGGATGGAGTGTAGGGTGTCTTCCAGCAGGTGCTTAGCTACAGTTGCTGCCAGCAATCCGAAATGCCTGCTAAGGGTAGATGCATCAGGTAATGAAAGCCGCTGATAACAGTGCTTATGCAGTGGGATCGCCGGACCAGTAAGTATGTGTGTGACCGAGACCTCTGTTTTTTTTGTCATGCAGCAGAGGCAAGGGGTGCATGTGTTATTTATGGCCTATTAACCTAGGGGCCATGTTGGTGGTGGGACAAGGTGGCCCACATTGCTGTAACTAGTATTGTGTGACACTCAGCATTTTAGTGGATTGATAATATTTCTGTTTGATGATGAATCTGCTGCACTTTTGTATTAACATTTTAGTTTTTTATTAAGCCTTGTTGAAATCTATATGTTCGTTTCAGATTGAGTTGGAGAACAGTTTGTATTCTGACCATGAGATCCAGCTTATGGAAGATGAAATCCGCCTGCGCAGGAAACAGTCTGATACCTACGATGCCGATTTTGACTCCGACAACAAAGACATTGTGCTGGCGCAGGATCTGGAAGATACATGGGAACAGAAATGGAGAGCATTTAGGCCCGCACCTAGGAAAACAGGTATGTGACCCTGCTCCTAAGAATCTAGCCAAGCCAGCCACAGAAACTCATACGTTGGTCCTGACATTTGTTCTTTTAGTTGTGCATACAGTGAGCCAGGGTTCCCATCACCGTTTGTATTCTGAGATCTATCCTCAGTAATTGGTCAGCATTAAAGTGGGACCAACACACGGTATTTTCACTATCTCAGGTTTTGGCTCTTGCCCCAGGGGCATCCTGATTTACCATGTCCCGCTGTGTGACCCCCCCAGTTCACCCCAAAAACTCACTTTTCCCTCTTCCCACGTTGCATGTGCGGGTTGCTGTGCACATTCATGCATGACATACAGCTCTGTTTAAAATGGATCTATGACCAGGATTTTAGCTTGGTGATAGGTCCTTGTCTGAAACCAGATCATCCACTCCACTCACCTTTCTGCCTTTTGCACGGCGCATGCACTCCTCCAATCAGCACGTTTTTCCAAACATACTAATACGTCACATTACATAAAAAAATATGACCTGGGCCTTCAATCCAGCATGATCGCCAAGTGATAACGGCACTGCTCGCCACCATCTTTCCTGTAGCCGGGCCGGCTGCACTGGCAGAGGAAAATATAGCGGCGAGCTGACTTGGATTGCAGACCCAATGACCTGAGGGGGTAAGTTATGATAGTTTAAAGCGGACCAACACCCTTGCCCTATAACCGCTGCTATTTGACTGGCCTTGAGCATTCTGGATGCCCCTGCCAAAAATCCCCCCCCCCCAGGGCGTCCATAAACCTTATCTTGGAATCCAGCGCCGTGATTGGCTGCCCGGTGGTCACATGGGCAGTGACGTTCCTACGGCCAAATGTCCTGCCCTTGCCGCGGAGGGTGTTGGTCTGCTTTTAACATGCACCAACATCCATTTTCAAGAAAATGTCTGTTTGCTGGGGCCGGCGTTCTGGTTACCTGCCACAGTTTCGTAGCCAGTCTGCTGCTCAGTAACCAACTGCTTTTACCAAAATGGGGCTTTCAGCATCCTCTCATCAGTCACCATGACTCTGTATGTTCCCTCCATTCATTGCAATGGTGGGGTGTGCCAAGGCAGTGCCTAGCAGGCCCTCTCCATTGCAATGAATGGAGGGGGTGGGCACAGGCACTGTGACTGACACAGAAGGTTGGGGCCACAATAGACAGCAAGCGTTAGTTGAGGCCCAAGGCATGCTGGAGCACATGGTTGGGTACGAGTCCCTCGTACTCAGAAACTGGGAGGTTTCTGAGTGGCACATCGGCAGTTAGCTGCTGCAGGGAGCAGAATTTTTATTTGAGTTTCCAGTCCCATGGCGCATCCCAGATCGGGATGTCCTAGTGGTATTTGCAGATTTTTGGTCCACTTGAAAGGGACTGTTCATACAAAGGGTTAACCAAGGGTGCTAATTGTTTTCTCCCGTTTGTGTTAGAGGCTGAGTCTCCAATTGGTCATTGAATGCGTTTCCTTTGTTTAAAGCCGGACCGCACTGCTCAGTCATTCACTAAAATGCCTTTCTTTTCAGGCATCCCCTGAGCAGTGTGGTCTGGAAGATAACACTGAATTAAACAATGACTGATCAGCCCAACACATGAAACAACAAGTAAGCGCATTTAGTTAACCCTTTACCTGAACAGTCCCTCTAAAGTGGAACTACAATCATAACTGACTGACTGGTTTTCTTTGTACCATGGGGGCATCTTGATTTTTATGCTCTGCTTAGCAGCTCTGCCAGAGAAGGACAAGCCCATACATACTGACTGCTACCTCATTCCTTTGAGTTCCTATTCAAAAAGAGTTTACAAAAAGTATGGAATAGTTTCAATAGGTCCTTAGGACCAAACTGTGTTAACACAACACAATATTGGGTCAATGTCTTCTTGAAACCTGTGTGGGTTTAAAGCGATCTTCCTGGTTGGTCAGTGTATTAAGTAAGTGACGCCTATGTCCCTAAACAGGGGTCCAGTTATCCGAAAGAACGCTAAAGTGTGTTTTGTTGGATTTGTTGCTTATTTGCTATTCCTTGTATTTCCCGCAGAGGCGGATGAAAAGAATGAGCGGTCCTCCTCAAACAGAAGGTTGGAAAATGCCTTGGTTTTGTTGGTGAAAGAGAAGATGGGGAGTGAAGATGTGTGGATGTTCCCTCAGATAGAATGGCATGCTGGGGAATCTATGAGGGAGACAGCAGAGCGGGCTCTTTCTACATTTTCAGGTAATGTATTTTGTTTGATCTCTGAGCATAAAATCAAATAGAACTGGAAGTAAAACATTATATATAATCACTTGGGATATGAAGTATGATACCAAGAAAACCCTAATTAGTAACCTAACCTAATGACAAGAGTCACCAGTGCTCACATATTGTCCCTGCAGCGCTTCCAACCTAGCGCAGTAGCCTAACACTTGCGGGCTCCCAAAATGTATTTCTGGGGAATTCACGCTAAGCAGTCTCCAAGAGGAACAACCTGCCACTCTATTGCTATGGAGTCTGATATAAAGTGGACCAAAACTCAGGATTTTGTCTTTCTAGGTTTTTGGGTGCCCCGCTGTGTGAAACCCCGCCAGATGCCAACTCGCCTCTTCCCGGTCCTACGGTGCATGCGCAGGCGCTCGTCCAATAAGTGCGCTCGGAGCCGCTGATGTCACCTTGTCTAAGCCTTCATCTAAGGCCAGTGGCTCCGAGCACGCTGGCGGCCGCATCCCCCACTTCCCTCTCAACAGGCAGCGTGCCCACTATGGCCATCCACAAATGCCTAGCGCGGGCACGCGCCCTGCTAGAGAGATAGCGGGCATGCGGCTCACGCATGCGCCTTTGGACTGGGAAACAAGGTAAGTGTATGGGGTGACCTGGGGGGTTTCACAGAGCGGGGCATCCTGATTTCAGATGCCCCAGATGGAGGCAATCGATTGGTACAGGAATTTTAATAGATTTCCAGGCCAATCAGCGTGGGTTTTGGTCCACTTTAATTCCATTGAAAAAAAAAAAACAATGCATCACTGAGTTAATGTGATACGTGAGGGATGGCTAATGTAGCTGGTTAGCGGTGGATGCCGTAATATTCGTATGGGTTTTATACTACCGGACTGGGACAGAAGCTCTGCGGGGGACAAAAAGTAATCTTTTGCCTGAACTTTTCCCTGTGCTGCAGTTGAAAAGGCAGGAGAACACTTTGCTGAGCCCGTCACAGGATCCTGGAACAAGGTGAAAGTACAGCTTGGAGTAACTACCACCCCCCCATATACTTCAAGCCTGGTTTTTCTTTCCTGATCAGTGAGCCCTATGTTTGCCTGCCGGTTGGAAAAGAGCCCGTGCCAATAAAAGCCTATAAATACACGTGTGTGTTTGTGTATGTATGTTTATATCTGTATAATTTTATTTATTTATTTTTTTTCCCAGGTAATCACGCTGTAGCAAAATTCTTAGGAAACGCACCCTGTGGTTTCTACAAATACAAGTTTCCCAAGACAATGCGAACAGAAGACATGTTGGGAGCCAAAGTGTTTTTCTTTAAAGCAGTACTAAGAAGCCAAGAGGTAGAGACATTGCAGCAAGAAAAAGACTATGTCTGGGTTAGCAGAGATGAACTGAAAGATTATTTGAAACCATCATATCTGTCTGCAGTTGAAAAATTTGTTGTAGATATATAATTGACTGGAACTCTTGTATTTAATCTAATTAAAGGAGTCTTTTTGTAAAATGTCTGTACAAATCACATTGTGGAGAAAACTTGACTTAATTGCTTCAGTAATTCCTTGGATTATATCCCAGATAGCTGTGCTCTTTAAAGAGGCACAAAACCAATCCCCATTTGCTCTGGGTTGATGAGCACTATCATGAAATTGTGTAATATTTAAAACCCATATAAACACATCGGCTTATAAGAGGAGGGGTCACTTATGAACCCAAACTGAATAAAACTCCAGCCAAGCTTGTGGTTTATTCTCTAATTGTAGGAATAAAATCCAAGGTGGGCCTGTCACCCATTTCCTCTTCCTTCCATTAATAAAAATAAAAAACAAGCCTGGTTGGATATTTCTTGATGTTGGGTGTATATGTGACCCCTCCTCCTGCCATCCAGCATATTTATATGGATTTTTATTATTGACTCATTTTTGAGCGATAGTGCCCCTTTAACCCTTCTAGTGCCAGCTACGTGACTCTCACGTAGCTGCCTCTCCAACCGTTAAGTGCCAGCTATGTGAGAGTCACGTAGCTGACTTTAGAGGCCCATAAAACAAAAAGTACAAAACATACAGACTCATTTGAAAGGGCCAGCGATTCTGTACAAGAATCCGCTGTTAGATTTCCGCCCCCAGGCCTCTGATCTTCAGGAGGGGGCCCGGAACAGCCCCCCCCCCCCCCCCCCCCCCCCCCCCCCCGCCGGCGCCATCTGAAAAAAAAACAAAAAAACAGGAAGTGACATTTACTCACCTGGCAGCGCGATGGCTCTCCCCGGGTCTTCTCTTCACCAGGGGGGGCTCCGATTTCCCCCCCCCCCCGGGCTTTCCACGCTGCTTGTGAGGGCCCAGAAACGGGCCATCACCATCCTCTTTGGCCGGTGCTGGCCCTGCCCCTAGCCCTGCCCCTAACTCCGCCCACTTGATGGCGTCATCCCGCTCCTCGGGTTACTGGCACCCGGGCTCCGATCTGTCAGTTGTCAGCAGCGATCGGAGCAGGGAGGGTGGCAGGCAGGGTGGCTCTGATCTCCCTGCCTGCCTCCCTCCCTGCTCTGATCACTACCGACAACTGTCATCTGCAGCAGCGTGGGACACTGGATGGGAGGTAAGTATAAGTGAAAATAGAATAATAAAGAACTTGTCTGGTGTCTTTTTTTAACTTAACCCTTTGTGAACTGGTAAGGGGTCCATGAGACCCCTTATACCAGTTCACAAGGCTCTGGGTATGGCAGGTCACCTGCGGCAAGCGGGTGACTTGCCATTAACCCCCAGCCCCCCATTACCTGCCTCCCCAACGGCCAGAGGGGGGCAGAAGGGCCCAGGCCAAGTGGCTATGTGGGCTAGTAGCCTGCAGGGCCAGGGGCCACCAACGCTGGCCCCTGCGCTCTGTTCTACAAGCCCCCATAGCTGGTCCGGGTTAGTAATGCTGGGTAAGGGGGACCTTACGTCATTTTTTTTTTTTTTTTTTTTTTTTATTAACCCCTTACAACTATGCAATCATATTGCATAGTTGTATTCTATCTGAAATCTCCTAAACTGCTGTTTCAGGAAAGGGGGTATACCTATACATATGTGGTACCGTTGTAACCAGGAGAAATAGGGCTTTCACACGCAATAATATTTTATTAACAAACTTACATTTTTTTTTACAAAAAAAAAACACTACAAATTGTAAACAATAGGTTTTTTTCATTTTTTTGCACATATTTCACCCAAAAGTATTGAGAATACACTAAAAAAAGGCCAAACAAGACAGTTCATGTTGAAGCCCAGACTCTGCTAAAAAGAACAATATTTTCATCGAAATCCCTGGAAATCCCTTCAAAAATCAAGGTTGCACACGTGTAGCGCAAAAATGTGAAAAGTCGTCTGGCAACAGAGTGTGACAAAAAAATCTCGGTAGGCCGGCACTCAAAGGGTTAAAGGGTAAGTCCACTTTCAAAGGAATTTTGTAAAGTGTATATTTTTTTGTGCCAAAAAGATATCCTCAATGTGCTGAGTTGACCTAGTATTTTTCCTATGTTAGAAAATGTGTGTATTATGGAAGAAGCTGTTACTGTCTGCAATCTGTTGCTATTGGCAGTTGTCCAAGTCCGTACACCTAGAAGAGAGAAGTGAGCCCTATACACACAGAACACTTCTGCAATGGTGCTGAGGTGAGGGAGCTCGCTTATCCTTACACATGCCCAGCAGCAGTGTTCTGTGTGTACAGGACTCACTTCTTTCTTCTTGGTGTACAGTGCCAATAGCAACACATTGCAGGTAATAACAACTGCTTCCCTAAAACACACAATTTCTAATATAAGACACAATCAAATTTGGCACACAAAAATTATATTGAAAGTGAACTTAGCCTTTTAGGTAGAAGCTTTTCACTTCATAATGCAGGGCTAGTCTGAACTACTGGGCAATGCTCCAGTTTATTATGCAAATCCAGACCTTCCACCTTTTCCTAGGCATGCCCAGTACTGCATGGTTGCATCTTGGTGGTATTTACTGAGGTATCTGCCTTTTCATTGTGTGATGTCCACAACAGTTAAATTGACAAACTGCCATTCTATTTACATTTATATAACTACACAGGCACACACATCTAGTGCCATAGTATAGATAAACCATTACTGTGTTGTAGATAAGACACAATGGGGCTTATCTGAATCATTTCTGGAGCCCATGCCTCTTTCTGGAGAGGTTGAGTTTTGCATTTGTAAGGCTCCATTCATGCTGTGCAATTTGGACACTTGTACATTAATAATAAACATAAAGAAATGTGGCTTATTACCACATAGGCTGCAAGGCTTTTTTTTTTTTTGCTCCATGTTTAATTCAAGTCTAGTTCTGTGTACTAATTGCACATGACCATAATACACACCTAGAGTTTAGATGATGACGGTGAGTATCTCTGTAATGCATGGCAGGAGGTTAGTGGCCCTATGGACCAGGACCCTCCCTGGTGCAGAGCTGCAAGACAGTATGTATGTTTGCTTTAATGCCTTAAAGCTGTAGTCCAATCATATATTAACCTCCCTGCCATGACACCCTCCCCTGGTGCTAATGTAGGATGGGGGATTACAAAAGAATAAAAAAAAAAACCCTTCCTTGCCCACGGTCCAGCACCCGTTCTCCCAATCAATTATTGGCTGGGCATATAAATGAGTGGCTAAAAAAGTTGAATGTTCACGATTGGTGTCAGCACTCCCTACAACCCTCACATTCGGGCCAACCTTATCGAAATGGCCACAAAGAAACGAAGGACACTGGATGCAATGGTTGAGAACATACTGTATGCACCCTGGGATCGCCTGCTGTTTATTTATTTTTTTTTTGAATGGGGCATTCCAAAGCGGTATGCCCTGATGTGCGACACCCCCGGGGGACGCCCATAAACTCGCCTTTCCCAGTTGCTCTTACAACTCTTCTGTTGCCCATGGCTGCATTCCCGGCTTACCTGAACTCACACCAAGCTATTTAGATCTCTGAATTCTGGCTCGGGAAAGGAGCACTTTTCAGACTCGAGGGAAGCCGCTTGTGTGGCCAGTGAGCTGGTCCCGTCAGTCGGCATTCTTGAGATCATCTAAAAAAATGCCAGGTGGGCATGACCTCAGTTTTGTTTTTTACCATTGTTCAAGGTGCAGGAAGGGTGGCAGCGGGCTTTAGTGTGAAGGGTTTGTCTATCACTGCTCTTAAAGGATAATTCTACTTTCAATGGCATTTTTTAAAAGTTTCCATTATTATGTGCCAAAATGATGTCCTCAATGTGCTAAGTGTATCTGTTATTTTTTTTTTTATTTGCTTACAACTATAACTGTGTTATAATAGAAAACAGTTCACCTTAGAAATGCACATCAACTAGTGCAATAGATGTACAGATCGCATACTTCCTCACTCCTGGCTTGCTAATCATCTGAATGGCTAAGGCAGGGATAACAGGATTAACCCATTCTGCTGAAATTCAACTATTTCAGATAAGGATGATCACAATGGTGTGTTCCAGTAGCTAAAGGGTTACTGGCCATGTTCACACCTGCGTAGACTTAGCCAAAGCTGCAGATTAGCTCACCTGTAATATTGGAGGAATTCTGGGACTTGGAAGTCCATTGTTTTTACTCAAGGCTATGAAAACCACTCTCACTGTAGCAAGACATAGCCCCAGAAACATGAGGTACTTGGAAGCAGCGTGCTGCTAAGCATCTCACACACATTCCTAACACAAGAGAGGAAAACGATGAGAGCACGCCAAAAACCTGACAAGTTTTCGTGATCCCCAACCTGTTGCTCAGGAGCCACGTGTCTGTAACATAGGGGGGTTGGAAATCAGAAAACAGGAGGTGCGTGGGGCTGTATAATAAATACGTTTTTCTAATTTGATAGGCAGCATTTGTGCTCCCTGAACGGTCAAGTGTAAAGCGGAACTCCAGTCAAAATCAACCCCCCCCCCCCCGTCCTGCCACCATCTCCTGGCACTGAGGCAGGACAGGGAAGGGTGTTACAAAGAAAAAAATGCCTTACCTCACCCACCGATTTCCCGTTTCTGTGCGGCCATCACACAGAAAGACACAAAGTGGCATTTCCGGGCTCATCCTCTTATTTCACTTCTATGGGTGGCGTCCACACCTGCATGGAGCCGGGGGATGCCGCTTTGCTTCTTTCTGTTCGGCAGCCGCACAGAAACAGGAGAACGGTGCTGGACCACGGGTGACCAAGGGCTTTTTTATTTACTTTGTAACCCCCCTCTCCCCATCCTTCTTCAGCTCCAGTAGAGGGTGGGGGGTTCAATTTTGCATGGAATTCCGCTTTAATGGCCAATGGAAGGCGACATACCTTTTCTTTTCCATCTATAAATATCCCATCACGTAGTGAAATATGCGCGACAAAACACACGCTTACAAAATGAAACCATTAGAGGTTGTAATAGGAGGTGTGTAGGAGTTGAATCACACATTATTCTCCAGGACTAATAAGCAGAGGAATTGCTGGCTTTGTCTTCTCTCTGACACAGTAATGGAATCAAATCTGGGTAATGCAGCAGCAGAGTAGGAGTATCAATAATGCATTGAAGCCGATTGCTGTGCTGACAGCCACACTCTATCTCTCCTCTTCAACAATATATCTCTTCAAAAATGTACTCAGACTGAATCTGTACAAACAAATGCTTATTGGGAGCTCGTGCTACTTCGTAAGCTGCAAGCTCGAAAGCAAAAGGAACGCCAGGCTGTTTTTTCCAGTTTCAGTTCAAATATTTTGAGGTGTAAAGAAATCTTTACCTTAAAAATCCTAGATATTACAGTGCATTTTCTGAATTTCTTACTTGGTTCCCAATTGGTTGTCCTGGTTATTGATGTATCATGGTGGGTGCCCAGTGCCTATGGACCTCAGAGAAGATACTCTGAATCCTCCTGTGGAAAGGTAACCAACAGAACCCACCATCCACCATGCTCTTATTCTTGTTTCCCCTTTCTTGGTCCCTACTTCTTCTTGGTCATCACTGCAGTGGGGTGAGTCCTCAGAGACCACCCTGTTTAGGTTTCATGTTGTCTCCTGGAATCTCGAGAAGCTTTATCGTCTATTAAACTCTCTCCTCTTCATTTAGGAGAGTATCACTCAGAAAAAATAAGTTCTTTTGGGAGTTACTGGTGTAAATAGTTTTTTCTTTCCCAGTGCAGAAATACAGGTCCACAAGTTAGATGCGGAGGCTCTCATACAACGAGAGCTCCCTGCTGTAACTATGCCATTCGGCAGGGGTCTCTCATTGACTGGAATAGCTCTCATTGACCGTGCATGCTCACGCCCCAACCTATGGCTGGGGCGGAAGTGCGTGCACGATGCCGGGAATTCAGGGGATGTGGCCGTGCATTCCCCCCATTAAAAACAATGAGAGAGGAATGACATAGTCACTGCAGACTACTCTCACTGCACGAGAGCCCGCACATGTGCAGTTGGAGAGTGGAGAGGTGAGTTTTTATGGGCGAACTGGGGGGTTTCAAACAGTGGGGCGTTCTGATTTTGATGCCCCAGAGAGAAGACAGCAGTCGGCCCTGGAATCTTTTAGATGGGTCCGCTTTAAGAAACATTAGTGAAAGGTGCAGTTTTATTGAATGTAAGACACGTAATAAATAAGACATTCCTGTTTTTTTACCCTCATTCTTCTTTCCTTACTGCTCTCGTCCAATCATCGCTTTGTGCCATGTATACTAATCTATCTGAACTATTTGAATGGTTGGGCACGGGAGCGCGCCATGATCATCGTGCGAGATAGGCAGAAAGATGAGTGGTTGTGGGCCTACACATGGGGTTCTACACCCTGCATTTTAGCAAATGCAGCACTCACCTTTTACTGTACACCTGTGTGTCCTGTGCTGCTGACCAAGAACCATGCTTTACCACCCTGTGGGCAACCTGCTCAAATGTATGCTTTTACTGATACCCTTAAATAAATTACATTTTTATAAATGTTGTTTATTTAAGCTGGCCTAGGCCCCCCTTGTAACTCTGTCAGGGAAGGTCCTGATCAACAGGGAGTGGACCCCAAACTAACCTAATCTACCCCCTTACACTAGCAGTGAACCCTGCATTAGAGCGATAGTCATCTTTTCCTAGCAGTGCTCCACACAATGGGGAACAGTAAGTTACTACACATGTGCAGCAGCTGTACTTCCTTCAGCAGGAGGCGTGCACAAACTAAGAACAGGTAGGCAACCCGACAGTTGTGAACTGAGAAAAGGTAGGCAACCCATCCTCAATATAAGGACCAGGTCAGTATATTTTTTATTTACCATAATTGTGTAAATTAGGATCAGCTGGGAAGAAGGATTTTACATATGCCATTATAGAAACAGACCCTTAAAGCGGACCAAAACCCACTGAAATTATGAAATACATTTGACCAAAGTCCATGACAATATTCCCTCCCTTAGGGTATAGAACTAGAAATGGATATTTTCACTTTTTGAATCATGCTGGAACACTGTTTTTTTGTTGTTCCATCTCTGTAAGATGGCAGGTGATCGGTCATTGCATAGGCGTGGCAATGACATAACTGCCACACACAACAGTGGCAATGAATGGAGGAGGTGGGGCTTTACAGCTAAAACAGGCACCATTTTCTGGGATTAGAGTAAAGCAGGAGCAGTGAAAATTGCATGCGGGGAGCAATTCAGGGGATGCTAGTTAAACCGGACCTTCACTCTAAATAAGAGTCTATCTTGTATGTTTCTCCCACCCTGTACATACAGATTGCTCAAATTAAAAATTATCCTGCATGTATCTACTGCCTTTTCTGAGCTTTTAAGCATCCAAGATGGCGGGCCTCAGGCTTGCTGTCCTTTTCCTGACCCCAGCTCTGCTCTGTCTGTGCACAGCTATAATCCACCCCCCTGCACTTGCCGCCCCCTCTCCTCATTATGTGATACTTCTAAGGCAAGATGACGGTGCAAATATCCTGGAGTCCTGAACAGAGTTGCAGCCCAGTGGGGGAAAGAATAATAAGTAAGCAACTTAGAACTTAAAATATATTCATTTCAAATGCTGAGGAATAGTGTTTTAAGGATTTGGGCTTTTCATTAAATGATGCTGAAGGTCTGGTTTCAAAAGGTGGGTTTTGGTCGGCTTTAATGCCCCCCTCACCCTGTGTTCCATAAGAGCACACTCTGCACTGTGTATCTGAAGCTGCCCCAGCTAATGGAAACATATTGGATGTTATAGATTTTGTTTTTCCAATTTTACTAGGACAGTT